>CAMTZC010000002.1:1257500-2507500 GCA_947086505.1 Morpho deidamia | reverse complement strand
TATATTTTTTATTATGTATTAAATTACTAATTAAAAATCCCAAGCTACCGGTGGCTAGCACTCCAGAGTGATGAACTTATTTTTATATTATTAAATTACTTTATTCATATTATTATTAAGTCACTGAAGTTCGTATTACATACATATGCCTCAATTTATTTATTAATTTGAGCTCTATAAATGAAGTCCAACCAATCAATATATAAGCCGTAAAATGTATATAATGTTGTTTTTATTATTAGGTACATTACTTTTATGTTACACAACTAAAGAATTAAGTAGTTTATTAACTATTATAAAAAAAATATTTTTTCCAATGAATTTATTTCACTAAATCATATTTATTAATATGGACTTGATCTTTCAAATCCAATAATATTTATCGCTCATGGGCTGCAATGGTGACACAACTCAAAACGTTTTGTACTAGAATAGATGTAAATCTTAAAACACACATTGTTTGTTTGCAATATCGGCAGAACTCATAACTGTAACAGTACATTGTTTCGAAATACTGCACACCTGCGAAAAAAGCTTGAAACTAAATATTTTGGAACAATTAGAAATCATTAAGCATAACAATGGCACCCTCATTAACGAGCAGATAAATGTCTCTAGTTCAAGCTTGTTGCACGTGTTTCGAGGTAAATAAAGGGTGGGGATGAACCAAGTACTATTTAACAACGCTTGTTTGGATAACGCTTCACTTTGCGATTTTGTCGTGGAGTCTATCTCCTGATGATGCTTCGGTTGCGGGGCGAAACGATTGTTGAGTTTGTGATAGTGAACGTGTGTAGTGCTTGTGTATTGTGGTGGAAGTGGTGGAGGTCAGTGCATGTGCTTTTACGAATTCTGCACGTATCGGGTATGAAAATACTGATAGTCCACTATACATTAAACACTATATATATTTTCTATTTACTGTATCGCGGATTATAGCAAAATAATTTTATTATTACTTTTGTATTATGGATCTCCGCAAAGTAACGCCTAATTCTATAAATCATTTTTCATACATTTTCCTTAGCATTGACAATTTTAAACCCATTTGTCTATATTAAAACATGATTTTTTGATTTGTGCTACTATTGCAGCCCATGAGCGATATATCGTTTAACTTTATCGTCAACTTTAAAATTAACTCTCTTCCAGGAAATTAACGCCAAATTAGACAGCCAATCAATAAAAACAGCCAAATATTAAATTAAATAATGCTTATTTTATTGTATTCTAAATAAATATTAAATAATTATATTGCAACAAAGTGTATATCTATACTTTATATTGTATTATTAATATTATATATTTTCTAAGCAATCAATTTGTTGTATAAGAACGTATTATTTAGGTCATTAATATTTTATAAAGGTCTTCCAGATTGAAGAACATCTAGATTGGACACCTTTTATTTATTTTTTTGTTAATGTTACAGTTATGACTATTTAATAATAAAAATACACAAAATTAAATTATTTAATATTAATATGAAAGTAGCACAATGAAATTCAAATTTACATTTACGAAATCTATTCGAGTAAAGCTTAATAATTCAGCCATATTACAAACATTAGCTAAGCTGAAATGTTTTTTGTTTCGGGTATTGTACTTAATTTGAATAAAATCTTTATTTATTTAAAATCATATATTTCTAAAAAATATCCTATATTTATTAACTAAAGCCTATTATAATAAAGAACATTGCAATAAATAGCACAGATGCTATATATTTATTTTTTTAGAATTTAATTTAAAAAAAATTCTAGTTGCCAAAAAATATTTACATTATCTGTACTTAATATTGAACACCACAAACAAGAATCAGGCAGTTTTCGTATAATTTGTTTTATTATTTAATTAAAATCTTTTGTTTTTTAATATTACATTTTTTACACATTATATCTGTATAAATCAAATGAAAACAAAAAATACGAATCAACAATCGTGACTTGTTTTATAAAATATTTTTATTTTAAATTAATGTCATAATTATGGTCATATTTGCTGTTAAGTTAGTTTGAGAGCATTTTTAGTAATAATCCCATTTAACTATATAATATAAAAAAATAATTGTCCAATTTAGCAACTAAGGAAATATGCAAAATTTATTCAAAAGACATTAATAGATCTTTGTAAGTTTTTTGTGATAGGTTGAAAAAAATAGCCAAAAATAGATTTAACCTAAAATTACATTGCGACCCGCCTGACAGATTATTAACTTCAAAATTTTGGAATACAGATCATGTATTTAAAAAATTAATAGTACTTAATTGAAAATTGACACAGATACATTCATTTAGCTACATAGTTATTTTAAATTTATGTTTGCTACAGATAATACAAAAAGTTAGCCATTGTGTTTCCATTTTTTAAATTTTAATTATTAATATTAATAATTTTCCTTTACTTTGTGTAAAGGAAAATTAGTGCATTTTATTTTTTAATTATTTTTTTATAATACAAGCAATATAACAGAACTAACTACTTTGCTATAATCCGCACGGGTTAAGTGAATGCATGCAAAGCCAATGTGTATGAAGCAGGCAAAATCTACGCACCTTATACATGCAGGACCAGCCACCACATGCACCCCAAGGCGCAATTCACCAGCAACAACGAACACAAAAGCAGCACACGCACCCACCACCACAATCTCGACGATCGTTTCGCCCCGAAACCGAAGCATCATCAGGAGGATAGGCTTCACGACAAAAATCGTACTGCAGTACGATTTTTGCAGTATGCAGTGGGGTGCATGTGGTGGCTGGTCCTGCATGTATAAGGTGCGTAGATTTTGCCTGCTTCATACACATTGGCTTTGCATGCATTCACTTAACCCAATTTTGATTATATGATATATTATATGACCCTAATTTGATTATAGCAAAGTAGTTAGTTCTGTTATATTGCTTGTAATATGGAATTCCGCAAAGTAACGCCTGCTTCTATAAATTATTTTTTTATAATAATAAAATTCTAAAATTGGATAAAATCGAATACGTATTACAAGTTTATGCCAAAATGTTTATGTACTCCAAATATTAGAAATTAGTAACAAATAGTACTTCGTTTAATGAATGATTTTTACCATCAAATCTATCACCATTTTATGTTATCACAATTGAATTGTTTATTTATATAGTGTACTTATATAATTTTAATACGGTGTTGTCGATGTATATTATGTTACGATGTCATGTGGACCATTATTCGATGTTTTAGTAAGTAATATAAGCACACGAGTAATAATTTTTCTTTCATAGTTTTAAGGCCCAATCTACTTAGGCGGGGCGTTAAATTGAGCGGAGTGAAGCTAATAATATGATTGAGCAACGAAGTAACGTGTTTACTGAATTGAATTAAAAAATCAATATAATTTTCTATTCAAATAAGCTCTCTCAAGCAATTTTGAAATGTCAAACATCAATATGATTATATTAATCTTTTAAACCGCATTCTTGAGCTGAAAGGATTTTTATCATCCAAATAATCTTTAATCTTGCAATATGCTTTACATGTAAGCATATTTCTTACACTTAATTTGAACCAATCTGTAGACAGGTCTGGTCGAAAAGAAAACAAAACAAGCCTTATCCTCCTGAAATGGAAATTAAATTCACTTAACACTTATTTCTGAAACAGAGGTACAGTTAAAACTGCTTATAAATTTCACCTTTAAATCATTTTTCAATATAATGTAGCCAAATATAAAAGCTTCGTCACATATTGCAAACCTTTTCTGATCTTTTCAAAATTTAATATTCTTAAAGTATGATTTATTTAACTTTGTATCTGAGTTTGTTTATCATTTGTTTTATAAAAATGCCAGAATATGAAACTAACAAACTATAGAATCCAAAATAAGTATTATCCTAATTTACACTGTGACTAAATAACGAAAAACGTAGAGAGTTAAATAAAACAATAAAAAGAAAATTACCATAAAATTATTATTATTACTTGCTTTTGATGCATATATTATTATTTCATTAACATTTATTTAATTAATTCATATTAAATGAGCTAGTAGCTCCGACTTCGCGCTCAAATCACATAGAATTATTATACTAGAGTAAGGGAGCCATAGTAAGTGCGAGTGTCATAATAAATAATGTAGTGATGATTGCGTCTTCGAATAAAACTCAAAGGGAAAATTAGATTCATATATTATACTTACTCTAGTATATTAACTATGTCAACGCCCCGCTACAGAATAAAACGTTCTAAATGTTTTTTATAACACCGGCACACAAAAAAGTGGTAAATGTATTTGACGGGACCGACCTATGAATCCGTATTTTGACCCACTAAATCCGATTTCAAATTCAGTTTGACCTATACACCCCCAAAATATAGAGAAAAGTTTAAAAGCAGATGTAAGTACTGAGATACGAAAGCGGCATTTTTAAGTGTTTTAAAAATTTTTTGAAATACACAAGCATGATTTTCATATTTTCAGATCCTTTAAACACTTATATAAAGTTTATTTAAAACCGTAACCCATAAGAAAATTGAATAAAAAAAAATTATATCACTGAAACTGCCGATGTCGTTTCTAAGTACATAGGTACATCTGTTTTTACAGTTTTCTCGATATTTAGAGGGTGTATAGGTAAAACTGACCTTGATTCGAATTCACTTGGACGAAATGCGTATCCATGGATCGGTCCGATCGGGTCAATATACGTAAACATAGGTCGGTCCGGTCAGCTCGAAATACGTACCCATAGGTCGGTCTCATCAACAGGCCTAACATGAACTATTGCGACTCAATTGAAGACGTAAAATATTTTTTTTTGCTTTTTCATACCATGACGTCTTAAAGACACACTTGAAGTCGTTGCCGAATGACCGTTCGGAATGCGTTATCTATAGTTCATATAACGTTATCCTTTTCAAACATTACGACCCCAATGCAATCCACACTTCATGGTACGAAAAGGAAACGGTTGCGTTTAAGTAATGACATTGAATTGAATCGTTTTCTAAAAGTTCATGGTAGGCCTACTGGTCGAAATACGTTTCGATAGGTGGGTCCGGTCAGGTCGAAATACGTACCCAAAGGTCGGTCCGGTCAAGTCGAAAACGTATCCGTAGGTCGATCCGGTCAGGTCGAAATACGTACCCAAAGGTCGGTCCGGTCAAGTCGAAAACGTATCCGTAGGTCGATCCGGTCAGGTCGAAATACGTACCCAAAGGTCGGTCCGGTCAAGTCGAAAACGTATCCGTAGGTCGATCCGGTCAGGTCGAAATACGTACCCAAAGGTCGGTCCGGTCAAGTCGAAAACGTATCCGTAGGTCGACCCGGTCAGGTCGAAATACGTATCCACGGGTCGGTTCGATCACACGCTTTCTATTTTTTTTGTGTATGCCGGTGCTATCTATGGATGTTGCCGCACCGACCATTTATTTATGTAAATAAATGTAATTATAGATATGAATGAAGTATGTAGTCCGAGTACCTACTTATACCAAATTATGAACGTATTGTATACCATATACACATATTAATGAAATTGATTATTATAGAAGAGAATATGTAACTTAATACTATTATACTGTAATATAGAAACATTGTGATTTCAAATTTTCAAACTTCAGAAATGTAAAATAAACTTATTAAGATATTGTTGTCATGAATGTTATTTAAAAGGTAATTTTAAAATTTATACATGGAACTTAATGGAAAATATATTTATTTGTTGTATAAAATATGTTTTATTTGTCCCTTTTTAAAAGTAATAATTTTTTTTTTTTGCTCTAATCCGCGATGAAGTAAATAGAAAATATATATAAAGCTAAATAAAGTAGAGTGTAGAATTTAAATAAATAGATTAAATCAAATAAAATGAATAAATGGTGGGGTTGAACCGATTAATATATAACTTATCTTTTTTTGCTTAATGCTTCGCTTTGCGATTTTGTCGTGGAGTCTATCTCCTGATGATGCTTTGGTTGCGGGGCGAAACGTTTATTAAGTTTGTGATAGTGAACGTGTGCTGTGCTTGTGTATTGTGGTGGCGGTGGTGGTGTGTTTGTGGATGTGTTTTTACGAATTCTGCGTGTATAACGTATGAAAAAACGAATAATCCACTCTCACATTTGGCTTTATATATATTTTCTATTTACTTCATCGCGGATTATACCAAAATAATTTTATTATTACTTTTGTTTTATAAATCTCCACAAAGTAACGCCTAATTCTATAAATTATTTGCCCTTTTTTGTTGAGTTTTTCGTAGGAATATTAATAATTCCAATCAATATGTGTAAGTTACCATTTGTTTGCCACAATAATACATTTATCGAACCATTTACATCTTAAAAAGACTGATATCGTACTTGATAGTAAATCGTAGTGGCCTATAAATAGCTTTGCTATGAAATTGCTTCATTAAAATAGGATTATACTGTAAATTCCTTCTGGAACTTACTTCCACGTAACAGAATAAGCTCGACACCTTATGACAGCTTATTTTGTTTGGCATAAACTGCAAGAAGTATTATGAATTAATTTGAAACTTCGATATCGTTTTATTGAACGCAGCTGATGGTATTTATATTTGATATTTCAAACATAAATTCGAAGATAGAAGAATAATACTATTCTAACTTTATTTAAAAGATTTCGGCTGGCCTAACATGAACTTTATTGTGACTGAATAGAATACGTTAACTAAATTGTTTTGCTTTTTAATACCATGACGTCTTAAAGACGCACACTTTAAGTCGTTGCTGATTGAAAACCTAAACTAGATCGCAAACGTTTTTGTTTCACTCTTTTTTCGTACCATTGCTATTAAAATAAGTTAACTTATTAATTAAATTTCTTAATTTAAATAACTATGTTTTACATGGATCGATAACAAATATTTTGCTTATATTCATTGCAAAATAGATTTAACTTACAGTATTCCAAGACAAATTTGTATTTGAAGAAAAAAATAGTTCCGGAATGCTGCTGGGAAGTAAAGTAACAGCCTGTTAATATCCCACTGCTTGGAATAGGCCTCCTCTCTCCGTTTCTGGAGAGAAGGGTTGGAGCTAAGACCTACCACGCTGCTCCAATGCGGATTGGCAGGTTACACATATCTCCAGAATTCTCTAGTGATATGCAGGTTTCCTCACGATGTTTCCCTTCACCGAAAAGCGTGTGATAAATTGCAATTATGAATTAGACACATGAGTTTTAATAGAAAAACTCATTGGTGCCTGCCCGGGTTTGAACCTATGTTCGTCTCTAGAGAGTCGCACGGTCTCACCACTGGGCTATCACAGCTTTCCGGAATGCATCCTACAAGCTTTCCGGAATGCATCCTACAAGTATTTGAGTAAAAGAGACAGATATATCTATAGTTCATATAACGTTTTCCTTTTCAAACATAACGACCCCAATGCAATCCACACTTCATGGTACGAAAAGAAAGCGGTTGAGTTTAGGTATAGTACCCGGCATTAAATAATGCACATCGACGTTTAGATCGAAACAGCCGGCCAGTCGGTTTCGTAGAGCGCTGTCACTGTCACTCAGTTAGTACGTGACGTTTCACTCGGGTTCGTCAGTCTGTGCGACAGAAACAATGCTCTATGAAACGGAATCTAGCCATTTTTCTCTCTCTAAGCCTCGATATGCATTACTTATTGCCGCGTACTATACTGAATTTGAATTGAATCGTTTTATAAAAATCCATGGTTCAATTTACAATTTGTACGCCGTGTTGTATCCGGCAGAATAGAATAGACCACCCTCCTTTCTTACCGAGGTGTCGTAAGAGGCGACTAAGGTATGTACCGTGTGGTATCCGGCTGCATAGAATAGTCCACCCTCATTTCTTACCGAGGTGTCGTAAGAGGCGACTAAGGTATGTGCCGTGTGGTATCCGGCTGCATAGAATAGTCCACCCTCATTTCTTACCGAGGTGTCGTAAAAGGCGACTAAGGTAAGTTGATGTCAGACAGGCGGCCGGTCGTAAAATACGTAGCCAAATCATGTAACAACATGTTAACATGTTGTGCCGACCCCACTTAGAGATAAAGGCAGGAGGATGATGATGATGATGAACAATTAGTAGCTCCTATCTATGAATTATCAACAGACTGAAGACTTAATGACTTTCCGTTTCAACACACCACACTCCCCCATTCAACATAATAGCACATGACCACACTCACTCACAGACATGCACACTTCCTTTATTGTAATATTTTATTTTTGTTTTTATAATATCAATTTAATTAGTTTTGACTGTGAGGATGGCATATGCAACACAGTTATATACTATCGCAATGCGATCCTTGCATGTCTGGCAATGCAAAGTATTAGTTAATTTTAAAATGTCTTTAACATATATATGTATATATAAATAAATAAATAAAAAAATAAAAAATATCATTCTCCAACCCTGCCAATATGTCCATCACAAAAATCAGATTGACCTGGTGTAAGTGTGGTGTTCAATAATTTTAGAACAATTTAATGGGACAAACGTTTTAATTTATAATTGTATTTTTATCAAATAAACTAAATAGAAATCATTTGATTAATATTATAGAATATTGACTAATATTATAGATTATAAAAGGGACGGTACTAGGTGGAGTGGGGAAAGTACGTTTTGGAAAGTGTTACAGTGAAGACGAAATTGAATTATATAATTTATAGAATTAGGTGTTACTTTGCGGAGATCCATAATACAAAAGTAATAATAAAATTATTTTGCTATAATCCGCGATACAGTAAATAGAAAATATATATAGTGTTTAATGTATAGTGGACTACTAGTATTTTCATACCCGATACGTGCAGGATTCGTAAAAACACATGCACAAACCACCACCACTTCCACCACAATACACAAGCACTACACAGGTTCACTATCACAAACTCAACAATCGTTTCGCCCCGCAACCGAAGCATCATCAGGAGATAGACTCCACGACAAAATCGCAAAGTCACTTTGCGATTTTGTCGTGGAGTCACTAAAACACTGGAGTCACTAAAAAACGTGGAGTCATTAAACACTATATATATTTTCTATTTACTATATCGCGGATTATAGCAAAATAATTTTATTATTACTTTCGAAATTGAATTGTAAAGTGTTAATTTGTGAGTAATAGATACATATATATAGTTGGAAGCTGTAAAGCAGTTTGTATCACTCTGTGCGGGCTTATTACACTGGCAAGACAGGGAGATTTTACAGAAGGTAAAACATAATTAATTTGTCACAATCCGCGCTTGTTAAAAGAATGTGCGCAAATCAAATGCATGAAGCAGGCGATATTCAATGCCGTGTGGTATCCGGCTGAGTAGAATAGACCACCCTCATTTCTTACCGAGTTGTCGTAAGAGGGGACTAAGGTAAGTCGACCTGCCGTGTGGTATCCGGCCGAGTAGAATAGACCACCTGCATTTCTTACCGAGTTGTCGTAAGAGGGGACTAAGGTGAGTCGACTCGCCGTGTGGTATCCAGCCGAGTAGAATAGACCACCCTCATTTCTTACCTAGGTCTCTTAAAAGGCGACTAAGGTGAGTTGACCTACCGTGTGGTATCTGGTTGAGTAGAATAGACTACCCTCATTTCGAGGCGAAACGATCGTAAAGGTTGTGATGGCGATTGTATGTATTGCTTGTGTGAATTGTTGCTGGTGGCGGCATTTGGCCCGTTAGCGCAGTTGGTAGTGACCCTGCCTTCAACTCCGCGGGTCGCGGGTTCGTTTCCCGCCGAGGGCCAACATTTTCTTTAAACAATCTGTTGGTTCTTCGAGCCTGGGTGTTTATTTGTATTGAAGTATGTATTTATAATTATATATCTAATATATCTACCAGTTGTCCGTCAAGTATAACACAAGTATTAGGGTGCTAACTTTGGGGATGGACGACGTGTGTCCCATATATTTATACATATTTATTTATATATGTAATATAAATTGGGATACTTGTGGTGACTTGTGCAAAATAGTTCTGTTTTAGTCTCTTTATTTTTTCCTTTATTTTATTTTCTGATCTTAATACCATTGTGCTTTGTGGACTGTAATGCTCACGTCGTCAGCATCTTGACAATATATTTAACTGTAAAACCGTTTATATTTATGTTTATATAATATAAATGATATATTAGTCGTGGAATAAATAAATAAACACAGACAGACTTTCTCAATTACAATATAGTATGGATGTTTTTATGTACTTTTTATTCTGTATTAGATATTTCATAGAAGATAGGACCATTAATACAACGTACTAGACTTGTGTAGTTCGCGAACGAATCAGTTCGAAAGAATCACTCCCACAGACGAACGACGGGAATCGAGTCCCATACTTTCCGCTTCATCGTTCGTTAGTTCGTGATTCATGAGCCGTGATTTGGTACAGAATCAAGAAAGGTGACGTCAACCGAACTCATGTTGTCTCGCTCACAATCGCAAGGAACTCGTATCTGCCGCTCGCTCCTCGAATTGTATGCCGTGACTACTTACTGTTAGGGATGTCAAATTATAATAGATTATTTAATCAAAATAAGTATTCTTTAATAAGAAATTATTTAAATATTAAAAATCGATTTTTTTAATGGATTTTGCTAATTACGCTCATTTTATTCTTTGAATGACCCCCTTTTTCTTGTTTTTTAAGATTGGAAATGCGGTGTTGGATGAAACCAAAGTAGCCAAAACACATATTAATCGAATTTCGCAAACAGCGCATCTATTAATTTTTATTCGTAGTTGTCCACTTTAATTAGTCTTTACTCTAATTATTCTTTAAAAAAAGCAAATTTTTAATAAGTCAGAAAAAAAGGACTATTAAATAATAAATTATTTCCTTTCGAGTTAATAGATTTACAAATCGATTTATTTTGAAAGAAGAAATTCGATTATTTGTTAATCGATCTAGCTAGGTTTTATTATTAGAAAACATTTTATTCTTGGCTCTGAAAAACTGCTACAATATAATTAGAATATAAAGGTCCTTAAATACGTATCTTATATATTCTTCTAAAAACAATTTGGATTATTTTATTTTACGTATGATATATATATATAGAATTGATATTATGTTAAATATATAAATAAATATATAAAGATAAGGTTACTTGATTACTTTCCAAATTAAATAAATAATATAAAAGGGTCCTTTTAATCACTACCTAAAAAACATATTTTATGAAAATTCATAGCTTTATGCTATTTTTAGTGCTATAATTTTAACTAAATTTACAGCCTTCAATAATCTTGTCATAGCAAGAGCAGTATAAAACAAGCGATTTCAATATTAGGCAGATCGTTCGGTAATTATAAAACGGCTCCTGCGGTGAAGAGTCGAGAATTTGTAACGACACACGAATCGCGAACGAACGAACCAAAGGAATCACCTAGTTTGTTTAGGCGCGAAGAATCAAAGGAATCATTCTCAGCTGCGAACGATTACGCCCAAGGCTAATTTGTAACGACACACGAATCGCGAACGAACGAACGAAAGGAATCACCTAGTTCGTTTAGGCGCGAAGAATCAAAAGAATCATTCCCAGTTGTGAACGATTACGCCCAAGGCTACAACGTACCAAGCATTTAATTCGTAAACATATATGATCGAAGATATTTTTAGATATAAAAGAGCTTTTACTGGTGAGAATATCCTGCTTACACTCAAAGAAATTTATTGGAGAGATTATGTTTGATATACACCCCTTATTTCATTTCCTTGCCCAGGTAAATCCACGTAATGCGTCGGCAAAAGGCTACGTTAAACGAAATGCTTGAAAATTCTCTACGTATTCACAGAAAAATCACATAAAAATTCAACACTAATTGCATTTTAAAAGCATAATATTTAAACTTAAAATTATGTATAGTTATTTTAAGAGGATTTACACTTAGAATTTAGTAAACTAAAAAGAAAAGTAATAAAAAGTAAAGGTTGACTGGCCACTTGGCGCAGTGGGTCGCGAGTTCGATTGCCGCCGAGGGCCAACATTTTCTGTAAAAAAATTGTTGGTTGTATTTTCAAATTCAAATTCAAATAAGTCTTCATTCAAATTGGCTTATTACAAGCACTTTTGAATCGTCAAATTAAAATTAAATTGAAGCTACAACTGGTTCGGAAAGGTGCTCTAACCGAGAAGAACCAGTAAGAAACTCGGCGATCACTCTTTTTAAAAATAAATATTACAATTTTGTATTTACTATTGTTAACAAACATAGATTACAATATCATCTAGTGCATAGGTGGCTTTAGTTCCAAGCTTTCTTATCATTAACATAGTCTTCAACATTATAGTAAGCTTTATTAATGAGAGTCTCTTTAATTGCTTTTTTGAACTTGTGTAAAGGCAAGTCCAAAATAGATTGAGGAATTTTATTATAAAAAAGTATACCGAAATTTAAAATTATTGAGCTGAAATTTTATATACTGGTTCAGTCTCGATGACAATGCATTCTATAATAATATAAACATGATATGATGATGCCACAGCCAGGATTGGCTCCAGACGTGGGAACTCTTCAATGGTAAACAGTAGGGACGTGAAATTTTGTAAACAGCTTTTTTTATATGATTTATAGAAGCAGGCGTTACTTTGCGGAATTCCATATTACAAGCAATATACCAGAACTAACTACTTTGCTATAATCCGCACGGGTTAAGTGAATGCATGCAAAGCCAATGTGTATGAAGAAAAAAAAAAAAAAAAAAAAAAAATATTCGCCATCATCAAAGCAGTATTAACAACTTTGCAATCCAATTTGTGAGTTAAGAGATTTAAAATAGAATTCTCGTTTCGCGGAATCGGAATACTGCGGTTTACATTTTAAGCAGCTAAAGTGCTGTTAATCGGACTTGAGTCTCTGAAATTAAAAGCGAGAGACAGAAAATATGAAATCAACTTAAAAGCGTCTAGACGTCTTAAACAATCTAGAACAATGTCTCCTGTGGCGTTTGTGGGGTGACAAATCTATGCTAATATATAAAGCTGAAGAGTTTGCTTATTTGTTTGTTTTTTTGTTTGTTTGTTTGTTTGCTTGCTTGATTTTTTGAACGTACTAATCTCAGGAACTAGAGGACCGATTTGAAAAATTCTTTGAGTGTAACATAGTCCATTTATCGAGGAAGGCTAAGACTAAGATGGATAGGAGAGGAGCAGTAATAAAACATATTAAAAAAACGGCAAAATTTAAAGCTGTCCTTGTGCACGCAAAGTAAACGATGAAAGTCATTAAAAAATCATTAATGAAAAAATTGTTCCGCAATAAAAGTTCTAAATAAAAGTCCACGTCGCATATGTCTAGGTTTTAAGATTAACCCACTTTAACCATAATTAATGTGTTATGGTTTACTCAAATAATATGCAGTCCACGCGAACGAAGTTGCGCTTAAAAGCTAGTAATACATAAGCAGTACCAAAGATCACATGTTTTAAATAACTAGTACGTGAGCTTAATTTTCTTTAATCTTTTGGCCTCGAATTCTATTAAAAAAAATTTAATTAAATTTTTTTATTGTTTACCTAAGAAACTTAAATGGTAGGATTTTCGACGAAAAAGTATTTTTTTCAGTAAATTTCGAAAAGCTATGATAGCCTAGAGGTGAGACTGTACGACTCTTTCGAGGAGTCGCGGGTTCAAATCCTGGGCAGGCACCAATGAGTTGTTCTGTTAAAACTTATGTTTCTAATTGAAAATTGTTAAGCGCATGTTGTTAATCAATTTATTAAGCGCTTTACGGTGAAGAAAAACATTATGAGGGAACCTGCATATCTCTAGAGAATTCTAGGGATATCTGTAACCTGCCAATCCGCATTGGAGCAACGTGGCAGGTCTTAGCTCCAATCCCTTCTCTCCGAAAACGGAGAGAGGAAGCCTATGCTCAGCAGTGGGATAGTAACGGGCCGTTACTTTACTTTACTTTGCACCGAAATCAAGCATTGCATATCATTTAAACAGATTAAACTCGTGTCAAGACATTCGTTTCGGATCCATCCTGTGGTCAATCACGCAGATACCGTGTAACTTTTTACCAACGGTTTTCCAGCAACTTATTACCATCATCATCCTCCTGCCCTTATCCCACTCTAAGTGGGGTGGGCACAACATGTTATAAAACATATTGTCACATGATTCGGCTATGTATTTTACAACCGGCCGCCTACCTGACATCAACCTCCCTTAGTTGTCTTTTACGACACCTCGGTAAGAAATGAGGGTGTTCTATTCTACTTAGCCGGATACCACACGGCGCGTCGATCTACCTTAGTCGCCTCTTACGACACCTCGGTGAGAAATGAGATACCACACGGCGCGACGACTTAGCTTAGTCACCTCTTACGAATTATTACCTCATCGCTAAGAAATTAGGGTGTTCTATTCTACTCAGCCGGATACCACAAGGCATACCCAACTTAGTACCATACAATGGAAAAATAGAATCACATTGTATTTTCCCAAAGTGATATAAAAACGAATCATTATCCTTGCAGTTTATTCGTCGCCATTAATTCTCTAGTTCGTTACGGAATGTCTCGACGTGGCAACAGACGCGAATATTTCCGATCATTAATAAGCCCGCTTTGTCAGTCAGTCCAATTAATTAAGGCCCAAGATTAGCTGTTGTCAATTCAGCATTCCCTTCACCTTGTGACGGATCCCTTAATAGTAAATCGTATTTCTTAAAAATATAACATTGGACAGTAAGGATATGACTTAGAGTGAAAAAACTCGATTGCTAATTAATAGATTTTCATCTTTTCAAACAAAGCTTTTGTAAAAAATTTGTAAAAAAAATAAGTAAAAAGAAACGTGTTTATTTAACTATTCGCAGGAGCAGTAGGCCTACTATGAACTCTTATTGCGACTCAATAGAAGACGTAAACGAAATTGTTTTGCTTTTTCATGCCATGACGTCTTAAAGACGTACACTTTAAGTCGTTGCCGAATGAGCGTTTGGAATTCGTCCTAAGAACAAGTGAGTAAAATAGACAGACTTATCTATATTTCATATAACGTTATCCTTTTCAAACATTACGACCACAATGCAATTCACACTTCATGGTACGAAAAGAAAGCGATTCGCGATCGTCGTTTACGTCTTCAATTGAGTCGCAATAAGAGTTCATGGTAGGCCTGCAGGTGGGGATCGGAGCATTTTTTTCATTAATGAGTTCTGTTTCGAGAAGAATTCGAAAGCAGACTGAGCCACAGCAACGCGTGGAAACTTAGTTTTTATACAATGACAGGATGTCTGCGTCTCAAAAATATCGCCGTAACTAGAAACTGCACTCAGCCGCGTCAACAGAAAGTCGCGCTACATTGATAAAAGCTGCCACACTGCAGTTTAGCTAGAAATTCTTTGAAAAGCTTTTATTCCTTTCAATGATAGCTTTACAAATAATTTGTATCTATATTGACTATTATGATACGTTTTTTTGTAAATAGCCAACAACCAACTGAATCTTAATCGTCATAATCCTGTTTGAAATTAATTAAGGATGGCTGAAACAGAAAATTACAACCGTAGTCTATAAAATGAAACTTTCCTTTTTCGATGTCCGTTGAAAAGTGTTATTTGTCAACAGTTTAGTCGTTCCTTTGTCTTCCAACTTTATTGCGATATCTTGGAGGGGCAATAAAGAAATATATTGAAGTCTTTTAGTACCGCAGTCGCTTCCGACTATAATTCACTTTGATAACAACTATTATTCTTAAGTTTCTACATTTATAATGTTTTAAAAAATCATCACTGAAGGTATAGTACGCGGCAATAAATAATGCACATCGAGGCTTAGAGAGAGAAATCGATTAGATTCCGCTTTATAGAGCTCTGTCTCTGTCGCACAGACTGACGAACCCGTGCGAAACGTCACGTCCTAACTGAGTGACAAAGACTTTACTAGTAATAAGTTTACTTTACTTTACTTACTTTACTACTATACTATTCGTTGGGGAATATTTCTCAAAGGAACCAGGAACTTCTGGTTCGAATTTTAATAGATTGTGGTATGGTTTGATAAAAACAGTAAATTATTGTATTTCAAAATATAAAAAATTAGCGCAATTTGAAACCGAAAATATTAAAGATCAGATTCAAATTCATATTCATAATATTCTTTTTTCAAGTACACTAGTAACAAGTGCTGTTGAATCGTCAACTTTACTGCTGGTTCGGTAAACTGGTCCGAGAAAAGCCAGCAAGAAACTCGGCGGTTGCTCTTTTCAAAGAATAATTCTTATTACTACTAACATAGCGATTCCCTGCGAGAGAAGTTCAAGGAAACAGGTATTCTTACATTAGCTTCACAGTATATTTTTAGTAATTTAATTTTTGTACATATGAATATAAATAATTATAAAAGGATTGGCGACGCATATAATAGACAAAGTAGGAACCGACATTGCGGTTCCTGCTTTGCGCCTTGCAAAAGTTCGTACTTCGTTTGTGGATTTGGGTATAAGATTCTATAATAAAATTCCACAATCTACATTAACTTTACCTTTACAGCAGTTTAAAAATACTATTAAAAAAAGGCTAATTCAGAAAGCCTATTATACTATTGAGGATTTACCTGGAAGATAAGAATGCGTGGATATAGCTTCTCTTCAACCCTGTACAAGACATTTATAACTATATGTAACTAGTGATAAGAATTATTGTTGGAAAAGAGCAACCGCCGAGTTTCTTGCTGGTTCTTCTCGGTAGGAACAGCTTTCCGAACCAGAAGTAGATGTTGACGATTCAAAAGCACTTGTTTACAAGTTTACTTGAAAACAAGTGCTTGAATTTGAATTTATAGTCATTAATGTCTTGTATAGGGTCGAATAGTAGCTATATCAACGCATTCGTATGTTAGTAGGCTATCAGTATTAGCTGTTTTAAATGAAACTGATGTAATGACAAGGTTAAAATCTATTGCAGTATTTTATTATAGAATCTTATACTCAAACTCACAAACGACTTATGTAATTTTGCAAGGCGCAAAGCAGGAACCGCAATGTTTATGTCGATTCCTACTTTGTCTATTATATACGTCGCCAATGTTTTTATAGTTATGTATATTTTTATGTACAAAAAAAATGATAAAAATATACTGTGAAGCCAATGTAAGAATACCTATTTCTTTAAACTTCTCTCGTAGGGAATAACGCGAATTTAAATTGTAAATGCGTATGGATTTTTTTTCTAATACAAAACATTTTTCAATGTGATCTTTAAAAAATGTATTTGGCTCACACAAAATAAGTTATCAATTACAATAATTGATTGATTGATTTATTTATTTATTTAGCAACACACAACAGATATGACAACATTGTAATACAAATGCTTAATACTATGACAAATATACCCTATTTATTGCCTATCCAACTTGTGCGCCGACAGCATGCTTTAATATTATTTTGTGTTAGTATCCTAACTTATTAATAATTAATAATTATTTAGTTAAAGTAACGGAAAAGTTAAAAATATAACAAAGATGGCATTGATTATATGACTATTTGAATAAATTTAATTATTATTTAATCATTTATAATAAAAATTATAAATTATTAATAATATATTTTATTATTATAATTAATAATAAAATTTTTGTATTAAAAAATGCCATACGTGGCATCTACAATTTAAGTCCGCGTGATTCCCTGCGAGAGAAGTTTAAGGAAACAGGTATTCTTACATTTGCTTCACAGTACATTTTAAACAATGTAATTTTTGTACATAAAAATATAAACAAGATGAAGATTACTTAAATGATAGAAGGATGTGTGGATATAGGTGCACTTCTACCCTGTACAAGACAGTAATAAATAAATGTAACTAGTTCTAAGATTTATATTTTAAAAAGAGCAACCGCCGAGTTTCTTGCTGGTTCTTCTCAGTAGGAACAGCTTTCCAAATCAGCAGTAAAGTTGACGATTCAAAAGCACTTGTTTACAAGTTTACTTGAATAAAGAATATTTTGAATTTGAATTTGAATAATATAAAGGAAACAGTTTAAAAATTTCGTTGTTAAATATTTTAAACGAAAAATAAATTAAAGTTGATTCTTGTTCAGAACTCGATGAATGTTTGACCTTCATTCTTAGATCATGTTATTTACTATATAATTATACCATATTTGTATACCAGTTTCTTTGTTATAAAATTACCCATTGAATACAATAAATCATTTTATAATAATAACTTCCATTTATTGTTGGTGTCGAAAACATCTTGAATTTGTGCACATGGTGCTCACTAGACGTCTGAGGGTTTAACCTGCACCTTCCTCAAAAATTCCAAGACTCGTAACTTAAAGTGAAAACCGTACTTTTTTTTCTTTAAACGATGTTCATTATTTTTTGCCGGGTACTATAAGTATTCTAAATACGTATATGCTATTCACATGTAAATTAGAAATTATCTAAAGATAAGAAAATAGACGAGAATATAGGAGAGGTTTCCTAACGATATTTTCCTTGACCGAAAGCGTGTGATAAATTGCAATTATCAATTAGACATCAGTTTGAACAGATAACCCATTGGCCTGCCCGGGGTTGAAGTTGCATGCTCTCACAGCTGGGCTTTCATCAGCATATCCCTTAAATGTGACTTTGTTTTAAAGCTTCACTGAAAGGTTAAGATAAATAATATCTACCCATTCGTCAGCGCCAAGTCCCTCTCCAGCCGTAAGTCACAGTGATAAATTATCGCCTGGACATGAGAAGTAGGGCTTAACCTACTTTCCATTTGCACTATTATTTGCTATAGGAATGATTTAAGAAAACTTTATTAGCTACCACTAAAGATATCGAGTTAATAAAATTATCCACAAAAGTAATAATAAAAATTATTTTGCAATAATCCGCGATACAATAAATAGAGAATATATTTAGTGCTAAATGTATAGTGGACTATCCGTTTTTTCATACTAGATACATGCAGGATTCGTAAAAACATATGCACGAACCTCCACCACTGCCACCGCAATACACAAGCACTACACACGTTCACTATCACAAACTCAACAATCCCAAAATCGCTCAATCGATCAAAAAAGCAAAGCAAAGCAAAAATTTTGTCGTGGAGTCTATCTCCTGATGATGCTTCGGTTGCGGGGCGAAACGATTGTTAAGTTTGTTATAGTGAACGTGTGTAGTGCCTGTGTATTGTGGTGGAAGTGGTGGAGGTTTGTGCATGTATTTCTACGAATCCTTCATGCAATACATGCAGGATTCGTTCGGTTTGAAAAAACGGATAGTCCACTATACATTTAGCACTATATATATTCTATCTGTATCATCATTCTCCTGCCCTTATCCCACTCTAAGTGGGTCGGCACAACATGTTAAAACATGTTGTTACATGATTTGGCTACGTATTTTACGACCGGCCCCTTACCTGACGTCAACTTACCTTAGTCGTATTTTACGACCCCTCGGTAAGAAAGAGGGTGGTCTATTCTACTCAACCGGATTCCACACGGTGGTTCAACTTACCTTAGTCGCCTTTTACGACACCTCGGGAAAAAATTGAGGACGGTCTATTCTACTCAGCCGGATACCACACGGCTGATATTCTATCTGTATCTTTTAGGAAATAAAAGCCCCGTAATGATTAACGAGTGTTTTGCTTCATTACACGATGTGCAGACAAACTTTTGCAATTAATCATCACGTTATTACCCGTCCGTAGCTCCCACCCGTGTTAATTAATTATAATACGTGTATAATGTTTTGGAAACTACACAACATCTTTTCGTCAAAGTTATCAAACTGTACATGTAGACACTGATAATCTATGGATCCAAAACGTCGGCAAATAGGAGCCTCGTAAAAATTCCCCGAATTACATATAATTAGAGGAATATTGTTCCAAATATTGGAACAGAATTCCTCCACCATACTGGGACTTAAAATCTGTAGCAGCTTTCAAAGAACAGTACAAGTCTTTGCTCATGGATTTGCAGAAAAATAAAACGTAGTGACGCTTTCTGTGTTCATTTGGTCGTCACCAACTATAAAAATAAATGGTCAGTAGTAATAATTCAACTCCCTCCATAGCTTTTCCTTTTATTCTATTGTTTCATTATATTATTTAATTTTATTATTCTTCTTATAATATTAATTCTATCATTCAGTAATACAAACATTTCTACCTCTAACTCTTCTTTCTCCTACCCTTATCCCACTCTAAGTGGGGTCGGTACAACATGTTTTTCTCTTCCATTCTCTTCTATCATTCGTCAACTCTGGCGCTACTCCTTTTATATGCATGTCATACTTCACACAGTCCAACCATCTCTTTTTAGGCCTTCCTCTAGTCACATATCCATCCACATTCATACTCAACACTCGTTTGATCACATGACTTTCATCCCTCCTCATTACATGTCCATACCATCCCAATCTTGCACCTCTCATCTTTTCTATAGAGATGATGATTTCTACCTCTAACTGTCCCACCCTTATTTGTCCATCGTTATTTCTTACCTAGGCGTCGTAAAATGCGTCTAAGGTAATTCGACCCGCCGTGTGGTATCCGGCTGAGTAGAATAGACAACCCTTATTTCTTCTTCACTCTAAAATTCATTGTACGAGAGCCCTCTCATCACTAGGCAAAGCGAACCGGGGGAAAAAGTTATTAAGTTTTATTTGCTAGATAAAATTTTTATTTATTTATGTTAAGGTCTAAATTATGTTATGATTGTAAATTTTTTTTTTTCCTTTTATAGGCCAAAATGCATGTAAATAATTTATAAATCATGTAAACAGTGTTCCTTATTCTAATAGGCGAGGTGACGATGGACGTATCCAATAGCGAAAGCCGTCAACCCTGACCAGTGACGAGATTGGCCACAAGTTGGGCGTTTCTCGGCAGTGGTACAGAAAACATTACACAGAGCACCACTTAAAACTGGAAAAAACCCCTCATTTCTTACCGAGGTGTCGTAAAAGGCGAATAAGGTAAGTTGACCCGTCGTGCGGTATCCGGTTAAGTAGAATAGACCACCCTATTTCTTACCGAGGTGTCGTAAAACTGTGACTAACTCAAGTTGACGTAAGATAGGCTGATCGTAAAATAACAAGCCAAATCACGTGACAATATTATTTATAACATGAGTTTTGTTGTGAGTTAACCATAAGAGATAGAGACATTCTGTCGCGGACTTTTTTATTTCTTTTGTAGAACAACAATTCTGTGGCACATTACTTTACTGATGGTTTAAGTTTACATTACTGATGGTTTAAGTTTCGCATTCGAGTAAAGCTCCTGGCAGGAGAGCATTTTAAAACCGCGCGACTTAATGTACTACTAATCTTTAGAGGTGTAAGAGTAACGATAAAAAGTGTACCCGTATGTGTTCGTTACTACAACAAGTAGTACTCGTTACTATCGTATCGGTACTTTATTCGTTACTTTTGATACCTGCTACCATAGCATTAAAGTAACGTCTCGAGTCGTATTCCCGTACGGTATGATATCGGCGCGACATTACTTGCATACCTAGCTGCGTAAGGCGAATTTTTTAATTTTTCTTTACAAAATCTTGATTTAATAAAAAAAGTTAGAACTGTAGAATAATTAGATTTATTAATAAGCTGTGATAGCCCAGCGGTGAGACCGTGCGACTCTCTAGAGACGACATAGGTTCAAACCCGGGCAGACACCAATGAGTTTTTCTATTAAAACTTGTGTCTAATTGATAATTGCAATTTATCACACGCTTTTCGGTGAAGGAAAACATCGTGAGGAAACCTGCATATCTTTAGAGAATTCTAGGGATATGTGTAACCTACCAATCCGCATTGGAGCAGCGTGGTAGGTCTTAGCTCCAATCCCTTTCTCCAAAAACGGAGAGAGGAGGCCTTAGCCCAGCAGTGGGCATAGTAACAGGCTGTTACTTTACTTTTTTTTTTAGATTTATTAATACTAATAAATAAACTGTGAGAATAAAATAGATATTGTTTCGCTTAGAATTAAATTTAACGTAAAATATGATAAGAAAAATATTTTAAAGATTTCAAATAATTTAAAAATATTTATTTTAAGGGACTTAATAAACAAGAAAAAAAGCAAAAATCGTTCTTCGTAAGGTCATTTAAATTCACCGACAGCACACATTCAAACCACAAATTAGGTACCGTATTATGTAGTTACTAATACGTACCGATACGAAAGATGCGAGTAACGAGTAACGAATAGCATTCGTGAGTAACGATTCGTTACTCGGTACTAGATGGCGCACCCGTTACTTAGTACCGAATCATACGGTTTGCTTACGGCTTTACTAATCTTAATTCAACCTTACCTTAAATCGTACAAAAACCGTTCAGTAGATTTTGAGAAAATCGACCACATACAGACAGACAGCTTTTTGGGACTTTGTTTTATAATAAGTATAGATATATATAAATATGTCCATCCAGCTCGTATGAGTTAAACCATACTGTACTTTCAAATACAAAAAAGCCATTCCAAAACAGTGGAGAAGCAGTGTGTCAAAAAGTTTTTCTTGAATTGAAATTTGAAATGAATAGTAGTTATTGTAAGTTATGACTTTGGTATCCGGCTGAGTAGAATAGGCCACCTTTATTTCTTATCTAGGCGTCGTAAAATGCGTGCTGTCGACCCGTAAAAAAAATTTTTTCCTAAACGAAGTCTTTTGGTGACCTCTGTTACACCCAATTTGATTAAAAATTGCTCTTTAATTTGATTTCGTATACGCACATAAATTTTCACATAAATTTGAAGCATAAATGATTACCGCCCACCGAGTTCCTTTATGAATTGTTTCATAAATCCTATAGTATATTCTGTGGGTTTAGCAACACTAAACCTGGCACTAACTTTATTGGCTTTGCGATTTTTTAGTGGATTCTATCTCCTTATGATGCTTCGGTTGCGGGGCGAAACGATTGTTGAGTTTGTGATAGTGTGTAGTGCTTGTATATTGTGGTGGCAGTGGTGGAGGTTTGTTTTAGGAATCCTGCATGTTTCGGGTAAGAAAAAACGGATAGTCCACTCTACATTTGGCTTTATATATATTTTCTATTTACTTCATCGCGGATTATAGCAAAATAATTTTACTATTACTTTTGTATTAGGCATCTCCGCAAAGTAACGCCTAATTCTATAAATTATCTATTGGCTCAATTTTACTATTACCTTAACACTTATCGTTCGCCTTGACTTTAGTTCCCTATCATGTTAAAAATTTGGTAAAGTAAATTTAATACACATTTGCGGTACAATTAATTCTTTTCGCTAAATCAGGGATTTCCCTTTTACCGTTATTATATAATAGCTTACCTGTTAAGGACACGATCCTTTTAAATGTCATTCGCATTTCTACCCTCTTTACATTCGCCTTTAATAACCTTTATAAGATTAAAAAGATATGAAAATAATTTTTTTTGCTTGTGATCCTTCGTAACCGCAGAAAGGAATGTATTGATTGAGATCGTCGTCTTTATAGGAATATTTTAGCATGCCGTGCATTGGCATTTTGATGCCGTGTGGTATCCGGCTGAGCAAAATAGACCTCCCTCATTTCTTACCGAGTTGTAGTAAAAGGTGACTAAGGTAAGTTGACCCACCGTGTGGTATCCGGTTGGGTAGAATAGAACACCTTCTTTCTCACCGAGGGGTCGTAAAATACGACTAAGGTAAGTTGACGTCAGGCAGGCTGCCGGTCGTAAATAAGTAGACAAATCATGTGACAACATGTTTGTGCCGACCCCACTTAGAGTAGGATAAGGGCAGAAGGATGATATAGGAATTTTTTGCACGTGTATAGTGCTAGAAATACGGAAACTAATAACTACTATGTCAAATTCGATTGTGCTTCCGGATTATGAAGAGAAAAGCTACTGAAAAAATACGTATATGTTTTCAAATTAGTGGTAGCCAGAATTTCCATTTACGTTATTTTCGTACGGAAAATAAATTACGAATTATTTACGACGTTTATCATTGATACATCAGAGGTCACAAAAAGCTTGTGATTCCTGCGTTGCGACTCACCAGAGTTAGCAACTCATTCGTTTGTCTCAGTACTATAAAATTCCGCAATCCATATTAGACTTATCTACAGAACAGTTAGTGTAAGAAATATGATTATACGTAAAGCATATTACACACGTTCGACATCCGTCTCTCTCCTACTTGAGTGAGCGATGCGTCTGCGTGGACAGCTGCTATACTATAGTACATTTACATGTTTTGGTCGAGATAAATCTAACTTGATCAATTTCATTGTGATTTCCAATTACCTCCTTCTCTATATACATACAAATCTATTAAACAAATGAAATTAAAAATTTCTTTTGAAAAATGCTACCATTCCATCAGTGTTTTCTGAAGACGTTGTCACGTTCAACTATCGTCAGTAATCCGACATTACAGACCTTGCAATTTTTTTTAAATAATAAAAATGCTCAGATTTGAATATTATTTCTGCATCAAACAACACTGTGGCTAAATAAGGTACATTTAAAATGTTTAACGATTACCCGCCGAGTTTCTTGCTGGTTCTTATCGGTAAGAGCAACATTTCGAACCAGTTCTTCATTAAATAGAATTAATCCTTCACGATTTAAAATCGCTTGTAAAAAGATTATTTGAATAAAAATTATTTTCTTTAAATTTGATTTGTATAGGGACGCAGTTCCTGACGCGAAAACTCCATGAAAGGAGCTCATGACTAAGGACCCCGGATGGCTTCGCAACTAGTAGGGAAAACCTGATATTTACGAAAGTTTACCCAATGTCAATACATATAATAGTAAATATATAAAAAGATCATCATCCTCCTGCACTTATCTCACTCTAGATGGGGTCGGCACAACATGTTACAAACGTGTTGTCACATGATTTGGCTACGTAATTTACGACCGGCCTGACGTCGACTTACCTTAGACGTATTTTACGACCCTTAGGTAAGAAGAAGAGTGATCTATTCTACTCAACCAGATACCACGCGGTGGGTCAACTTACCTTAGTTGCCTTTTACGACACTTCCGTAAGAAATAGGCAGCTCTATTCTACTCAGCCAGATATCACACGGTGGATCGACTTACCTACTTACTAACAAACATAAAAAAGAATTGTAAATAAAATGGGCAAGTTAAACCAGAAATAAAGAGTGTGACCCTACAAATCCACTATCAGGAGCTCATAAATCTGTCGCGCGGTCAGAGCTAATAGTTCATGTTCCGTGCTATTTATTACTACGATTTTTCAGCGTCCACTAAAATACCGATAACTAATGGCATATTGGAACGAATTTCAGTCTTTTACTTTTAAACAGAGGTAATTAAAATTGGATCAAATTTGAAACAATGGATCAATCTATCTAATAGGTACCTCAAGACCTGAGGCTCCTGCAGGCCTACTATTGTACATAGTGATACTATTGTACAGGGATCATACATTTCAAAATCGGACAAAGTGGAGGCGCCGCTTTCCTACTCATTTAGTAGGAAAGCGGATCATGGATCTAATTCGGGACAATGCTAAGTTGAAGAAGAAGAGGAGATGGGCCCTAAGATCTTGATAAAAAGACAAAAAAAGCAGACTGTAGGTAAGTAGCGAAATGATTTCAATAAAGTCGCAGGGTAAGGCGGTTTATTACTTTTTCATGACGGTATATTACTTTTTCATCATCCAATCATTCATTCTCCTGCCCTTATCCCACTCTTATGTGGGGTCGGCACAACATGTTTTAAGCATATTGTAAAATGATTTTTACGACCGGCCGCCTGCCTGACGTCAACTTACCTTAGTCGCCTATCTAGTAGTCTATTCTACTCAGCCGGATACCACACGGCGGGGTTTATTACTTTTTCATATAGGCTATCAATTACGAAAGGTAACAATGTAATAACTTCAGATGTGTGTCATAATCAAAATTAATGATTAAGATACTTAGGGCGAGTGTGAAAGCTGAAAATTGGATGAGTTCGCGTATTTTAGATCGTTAATCATAATTTACGTAAAGTGCAACGTGGAAAGAATATATTGTAGCGAGAGTAATTAATTGCCTCACCTTCCGGGAAGTTTGTTATTCTGAATATTACATTATAGTTCATAAGGGACGTTATGAAATTATTAACTTTGGTCATATACATGGTTCGTGCACAGTGCGTGAAGCCATTGCTGACTTCAAAATTCTAAAAGTTAGATTATGAAGCTCAGTATATCAATCTATAATATAGAAAGCTATGTTAATATGTAGACACCGGCTATACTCACGTCTAATTTTATAGGGTTAGCCCGACTATATTCATTCTTTATTCATGAGCTTATTAAGAACTTATTCATAAGCTCTTTACACGACCGCAAAACATAAAGTTCCCCGGATGGGCTCGAAACTAATCGGGCTAACCCTATAAAATTAGACGTGACTTATAACTGGTGTATAAATATTAACTATGAATATTACTCTTCTTCTTCTTCTTCTTCGTCAGCCGATGAACGTCCACTGCTGGACATAGGCCTCTTCATGGGATCGCCACACCACACGATCTTGCGCCGCCTGGATCCAGTGGCTCCCTGCGACCTTACTCACGATAGATTACTCACGATAGTTTAAATTTAGAAAGCTACGCCGTGTGGTATCCGGCAGAATAGAATAGACCACCCTCCGTTCTTACCGAGGTGTCGTAAGAGGCGACTAAGGTATGTGCCGTGTGGTATCCAGCTGCATAGAATAGACCACCCTCCGTTCTTACCGAGGTGTCGTAAGAGGCGACTAAGGTATGTGCCGTGTGGTATCCAGCTGCATAGAATAGACCACCCTCCGTTCTTACCGAGGTGTCGTAAGAGGCGACTAAGGTATGTGCCATGTGGTATCCGGCTGCATAGAATAGACCACCCTCATTTCTTACCGAGGTGTCGTAAAAGGCGACTAAGATAAGTTGACGTGAGGCAGGCGGCCGGTCGTAAAATACGTAGCCAAATCATGTGACAACATGTTTGTAACATGTTGTGCCGACTCTACTTAGAGTGGGATAAGGTCAGGAGAATGAAGATGAGTTTAAATTTAGAAAGCTATGCTTGATTTACTATATAGGCCAATTAGTAACGAGGCATTCCGCAAAAACAAAATTGCTGACATAGCTCATCAATCCGAGTAGATAGAGGTGGCAATTGGTATTTAAGTTGAACCGATGGGCCTTAAAGTTTAGACACTAAAGTGGGACATTCAAAATCGGACAAATTGGAAGCAAATGATTTGGAAAGCCGATCACGGATCTAAGTCGGGACAATGCTGAAGAAGAGGAAGAGTTGGGCCCTAAGGCGTTGATATAAAAAAAATAGGGGTAATGTTTCATAATATTCATAAGTTGTTTTTTTATACAGAAATATATGGGACACAAGTTGGTCCGTCCCCAAAGTAAGTAACTTAATACTTGTGTTATAGGTGACGGACAACTGGTAGATATATAATTTTTAATACATACTTAAATACAAATGTACACCCATGCTCGAAGAACCAACAATTTGTTTATAGAAATTGTTGGCCCTCGGCGGGAATCTAACCCACGATCCGTGGAGCTGAATGCAGGGTCACTACCCACTGCGCCAACGGGCCAGTTATTTTATGAGATACGAGGTTTGGTCCAGTTAAGGCTTATAGACTAGCATAAAGGAAAACATCGCGTTTTTCTATCGGAAGCAGGAAAAACAAATAGTACATAAGGGTGTTTGAACATTTCAATTGAGAAGAATTTAAACGCATACACATATATACACATACTGTAGTTTTATAATGTTAAAATACGACATTCGTTTACAAACTCACATCTGTACCCTGTATTTGTAAAGCCAAATGTACTCGGAATATATTCGAGTTACCAAATGGCTCGTTCCGAAGTCTTTAGTATCGGACCGAAAACCAAGGCTTTGTTGACCTCCCAAATTGGAATTCGACTAGTACGTGACTCTGCATAGACTTCGTGCGGGTCTCTATTAAACCAACTATTCTAGTTGGTTCCACTAGATTACACGAATTTGAGGAACATTCCAAATACAAAAGTAATAATTAAATTATTTTCCTATAATCCGCGATACAGTGAATAGAAAATATATGTAGTGTTAAATGTATAGTGGACTATCCGTATTTTCATACCCGATACGTGCAATATTCGTAAAAACACATGCACAAACCTCCACCACCGTCACCACAATACACAAGCACTAACCACGTTCACTATCAGAAACTCAACAATCGTTTCGCCCCGCAACCGAAGCATCATCAGGAGATATACTCCACAACAAAATCGCAAAGCTTCCAATACTCTCCGAACATTCCAATACCTTCAACTTTAACTTTAACTGGTAAATGTATTTATGCAAAAACAGTTTTGATGGTATTATGTTATGTTATGAAACAGGTTTTTAAGTACTGTAAAGTCATATCCGTACATGATAAAATCAATATGTCAATAATTGTGAGTGAATACAATAACAAAGTTTCTGGAAAAGACACTATAACAATAGTTACGGGCACGGGTTATATGCGGACCCGTGCGTATTATAGCGAGGTAGTTTTGTTATAGTGCCTGTAATATGGAATTCCGCAAAGTAATACCTGCTTCTATAAATCATTTCTGGAAAAGAATTTTAGACCAAGCGGTTTGAGGCAATTAGTAAACCAATCGATTGATACCGGTTGCCTCAAACCAAAAACATTTATAGCAAAAGAACTTGGGAATATATGTTGCCTGATATTCTCAATAAAATGCCCGATATTATACTAAGGAAGTTAATAGAAAACCAAAAAATTGTAAACACTTGCTAAAGTTATATTATTTAAGAACACTGTAGTTATGTATATGTATTAAACAGATATTCTACGAGCAGGCGAACGCATTCGCGTTATGCTTAAACCTCTACAGGTTTATATAAAGTATCTTAATTAACACACTTGATTGTAAAATTTATATTGAATAAAATTAATAATAAAAAAAAGGTCTTCTTAAATTGGTTTCACAGTATATTTTTTGCAATTTAATTTTTGTACATAGGAATATACATAATTATAAAACGATTGGCGATGTATATAATAGACAAAGTAGGAAACGACATAAGCTTGCGGCTCCTGCTTTGCGCCGTGCAAAAGTACATAAGTCGTTTGTGGGTTTGGGTATAAGATTCTATAATAAATTCCGCAATGTACTTTTACTTTACCATTACAGCAGTTTAAAACACTATTAAATAAAGGCTAATACAGAAAGTCTACTATACTATTGAGGATTACTTAGACGACAAGAATGCGTGGATATAGCTACTCTTTGACCCTGTACAAGACATCAATAACTATATGTAACTAAATGTTTCTTGCTGGTTCTTCTCGGTAGGAACACCTTTCCGAAACAGCAGTAGATGTTGACGATTCAAAAGCACTTATTTAGAAGTTTACTTGAGTAAAGAATATTTTGTATTTGAATTTGAATACCCCAATGTTTAACAAAGTGGACCCACGGCCCACAGAGCAATATCATTGTTGGGGGGTAAGGCATAACAGGGGTCATAAGAATTTTAGAAAGGCACGTGGGGCATGACACAAAAAAAAGTTTGGGAGATACTATGTTATGTAATACTAGTTGTCACGAATTAACCCGAATGTAAAATTAAAATATATTAAATAAAATACTATATTTCGGTAAGTAGCAATTAATACAGATTTAGCTAGTTGAGTTATGTAAAGATCAGATATTTTAAGATATGAAGGTAGATCTAGACACAGGTCTGAGTACCAAAAGCAGCTTTGTTTATTATTAATCAAAAATCAAACAGATCTAAGCCGAACCGTCAACAAAACAATATCATTATGGTCCTCTAGAATCTAGAAACTTTTATAAACTACCACTTAGTTGAAAAAGATGTCGATCACTGTTCTAGGATAGTATGTCCCCAAAGTTGACTGTAGTAGCATCACAATATATATATAGTAATATTCTATTTGTACGGTAAAATATAACTACGTATAAAACATAATTTGATATATATCATAGACATACGAGAGGTCACAAACAGCTTGTGATACCTGCGTCGCGACTCAGCAGAGTAAGCAACTCATTTGTTGGTCTCGCTATTCGCTTCTATAATAAAATTCCTCAATCCATTCTAGACCAGTGTACAGAAAGATTCCAATTAAGTGTAAAAAAATATGCTTATACATAAAGCATATTACAAAATTGAAGATTATTTGGATGATAAGAAAGCCTGGATTTGAAAATTCTTTCAGCTTCATTCAAAAGTGCCTGAAATCGTTTATTTTAATAAAGATTATTTTAATTTGATTTGATTTGAAGTATTAAAGCTTCAAAAGGTTCCTTTAAGGTCTAAAAATTAAATCCCACTTAGTTAGGAAGATCTGCTAGCGCTCAGAATCTTAATGAAAACACATCTTTAAAAAAAATTTTCATTTATTGAAAGTAAAAATTTTCCAACACTCGTCAACCCTATTTGAGCGAAACTACGAAGCTCTTTGTGTTAATTACATTTAACCCATTAAGTTTTGTTGGTGGACATAAAAATCTTAGCTAACACAATGGACTCTATACCTATTTATAGAAGAGTTATAATCATAACGTGTTTTGTCCGAACGGACAGATATGCATCATCATCATTCTCCTGCTCTTATCCCACTCTAAGTGGGGTCGGCACACCATGTTCAAACATGTTTTCACATGATTTGGCTACGTATTTTACGACCGGCCGCCTGCCTGACGTCAACTTACCTTAGTCGCCTTTTACAACACCTCGGTAAGAAATGAGGGTGGTCTATTCTATGCAGCCGGATACCACACGGCACATACCTTAGTCGCCTCTTACGACACTTCGGTAAGAACGGAGGGTGGTCTATTCTATTCTGCCGGATACCACACGGCGTGAACGGACAGATATCCAAATGACTTGAATTGTAAAAACATAAAAGTCCTTATTAACTATTAGTGGTTCAGAATCTCTCAGATAATTACTTAGGTAATAACCCTTTACATATCATCATTCATAGCGATATTCATTTTCTTTTTCCATTCTTAAAATACTAGCCTGTTAGTACATTCGGGCAAAGACCGTCATTTTTTGGAGACAAGTGTCGGGAATTAGACCCCAAAATATAGGAATTTCCATGGGAATCTCTTTATGTTTTTGCGGTATTTGAACCCGCCACCTGTGAAAAGAATCGCATAGTCTCACCATTCGGCATAATCTTATCTGCATTCTTTACTAATCAGCAATCATCATTTGCGGGATTGAAAAGCGAAAAATTTGCATTGCAAATTCTTTATTCGACGAAATTAAATGAAATCGCAAACCACGTTATTCTTATCCGCATTTAGCGTAATTCGCCAACAGTCTAACAATTTACCTAACGAGGTGTCTTTCATTCTATGCTTTTCGGCTTCCATAGATATTTCGGGATTTACATTTGAATAGACCGTAAATGTGGCCCAAACCATTTCGAATCAGAAACAGATTTAGGCTATGTTTAATGACCCTATAAATGCAAATTTCGCTCCTTAAAGCGCTCCTATTAGATATTGTGATATTAAATATGGTGGTAACTTAACTTAATGGCTTAATTTTTAGCAGTTTAAAGATTGGTTGTGACATCTATTGCCAGCGCTACACAATGCCTGAGTTTTAATGGATGTCTTACAGCTTATCGAGTGAGTTTTCACATACGCCTCATAGATGGCACTGTTCTCCGTTCTGCCGCCTTTCCGCCCACCTTATCCACTACCCCACTTCTTCACCTTCACTCGTTCTTTAAACTTTGCAAGGTTATTACATAACGCATTCTGTAGAGGTTTTGCGGAGACAATCGGAGGGATGCTTCTAATGATCATAGGTTTAGTAAAACAGCATTGTTAGCCTTTGAATGCATCCCTCCGATAGTCACCGCAAAACCTCCACAACTGGTGACCCCAGTTGAGGAGGTTTTTGGGGAGTCTATCGGAGGGATAATAGCGTCACCACACCCGACCGCTATCCCATTCCACGCATCAAAGACTTCACTTTTCAACTAGCAGACAAAACTTATTCAAAACTGTCAACAATTGATGTCAATAGAGCATACCAGCAAATTAAAGTTCGCGAAGAAGATATACATAGACAGCCATAATCACTCCCATTGTGTGTTGTTTTATTTACCCATGATATATGAGTGCGTCGCAGTAATCAATTTACTTCTTATAATAAACTATAGCCATGTTGTTTTATTTCTTTGACGGTTATTTATAATAAGGTAAGGTAAGGAAGGTATTAGTAGCTGCGTCAGGCAATTACACATTCATACTGTATTCGTAGACTCTTTGTCCGTAAATGACCAAGCTCATCGTCACTCTGTAAATCAGCAAGCAATGAACAAGATCAAGCTTAGTTGCTTATTATTTTGCTATATTCTGCTTTCGTTAAGCAAAGCGATTTTGTCGTAGAGTTTATCTCCTTAGCTTCGGTTACGAGGCGAAACGATCGTTGAGATTGTCGTAGTGTATGTGTGTGGTGTTTGTATAGTATATTGGTGGTGGTGTTTTTGCTAAAGCTTAAACGCTTTTGCTTCCTACACTTAGCATTATATAGATTTTCTCAAAAACGTGGATTAAAGCAAAATAATTCTATCATAATTTTTGTACTATAAATTCCGCAAAGTAATGCGTACCTCTATAATTTGTTTCACAGTCTCTAACAGTTTAAAGGTTTCTCTTCTGCGAAACAGATGGCGATTGAACGGCGCTTCCAGAAAGTTACGAGTATAGACTCAATCAATCAATGAATTTACGCCATGACACTATTCCATAAGACAATCTAATGTAAGTTAGAAAAAGCAACATCATTCTACATCAGTTATCAAATAGTTACTGTCCCGTTACTTAACAATATTGAGGCACAGTTTGTAATGTATGTAGAATTATTAGCGGTAAGATAAACGTGTAACAAGTCAATAAAACTAATAAAGATAATTTTTATCGTAGTATCAGTTCCCTCACGACAGTATTAAATTCGGATTTCATCAACACATATTAAACGCAAATGTATAAAACGATTTTTCTTATAGTTTACGTTCAAACGATTGCAAAATTAATTGCCACCAATAATGTAGTGGAAACAACACACGGCCGTATATCTGGCAGAACTTTTAAGACGTTATTTCAAGAGCAGAGATATCATGGTTTTTTGGGAATACCATACGCAGCGCCGCCTATCAAGGATTTGAGATTTAAGGTAATATTATAAATAAATAAATATATGGGACATTTACACACACGGTCGTCCGTCCCCAAAGTAAGTAACTTAATACTTGTGTTATGGGTGACGGACAACTGGTATATAATATACTACATATATAAGTTTAAATACATACTTAAATACAAATACACACCCAGGCTCGAAGAACCAACAATTTGTTTATAGAAAAATGTTGGCCCTCGGTGGGAATCGAACCCGTGACCCGCGGAGCTGAAGGCAGGACCCACAGCGCCAACGGGCCAGTCAAAGTATTTATTTCAGTGTATTATTTCAGTGTTAGCAGAGATCCGTAATACAAAATTAGAAAAAAAAATATCTAATAAATTAATATTGGTTTGCTACAATCCGCGATTGAAGAAATGTATGTAATGGATGACAAAAACACATCTAAGGCCAAATATGGTTGTAATTTTTATTGTGGACCTATTTTAAACTTGTCTAAACTGTTTTCAGATTTATTGTTTACTTATTTAGACTTGCCTATTTTGATAGTCTTAATATACTGACTCATTTACATGAAGTGCAATGTGGCCGACTGAAGGGTTATATTTGAGATACATAACAATTTTTCGCAACACTTTTCTATCTAAACTAAAAGTAATAATTAATTAATTAATATTTTGCTATCATCCGCATAAAGCAAACAAAATATTTATAATGCTGAATGTAGAGCGAGACACAATCAGCGATTTTCGAAAGCTTTGCGATTTGTCGCGAAAACTATCACCTGATTATGCTTCGGTTGTGGGGCGTAACGAGTTTTAATTTATGTTAGTGAATGTGTGAAGTGATTGTGTACTGTAGTGGTAAATATATTCTTTACACGAAGTAATATTAAGTTACATTATTTATACCTTATATTAATCCTACTAATATTATAAGAATAAACACAATATTTTTATATGTAGTTATTTCTTTAAAGCTCCAACTGCTAACGGATGTGTAAAAATTTTCGCATACAGGTACCTCGTATGTTTTAATGTGGTATGAATATAATCCATGATTTTAGAAAAATCAAAAGATTCAATCTTACTTTTTCAATAAAATGTTTTACTTAGAGTGAAACCGTTTTCGAAGCTAATATTCTCAAATCAAATATCCCTTATAGTACAACTAAAAAAAATACAGAACGTTAAAGTAAAAGTAAAAACAATTATTAATAACATATATAATGACAATTAGTTGCACAAATCTCGTATTATTTTTATAAAAATAAATGTTTTTACATTTTCAGGCACCGCAACATTTAGACCAATGGAATGGCATACTATCAGCTACAAAATTGAAACCAGCTTGCGTACAATTCAACACAAATATTCTTAAAGGGCAACCTTTCGGACAATACGGTCAAGAAGATTGCTTATATCTAGACATCTTCACACCAGGCATAGACAATCTTCAACGACCGGTTATCGTCTTTATTTATAGTGATCGCTTTCAAAATTCTTACAACAAAACCAAAGACTACGCACCAGACTTTTTTATAGAAGAGGATATAGTCGTTGTTACAATTAGCCATCGTTTATCCCTATTTGGTTTTCTATCCTTTGAAGATGAAACGCTACCCGGTAATGCAGGACTTAAGGATATAGTCGCAGGACTGGATTGGATCTCGAAAAACATTAAAAAATTTGGAGGTAATCCTGAAAAGATTACGTTATTAGGATCTCAAGGGGGCGCTGTTGCCGTTGATTTACTTATACAATCGAAGGCACGTAAATTTTTCCATTCAGCTATACTACAAGGAGACACGTCTCTAAATCCTGCTTACTTGCAAGAAAATGTTCGAGAAAGAGCATTTAGACTTGGCACTTTGTTAGAAATTCCCACATCGAATAGTGCTAAACTTTTACGAGAACTAAACGAATGGCCTACATCGAAGTTATTAGCCGAAGAACTGAGGGCTTCCCCGAATGATTATTATAAAGAAACCCAAAGAGGTGTATTAACCTTCGGTCCCATTGTTGAAAACGACCCGGACGGACTCGTTACCGAATATCCGGAAAATTCGTTCGAGAATATAAACATTCCCATTATGATAGGGTTTAACTCTCGGGAGGGATTGGCGGCCTCTATGAAGTATCTCTCTGAGCCGCACTGGCTTAAAATGGTCGAGAAAGATTTCCCCTTTTTAAAACCTTTACGTTTAAAATTTCAATTCGACCCTTATTACGATGCTTACTACGATGCAATAGATGAAATAAAGAAATTTTATTTCAAAAAAGGCGTGGTTACAGTTAAAAGTGGTTCAGAATATATAACTTATATCGGGGATATAAAATCATATGCCATAGATAAGGCGACACAACTATACTCTAACTTATCTTCGAGTTCTATTTATTACTACCATTTTAACTACTACAGTGATTTGAATGAGAATAAGATTAATCTTTTGAAGCTGTCAGAGGTTGTAGACGGTACTTGGGGATCTGCGACGGGAGATGAACTCTGTTACATATTGCGATGTCCGAATCTCAACGATAAATATATTAAGCATAAGCAATACGACACTGAAGTGAGGAAAATCCAAATGAAAATGTTGAAAATGTGGGCGAACTTCATAAAATATGGGTGAGGGATAAAGTTTTTGGTTGACAACACCTTTGATTCATAATTGATAATTTTCTGTTTCTATAGCTTTACCGATATGTACTATTTACCTAAACCATCCGGAAGTATTTCACTATCTTTTGGTGAAAACCATACAAAAATCTAGTAGATTTTTAGAAAATCGATTACATACAGACAGACAGGTTTTTCGGACTTCGTTTTATAATAAGTATCTACTAATGTAAATGGTTTTGTAAATTTTTCCCTTAACTTTAAGAAGCATTCGGTGTCATATAATGTCACAGAGACCTGCCTACAATGAACTCTTATTGCGACTCAATTGAAACATTTGAACTTTGTTTTATAATAAGTATAGATTTGCTATCTATACTTATTATAAAAAAAATTGGCCCTAACAGTTGTCTGTCTATATGTGATCGATTTTCTCAAAACCTACAGCTTTTTAAAGCTTTTATACGGCTTTTTACAGATTTTTGTACGGATTTTACTAAAAGTTAGTGGAATTGTTTCGGATGGTTTAGGTCAATATTATCATATGGTTTTACGTAATTGTGTTAAAAAAGACGCGTGGTCGTAGCAAAACTCGCCTGCTGGGAGCTTTAGTCACGTGCGCCGCGTAAACAAGCAGTGATACATTGAATTAATGTACAAAATTGTAGATCATCAGATATACTACAAAAAAAGTCTACAATAGCATGACTCTAGCTCTTATGGTTAACTCACCATAACTACTGTTAGGTTCTCATTTTCGATTAGGGAAAAAATTATGACACACTGACATACACACGGGCCGCTGGCACAGCTAGTATTATTTTATTCATTTATTTAAATCAGAATGTACAAAAGTTGTATATATGTCGACTCGCCGTGTGGTATCCGGCTGAGTAGAATACACCACCCTCATTTTTTACCGAGGTGTCGTAAAAGCCGACTAAGGTAAGTTGACCCACCGTGTAGTATCCCATTGAGTAGAATAGACCACCCTCTAACCGAGAGGTAAAATACGACAAAGGTGAATTAACATCAGGCAGGCGGCCAGTCGTAAAATACGTAACCAAATCATGTGACATGTTAATAACATGTTGAGCCGATCCCACTTGTGGGATAAGGGCAGGAGGATAATGATGAACTAACTTATTATTATTTTTTTAGGATACTTTAAGTTAATGACGAATATTTTAGTATTGTTTTTTTGTTCATTAAAGTTTTATATTAGATATGATTGATATGTCTTGAATGTATTGAAGAATAAAGTATGTATTGAAGAAATATAGGGGAAGATCCCCTATATTTCTTCACACAAGCATTAGGATTCGTGCTCGAAAGGAGATCTTATCCATAAAAAACAAAAATTTAGTATGTATGTTAATGAATATTGATTTTTCACTGTCCTTTTTGCAGAAATCCAACACCTGACGAAGATACATTGGACGGTTTCAAATGGCCGCCTTATAACTCACAGACTAAACAATATCTAAACATTGGTAAAGAAATCAATGTGCAGAAGAATTTGTTTGAAAAAAGATTCAAGTTTTGGGATGATTTTATCGTTAAATGGGAGAAGAGAGCTGCACAAGGGGTGATTACAAACAATAAATATAAAAAAGATGAATTATAGATCAAAGCTTTTTATTTATCTTTCTATTTTATACTTTTTTTTTATTCTCTTATTCTTATTTTATTTATTATTTTATTCTCTTATCTTTTTTTATTCTCTTTCTTTTATTTATTTGAATGATAAAAATGCTTGGATTTGAAAATCCTTTCAGCTCAAACAAGACTGCAATTAAATAATGTAAATTTAAATGTTTAAAAGATTGATCGCCGAGTTTCTTGCTGGTTCTTCTCGGTAAGAGCAACATTCCGAACCAGTGTAGCTTATTAAATCTAATTATTGATTCTTGACGATTCAAAAGTGCTTGTAAAAAGCCTACTTGAATAAAGATTATTTTGATTTTGATTTTGATTCTCCTCCTGTCTCCCAGTCTTTACTAGAATAGACGCAACTCTGGACTAGACGGGGCAGTATTCCGGAGCCTAACTTACAAATTATAAATTGAATGAGTAAGAAGTTCCAAAGTCGGAGTATAAATAAAACAAATTCCAGGAAAACAAAGATCTTTATAGCAACATATTTTTTTTTTTTTTTTTTTATTTATTTATTTATTTATTAAATAGTTCGCCAACAGACATTACACTAGCATAATACAATAAAACTAACATACTTTAAAAACATGCAAGCTGTGCAAGTCCAATTACTGGCAAACAGCATGCATGAATTTCCTGCAAGTGCGGATAAAAGGTACTGTCTAAACGGATAACAATTAACTCTTAAATATATGTAAACTAATAAGAAATACAGGAGGCAACACTCAATTATTTTTATACTTGTGCAAAATAGTTTTAAATTTATGAAGACTCATTGTGAGAATGTCAGTATGTGTTCTCGTAAAAAATATATTATGCTCGCGACAAATCCTATTCAGAACACTGTGAGCGCCTAAATTGGTTCTGCAAGTTTTTTGGGCGAAAGGTTTGAAGTTTCTATATCGTGCATTCTTACGAGGTACAGAAAAGTTTATTTTAGCCAACAAGCTTGGACAATCCAGTTCATTGTTAATAATTTTAAAAAGAAGTAATTGATCAGCAATCCAACGACGATTTTCTAAGGTGTTCATTTTAAAAAAGGTTAATCTTCTAGCGTAAGAAGTTAGCTGACTTTGCTTTTTTTCGTGTGCTGTCAGAAAAATAAGAAAGCGTTTCTGAACTCTTTCAATTCTACATATGGAATTTTTATAAGAAGGGTTCCAAATACTACAGCAATATTCTAATAAGCTACGAATTAAAGCATAATATACAATTTTAAGGGTTTTAGTTAATTTAAAAGATTTACAATTTCGCCAGACAAAACCTAAAAGTTTATAAGATTTTTTAATAATTACATCTACATGAGCATTATACGACAGCTTCTTGTCTAAAATAATTCCTAAGTCTTTAATTTTGTTCACTTCTTCTAACAACAAATTATTTAATTTATATGACGTAGGCAACGGCGTGCGTTTTTTAGTGAATTTAATATATTGACATTTATTTACATTCATCGGTAATTTGTTTTTAGTAGACCATGCTGTTATCGCATCCAAGTCATTTTGAAGAGCGATTGAGTCCACCGAATTTTTTATGATTTTGAAAATTTTTAAGTCGTCCGCAAATAACAAGGATTCAGAAGATTTGATGTGGCTACAAAGATCGTTAATGAAGATTGAGAACAATAAGGGGCCTAAATGGGATCCTTGGGGGACACCTGTGGGAACCATAAACAATTCGGATTCATGCCCGCAAACAACAACTTTCTGTCTACGCTCGTGCAAATAGGACGAAAACCAAGATAGTAATTGACCATGAATACCAATGTTACGTAGCTTAGCTAGTAGGATAGAGTGATTCACTCGATCAAAGGCCTTACTCATATCCATGTATACAGTATCCACTTGATAACCTCTATCCACTGCGTCTGTAATTTGAACTACAAAGCTGGTTAAGTTAGATACAGTAGACTTTTTGTGTCTAAAACCGTGCTGCTGAGGGACCAGTACAGATGTCAGATGAAATGAAAGTGTAGTGCAAATTAAGGACTCTAAAACCTTGCCTAAAATGGGTAATAAAGAAATAGGCCTATAATTCTCAATGTCTTCCGCTTGTCCGCTCTTTGGAATTGGCACAATATTAGCAGTTTTCCATTTGTCAGGAAATATCCCAGTAGATAGTGACCGATTAAATAGCAGATACAAGGGATAGGAAAGTGCTGAGGCACAATTTTTGATAAAGATTGCTGGTATCCGATCAGGCCCTGCACCCTTTTTTAAGTCCAGTTTCTTTAAAGCATTCTCAATTAATATTTGATTAAAAGAAAGTCTAGATAAAGAAATATTGCAGCCGGCTAAATAGTTAACATTACAAATAATACCGTCCGAATCATTATTTGTAGAACTAAAATTAGTATCCGGATTTTGTGCGTAAACAGATGAAAAATGTGTAGCAAATGCATTACAGATAGAAGAGTGCGATGAAATTCTATTGCCGTTCCAATTCATCTCGCTTGGAATACTTCCTTGATTTTTTTGCTTAGATTTAAGAAAAGACCACAAAACTTTAGTATTGTTTTTACAAATTTGATCCTCCATATATTTTTTATAATTAACGTAGCAGCGATTAATCGCAATGTGGCACCTCTTCCTAGCTTCTTGGAAATCATATTCGGCTAGAGGACATTTAGTTTTTTTATATTTACGACGATACGCTTCCTTCTCTTCTATTATTTTAATGAGATTGAAGGTGTACCAAACCGGGTAACCATCACGTTTAGGTTTCGTTTTCGGGACATGCCTTTCAATAAGACTTCTAATAATTGAGTAAAATGTATCAACCATTTCATTAATATTATCGTTTGTGCTAAAAATATCATCCCAACTGATTTTATTTAATTCAGAATTTAAAGTTGTAAAATTTGCACGATAGAAATTAAATTTTGTTTGCGTGATTGGTTTAAGGAATTGCTCTTTGTGAACGTTAATTTTGATCATCAAAGGCGGATGAAAGAGATCTACTTTAGTTAATGGCTTATCTACAGGACGAACATAAGCTTGCAGCAATCCACTGCAAAAGACTAAGTCTAGCATCTTCCCGTCCTTATTTAAAATATTATTGTACTGCCTAAAATTATGAAGTGCTATAAAGTCTGACACTAAATACCCTAAATTTGAATGACTACAAGAAGGTTGCGTAGGAATTGTATCAATAGATAACCTATCGTTGGACTGAACCCATTCTATAAACCCAAGATTGAAATCTCCTAAGAGTAGAACATTCTCATTCCTGTTGATTTTAGACATAGTTTCACTAATTGATGTTAATTGTGAGTCAAGCTTACAATAAGACAATGGCGGAGGCAAGTATACAGTGCAAATGTGGACTTTATTATGTAGATTTCCCGGTGATAAAATACTAACCCACAAATCTTCATTACTACTTTCCCAATTTTTATTTCGACTAGAATTTATTTTTTTTGAGATAGCTACTACAATACCGCCACCCTCTGACTTAATGCTACTAGTGCTACATCTATCTCGTCGATAAATATTGTAGTTATTATTTAATACCTCAGTGTCGAGAACACCATCATTTAACCAGGTCTCCGTTATGATTATAATATCATACTCACAATCAACACTAGACAGATATAACTCTTCAAGCTTGCCTCTTATACTCCTTGCATTTTGGTAATATACATTTAAATTGTTTAAAGAATACATTGTAAAAAATAATTAATATTTTTTTTTTATATAAATTTACAAAAAAACGAACTTAGTTTTTTATTTGTTTAAGAAAATCGCTATTTTTTATCCATAGGGCTGGCGTAGAGTCATCCTTTCTTAGCATCACTCGACCGTGGCGTACCCACAAATACTTAAACCTGTGTTCTTTTTTGTAGCTGCGTGCCAGAGCATGCAGAGCGCGATTGGCAGGTGCGAGATGTTCCGACACATAAATCGGCGTCTTATCGCCCGCTATACCCAAGTGGGAGCTGTTGAGCTTATCTAATGGGTTGGATTTGTTGAATCGTAGACAAGCACTGAGGAATTCATCTCGTTTACGCATCGAAGGCAGTCTCAATATGACAGATCGAGGTCTGCTGCTGTTAGGGTTTACTTTGGCCACGCGAGTGCATGAAATTATATCATTTTCCCCTATAGGGCAAGAGATAGCATCCCCGAGTTGAATGATGGTATTTGTTAGGTTTTCCTTCGAGAACTCTGGTATACATTGTAATTCAATGTTGGATTCACGAGCCTTTTGTTCAATTTCTGATATTTTAAAGTTTAAATCACGTAAATTTTCTTGCAATTTCAAGTTGTCCGTTCGCAATGTAGTCATCTCCGATTTTAAAAATTGAATTTCACTTTGAGCCTCATCGAACTTGGTAGACAAGAATTCAACCGTTTTAATAAGGTCCGGTATTAACGACAGTGTATTCCGGAAGCAACCGAGCTCTTTATTTATGTTCGCAGTTATTGAAGACTCCAAGCTATTAATTTTTGCCATTAAAGTATTCTCGAACTGATTAAAACGATTATCTATAGACAATAAATCAATTTGATCCTTTGTTTCGCTACAGAATTCCTGATCTGTAGTTTTTACCGGTGTGTTAGTATTATCACCTTTTTTCCGTGGTAATTTACACTCGGGACATTTCCAAGACGCCTTGGATTTAGATGATAATTTAAAATAATTTTCCCTGGATATACCAACACAGCCGTAATGGTAATGATTATTGCACGAAGAACAGATAATTCTTTCCCCAGCACTCATAACCTGCTGGCATGCATTACAGGAACTCATATTTGAGGTAGTAAATTAATCGTATGCACTAGATATTGTTGACAACAAACGTTCGAATCATAAACATGAACTTGTTCGCGAGAAGAATGCCGCAAGCGCCGTGCGGAACGCGTCGCTTACGTGTTTCTCCGTGAGTCGCCACAAACTTTAAACTAACATTGTTTTAGTTGATTTTAACTAGTTTTTCAATTGTTGCAATTTTATAAAAACGTAGTGCTTACTGAAAGAATATAGGGAAATTCCCAACAACATCTCGAGGTCAAATTCGGAACTCGAGGAATATTCTAATATATTTAATTATAATTTACAATTTATCACACTCTTTTCGTTAAAGTATAACATCATGATGAAAACTGCATATTTCTAGAGAATTCTGGGGATATGCGTAACATACCTTTCCGCATTGGAGTAGCATGGTGGGCCTAAGTTACAATCCTTCTCTCCAAAGAAAAAAAGGACAGAGGAGGCCTTTGCAATAGTAACAATGCGTTTACTACTCTTACTGATCTTCAATCACGGCAATATCAACTATAAAAAAAGTAAAGTAGTGGCCTGTTACAATCCCACTGCTGGGAATAGGCCTCCTCTCTCCGTTTCTGGAGAGAAGGGTTGGAGCTAAAACCTATCACGGTGCTCCAATGCGGATTGGTAGGTTACACATATCTCCAGAATTTTCTAGAGATATGCAGGTTTACTCAAGATGTTTTCCTTCACCGAAAGGCCGATTAATTGTAATTATCAATTAGACACATGAGTTTTAATAGAAAAACTCATTGGTGCCTGCCCGGGTTTGAACTCGTGTTCCCCTCGAAAGACGACTCTTTCGAGGGGAACACGAGTGAGACTGTACGACTACAGTCTCACTGCTGGGCTATCACAGCTCTATCAACTATACCGATCTTTATAATTTCCATGCTCTCAGTTTTTATAACTTTGTTTTTAGCCGGTAGTAACAATATTTCAAGTTAACATGAATTAAACCTCGGATTATCAAGTAATCCAGCAACTAAATACCGCGAGTATTATCAGTTTGCGGTTAAGTCAATAATTATACCAACGCTATCAATAAAGTATCCTTAGATTAGGAATTATTTATCTATGAAACACGTCAGTTTTAAACCAATATGTAAGGTGTAAACAAATCTTTGTATTTTCCTTACAATGACACTATCCAGTACTTGTTTTCTTATATTAGCTATTTGTTGTATAAGAAGAGTTGTAACAGATGTGATAGTCGATAGTACATCAGGAAAATTGTCTGGATTAGAAGTTAAATCAATTTTTCCGAACGAAACATATTACTCCTTTTTGGGTATACCATATGCCTTACCGCCAATTGGAAATTTGAGGTTCAAGGTAAGTACTACCATTCTTGTTTTTCAAAAATAGGCTTAACGGTCTTTGATACACATAAAAGCCTGGACAGATTGTTTTTTCTATCAGATAAGTGGTAAAAAAATTGGCAAGTGTTAGAGAGTTTTAGAGTAAAAATACTTAAAATTGTCAGTTTTAGTAGTAAAGAAAATCGCCTAAAAAGGGTGTTATTATTTTACAAGCAACTCTGTCTTACAGATTTGCTATTTTAATCTCTCGGGATTTAAAGGTCCATAGATTCCTGATAAGTTCCTGAATAAGAGATACAATGAAAACACATAACGCCAAAATTTGGTATAACATCATGTAAATATGCAGACTGTATTTGGACATCACAAATATTCAAATAATTTCTTTAAAAAATTTACTTTTTTCAAATTTGTTTATATCATTGATAGTCAAGATAATACTTTAAAAAAATCTTTTTTACTAGCCACCAGTGCCCCATCCAGGATGGAAAGATGTATTCGAAGCGAAAAAAGAAAGAAAGCATTGTTCACAATACTATTTGCCCGAAAGAAATGTTAAACATTATGGTTATTCCGGAACTGAAGATTGCTTGCATTTAAGTATTCATACACCAAAACTACCACAAAAAGAAGAGTTAAAATTACCTGTTATAGTATACATCTTCAATGAACTCTTTAGAATGTCCTATAATGCTACAAAAGAATACGGAAACGATTTCTTCATGAAAGAAGAAGTAATTATGGTGACCATGAATTACAGATTAGGTTTTTTGGGATTCGCAGCGTTTGAAGATGAAGTACTCCCAGGTAACAATGGAATAAGAGATGTCATATTGGCTCTAAAGTGGCTTAAGAATAACATTAAAAATTTTGGCGGTGATCCTACTAAAATAACTTTGATGGGTAACAAAGGTGGTGCGGTGTTAGTAGATATATTATTGCAATCGCCAAAAGGTAAAGGTCTATTTAATGCAGCGATATTGCAAAGCGACTCTTCATGGGATCAACTATACATTGATACCACCCCGAAAAAAAGGGCTATCGCTCTAGCCGAACAACTTGAACAGAGAGCTACAACAAGTCAATCACTGATTCAACGTCTATCTGATATATCAGCTTTTCATATAACAGAAGCTGAACTTTCATCAGTACATGCTGATGATGCTAGAGCTATTCAAAGAGGCATAGTACAGTTTGGACCTGTTGTTGAAATGGAACATGATGACGCTATACTCACAAAACTCCCGGAGGAAAACGATATCAAACTATCAGTGCCGGTGATGATCGGCTTCAATTCAAGAGAAGGAATAGAAATGACTGAACGCTATCTGGAGAAACCAAATTTCCTTACGTATGCCGATAGAGATTTTGTTTTCGAATTTCCACGTAGAGTCAAGTATCATTTCAAAATAAACGATCACATTTACTACAAAGCAATCGATGAAATTAAGGAATATTATTTCGATGAGGGCTACATTAAAATAAGTAAACCGGGAGAGTATATAAACTACGTTGGAGACATCTACAGCTTTTATCCAATTGATTATACTGTTCGGAAATATACTAACACTTCAGAAACACCCATTTATTATTATATGTTTGACTATAACGGTGAACTGAATTTTCGAAAAAAACGGGTATTAGAAAACGCCTTGTCTCTTGATGGTACTTGGGGTGCATCTGTGGGCGATGAATTGTGTTATTTATTTATATGCCATCCGTGGAGAAAAACGTATAAAAAATTGTTAGAAAATGATGAATCTGATGAAATTAAAGTACTTAGGACTATGGTTAAATTATTTACAAACTTTGCTAAAACGGGGTAAGTTTATAAATATTTAGATGTGAACTGACTCAATCATCAACCTTTCCGCCGTCGCTTTTAAACTTAGGTTAAAGAAACATTATATTTATTTACTCTCATAATGTATTTTAGCCGTGTGATATCCGGCTGAGTAGAACAGACTTACCCCATTTCTTACCGAGGTGTCGTAAAAGGCGACTAAGGTAATTTGACCCACAGTATGGTATCTGGTTAGTAGAATAGACCACCCTCTTTCTTACCGAGTCGTAAAAAACGACTAAGGTAAGATTACGTCAGGCAGGCGGCTGGTCGGAAATACGAAGCCAAATCATGTGACAGCATGTATGTAACATCTTATGCCGACCCCACTTAGAGTGGCAGGAGGATGATGATGATGATTCTGACTCTCATAATGTATTTGTTGACATTTATGTATATATTATTATGTTATTTTATTTATAATATGTTTATAATATGTTTTTGGTTGGTTATATATATTTATTGATTAGTTAGGATATTATTAGTAAATATAATTAAATTTTTTAATTATTGATATCTACGTACCAAAACTGCTTTACTAGCTGGAAGAAATCTCTGACATAGGGATAAGTTGACAAATGTGCACCTTTTTTTTAATAAAAATGTTTTTCTTACTTTTTTATGGTACATAAATAAATAATAAAATAAAAAAATATTATAATATGAAGTAAAACAATCGTTATATAATATATACTCTTTATAATTACTAGTTTCAATAATGAAAAAAACATATTTGCTTAACTTTACAGAAACCCTACACCTCCTGGGAGCGATTTCATTTGGAAACCCGCTTCCAAAGAGAACAGAGAATGTTTAATTATAAGTGAAGAATTAAAAATGCAATCAAAGATATATGAAGATAAAGTGAAATTTTGGGATGACTTCATAGAAAAATACGAAAAGTTGGCTGTTGACGGCGTTGTGAAAGATGTTAAAGACGAACTATAAAAAAAATATTTTCGTACATAGATAATTTGTAAAATAAAACATATAAATAATAAATATAACATTGATTGTACCGAAATTATTTATGCTTTAAATACCTTGTTATTATAATGGACTAGCAATATCCCACAATACACAATACGACCGCAATAGATATCAATCTCGGGGTAGTGAAAAGTCTATTAGTCAGACTTAAAAATGTTTTGTTAAATGATTTATAGAAGCAGGCGTTACTTTGCGGAACTCCATATTACAAGCAATATAACAGAACTAACTACTTTGCTATAATCCGCACGGGTTAAGTGAATGCATGCAAAGCCAATGTGTTGAAGCAGGCAAAATCTACGCACCTTATACATGCAGGACCAGCCACCACATGCACCCCAAGGCGCAATTCACCAGCAACAACGAACACAAAAGCAGCACACACACCCACCACCACAATCTCGACGATCGTTTCGCCCCGAAACCGAAGCATCATCAGGAGGATAGGCTTCACGACAATTTTTGTCACAACAAAAATCGTACTGCAGTACGTTTTTTGTCACACGACAATTTTTGTCACAACAAAAATCGTACTGCAGTACGATTTTTGTCGTGAAGCCTATCCTCCTGATGATGCTTCGGTTTCGGGGCGAAACGATCGTCGAGATTGTGGTGGTGGGTGTGTGTGCTGCTTTTGTGTTCGTTGTTGCTGGTGAATTGCGCCTTGGGGTGCATGTGGTGGCTGGTCCTGCATGTATAAGGTGCGTAGATTTTGCCTGCTTCATACACATTGGCTTTGCATGCATTCACTTAACCCGTGCGGATTATAGCAAAGTAGTTAGTTCTGTTATATTGCTTATTTTTGTTAACATAAATGTTTTATTTCACTTAGTTTTCAGATACGCAGTAACATTCATAATCTAATCAACATACAGATTTTATTTTACAACGAATATTTAACAGTCCCACATAAGTAAACTACTTTGTAGTAATAGTAATATTTTGAATAAACAGGTACTACTGGTTATACTGCCATTAATTGACTAATGGTAGGTAATTTCCGAGAGAACTTTAGAAGAGTTTGACTGAGACTATACCCTCTTAAACTCCTTTCGCGTACGCTAATTTCATTACATTAAATTTAAAGGCAAAGTAGACGTATTGAGAAAAAACAAGCATGTCTTTGTGATTCCATTTTTAATTGTGAACACGCTATTATGTTGCCAACCAATCCTAATTATAAACGAAAAAATATTTTTTAAATCAAAAAAGCAGAAAAATATATTGTAATCCTTTACCGGGATTACTCAGTAATCGTGCTTTATCATATTATTTATAACATCAAGTTTAACTAGCTTAAGGAAACACTACTTTTATCGATTTTATCGATAAAAACATCGTACTGAACAATCTGTAGTACTTTATCTATTACAAAATAATTTTATCCATGCTGTTTCGATATAATTAATGTGAACAGAACAGCGAATATGTTTCACCAACTGTTAATTTTACTGGTTATTGTAAATATTTGTCTATGTGGCGATCCTAATACAGTGCAAGTGAAAATAAAGCAAGGGCTTCTATCGGGTAAAGTGGAAAGGACGTTTTTGAAAAAAGATATTTATTATAGCTTTAAAGGAGTTCCTTACGCTCAGCCACCGATAGGAAATTTACGTTTCCAGGTAAACACCTGTACCTATCCGTTTTATTTTTAATTCACGGAAATATGATCGTGTGTCTCAATACCGTGCACAGCTCAATTGGCTTAGCAATCGCTAACGCAGACAGCTGTGGACACTCTGCATAGTATTCTCTATTTTCAACAACTCTCTATACCCTGACTATCTGAAATGCAAATTTGTACTTAGGTCTGCTGATCACATCTATAAAGCCCTGCGAACTACTGATGCACTTTTAGTCTCAATTCCTTCCCAAAAGACAGGTTTTATTCTTTTCAAATGGGAGCTATTCAGTAGTGGAATGCTCTGCCTGAACAAATTAGGAGAGCACCTACTAAAGATTCTTTTAAACGAGAGGTGAAAGAATGGCTTAATAATGCGGTGTAGTATATTCTCATTATTTAATTTATTTTATTATATATAATCTATTGATTCTTTTGTTACGTTCTTAATGCCATTACTGATTCTCACACACAATGTACTCTAACTTATATACACATATTGTTTTAGTTTATGATATATATATTGTGTCCTAAGTACTGTCCTTATTATTTTATTATTATTATTTAATAAATTCTGTAAGCTTTCATGTATTCATTTATATTTTCTTTAATCCAAAGTTATAACGTAGTATAGTGATATCCAATAAAGCGGAATTACTTACTTACCCTGTATTAAATTACTCGATAAAGCTGCAAAACTATGCAATGGCATAGACCTACTAATAGGCCGATAGATTCTAGCAGCGCCTCATTTAAATCTGATGCTCTAAAGTCTGTAAATTTACATTCCGACCCATCTTTTCTCAGTACCAAGGTACTATCAATATATAAAAGCTACTATCAATTTACAAATCGTACAAACCGCTTTACAAACAGTCAAACAAATTTATAAACGATTTACAGATTATTTAATATATTTTTATGCGATTTCTCTCTTACAAACATATTTCGGGAATGTGTGCGCTATGTGACTTAAAATTATTTGCCTAATAATGTGCCAACATATTATTGGAAAATATTTCACAACTCACTTTTCTGAAAAATTTCAGCCACCCGTTTTGCATCAAGGCTGGGAAGAAACTTACGAAGCCTATAAGAACAAACCAACATGCTTACAACACAGTATACGATCTCGCGTGTACGAACCTTTCGGAATATCTGGTTCAGAAGATTGCCTCTACATTAATATTTTCACACCAATTCTAGAAGGAACCGCACCGGTTGTAGTATTTGATTATACTGATAATTTCAGAACAGGCTTCAATGGAACCGACACTTACTCTCCAGATTTTTTTATGGAAGAAGATGTTATCGTTGTCACCATAAGTCATCGTTTGGGTTTGTTTGGTTATCTTACTTCAATGGACAATGTTATACCCCCAAACAACGGTTTAAGGGACTTTATTTTTGGTCTAAGTTGGATAAAAGACAATATAAATGCTTTCGGTGGCGATCCTCATCGTGTAACATTAATGGGAAGTCGCGGTGGTGCTGTACTAGTGGACATTTTACTACGAACTGAAAAAGCTAAAGGACTTTTCAGTGGTGTTATAATGCAAAGTGGAACGTCTTTAGAAGCGACATTCTTTGAAAAGGAACCTAAAGAGAGAGCTTTTGAATTCGGCAAGCTATTTAATATTACTACTGATGACAGTGTAACATTGCTTAAAGAATTACAAAAACTTGACGCTGAAATTTTAATCAGCAAAGATGGAGAAGTAGTTGATTTTGAAGGATTACAAAATTCACAGCTAAGCATTTTCCCTTTTGCACCAGTCATAGAAAATGGTGACACCGATAGTATATTAAAGTCTCTTCCAGAAAAAAGCGAAATAGTGAATGATGTGCCGATTATGATAGGTATGAATTCGAGAGAGGGCTTGGATTTGATTGCACATTATCTCTTTGATCCGCGATTAGTTGCAAATCTTAATGGAGAACTTCTCTTCTTATTTCCAATTAGAACAAATTTTACGTTTGATGATAAAAGTGCCATATATAAGAATGCTATTAAGGATATATTCAATTTTTATTTTGAAGAAGAATATTTTGACCATAACAATATATTGGAATATTCTGTATACGTTGGTGACTTGCTCCAAAATTATGCTCTGAATCTAGCAGCGAAAAGCCTTTCTGCAAAGTTAAAATCATCTGTGTACTATTACATGTTCGATTTCAGAGGATCTCTCAATGAGAACATGAAATATTTAACAAGATATGCAGTATTTAGTCTTGAGCCTCACGGCGCAACAATTATTGATGAATTATGTTATTTGCATTTTTGTTCGCGAATTAAACGCAGTTATGAAGAACTATTGCAGCTATTAAGTGAACAAGCTGAAATGAAAGTTTTAAAGAAGATGGTACGACTGTGGACGAACTTTGCTAAAACAAGGTAATTAAGAATGTTTTATTTATGTCCGAACTTTCACATAGATAACAATGAATTTTACGATAAATTCGGAAATTCATACTAAAATCAGAACTCGTCATAATTTTTTATAAAGAACATTGTACATTTAAAAAAGTAGTATATTTTTCTAATGCTTGATTAAGGGCTCTGTATGAGCTTAAAAGTAGTCGGGCTCATCCGATAGAATAAGAAGCGAGTATAGCCGGTTTCTGTACTTAATCTTTAAAAACCACTGATCATCCTCCTGCCCCATAATCCCCCTCTAAGTGGAGTCGGCGCAACATGTTACAAACATGATGTCATATGATTTGGCTATTTCCAGAAACCCAACGCCCGAACAACATGACCATGTACTTAAGAGTTTTAAATGGAAACCAATAGAAAGAGGCAGTGATGTAATTAATTATCTTCACATTACAAAACATCTTCATATGAAAACGAACCCATTAGGAGACCGAGAGAAATTCTGGGAAGACTTTTTGGAAAAATATTCAAGATTAACCTTTGATGGAGTTAGTCAGATAAACGATTCACATGACGAACTCTAGACTATAAGCATCTTTTGATTTTTTTTATTTTAAGATCATAGAGTTTATTTATTTAGGGACTCTAACATAGGTTAACAGAAAAATAAAGTAATAACAAGATTTGACATATGAGCTAAGTGTACAACCAATTATAGGACAACATAACATGCTCAATATACAGAATTATACAAGACACTAGGTTTTGCCCGTGCCTTCGCTCGCGTGGAATTTGGTTTGCCACATTAAGTTTCGTGGCAGATCATTGTAGGTTTATTTTTTTTTACTTTATATCAAAAAATATACTTATATTTATTTAGTTACTCCTACATACAACATTTCAGATTTCTAACTTAAAAACAAAAGGATTCCATACAATCTTCGCACCTCGCGCATATGGCACTCTATGGCGCTCCATTTAAGTCATATCGTGATAACTTTTTAACTATTTGGCCAAATTACTTAGTGTAAAGGACAAAATTTATCGAAATGAAATACTGAAACTGACAAATGTATTGATTTTTATAAGAGTATGATAAATATACTAAAACAGTATCGAATTTAATTAACTTTATGACTCACAATTTTGGTCATAGTGGCTTCTACATAAAAGGTAGATATATGCCGTCCCGTACTTTTAATTAGAACTTTTTAAGACGAACAATACTACGGTACATTATCTTTGTGTAACTCCAAACGTTTAGGCAGCGTACGCAAAGATAGTTCTCAGAGGCCAGATTTTTTCCGACTTTATTGCCATGTATCGTTATATTCCATAAAATCATTACAAATTGTAGCCTATATGTTATTTAGCCTGATGTATAACCTATATAACTGTAAAGTTTCATCCAAATCCGTCCAGTAGTTTTCTCGTGAAAGAGTAACATACATCCATCCATACTCACAAACTTTCGCATTTATAATATTAAGTAGGATTTTCTACCGCACTGTACTTCATGGGGTAAAATATCATCCTCATCATCTGGATGCATGGCGATTCACTACAGTGGGCTTCTCGAATATTATTCCGCGCATCACCATATTGTGAAATGAGTCAGCTGATGATCCTATAAAGTTTAGCGGCGATCGAAACATTTTTAACCGTTGAATTCTGTTGCGAGGGAAATTCGAAACCGGACTGAGCCAGAACAACGCGTTGGCAACAGCTAGTTGTATATAAAACTTTCAATATACATACAGTATGACTCATCATCATCTTCCTGCCCTTATCCCACTCTAAGTGGGATCGGCACAACATGTTACTTTTTAACACAACTTTTACGACCGTTTGGTTGCCTGACGTCAACTTACCTTAGTCGCCTCTTACGATACCTCGAGAAGAAATAAGAGTATGGTCTATTCTACTCAGCCGGATATTACACGGTGGGTCAACTTACCTTAGTTGCCGTTTACGACACCTCGGTAAGAAATGAGAGTGGTCTATTCTACTCAGCCGGATACCACACGGCATACATTCAGCATGACTGTTTGTACGTAATTCTAATTTGTAGTTGCATAACAGACGGACTGGAAATACGAACAGGTAATAACAACAATTAGGGTTGCATCAAAGGTTAGAAATCAATCGGTTTGAACGTTGCAAAAACATTTTTTGTATTTTGTAATATAAAGCCCTACGCGCTACAAAATTTCTCGGCTTATTACGTTTCTATAGGAATCTTCTTAAACAAATCTAGACTTGCCTCTACGTAAGTTAGAAAGTATCTTAAAATTAATGGCCAGTTATTCCCACTAGCGATCGAAAAGCGACCGAAAAGCATGGAATGAATTGCAATTATCAATAAAAAACGTTAACATAAATAGAAAAACTCATTGGTTTTTGAGCTCGTGACCTCCTTGACAGACTCGGACGTTCTCACCGCTGGACTATCGCAGCAGTTATATATAATAGAAATTATTATCTAAATTAGTCGTTCTATTTACTACAGAAAAAATTTAATAAAATAACTATATTGAAACCAAAAATCTACATAGTGATGCCGGAGGTGGAGGTTTGTATTAGATGCGTTTTTATTAAACGGATTTTTACATGGATTTTACTATAAGGTATTGAAATTCTAGAAGGTTTAGACTAATGGAAGGTACGTTAGGGTTTTACGTAATTTGTATTTAAGAGGTAGCACAGTTGTAAAAGACGTATTGTACCCGGCATTAAATAATGCACATCGATGTTTAGAACGAAACAACTGGCCAGTGTGGTTTCGTAGAGCGCTGTCACTGTCACTCAGTTAGTATGTGACGTTACACACGTGCTCGTCAGGCTGTGCGACAGAGACAATGCTCTATGAAGCAGAATCTAGCCGATTTCTCTCTTTAAGCCTCAATTGCATTATTTATTGCCACGTACTATATATAGTAACCGGCAATTAAATAATACACATCGATGTTTAGAACGAAACAGCCGGCCATTTCGGTTTCGTAGAGCGCATTGATAGCAGAGATGTGCATTATTTATTGCCGGGTACTATACCTACTGGGAGCTTTAGTCGCATGCGCCGCTTAAACCAACAGGGATACCCCAACATAATATTAGAGAATAGTAGATCTACAACAATACTAAATTTATTAATTACAATTGGGCCCAAAAAACTCCGTTTTCTTTGAGAATAAAGTCGCAGGTACATATACTATAGTAAAATTGTTTGTATGCATTCATCTGTACTGATAATTAAGATCTCGTTTACATTGACACAGTTAACTGCTCACTTTGGATTAAATATTTTATTTATAAAGCGGCCTTGTAGTTAAAAAAGGTTTAAACTTTTACCACATACAAAATTCACGAATCACGTTATGCCAATGCGTATCTGCAGTTACCATGTTATCCTAATCCTCTGCCCTCACTAATAATATGTTACAACGTGTTTCGAGTACAACCTCCTTCACATATAAAATAAAATTCAATAATATAAAAAAAAATTGTCGCCGTCAGTGGTGACGAGTTGTTGAAAATGAGTAACTGAGCAGACTTTTGTGAAAATTGCTTCTTATTTATTGAATAAATGTTGAGGAAAAATATCGTTGTTATAAATATAAATGCGAAAGTCTGTGGTCTCCTTTGGGACCCAAAGTCCATGACATTAGCATGTGTAAAACGCAAGCTATAGTTTAGGAATAGGAACCGGCTATAGAAACGTCTTAATCTATCAGGTTAGCCGTTATCCCGCCGTGACAAAACAGGGAACTGTCTGGCTGACCTGATAGAATAAGACGTAAGTATAGCTGGTTTCTACACATAAATTATTGTTAGCAATTTTAACATTTGTATAATAATAATAATATTGTATTGAGATTAGTGTATTAGGAAGTTTAAATATTGGCATTAGCCTCAACTTGAGGGGTTATTAAAAAAGAGAGGTGAATTCTTTTTTGGCGGCATTATGGTGACGAAAAATAATAATTGTAAAAATAATTAAGCGTAATAAAGTGTTATTAGAATTGTTTTCATATATGATGGAACCTCTCTAAGTATTTTAAAACTATGAATACCACTACGATAATTTAAATTATAAAAACGATACCTATGTTGCTAACTTTGATTCTTGTATCACATATTTATTTCAACTTTCCAAAGAATGAAAGCTCACTATAACGCGTTCCTATAAAAGCCTCGTTAAAAGCTTATAGTAAGCTACCAAGTTTTGTATCTATATGTCATTACTACCAAGCCCGTCTTAAGCACAACAGGCTATCGGGTGCAAGTGTTCTACCCAGCAAGTAGTCTTACCCCCCCCCCCCCCATCAACAAAAGATTTTAGGGCTGCACCTCCACCGAGAGGTGCCCCCCTTTGGGTCAAGACGGACCTAATCACTAGCAACTCGCACTATTTGCACTATTTTTACATTTGCTCTAAAATATATTACAACTTATAAATATATTTCCTCATTATCACAGGGAAATTATTAAAATACTTAAAACACGCAGAGATTAACTTTAGAAAAGTTTGCCTTTAGGAGAGTTTGACTGAAACTATACCCTCTTAAACTTCTTTTTCTTTGTGTACGCTGATTTCATTATATGAAATTCAAAGGTAAAAGACGTATTGAGAATAAATAATCATGTCTTTATGACTCCATTTTTAAATTTGAACACGCCATTAAGTTACCAACCAATCCTAATTATAGACCAAAAAATATATTTTTTTAATCAAAAGTAAAGAAAAATATAATTCTTTACCGGGATAACTTAGTAATCGTGCTTTATCATATTATTTATAACATCAAGTTAAACTTGATAAACTTAAATAAATAAAGTTGATAAGTTAAACTTGTAGCGTAAGGGAACAAACACTACATTTTACTCGCGCTATTTACACTATTTGTACTTTTGCTCTAAAATATATTACAACTCATAAATATACTACCTATTTATCACAGGGAAATGATTAAAATACCTAAAACACGCAGAGGTTAAGGAAAACGTATAATCCTTGAATTTTAAATACTGTGTCGGCGCTAATTAGATCCTATACAAATGTTATATAACGCAAGTTACTGTATAATTTGCTCACAACCTGTTCTAAACCTTGGCAACTTCATGCATAGCGAGTAAACAAGTTTGCAGTAAATATGTAAGGTTTGGTTTTTACCTCATTCAAATCTTCATTATAATATAAACTTAATAAAAAAAGAATAAAGAGCAAAAAGTTTAAACTTAATTAAATACGACCAGCAAAAAATTCCATATTTCGTCTTAACATAAACGTAAATGAAATTGTAAATTCTAAAATTTTATTCAAGTTGACCGGCCCTTTGGCGTAGTGGGTAGTGACCCGGCCTTCAGTTCCGCGGGTCGCGGGTTCAACATTTTCTATAAACAATTTGTTGGTTCTTCGAGCCTGGGTGTATATTTTTATTTAAGTATGTATTTAAAATTATATATGTAGTATATTTACCATTTGTTTGTCACCCATAATACAGGTTTAAGTTACTTACTTTGGGGATTGACGACCGTGAGTGTTAAGTGTCCCATATATTTATTTATTTATTATTTATAGTTCGAACAGTGCATGTTGCTACTTAAGGATCTGAAACATGGGCGCTGGCTATGGTCCTATGGACCATATGACCTATGGACTATGAGCCCTTATAAGAAAGCTCAAAGTCACTCATCAGGCGATGGAGAGAGCTATGCTTGGAGTATCTCTACGCGATCAAGGAATGAGAAGATCCGTAGAAAAACCAAAGTTCCACATCGTGCGCAGGGAGTGATCACGGGCACGATGGCCTCCTTCTGCCTTGCGGAGGGAGACGGCGGTGCGGTTCCGGGATCTTTTGTTCTGGATAAAATTTGCTGCTGGCGAGTCCAGGTGGTAGCGACTTCTTAAGGCCAACGTTTGCCGTCCTTCGGGTGTTCCGAACGGGCTATATCGGACGCCTGGCATCTGGTGCTCCTGATGCACTGGTTAGCGGAGGGGGACTTCTCTTCTCCCTTCTCAGAGGAGGTCTTCTCTGGGAACAGAGCTGCTGTCGGCGGGGATGGGGGCAATGTATACAACGATACCCTGTCCTTGCCATCGGCAGCGTGGTGTAGCACACAGGTCGTTTTAGTCGGTGCGAGTCCGACATAACCGCCGCCTATTCCCGTCGGGCAGCGGTACCCATAAGAGGTATTTTCCTGTAGAAAAAAAAGAACCAAAGTACCGACTTAGCTCATCGAGTCGCGAAGCTGAATTAGTAATGGCAATTGGGGTTCTAAGGTGCTGGGACGGCGAAATCGCACCGGAAAACGCAGCGTTGATAGACCCCCCTGAAGTGTACTGAACGCCTCATAAAGGCCCGGGAAGCCGCTGCATCCAAGCGACACAAGATCGTATAGTGTGAATCGTCTTAATGAAACCTATGTCCAGCATTGGATGTACAACAATTGAGAAAGAATTAGGGATCATAATTACATTTACCGTCGTGTGTCATCTGGTTGATGTTGAAACAAATGAAGATTGCCTATTCTACAATAGGCAACCTTCATTTGTGCCAAGTTGTCGTAAAAGGCGACCAAGGTAAGTTGAACCACCGTGTGGTTTTCAGCTGAGTAGAATAGACCACAATCATTTCCTACCGAAGTGTCGTAAAAGGCGACTAAGGTAAGTTCATCCACCGTGTGGTTTTCGGCTGAGTAGAATACGCCACCGTCATTTGTTACCGAGGTGTCGTAAAAAGCGAATAAGGCAAGTTGAACCACCGTGTGGTTTTTGGGCTGAGTAGAACAGAGCTCCCCCATTTGTTACCGAGGTGTCGTAAAAGGCGACACTAAGTTGACATCAGGCAGGTGGCTGGTCGTAAAATAACTAGCCAAATCATATAAATCATTTAAACCTGTTGGTTTAAAACATGTAGTGCCAACCCCATTTAGAGTGGGATGAGAGCAGGAAGATGATGATGAAGATGATGATGAGTCACATTTACAAACATACATTGTAACAAAAGAAACCACTGAGATAACCAATAATTTTGAGTGAATCAAAACCGTGTTCGACTTATCTACAGGCCAGCCCCCAACAGTCGCCTTTTTTGTAAGTTTATAATTAAATTAGTCTGCCGGAAGGTTATTTCCATATTAAGCGTTAAATAAAGTAATTAATTTTTTATACCTTGAATAAAATTTGTTGAATAATAAATATAGTTTCCATTCAATTTACGCCAGCATTTACTTAATTTTCGTTGCATTCGTGACAATAACATGTATAGTACCCGGCAATAAATAATGCACATCGAGGTTTAGAGAGAGAAAATCGGCTAGTTCTGCTTCATAGAGCATTGTCTCTGTCGTACAGACTGACGAACCTGTGCGAAACGTCTCATACTAACTGAGTGACAGTGACAGCGCTCTACGAAACCGAACTGGCCGGCTGTTTCGTTCTAAACATCGATATGCATTATTTAATGCCGGGTACCTACATTGCATTATTCAAAACATCTCTACAGGGTCCTTATAGGAAATTGACTGAATCTGTTCTGGTCTTGTGATATTTGAGTTTTTTTTTCAAAAGATATTATACCAGAGTCAATAGATGAGCTCTAGGCAGGCCTGTAAGTAGTAAGAGTGTCACAATAAATAATGAGTGGGAAGACGAAACTTCGTCTTTGTCTAACCACACATGAAAAAGAGAATCAGATAGATACACCCTCATTTGTTTTCTCTTTAAAATGTTGCTTTTCAGTTGGACAATTGTCTCCCAGTGATGTAGCCACTGAGTAAAAATCCAGTGGCTTGAGATCTGGGCTTTGGGAAGGCTACGTAATTTCCCCTCGAGGCTATATCAGTTTTCACTTGAACGCCGTGTGGTATCCGGCTGAGTAGAATATACCACACTCATTTCTTACCGAGTTGTCGTAATAGGGCGACTAAGGTAAGACGACCCGCCGTGTGGTATGCGGCTGAGTAGAATAGACAACCTTCGTTCTTACCGAGAGGTTTTAAAATACGACTAAGGTAAGTTGATATCAGGCAGGCAACCGGTCGTAAAATACGTAGCCGAATCATATGACAACATGTTTTTAACATGATTTATAGAAGCAGACGTTACTTTGCGGAATTCCATATTACAGGCACTATTACAATACTACCTCGCTATAATCCGCACGGCAAAACTACCTTGCTATAATCCGCACGGCAAAACTACCTCGCTATAATCCGCACGGGTTAAGCGAATGCATGCAAAGCTAATGTGTTTTTTTGTTATGCTTATGTTTTTAACATGTTGTGCTGACCCTACGTAGAGTGGGTTAAGGGCAGGAGAATGATGATTTCGTTTACAACTGCTAAAGTTTCATTGGTTTAAGGAATGTCATCCTGTTGAAGACAGGTTCTGCTGTTGGAGGCTCCAAAATCAAAATAGTTTCTCTAAATTGCTCTACTTCGATCACCAACACGCCTGAAAAGCGTATAGGCAACTGGCATTAACCTTCGCAAGTTATAAATAGTAGAAACTCATTCCACAATCCACAGGCGTTACTTTTATTAAAAACCACCTTTATGTAATACTGGTCACAGAGCTAGCAAACTGTATTCCTGGGAGTTGTATAACCAATCTAGTCGATTACGATGGTCGCACGTAATACGGTATCTAGTTGCAATGTTACATTAAACAGTTCCGTAGGATACTATGCTTTTCCTTTGTATTTAAATAACATAGAGTTAAAAAGAATTTGACAGCACGTTTTCGAAATCATCATTCATCATTCTCCTGCCCTTATCCCACTCTAAGTGGGGTCGGCACAACATTTTCAATGTTACATGATACATAATATGTTTTCACATGATTTGGCTACGTATTTTACGAACGGCCGCCTGCCTGACGTCAACTTAACTTAGTCGCCTTTTACGACACCTCGGTAAGAAATGAGGGTGGTCTATTCTATGCAGCCGGATACCACACGGCACATACCTTAGTCGCCTCTTACGAAATCTCGGTAAGAACGGAGGGTGGTCTATTCTATTCTGCATGATACCACACGGCGTAACACGTTTTCGAAATATAAAGTAAAAAAAGTAACGAAAAATTATAGTAAATTACGTTATTGTTTTGAAAAAATCGCGGAGTGCTCGACATCTAAACATACCTATTATAAAACAATGTCCCCAAAATCTGATATCCTCAAAATCTACTGAACGGATTTTTGTATGGTTTTTACTTAAGATATTGTGAAATTCTTGAGAAAACAAAAGTAAAAAAAACTAATTTGCTATAATTCGCGATAAAGTAAATAGGAAATATATATCATAATCGCAAACCTTTGCAATTTTGTCGTCGAGTCTATCTCCTGATGATGCTTCGGTTGCGGGACGATACGATTGTTGAGTTTGTGAAAGTGAACGCGTGTAGTGCTTGTGAATGGTGGTGGTGGTGGTGGTGGAGGTTTGTGCACGTGTTTGAACGAATGCTAGAGATAGCCATGGTAGAGGTATGAAAACGTATAGTCCACTCTACATTTATTTATATATATCTCCTATTTACTTTATAGGGGATTGTAGCAAAACAATTTTAGTATTACTTTTGTAACGTGACAACGTACATACTAGTTTAAAGAAGTAGCATTTTTATTCTTGATAACAACAACGCGCTATGACATCATCATTAGTGTTGGAATGCATTCAGGTTGGTCATGGGTATGGCCAACTGACATTTGAGAATAGTTTTAAAACTTCTTTTCCTGTTTGCTATCTTTCTTAATATCTCGAAAAATTCGACAGATCAACGATAATTCATAGAACTTCTTGCTTATCATGAAAGCAGTGAAATGTATGTATAAAAAATTACGTTTACGACTTTGTCGAGGAGAGACTTTTTAAAATAATTCATACAATTAGTTACATTTAGTCATTGCTGTCTTGTACAGGGTCGAAGAGTAGCTTTAACCACGCATCCTTATCATCTAAGTTATCTTCAACAGTGTAGTAGGCTTTCCGTATCAGCCTCTTTTTAACAATGTCTTTAAACTACCATAATGGCAACGCCAAAATTGATTTCGGATTTTATTATAGAATCTTATACCCAAACCCACAAACGAATTACGCACTTTAGCAAGGCGCATAACAGGAGACGCAAGCTTATGTCGGTTCCTACTTTGTCTATTATATACATCACCTATTGTTTTAAGGCTTCAGAAAGTACTCGTAAGTAGATCAAGTAGACCATATCTTCGTATAAAAACAGGGTGAGGTACTTCAAAATGATGTCATTGGAAAAGCGAAGAGACTTATTAGATCTTATGTGTCTGTACAAACTACTCAGAAATGAATTAGATTGCCCTGAAATATTAGGAAAATTCAATTTCAAAGTACCTCGCAGATACCCACGTTATCCGAATAAGCTCCTTGTCCCCCCCACCAGCAGAACAGTACTTGGTGCCAATGCCCCGATTCCTCGGTTATGTAAATAATACAACATCTTCAGTGAGTCATTAGTTGTTAACTTTAGTACATCCTGTGTTTTTCGTAAATTATTAATTCAACGTATAAATAAGTCAGTTTAATATTAAATTTTATTTGTATTTTTTTTTCAACTTTCAATTTATTGTCTATTCTTTGTAATTTATTAATTAATGATGTTTTAAAATTTAGTTATATATAAATCTGATTGTAGTGTAATGAAACCTTTAATGCATGATGAGTTTGCTTTCAAACGATTATGCATACATGTATGTAATAATTTAATTCAATTAATGGTGTTTGTATACTATTCTATAATCGCTAGCGAACCTATTAGATAGAATAAAAAAATAAATAAAAAATAAATAAAGATCGTTTGTGGGCTGCGGTATTCTATTTTATAATCAAATTCCTCAATCTATTTGGACTTGCCTTTACACAAGTTCAAAAAAGCAGTTAAAGACTCATTAATAAAGCTTATTATACTGTTGAGGACTTTGTTAATAATAAGAAAGCTTGGAATTAAATTGCGACCAGCTACGCACTTGACGATATTGTAATTACAAATACAACATATGTAATATTTATTTTTAAAAAGAGTGACCGCCGAGTTTCTTGCTGGTTCTTCTCGGTTAGAGCACCTTTCCGAACCAGTCGTAAATTCATTTTAAATTTAATTTGACGATTCAAAAGTGCTTGCAAAGGCCAATTTTAATAAAGACTCATTTGAATTTGCATTTTATAATTCTTTATATTTAACTAGCTGTGACAGCGGCTTCAAGTTAAATCAGTTGTCACGAAAAAATATCCAAATTAATTATTGCAAGTTAACCGTAAGAGACATTAATGGCGGACTTTTTTTGTAGTATTTTATAGATGCACAATTCTCTAGTACGTTACTTTAGCGTAACCCAGCTAGTTTACGCAGCGCACGCGACTAAACCTCCCAGCAAGCAAGTCTTTTAACAACTGCTCGATCTCTTCAACATAATTTACATTATACCGATATGTACTATTTACCTAAACCATCTGGAAGTATTGCACTTTTGGTGAAAAGCGTACAAGAATCCGTTCAGTAGATTTAGAGAAAATCGATTACATACAGACAGACAGCTTTTTGGGACTTTGTTTTATAATAAGTATAGATAGATTGTTTATAAAAAAAATTACTATCAATACAACAGAACTAACTACTTTGCTATAATCCGCACGGGTTAAGTGAATGCATGCAAAGCCAATGTGTATGAAGCAGGCAAAATCTACGCAACTTATACATGCAGGACCAGTCACCACATGCACCCCAAGGCGCAATTCACCAGCAACAACGCACACAAAAGCAGCACACACACCCACCACCACAATCTCGACGATCGTTTCGCCCCGAAACCGAAGCATCATCAGGAGGATAGGCTCCACGACAAAAATCGTACTGTACGATCGTCGAGATTGTGGTGGTGGGTGTGTGTGCTGCTTTTGTGTTCGGTGTTGCTGGTGAATTGCGCCTTGGGGTGCATGTGGTGACTGGTCCTGCATGTATAAGGTGCGTAGATTTTGCCTGCTTCATACACATTGGCTTTGCATGCATTCACTTAACCCGTGCGGATTATAGCAAAGTAGTTAGTTCTGTTGTATTGCTTGTAATATGGAATTCCGCAAAGTAACGCCTGCTTCTATAAATCATTTAAAAAAATTACTGTTATGCAAAATAATATTGTTTCAAATTCGACCTCGTGTACGTTACACGGGCGAGGTGAAGCGCTTAGTAGCGATGACAGCGCCGAGCGAAGCACACGCTAGTGTTTATGATAACGTTCATATTATCGACATCGAGCCAGACGCGAATATCGATATACCAGTGTTACATATTGATAAACAGGACGGCACTATGTACGGGAACGGTGAGTGTTGCTAGTATAATCTATTTAGCTTTGACATTTGTTTATTTCAACAACAAAATACTAAATTATTTTCAAACTTTTTTGTAGGTAAACAACTGAATTCATGTTCATTAATATAATTAAAGATTTCATCGATATTTCTTAATGTTTTTCATTTGAAATTATGCTCTCTCTTTTTCAATCTAGCTTCATTTCGAAATTGAGGAATACAGGATTTTTAAAATTATATTTAATGTTGTGTTGTCTGTGGTGTTTTTAAAATTATATTTAATCTAATTCAGAATTCTAGACCAGTCTACAAAAAGGTTTAAATTAATTGAATTAAGTAAAAAAATTTAAGATTATTTAGATGATAAAAATGCCTGGATTTGAAAATCCTTTCAGATTCATCCAGGACTGCGGTTTAATAGTGTAAAAGTGAAAATGTTTAAAAGATTGACCGCCGAGTTTATTGCTGTTTCTTCTCGGTAAGAGCAATATTCCGAACCGGTTGTAGCTTTATTAATCGTATTGACCCTTGACGATTCAAAAGTGCTCGAAAGAGCTTACTTGAATATTTTGAATTGATTTTTATTCTATATTAGAACTCTCAAATAAAATATAATTAAATTATTTTCAAACGTAAACAATTTTTTTGGTAAGTAAAAAACTGAATTCATATTTATATATGCAGTAGATCTAATCGAAATTTCCTTTTGTATGCGTTGTATAACCACGAATATATGACGAGGTGTTTTTAAAATTGCATTTTAACTGCTGTAACCCGTTAAACTGAACTACTGTGATGGGGACAAAAAAAAACTATTTTTTACAAGCAATATAACAGAACCAACTACTTTGCTATAATCCGCACGGGTTAAGTGAATGCATGCAAAGCCAATGTGTATGAAGCAGGCAAAATCTACGCACCTTATACATGCAGGAAAAGCCACCACATGCACCCCAAGGCGCAATTCACCAGCAACAACGAACACAAAAGCAGCACACACACCCACCACCACAATCTCGACGATCGTTTCGCCCCGAAACCGAAGCATCACCAGGAGGACAGGCTTCACGACAAAAATCGTACTTAGCAGTACGATTAATAATAATATGGAAAAGTAATATGGAATTCCGCAAAGTAACGCCTGCTTCTATAAATTAAAAAAAAAAAAACTATTTTTTGTAAAATAACAATATAAAATAATAATGGTGTTTGTTTCGTTGCCAATTTATATATGTATTTTTTTGATTTTTTAAATGTTTTTGTTTATTTTTATTCGTTTCGCCCCGTAACTAGACAAAATCGCAATTTGCTGTGCTTTGCTTCAGTTGCGGGGCAAAACGATTGTCGAGTTTGTAATAGTGAACGTGTGAAGTGCTTGTGTATTGTGGTAGAGGTTTCTGCATAAGTTTTACGAATCCTGCATATATCGGGTATAAAAACGGACAGTCCACTCTACATTTAGCATTACATATATATTTTCTATTTAGCTTATCGAGGATTATAGCAAAATAATTTTATTATTACTATTGTCGACAAGTTTTATTTATTTAAGTATACATTTTATGCTCTGTAAAGTAGTGGTAGGTGACCAAATATAACATTAAAATTTTTACGCATAATTTGCACGTACGTTTGTATAAAAAACTTTTTGTAGTAATTCTTGACCATTATATATTTGAATGTTATTCTGTAACACGTTTTGGTAATATTGATTACTTTTAAGTACCAATATCATCATCCTCCTGCCCTTATCCAACTCTGAGTGGATACGGAACAACATGTTAAAAACATGTTGTCACATGATTTGGCTACGTATGTTACGACCGGCCGACGTCAACTTATAATACCCAACATTAAATAATCATCCTTCTCTAGCCCTTATCCCACTCTAAGTGGGGTCGGCACAACATGTTAAAAACATGTTGTCACATGATTTGGCTACGTATGTTACGACCGGCCGACGTCAACTTATAATACCCAACATTAAATAATCATCATTCTCTAGCCCTTATCCCACTCTAAGTGGGGTCGGCACAACATGTTAAAAACATGTTGTCACATGATTTGGCTACGTATGTTACAACAGGCCGCCTGCCTGACGTCAACTTACCTTAGTCGCCTTTAACGACACCTCGGTAAGAAATGAGAGTGGTCTATTCTATGGAGCCGGATTCCACACGGCACTTACCTTAGTCGCCTCTTACGACACCTCGGTAAGAAAGGAGGGTGGTCTATTCTATTCTGCCGAATACCATCTGACATTAAATAATGCACATCGATATTCAGAACGAAACAGCCAGCCAGTTCGGTTTCGTAGAGCGCTATCACTGTCTCTCAGTTAGTACGTGACGTTTCGCACGGGTTCGTCAATCTGTGCGACAGAGACAATGCTCTATGAAGCAGAATCTAGCCGATTTTCTCTCTGTAAACCTCGATGTGCATTATTTATTGCCGGATACTATACCTTAGTCGTATTTTACGTAACGATTTTATATTTTTAAATAATTTTTTTTGTAAAACAAAGTAAATAATGGTAATATATGGAATAATATCCCAATACTGCTACATATGGAATAGGTACCACAAATATGGGACAGTTTTTTTATTTTGTTTTTATTTCTATTGCTTGATAAAAATGATAAACTTAATTATTTAAACTTATTAAATATAGCTTTTTTGATTGTTTTCAATTGTTCGCGCCTACTGCGTGCCCTTCGATCGCCACAGTTGGTGACTGTAATCACGATAGGCAAACAACCGACAATTTCTCCACCCCGAATAATCAAAGGATACTGACCTTTCACTGGGATGCTTCTCTGCAGGGTATGGCGTCCACGCCGTTCGGACTGGAGTATATATAACAAAGCCAATTTTATTCGTGGAATCACTAATGTTTTGATGATTTTTGTCGTGAAGCCTATCCTCCTGATGATGCTTCGGTTTCAGGGCGAAACGATCGTCGAGATTGTGGTGGTGGGTGTGTGTGCTGCTTTTGTGTTCGTTGTTGCCGGTGAATTGCGCCTTGGGGTGCATGTGGTGGCTGGTCCTGCATGTATAAGGTGCGTAGATTTTGCCTGCTTCATACACATTGGCTTTGCATGCATTCACTTAACCCGTGCGGATTATAGCAAAGTAGTTAGTTCTGTTATATTGCTTGCACTAATGTTTTGTTTTTATGTTTTATTAATTTCCACAGACACCAAATTATCTCTAATATTTCGTCTATATTTTTAATAAAGGTCCACCGAACACCGATATTAACAATAATTCACACTGCGCACCGATTCACTCAGTAGCGCGCCCGACCGATCTCTCTTTGTATTCTTTCTGACATTTTTTAACTGCCTACCCACAACGCCTCACGTGCAGTTAGCCCCGACTACCCTCAGCGGAAAAAAATATTAATATCATTATCATACTAAACGTTTATCCAGCGAGACCGGTTCATTGAACCGATGCCGTGTAGAATTTCATTTAGATAATACTATACATAACTGGGGTTCAACGGTCTTAAAAGTTGAAGTTTGCTGGCCGTTGGTATTAAATCGAAAAGCGACTCATCCACGTTTCGCATTCATTAAAATTAAAAAAAGAATACACTATTCATTATTAGTGTAGATTCAAAAACACTTCAACATTTCATACTACGCATACGATACTAGTAAATATGTCATTTATTAAAATTATAAAATAAGCGCGTTGCTTTGCGCAGGTCCATAGTATAAAAGTAATGAAAATATTATTTTGCTATAATCCGCGATAAAAGAAAATATATGTAATTCAGAATAAATAAATAATAAATAAATAAATAAATCTATGGGACATTTACACGGTTGTCTGTCCCCAAAGTAAGTAACTTAATATTGTGTTATGGGTGACGGACAACTGGTAGATATATAATACTACATATATAAGTTTAAATACATACTTAAATACAAAAACACACCCAGGCTCGAAGAACCAACAATTTGTTTATAGAAAATGTTGGCCCTCGGCGGGAATCGAACCCGCGACCCGCGGAGCTGAAGGCAGGGTCACTACGCACAGCGGCAACGGGCCAGTATGTAGAGTGTACTATACGTTCACGTATCTAATGCAAGTAGAATTCATTAAAACTAATGCAATACTAGCCACCAATACACAAGCATTGCACACATTCACTGCAACAATTTCAATCAGCGTTTCGCCCCCGTGACCGAACGATCATTAAGAGATAGACACGACCAAATTTTGACACTTCGCTTTGAGATTGTTGCATTGAATATGTGTTGTGCTGTGTGTTGTTTATTGTTATGTTGTTTTTACTAATTCTACATATAACAGATATGCCAAATAATATTTTTATGAAAAATATTTTCATTATTGTACATTTATTAAATATAAAAATATTTGACGGTCAAGTTATCATCTCTTAATTCAACGACCTCGAGGATATCTTAACGCGTAAGATGAATAAACATAATTTTTCACACACTAATAATCCTTAACCTTGTATATATACTATTTGCACTCACACAGTCACCATATTTAAGTACCTTAGATCATTATATAGATAGAATGTACAAGTTATTATTATGAGTAAAGAGAAAAGATATATAATGTCAATATACCGGCTATACTCAAGTCTTATTTATCGGGTGAGTCCCACTAGTTTCAAGTCCATCGCCCGGAGCGTCTGTTGTTATCATTTTAAAAATTTATCGTTTTATCAAAAGCATAGTTTACTAATTTTAGTAAAATAGCCTGTATTACTTACATTAATTATATCATAAATTGTAATAGCTAAGTTAAATTTATCCAGTAAACAGAAGCAATATAACAGAACTAACTACTTTGCTATAATCCGCAGGGGTTAACCGAATGCATGCAAAGCCAATGTGTAAGAAGCAGGCAAAATCTACGCACCTTATACATGCAGGACAAGCCACCACATGCACCCCAAGGCGCAATTCACCAGCAACAACGCACACAAAAGCAGCACACACACCCACCACCACAATCTCGACGATCGTTTCGCCCCGAAACCTAAGCATCATCAGGAGGATAGGCTCCACGAGAAAAATCGTAATGCATTACGATTTTTGTCGTGCGCCTGCTTCATACACATTGGCTTTGCATGCATTCGCTTAACCCGTGCGGATTATAGCAAAGTAGTTAGTTCTGTTATATTGCTTGTAATATGGAATTCCGCAAAGTAACGCCTGCTTCTATAAATCATCCAGTAAACAGAAGCAAAAATATATGAAAACTGTCTTAAAATTACTTTTTTGACGTTACCCAAACAACGTGATATAGAACTTTCTTTAAATAACAGATTTGACTTGACTTTGACATATTGTAAATAATAAACCTTGATAGTGATAATAGACGGCTTCACTTAATATCATCCTATTCCTGTTGAATTAACAGGATTATTACAGCCTATGTGTTACCCCGGTGTATAAGCATTGATTGTGAAATTGAAGTTTTATAGCCGTCCAAAAAGCGTCCTATATGACATTGACGATCGAATAACGATCGCAAACACAGGAACACATAATACACACACACAGCGTCTTCGTGGGCGAAGACGAGGTCCCAGTTTTCTGACGTCAGTCGGTCGTGGTTTCTCGCCACTCTTCCGACGTCGCAATGACTAATCTAAGTCATACCATCAGTCCTCCACTACGCGTCCCCCTAAGCCGTGGTCCGGCCTCACAGGACGCACCCTTAGGACGATGTTCCCCAACGCTAGTAGAGCTTCTACGCTCTACTCACTGCATGTCGCAACCTCGACGATGCTTCTGCCCTCGCCCGTCCCTCCCGGTGACGCTGTAAAAGCCATCAGGGCTAATAGCATACAGTGTTTTCGAAAAAACAAATGAAATTGAAGTGAAATTCCATCATTAAATATAATAAAATAATTTCTATCGTTTTCCGACAAAAATAAATTGAACAAAATTTCAAGTTCCTGCTTGTAAAGGATGAGAAGTTCCTTCATCTGGAGCCAATCCTAGCAGAAGCAGCATCAAGTCGAGCTTATCATAAACATGCATTGTACAGTCCCCAAGACTGAACCAGTATGTAAAATTTCAGCTCAATCGAACAACGGGTAGTGGGTTAAAAATTTAACTTTCAAGATTCCACTTTCACATACGTGGCAAAGTAAATAAAAGCTTTTAAATAAAATAAGTCAAGTTAAAAAATCTTCAAAAAAGGTTTTAACACAATTTCATGTCCCTACTGATAACGAGTTAGGAGTTCTCTCATCTGGAGCCAATCCTGGCAGAAGGATCGTGTCATGCTTATCATAAACTCGACTGGCCCGTTGGCGCTGTGGGTAGTGACCCTGCCGTCAGCAACGTGGGTCGCGGGTTCGATTCCCGCTGAGGGCCAACATTTTCTATAAACAAATTGTTGGTTCTTCGAGCCTGGGTGTGTATTTGTATTTAAGTATGTATTTGAGAGCTGTGATAGCCCAGCGGTGAGACCGTTCGACTCTTTCGAGGGGAACACGAGTTCAAACCCGGGCATTGAAAACCTACAAATTGTTTAAAGAAAATGTTGGCCCTCGGTGGGAATCGAGCCCGCGACCCGCGGAGCTGAAGGCAGGTTCACTACCTACTGTGCAAACGGGCCAGTCAGATAAAACGTATAGTCCACTCTACATTTATAAAGCTGTGATAACCCAGTGCTCACCACTGGGTTACCGTGCGACTCTCTAGAGACGAACAAAGGTTCAAACTCCGGGCAGGCACCAATGAGTTTTTCTATTAAAACTCATGTGTCTAATTGATAAGTGCAATTTATCACACGCTTTTCGGTGAAGGAACATCGTGAGGAAACCTGCATATCTCTAGAGAATTCTGGAGATATGTGTAACCTACCAATCCGCATTAGAGCAGCGTGGTAGGTCTTAGCTCCAACCCTTCTCTCCAGAAACGGAAAGAGGAGGCCTTTGCCCAGCTGTGGGATTGTAACAGGCCGCTACTATGTATTTAAACTTATATATGTAGAATATCTACCAGTTGTCGGTCACCGATAACACAAGTATTAAGTACATTACTTTGAGGGCGGACCACCGTGTGTGTAACATGTGTGCGACATTTTGTCCCATATATTTATTTTTATTTTTTTTATTATAAACATGCATTGTTATGAAGACTGGCGCTAGTATGTTGAATCTCAGCTCAATCGGAAACACTGAAGTGGGTCAAATTTAACTTGCAAGATTCCATCTTCACATTCACACGGCAAGCTAAATAAAAGTTGTTATAAAACATTGTAATATATTTCAATTGGGTGTAAAAAATCGTTAAATTCAGGTATCTTCGCAAACTTTATACGTTGATCTTATTAATCTCTGAAAGAAATTCTTATTGCCTCTCAGGACTGATTGCGGACATTTGGCTTTAATGGCTGCATCAGCTGTAATGCGGTTTTAACGAGGCAGAGGGTTTTGCGGTTTCTTTGAAAAGATAATATGGAAGATAATGAAACATCCTATTGAGGGTTAAATTGATATAAATTATAATCATTGTCTAATCTAATATTTTAATATATTTTATAATATATGCTCTTTATTTTTTTAAGTGAAAACTGCTTTATCGGCGTTGTACACTTTGTGTAGTAAAGTAAAGTAACAGCCTGTTACTATGCCCACTGCTGGGCTAAGGCCTCCTATCTCCGTTTTTGGAGAGAAGGATTGGAGCTAAGACCTACCACGTTGCTCCAATGCGGATTGGTAGGTTACACATATCCCTAGAATTCTCTAGAGATATGCAGGTTTCCTCACGATGTTTTCCTTACGGAAAAACGATAAATTGCATTTATCAATTAGACACATAAGTTTTTAATAGACAAACTCATTGGTGCCTGCCCGGGGTTTGAACCTATGTCGTCACTAGAGAGTCGCACGGTCTCACCGCTAGGCTATCACAGCTTCTTTACACTTTGTGTGATGAATACAAAATGTTAAACTCGTGTCGGGACCCGTGACCTGATCACAACAAATGTCACAACAAATAATATGAGGGTAGATTAGATTCGTATACTAATTTTTATCGAATCACATATACGCAGAAAAATATGCCGTGTTGTATCCTGCTGAGTAAAATAGACCACCCTCATTTCTTACCGAAGTGTCGTAAAAGGTGAATAAGGTAAGTCGACCCGCCGTGTGGTATCCGGTTGAGTAGAATGGACCACCCTCTTTCTTACTGAGGGATCGTAAAATACGACTGAGGTAAGTTGACGTCAGGCAGGCGGCCGGTCGTAAAATACGTAGCCAAATTATGTGACAACATGTTTTTAATATGCTATGGCATTCCCAATTAGAGTGGGATAAGGACAGGAGGATGATAATATGCGCAGAAAAATATTCATGACGCGTTCTTAATTTAATAATTCTCAGAATATTTTTACGCACTCACGAAAAAGAGATAGATATGAGAGATATGAGGTTTATTATCCTCATATAGTAAAGTAGCGGCCTGTTACAATTCCATTGCTGCGAATAGGCCTCCTCTCTCCGTTTCTGGAGAGAAGGGTTGGAGCCAAGACCTACCACGCTACTCCAATGCGGATTGGTAGGTTATACATATCTCCAGAATTCTCTAGAGATATGCAGATTTCCTCACGATGTTTTCCTTCACCGAAAAGCGTGTGATAAATTGCAATTATCAATTAGACACATGAGTTTTAATAGAAAAACTCATTGGTGCCTGCCCGGGTTTGAATTCGTGTTCCCCTCGAAAGAGTCGCACGGTCTCACCGCTGGGCTATCACAGCTCATCATTAACGATGTTGAAGATATGATATGATGAAGGTAAATGCCGAAAATACATCCTCATATGCTTTCTCTTTATTCTAATATTGCACACTTCGGGCTGGCATACCTACTCTAGTATAATAACTCCATACAAAATTTACAACGGAAATACTGGCCAAAGGCAATTATACGGACAGCTAAAATTATAAGCATTCGTTACACAAACAGATCAATCTCAAAAAATTCCATTGCGTAACGTTATATCCAAAGTGACGGGAGGCCATATAAAACCGTTTTATTCGGTCTCTGTTACTTTTTTACTATAGTACCATCTGCCTGACTTCGGCTGCTCGGACTTAGTGATATTTGAATTCAAAATATTATTTATTCAAGTACATGTGTGCTTTTGAATCGTCAACTCTGCTGCCGGCGCGGAAAGTTGTTCCTACCAAAAAGGGCCAGCATGAAACTGTATACTTATATACGAGTATACTTATTATAAAACAAAGTCGCCAGAGCAGTCTGTGTGTAAGTGATCGGTTTTCTTTACATCTACTGTACGGATTTTTGTACGGTTTTTACTAAAAGGTAGTGCAATTTCTCCTAAATGTTTAAGTTAATATTAAATATCAGTTTATGTAAATTGAGTTGACTTTTACAACAATTTTTAGCGCGTGTCGATTGTAGTTTAGGGGGGGGACGTATAAAAAACGGTGTAGGGTGACAGAGAGCCACCGTTCTGCCGAGATTCGAGGGACTCTTACATTCTAAACCCTGATTTCCACGCTGGCGAAGCCAAAGCCAAAGCTGACAAAGCCAGTCTGATGGCGAAGAGCCTCGATTAACATCTTAAGAAGCTTTCGCTTAATAGTTCGACCAAGAGTCGGATGCAGGAGGCAGTATTGTAAGAAATTTCCTCGCACTCGAGCTCTAACCAACGGTAGCACGTCCGACGGACGGAAATCTATACTTATTATAAAACAAAGTCCCAAAAAGGTGTCGGTCTGTATGTAATCGATTTTCTCAAAATCTACTGAACGGATTTTTATACGGTTTTCACCAAAAGATAATGCAATACATCCGGATAGTTTACGTAAATAGCACATATCGGTATTATGTAAATTGTGTTGAAGAGAACGCACAGTTGTTAAAAAAAACTTGCTTGCTGGGAGCTTTAGTCGCGTGCGCTGCATAAACCAACAGAGATACGCTGAAGTAATGTAGTACCGAATTGTAGACCTATAAAATACAACAAAAAGTCCGCGATAGCATGTCTCTATCTCTCACGGCTTACTCACAATAACTACTTTTATGTTAAAAATTTCGAAAATTCGGAATTGTTTCGTAAATCACTGAAATCCACGCGGACGAAGCCATTGTGGGCACAGCTAGTCTATTACAATTTAAAATGTTTTTATTAATTATTTTGTTTCTATAATTAGAAATATTTAAAAATTCAAGAAGTTAGTTTAAATAAATAAAATGAAAGTAATAATTAATAATGGTAGAATAACGTGAAACCGTAACAGACAGTTTGAATTTCTTATTTATAATATTAGATAACATGGAGCCATAAACTAGCGGAAGGTACGCAAAAATAAGCAAAAGAACCTCCAATAGAACATTGTTTTTCCTAAATTTTTTCAAAATGCATCCAAAATTACTGAACATCTCTCAATCAATACCGAATGTCATAAGAACTGTGCAGTTACGTAATAATTGTGGAAATTTTATTCAAGACGATTTTTTTAGAAAACAAGAAACCGTATCACGATCCAATTGTCTGTAATGACACTTGATTCTAAGAGAAAGTAACGTAACAACTTGAAAGTTCCTTTTTCTCATAAATGTTGACGCGTATTGTAAACAAAAAGTCAAAAGATACCATTCCTATTGAAAATTTTAAATATGAATATTGAATAATAAAAATTAGTTCTTAGATCAACATTAAAGGGAAAAAAAACATTTTTGTCTGAGCCATAGATAAATGGTTATACTTTATAAATAGAACAGAAAATGTTTAAATTAAAAAGATTTGGGCGGTATGGTCAACAACCTTAGCCTGTTCGTTTAAGCACGGGCGATTGAAAGGCATAATTAACAAGAGATTCCTTTGTCTTTGAAATTTGAAACGTACATTCTTTTTATATCAAGAACCTTAAAACTTTTTAATTTCCCATTTTTCATCTTTAACTTGATTTTTTTAAATGTTATTACCAGTAATTGTAGAATTAATGTCAAAATCTAATTTATAATGGTAATATTCTATTTTTATACACCGGCTGTGTGGTATCCGGCTGAATAGAAAAGACCAGCCTCATGTCTTACCGAGGAGTTGTAAAAGGCGACTATGGTAATTCGACGTCAGGCATTCAACAACATGATTAAAACAAGTTGTGATGATTTTATTTTTATATACGATTTATAGAAGCAGGCGTTACTTTGCGGAATTCCATATTACAAGCAATATAACAGAACTAACTACTTTGCTATAATCCGCACGGGTTAAGCGAATGCATGCAAAGCCAATGTGTATGAAGCAGGCAAAATCTACGCACCTTATACATGCAGGACCAGCCACCACATGCTCCACGACAAAAATCGTACGTCGTGGAGCCTATCCTCCTGATGATGCTTCGGTTTCGGGGCGAAACGATCGTCGAGATTGTGGTGGTGGGTGTGTGTGCTGCTTTTGTGTGCGTTGTTGCTGGTGAATTGCGCCTTGGGGTGCATGTGGTGGCTGGTCCTGCATGTATAAGGTGCGTAGATTTTGCCTGCTTCATACACATTGGCTTTGCATGCATTCACTTAACCCGTGCGGATTATAGCAAAGTAGTTAGTTCTGTTATATTGCTTTTAATATGGAATTCCGCAAAGTAACGCCTGCTTCTATAAATCATTTAAATCAAAAGAATTACCATAAGAGCATAAATTTTAAAATAATTTTTGAAATTTAGCCATTCTTCGCGGTTTTAAACAAAATATCAATTTTTTTTAAAGTTATGTCCAAAATTATATTCCAGTACGTCCATTTTTGAGACAAATACAGCTACTCGAATAAAACCTCAAAAAAATTGTTTTTTTTATACCTCAATTTTTTCCACTAGTGTATAAATATTTGGCATACACAGGGCTGTTCCCGTCCCCAAAGTAAGTAACATAATACTTATGTTATGGTTGACAGATAAGTGGTAATTATATACATATATATAATTTTAAATACATAAATACACCCAGACTCGAAAAACCAAAATATAGTTTTTAGAAATGTTGATCCACGGTGGGAATCGAATTCGCGAATGGTGAAGCTGAAGGCAAGGTTACTACCAACTACGCAACGGGCCAGTCACCAAACCTATTAATTGGATTTATATTTATAGTCGTTCCTATTAAGTTACAGTAAGATTTAAATTTAACAAAGAATAATGTAATAATAAACACAAAAACCCCGCTGAAGGTGATCTTGTTAATTAAAACAACCTCATAATTAAATTTAAAAGACGTTCATCCGGTAAATAAAAAAACTCATTGTATAAAGTAACTTAACTAATAATGTTTGATATTAAATACATATATTTAAAGGTAGAAGAAAAAGACTATTCTTCTAATATCTTTATTCAATAGATTGCAGGTTTACACTGGCCCACTGACTGGCCCGTTTGCGCAGTGACCCTACCTTCAGCACCGCGGGTCGTGGATTCGATTCCCACCGAGGGCCTTTCAAAAATTCTTTTTCAAAAATTTAGTTTCCACAGTATAGCGCGAAAAAAAATATCTACTACGTTATACAATACAACAAATTTTAGGGTTTACTAGACTCATTTAAGTCCAGTAAATGTTTTTTATAATATGAACAGTGCCCAAAAACAAATCTAAATTTTTAAATATCTTATTAAAATTATTGCAAGCTCAAAACAAAAAGGTATCACTAGTACATTTAGTTCTAGCGAAAGGCACGCTAAAAGTATACACATTACGAGCACTTAACCTAGGACATCTAAATTATAGTTTAGTAATTCCTGATATTAGCGCGTTCAAACAATTAAACAATTAAACAAACACTTTTCAGCTTGTTATATTAGTATAGATTTAAAATTTAGAGGCAAAAGAGTAAAAAGGCTACATTTAAGCAATTTAGAATAGGCGTGGGCAAAATCAGGCTAGTAAGTTATATACTTACTAATAATCCTAGCACCTTGACATTCAAGAATTGAACCGTAAAAGTTGTTATTTTATAATAGTCAAAACGGTATATTCTCTAAAATACACAGATTGCTTCATTAATAACGGTTGTCTGATGACGCCATACAATTTAATAAAATACCGAGTAACACATAAAATCTTCGCTGCAGTCGACCACTGAACATTACACAAAACAACATTTTTCGCTACGTCCGCGAAATTTCATAAAAATTCCTTGCGAAACATAATTTGCATTGTCTGTATAGACCTAAAAAAAACATTCAAATTTCTAATGTACACAATGTCATTATGTAAGACCGTCTAACTCTAAACAAATCACGGGCTTATCATGAATATTTACAGTTTGTCAAGCGCCTTTTAATTTCTGGAGAATTCCTGGGATATCTGTAATCTTTAATCCCTAAAGTTCGTACGTGAAGGTCTAACCTTCAACCTATTTTCCTCAAGAAAGTGAGGAGATGTCCTTCTTCTAATATTTCTGGTGTTAGTTCAATTTTGGGGATAATTTCAAAAATATACATTTAAATTGTATGATCAGAACATTGAGCATAAGAAAACTACTTTCGATTTAAAAATTATTTCGATTTGCGAAAAAAATTACCGATGTGTCGAGATTTCCATTAATTTCTGAGATTTCCATTTAATTAAAATAAATCAGAAATATTTTAAAAATTGTGGTACTAATAGCTACAAAATCATAAATGGTGTAAATTTTTAAAGAATTTTAAATTGTTCTATAACTTAAAAAATACACTCTGATATATAGATATTTCTTTGAGCAGTTTCAAGAAAGTCCATTTTCTGTTCTCGGCTTATAAAGAAATTTCGGGACACCTGTAATATATGTTAAGGTTTAAAACTGTATGCGTTTAAATAGCTGTTGTAAAGAGGTGGATATCGCGGAATTTTCTGTGAAAGTGGAAAATCTTCACATCTTCACTCACTACACAATTATAAACCAAAACTGTCATCATGAATCTCTCTATCTACGGGTTAGAATAGCATGAAAATCCGTTTAACAGTTATACCGCGCAGTTATACAGTCTATCGCGAACGGATAACCGAATAAACAGACCGATAGACGTGGCGATTGTGTATTATTATATTGTGACTTACAGGGGCTCGTGGATTTGGATAAAAATGACTGGTGAAAAATTGTAATGAGCTTTACACTAAAAAATTAGTACGTACAATCACTATGCAGTCCGTTATCTAATAAAAAAGCACTGTTATTTCACTTTAATTTTCGCTTCATGATTCGTTCTCGATTGCTATTCGCAAACTGAATCCCGAGGCGCGCGATACAACCGCTTATATATTGAACGAACCATTCGAGAATGTTCCACTTCTCAATTACTAGTGAGTCGTGGTGAGGATACGGAACATGGTACATAAACAACGTGAATGTTTCAGAGAATTTGATCTCTATGACATGTACTTTACGAACTCTTTTTGTATGGTCGTAACAATATGTAACGATAGCATGTGTGACGCTGTATTATATTAAGTATGGTACATACACAAGACAGACAGACTTTCGCATTTATGATATTTGGATAACTTATTTAGGAAAAAATTTAATAAATTTTTTATTTAAGATATTATATTAACTTTTACATTTTATTACCAACTAGTTCTCTGATGCCCTACACCGCTTTTTATACCTATTCCCCCCTCTAAACTACAATGGAAACTGATTTCTTACTACCCCCACAAAAAATTGTTGTAAAACGACCTCTTTAACTCAATTTACATGAAACGGTTATGTGCTATTAACCTAAACCTTTCGGAGGAATTGCACTACCTTTTAGTAAAAACCGTACAAAATTCCGTTCAGTAGATTTTGAAAAAATCTACTGAAATTTTACTAAAATTTTGGGACTTTATTTTATAATAAGTATAGATGTGTGTAATAGTATAGATGAAGGGTGTAAGGGGGAGGCTCGTCCCAGTCAGTCTCCTCAATTGTCAACCTCACCTGCACGTGGTACACCCTGCATATTAACCGACGAGGCTCTGGCGACCGATAAATGGCGGTATAACCATTTCATTTTGCTGACCTAAATGCCAGACCGACAGTGGGCAGCAGCTCTGTCGGTGCGAAACGGTCAGCACTGCGATCACCAACCCGCATGCCAAGCGTGGTGATTACCGGCAATACCCTTAATGGCATTACAAAATAAATCACAGCCCCTAGTTCCCGGCAGCTCCGCTATTCCCAGCTCTGGCAGCGGTTTGGGTAACGGCGGGGCAGGGGGTGTCAAGAATCTCCGGAAGAGATTCCGCTGCCAACCCCGACGACTGGACCTGGCAACGTACAACGCACGCACTTTGAGGGAAGACGAAAAGATACTCGAGCTGGAAGAAATAGTAAGTAAGTTGCGGTGGGACGTGATAGGATTATCTGAAGTCCGAAGAGAGGGGGAGGATACGATGATCCTAAAATCCGGCAACTTGCTTTACTACCGGGAGGGAGAACAACAGTCCCAGGGTGGTATCGGGTTTCTCGTCCACAAGTCCCTTGTCAACAACATTGTTCAAGTTGAGAGTGTGTCGAGCAGGGTCGCGTTCCTTATACTCAGAATTACCAAACGGTATTCGCTGAAGGTCATACAGGTTTACGCACCGACATCGGCACATCCAGACGAGGAGATAGAGGCCATGTATGAGGATTTATCTAGAGCCATGCATGCCTCTAAAACCTTCTACACTGTTGTGATGGGGGATTTCAACGCAAAGCTGGGCAAGCGAAGCGGCACAGAGGTGAGAGTAGGGCAATTTGGATACGGGCAACGGAACCACAGGGGCCAGATGCTGGCCGATTTCTTGGAGAGAGAGGACCTCTACATGATGAATTCTTTCTTCAGGAAACGGCCGCATCGAAAATGGACCTGGATCAGTCCCGACGGTTCCACGAGAAACGAGATTGACTTCATCATGTCGACCAGGCGTCATATATTCAATGATGTCTCTGTGATCAACACCGTTAAGACCGGGAGTGATCACCGTATGGTTAGAGGCACATTGAATATATGCGTACAGCTGGAAAGATCCAGATTGGTGAAGTCTACGCTCCGACCAACTCGAGCCCATATCAAAAACCCCGAGAAGTTCCAACTCGAGCTGATGAACCGTTTTGATTGCCTAGCTGACTGCGCCTCTGTGGACGATGTAAACAACAGGCTGGTGGAAACTGTCCATACGGTGGGGTCCAAATTTTATAAGACACACCGTAAAAGACCCAATAAATTCTCGACCCAGACTCTCAAGCTCATGGATGAGAGGAACGAAATGAGGCTACAGTCTTCAGTAGATGCGACACGCTACCGTCTGATCAATAGACAGATTTCTAAGGCGCAGAAACGCGACCTGCGACACTTCAAAACCGAGTACATTCGAGAGACTATTGAGCGTAACAGGGGCTCAAAAGTGTTCGCAAGAGATCTATCTATTGGGCAGCGGCAGCTGACGCGATTGAAGACCGATAGCGGTAGTATCATTTCATCTCGTCCTGAGATTTTGAGAGAGGTTGAGAAGTTCTATGGACAGTTATACACCTCAACACAACAGCCTGTTGTCAGTTTGGCAAAAGACCCAAGAGCTAAGCTGACCCGACACTATACCGAAGATATCCCGGACGTCAGCCTATACGAGATCAGTATGGCTCTCAAACAACTCAAATACAACAAGGCACCAGGTGATGACGGAATCACAACAGAACTCCTGAGGGCCGGTGGAAAACCGGTACTTAAGGTCCTTCAGCGATTGTTCAATTCCGTCATTCACGAAGGTAATACGCCGGAAGCCTGGCACAGGAGCGTGGTGGTTCTTTTCTTCAAGAAGGGTGATAACACCTTATTGAAGAATTATAGACCCATCGCGCTGCTGAGTCAGGTTTATAAGTTGTTTTCGAGAGTCGTTACGAATCGTCTAGCTCGTAGGTTTGACGACTTCCAGCCTCCCGAACAAGCCGGTTTCCGCAAAGGCTATAGTACCATGGACCACATATTCACGCTGCGGCAGGTTATACAGAAGACCGAGGAGTATAACCAGCCACTTTGCTTGGCGTTTGTGGACTATGAGAAGGCCTTTGATTCGGTGGAAACATGGGCTGTGTTAAGATCGCTCCAGCGATGCCGAATCGACTATCGGTACGTCCAAGTGTTGAAGTGTTTGTATGAAAACGCCACAATGTCTGTCCGTATCCAAGACGGAACTACGGGACCAATCCGAATGCGGCGAGGTGTGCGACAGGGAGATGTCATCTCCCCGAAGCTGTTCACCGCTGCATTGGAGGACGTCTTTAAGCTTTTGGATTGGAACGGATACGGCATCAACATTAACGGCGAGTACATCACTCACCTCAGATTTGCCGACGACATAGTCGTTGTGGCAGAGTCTCTGGAGGACCTTAACACAATGCTCGATGACCTCAGCAGAGCATCTCAACAGGTGGGCCTTAAAATGAACATGAGTAAGACGAAAATCATGTCAAACTCACATGTTCCGCTCCACCCGGTCATCGTTGAGAACTCTGCACTCGAAATTGTAGACGAGTACATATACCTGGGACATACGGTCCAGCTGGGTAGGTCCAATTTCGAGAAAGAGGTTAGTCGCCGAATCCAACTCGGATGGGCAGCGTTCGGGAAGCTACGCGAGATTTTTTCGTCCAAGGTACCTCAGTGCCTGAAGACCAAAGTCTTCGAACAGTGCGTGTTGCCAGTGATGACCTACGGATCTGAGACGTGGTCGCTGACTATGGGCCTCATAAGAAGGCTCAGAGTCACTCAGCGAGCGATGGAGCGGGCTATGCTCGGAGTGTCTCTACGTGATCAAATCAGAAATGAGGAGATCCGTAGAAGAACCAGAGTCACCGACATAGCTCAGCGCGTTGCGAAGCTGAAGTGGCGATGGGCGGGGCACATAGTGCGGAGAACCGATGGGCGTTGGGGTCTCAAGGTGTTGGAATGGCGACCCCGCACCGGTAAACGCAGTGTTGGCAGACCCCCTACGCGATGGACGGACGACCTCAAAAAGGTCGCGGGGAGCCGCTGGATACAAGCGGCACAAGATCGTGTGTTTTGGAAAGCCCATGAAGAGACCTATGTCCAGCAGTGGACGCCTATCGGTTGAGAAAGAAGAAGATAGATGTAATCAGTATTGCTATAATCATTATTTGCTATACATAAATCACCACGTGCTTAAATATATATTGCTAGCGAGTCATGTCTTCCGTTCTTAAACAGTAAGTAGATGGAGTAAAATTTACATACACATCAATATAAGTATATTTACAATTTTCATTTTCCGCATCGATTTAGGATGGCTATAAAAACACCGACTCACCATATTTATAAATTTATTCAAGTAAATGCTTTTATTATAATCCTATATTCTTACAGTAAACTAGTTCCGGTCCATAACTTCGTGTGCGTGGAATTCCGCAGTTAAAATGTAACCTATTTTAAACATGTTACGGAAGTGTGTTTACCGGAACCGGAGACTATAAATTTGTATTATGTTAATCGGAACTGTGGTCAGAGTTGACATAAGAAATTAAGTTATGCTACAAAAGTAATAATAAAATTATTTTGCTATAATCCGCGATACGTTATGCTGGCTAAATAACTAAGATGAAAGGGATAAGTTGACCTTTGTACACTGTTTTTTATTGATAATGTTTTTCTTACGTTTTTTTATGGTACATAAACAAATAGTTAAATTAAATAAATAAAACATAAATTCATTCAATTCAATTCATTCACTCAAACATACATAAATTCAATTTTATATAATTTATAGGATTAGGCTTTAGTTTGCGGAGATCCATAATACAAAAGTAATAATAAAATAATTTTGCTATTATCCGCGATAAAGCAAATAGGAAATATAACACAAACAATCGCAAAGCTTTACGAATTTAACGTGTAGTCCATCTCCTAATGATGCTTCGATGCGGGGCCAAACGATTGTTGAGTTATTGATAGTGAACGTGTGTAGTGCTTGTGTATTGTGGTGGTGGTGGAAGTTTGAACATGTATTTTAACGAATCCTGCATGTTTTGGGTATGAAATGGAATAGTCTACTCTACATTTATCGTTATATATATTTCCTATTTACTTTATCGCGGATTATAGTAAAATAATTTCATTATTACTTTTAAATCAATTTGTTGGATATAATTATCAAAATAATTGTTTTTAGTTAAGATGAGTTTTAAATATAGTTTATATATAGAATCTGGCTACACACGCCCTTATATAGGATTAACCTGACCAGTTTCGAACCAACAACCCAGCTGAAGGCTGGGTCACTGCCACCAGTTAATACATAAGCCGTCCTTGAACCACTGTCTGTAGCTCAGGACAGCATTACAATTTATTCACAAATTTTCGATTTTACCACGAACTGTTACTCGGATAAAGGTTATATGTTACTCGGTCAATTAAATAATACTCAGTTATTATATTCGGTTGCAATACAAAATAAAAAATATTAAAACATTTATTTTGTTTCAATAAATCGTTACAAGTCTTATGAATCGTTACTTGTATCGGAAGGTCTCGCTCTTCCATAACAAAGGTAAGCAATAATTATTAAAAAGATAAGTAAAGTTATGGCGTAAAGTAACATAGACAATATAGAAATAGCTTTTAAATTACAGCGTATGTGTTAGTAGGTGTGTGTATAGATATGTGTGTTGATGTGTGAGTGTTTATGAATGTGCACGTAGATCCACGTATTTAAGATTTACATTGTAATAAAAATTGCGTATCTTCATAATTTAATGTTTTTAGACAATTAGATTAAGTATTGTTGCAGTTAATATTTGCACAAACAAATCCAATGTCAATTAGCGATGCATGAATGAAGCGCAAAGAATGCTACACGCTAGTATCTTTGCATTGAGTCATGTCCGACCGCTAACAGAATATCAATGACTAACTGCAATTGCAGCGTTGACAATGGTTCATTCGTTAACTTCTTTGGATATATCGTTGTACATATCTTATCTCTTTAGCGCTTCTTGCAATCAAACTTTGAGAATGGCAGAGGCTGAATTTGCACGTAGCTTTGGTTTTGTTTTATTTTGGTCGGGTTCGATTCTCGCCGAGAGCCAACAATTTTTAAAAACAATTTGTTGGTTCTTCGAGCCTGAGTGTATAATTGTATTTAAGTATGTATTTAAAATTATATATGTAGTATATCTATCAGTTGTCCGTCACCCATCACACAGGTATTAAGTTACTTACTTTGGGGACGAACGACCGTGTGTGTAAGTGTCCCATATATTTATATTTCTATATATTCTTAGATTAGTCCATAGAATCTTTGCGAACCCAGTAAGAACAACGAAGGAATGCTCTACGTCAGTTTATAGTAACAGAATTTCATAAAGTGGGGATAGAAGGAGCATTCGCTCTGATCTAAATTAGCTTTTATATGACTTTTGCAATAGAAATATACAGTTCACAATCGGCAATTTGTATGTGCGTACATACTTTATAGTATGTGGGAGGTACTTAGCACGTGCTATACTCAAAACGCGTGTGGCTCAGTGTTACACATAGCAGTGGACGTGTTTTGAATATTAATAGGTTTTATTACTGCTTTAATAATGTTACGAATCGTTTGTTTAATAATAAGAAGTTACCTTATTCAAGTTTGTACATAATGCAATACAATAATTTACAAAATACATCATCATACTCCTGCCCTTATTCCACTCTAAGTGAGGTCGGCACAACGTGTTAGGAACATGTTGTCACATGATTTGGCTTCGTATTTTACGATCGACCGCTTGCCTGACATCAACTTACCTTAGTCGTATTTTACGACCCCTCGGTAAGAAAGAGGGTGGTTTATTCTACTCAACCGGATATCACACGATGTGTCAACTTACCTTAATCGCCTTTTACGACACCTCGGTAAGGATTGCGGGTGGTGTACTACTCAGCCGGATACACGGCAAGTACAAAATACAAATAATTAAAAACTCCTGAGTAGAATAGACCACCCTTATTTCTAAACGGGGTGTTGTTATTAAAGTCGACTATGGTAGGAAGATCATTAGGCAGGCGGTCGGTCGTAAAATATCTAGCCAAATTATAAAATAAGTTTGAAACATGTTGTGCTGACCTCGCTTATAGTGTTATCAGGGCAGGAGAATGATGACAAATAATTAAAAACTGTTACGTCTGCCTGCCCGTTCAAAGGTTTTTAGTTTAGGTAACGGTCAGATGCAAATAAAAAAGAAAAATAATACCTTTTCGTACACAATCGAGTGCGTTAAATTTTTGTATTGATATTTATTTATTCAAATTTCACAATTGCATTATAAATGAAATAAACAGATATCTATTGATGCTCGCACTAGGTCGCTGTACCGCGAGTATCAACCTTCCCAAAATAGTACAATACGTACAAAAAATTATTTAATAATTACATTTTTTAAATTTTTCATTACATTTTTAATTAAATTTTTATATAATTTATAGAATTAGGCGTTACTTTGCGGAGATCCATAATACAAAAGTAATAATAAAATTATTTTGCTATAATCCGCGATACAGTAAATAGAAAATATATATAGTGTTTAATGTATAGTGGACTATCAGTATTTTCATACCCGATACGTGCAGGATTCGTAAAAGCACATGCACAAACCTCCACCACTTCCACCACAATGCACAAGCACTACACAGTTTCACTATCACAAACTCAACAATCGTTTCGCCCCGCAACCGAAGCATCATCTAGCATCATCGAGTCTATCTCCTGATGATGCTTCGGTTGCGGGGCGAAACGATTGTTGAGTTTGTGATAGTGAAACTGTGTAGTGCTTGTGTATTGTGGTGGAAGTGGTGGAGGTTTGTGCATGTGCTTTTACGAATCCTGCACGTATCGGGTATGAAAATACTGATAGTCCACTATACATTAAACACTATATATATTTTCTATTTACTGTATCGCGGATTATAGCAAAATAATTTTATTATTACTTTTGTAAATTTTTATATTCGTGAGTACTTGTTTTTATTTTCTTAGCTACCGCTGTTCGACTTGCAATGCCGAACATTGTTTTTCCGAAATGACTAATATCATTTGCTCCTAAAAGCTTACGTAATTGGAGAGATGGGACTAACGTTGTAGCTTCGCCGTGGAAGTTTCGGGCAGCCTCTAGCTGGGGTTGACGCCCGGACGAGTGTCATGGCCGCGGTCACCGCGCGAACACCAGTTGAAGGGCATGATTGTTTTGCTTATTACACAAGTTTTTTTTTTCGAATGTGTGTTGTGCCAGAAGAGCCAGAAGAGCTAACAAGCTCTTCTGGCTTTTACAGCGTCACCGGTGGGATGGGCGAGCGCAGAAGCTTCGCCGGGTAAAATTGGTAATTAATCGAGTGTTTTTTACGCACTCACAACTTACTGGAAATTCGCCTTAAGGGTGTCTCCTGCGAGCTTAATCTCGGCTTAAGTCGGCGCATTTTGGAGGACTGTATCTAACACATGGACTTTGAAGAAGTCTGAATCACGGCGGCCACGGCTGAGGGCTGCGGCCGCTTGACACAAGCAAGCGGGGACCTCGTCTTTCTCGGCGAAGACGCTGTTTGTGTTTATTTCGTGTGCATATCTTGTTGGATGCTGTTTTACCATCGTGGGGGTCGGTAAGGTCATTACACAAGTATTCTAGAAGATTCCAAATACTGATAACAACATTTTTAAATATATAATGTATTTAATTGAGTGCCGAAAAAGCTTTGAGATCTTGGATCCTATCTCCTGATGATGTTTCGGTTACGTTGTGAAATTTCCGTTGAGATTGTCGTAACTGCACTATTTTTGTAGTGTGGTGTTAATGGTGGTTTGTGATCTGTGCAGTTTCTAATTCCACATTGTACAAGGTATAAGAATGGATTGTGCTTCCTACACTTTGTATAACATAAATTTTCACGCGCGAAAAATAATACAATCTCTACTTTTGTGCTGAAAAGGCGTTCATCTCGAAGTGATCTGCAGACCTACCATGAACTCTTATTGCGACTCAATTGAAGACGTAAACGACGACCGCGAACCACTTTCTTTTCATACCATGAAATGTGAATTAGATTGGAGTCGTAATGTTTGAAAAGGATAACGTTATATAAACTATACATAACTCTGTCTCTTTAACTCACATGTTCTTAGGACGAATTCCGAACGCTCTTTCGGCAACGACTTAAAGTGTGCTTCTTTAAGACGTCATGGTATGAAAAAGCAAAACAATTTCGTTTACGTCTTCAATTGAGTCGCAATAACAGTTCATGGTAAGCCTGCTGAGGGCTTGAATCAGCGGACAGCCACGACTTTTAAATGAAACTCTGAATGTTACGGGGGGTTTTAAGTAACTAGGATAAATTATATGAAGATATTTTTATTCCAATAGAACGATTCGTTGTATAGTTTCGGACATCTTTAGATATGAGACTTAATTATAGTAACTAATTATAGAAACCGGGTATACTAACCATTTATTCATCGGGTGAGCCCGACTTGTTTCAAGCCCATCCGGAGCCCTTATTCATGATCTCTTGTGGCGACTGGCGTTATCGCGGCGGGAACTCACAGGATTGATGGGAACTAATTAGGAATGTCAACAAATAATCGATTTTTATATTAATCGATTATTTCAATAAATTTATTTTCATATAGTTTCTATTCATTAACTATGAAAACCACTCACGATATTAAATAAAAGAGACTTTATTAATATAATTTATTAATTGAAATATTAGGTCATTTGTGTTGTCTCATATTAAATGGATAGCTTAGCTAAAGATTGTACTAACGCGCGCTACTGTTTCCTCAATTAGTATATAGGTGATCGTTTTAAAGGTAATTATAAATATATTAAATAAGCATGATAGTTTAATTTAACCAACTTTACGTTATCTTATATCATTAACATTTATCGTCTCGTGTCGTGCTAATATCAATAAGTACTAGTAATTGCCCTAATTTAACTCGGAAGTAGAGATGTAGACTTTTCCTCCTATAAATTCTTTAAATGTCAGGAAAGTAATTATTTTCAATAAATCGAAGATAATATTTTTTTACATTAATATTTTAAATTATTATATTTACAAAAACGTAATTCAGAAATCTTTATATATTTTTTGGTCTATTCATACTAAAACGCTGGATTCCAGCGCTGTTTAGGCAATTTAAAAAGTAAAAAGTTGAGAGTGATACGTTCCGTTTAAGGCGTTAACTACTTTAATACCATTATAAATATCATGATTAAATAAGTTTTCTTATACATTCCCATTGAAAGATTATAATATCTATAGTGATATTTAAACAGAAAACAACTGAGAATTTTTTTATGTATGTGGGATTTCTGTAACAATCAGGCCCAATTCTGACACTCTCCATTATGTATCTAATCGATAATGGCGTAAAAGAATATCTTGATGAACCTTTATATCTGTAGGGAATCCTTGGGATATGTGTGTGTGTTTTCTATAATTGGTAGGTTACCAATTCGCATTGGAGCAGCGCAGTAGCTCTAACTCTTCTCTCCGAAAACGGAGAGAGGACGCCTATGCCCAGCTGTGGGATAGTAACAGGCCGTTACTCTATTTTGCTTTACCGTTTCAAATCATTATTAATTAATTAACTAATCTTACTATAATAATCACTATCATTTATATTGCATCATTTTTCAATATTAATCTATGTGTATAGTGTTTCGTTATTTTTCTTTTTCTTGCTTTCTTTTTTCATTATCCATATTTCACTTCTTGTCCTTTTCTTTCTGTTACTCAAAGGTATTAACTGGAAGAGATCCCTTTTAGGGATAAGTCCACCTTTGTACATATGCTATTTTTTTTTCTTTTCTATATTATTATGTATGTACATTAAATAAATATATGGGTTCGCTCGTCCCCAAAGTAAGTAACTAAATACTTATGGTATGGGTGACGGACAACTGGTAGATATACTACATATATAATTTTAAATACATACTTATATACAAATATACGAACGAACAAATTGTTTTAAAATAGGAAATGTTGGCCCTCGGCGGGAATCGAACCCGCGTCCCGCAGAGCTCAAGGCAGGATTACTACCCGCTGCGCCAACGGGCCAGTTAAATATTAAAAATGTGAAAGTCTTTCTGTCCATTACGGTTTTACGGCTAATCCGCTGAATCAGTGTAATAATGAATGCGAAAATGTGTCTGTCTGTCTACGTGTATATTACGTTTTCATGTCCTATTCCACAATATCGGATGTCCTTTATCCTTAGTATCCTTTAGTTCGCTAAAGTATCATAAAAGCAATATACGTTTTACTCCACAGCATTTTATAAACATACTTCGTGTCAACAAAACATTGCAGGGCTATAATGTGTTGGAGCAAAAAGGTAGTTGACCTTCAAAAAAGGCTAACAACAATCCAGCGTTGCGTAATAAAAACCGATTAAAGTACTCGCAAATTGATATTAACATGCGTTTCAAGTGTAAACAAGCGTAAAATTTTTACAAAAATAAAAGTTTCATAATTATTGATTTGAAATGTTTGGAGCGAAATGTTGCCTGATTACAAGGAAACTCGTCCGTGGATCTAAGTCGCTGGTTGGACTTTACGAGGGGTGGATGATTTTATACTATTTTCTATTCTTCTGGGCAATGCACGATTATCACCGCATAAACTTACCACCACCCACCTTTCGATGCCGTTGTCACCATGCACTAGAAGGCAGTGTCGCCAAACGATAGTCCACTATCGCTTAATTAGCGATAGACTATCGATAGATGACGTCATGTAAATAGTATCGTTAGCCTATCGATATTATCGATATTGTCGATAGTATCGATACTACGGATGTAACGGATGTTTGTACGGTTTTCACCAAAAGATAGTACAATTCTTCCGGATGGTTTAGGTAAGTAGTACATATCGGTATTATGTAAATTATGTTGAAGAGATCGCGCAGTTGTTAAAAACTTGCTTGCAGGGAGCTTTAGTCGCGAGCGCTCCGTAAACCAGCAGAGATACGCTAAAGTAATGTACTAGAGAATTGTAGATCTATAAAAATAGGTACTACTAAAAAGTCCGCGATAGGATGTCTCTATCGTTTATGGTTAAATCACAATAACTACTTTTAAATTTAAAATTTGAATTCTAGAACAAAATTGTGACAAGCTGATTACCACGCGGGCGAAGCCGCTGGCACAGCTAGTACAATATAATGTAAAACGATCGATTAGCCATTTATTAGCATTATTAGCACATTAGCAATGGCTAATGTGCTAATAACGCCGCCAACGGTCGGCGCGCACGTAGACATTCGCACGGCGACAAAACGAACCGATCGGCGAGTGGCGTTTCCATTGCTACCTACATATCGGTGGATAAAAAAATGACAACTATCAAGTGACAAAAGATATGAAAAAATAACTTAACTCGTTTACGGACAGTACCGCCTATGGCCGTCAAGATAGCAAAAGTAATACAACAGTACGCCAGTCGACGTCCAAATTTGTACTCTCATAAAATCAGTACGCCTCTAAACGTTCAGTTTTCTAAGCAATTACATGTTGCATGTTGTACTGTCACCAAAGATTTAATTTTAAATTCCTACCGTCACTACAAATAAAAATCCGGTCCAACTGTGCAGTCCTGTGCCACTAGGGGACGCCAACAGGTCATAAAGTATTTCGCGCACAATTATATTTTCGAAAATAAGTATTGCGTTTTCAATGTAATTTTATAGATTTATGCATACAAACTACTAAATTGTTTATCCAAATATCTTAATTAATAATATAATAATCGTTTTTCTTTGTTTAATTGCGTACACAAGTACGAAATTAAACAAAGAAAAATGATAATAACTGAATTGATGAGAGATCTTGTATTTTTTTTTGTAATAGAATAGAAACAATGGAGTATAAACAATAATGAATAGAGATTTTTATTTGTAACTAAAGATATACCTATAAAAATTCTAACAGTAACTGTTAATTGGGTACACTTACATTTATATATAAATTATATAAATATTAACCAAATTGAAGAAAGAAGAAGAAAGCAAGATATTTATTCAATTGTTTAGTTAAACAGCGATCACAAAGAATTAAATTAGAACAATTGTGCCATAGTCTAAAATACATGATGTCATATAAATAAGCAAAAACCAAAATATTTCTATATATGATAATTTTTAATACTTAGAAAAATAAGGGCAAAAAATTTATACAAGTTGTTAATAATAGTACAATAGATAACTCAAACATTTCCACGCATATGATAAAAATCTTATGGTAAAGTAAATTTGGGATATACTATCCATTTCATATCGCACTTTTTGTAAATACACAAGTTTTTAAGTCATCATCATTCTCCTGCCCTTTCCCACTCTAAATGGGGTTAGCACAACATGTACTAACTATGTTGTTACATGATTCGGCTGGGTATTTTACGATCGGCCGCCTGACTGACCTCAACTTACCTTAGTCGCTTTTACGACACCTCGGTAAGAAATGAGGGTGGTCTATTCTACTCAGCCGGATATCACACGGCGAACCCAAGATTTAAGTATCATACGTTAAATTGAAACGAAACATACATTGTTTACATAATAAATACGATTCTCATAACTACATTCTGATTGTTCAAATAAAGGAAACATATTTTTTTTCTGGGTAACTTAAAACAAAAACACGGCAACATTTCATGTGTCAAATATAATTGGCATTATGGTAATAATTGCATTTGACATTACATTCCTTTGTTATTCAATAGCAATTAGCATACACTCAGTAGGAGTTTAACTTTTTAGTAACAAGAAAGGTAGTTTTGTTTCTGTTTAAACGACTAATCAAACTTTTACTAAAAGTTAGATCGAACTTAGTTGTGTAACTGTAGCTCACGTGGTAGAAATATATTTTGTGACACAATGACTTTAGGTAAGTTAAAAGTGATATCTCATATTTGATGTTCTTATTTAAATACCTAAACTTCATTTTTTTTTCATGTTTTATAAATTTTTTACCTATAAATTTTTATCTACTCAACTGTTAGCATGTTCATATACAATTATATGTCTGAACGTGAACAGTTATACATTGTTTTATGAATGTTGAAAGTTTGTTGCCTTTGCAAGTTATCTTCACGAAAATTGAGACTTGAACTCGATATGACAAAAATAATATAGACCTATTGTTGACGACTTCGATATATATATATATATCTATTTATTTATTAGGAAGCCAACTTGATATACAATTTAGTTTAATTTATACTAATATACATTTGTAAATTACAGTTGTCTATTATATATCCCACTTATGTATAATAACATAATCTAAATAATGATGTGCTCACTATATGGAAAAGACAACAAAAAAAAAATAGAAAAAAAGAAGTTTTTATTGAAAACAAATTACTAAAAATTACTATTCTACTTTTACCAATAAAATGTGGAGGAAATAATCAAAAATATAGTCAGTAATGTATAAAAATTAACATGAGCGATGGTAAATATGCCATCTCTTTTAGAAACATGTATGCGCTAAATTCATTGCTTTTTTTTGTTTTTATATATGATTATAATATTCGGTATAAGCACAGTACAAATAAAATTACTTATTTGTGTGTTAATTATAAAATCTTTTTTTTAACACAGCACCGTTTGCTATTTGTTGGACCTAAATAATACTTTTTTGATGATGGCACAACCTAATGAGTATCTCTTTCATTGTATGACCTCGCAAAGCATCCATGGTGATGTCTGCTTATATTTTTCTAAACTAGGGTTAGATTTGGTAGATAGGGTTAAATTAGGATAGTTTTGCTGTTGTCCTGGCCTGAGTATCTAGTCTAGACAATGTGGGGGGGGGGGGTTAAAAGAGTGAATATTGAAAAAAATATATATTGAAAGAGAACCTAAAAACTTGCAGTTTATTATTGTTTATTCCTTAAATTGATTCTTTTCAAAAGAAGATTAGGGAAATAGGTGCTATACAATATCTGTTCTCCATTTTGTATAATATTGGCAAAGTGATCTTTATATTGTCTTTAAAATTAACTTGAAATGTTACAATCAATCAAAATCACATAAAAACTAGTAAAATTATTGCATAGTAAAGTAACCATATAGTATGCTAGTATTACAACAAACACTGTCTGACCTGTGTGACCCATTATGCAAATTATTCAAATATTGTTATCATTGGTTGTATGTACGTAACAATCTATAAATATCACACTGTAAGTCAAGAAACATCTCTCTCACTATATAGATAGATATTGGCTCTACTTTAGTCAGAAGTGCAGCTTGGATGATTTCACAAAATTTTAGGACATTAAAATTTTAATCTTTTGGATTTAAGGAGCATATTATTAAGTATGCTCAAAGTAAATAAATAAATATATGGGACATCTACACACACGGTAGGCCGTCCCCAAAGTAAGTAACTTAATACTTGTGTTATGGGAGACGACTGGTAGATATACTACATATATAATTTTAAATACATACTTAAATACAAATACACACCCAGGCTCGAAGAACCAATAAATTGCTTATAAAAAATGTTGGCCCTCGGCGGGAATCGAACCCGCGACCCTCGGAGCTGAAGGCAGAGTCACTACCAACTGCGCCAACAGGTCAGTCTAAGTAACTGATATATTTAAGTTGATATGGGGTTATACAGTATCCGAAGAGTCTTTCTTGTTTGTTATACAATATGACAGCATGAAAGTTCATATTTTCAGTAGTGTTTGTTATGCCATACAACAGCAGGAGAGGTTTTTGAGGGTTGTCGGGTTTAGTACAGTTTGATGTCTTCTTTTATTCAATATTTGTAATGTCATATTACAGTATTGGCGATTTTTTCATCAAGGTTAGTTGTGCTTTGGCACATAAAACACGAGCATGAGAGATCTTCTCTTCACCAAACTGCTTAACATGAGTGTGGTTAAATTTTTTAAAAGTATATTATAGGTAAGCAAAGCCAAATAGTCGAGATATACTTAAGTCACCTGTTGCAAACCCAAGATTTGTAGTTAGAGCGAGATTAGGTATAAAAAACTATGTCGGTTGTCGAGAGCTGGTCTACTACCGAGTACTTGAACAGCGGTTGGATGCCTTATAGTTAGATTTTGTGCTGATGTGCGCTGGGGTAAATGCTTTGTTGACTCAAACAGCTGCCGCTGTTGTCCTGAATTTTTGTGTGTTATTAAAATTTAATAATTATAGTAACAATTATAGTATACGCCGGCAGAATAGAATAGACCACCCTCCTTTCTTACCGAGGTGTAAAAGGCGACTAAGGTAAGTTGACGTCAGGCAGGCGGCCGGTCGTGAAATAGGTAGCCAAATCATGTGACAACATGTTTATAACATGTTGTGCCGACCCCACTTAGAGTGGGATAGGGGCAGGAGAATGATGATGAGTGACAATTATAGTATATCAAATTTATTATTATCTTTCTTTGTGGTATGTACAACGCAAATAATATCAGATTTAATATAAAATAAATTTTTATTTAATTGTTTTATAATAGAAAGTGATATCTCAATGGATATAAATCATTTTAATCAAATAATTCCTTACATTCTTATCGACTCGTAATTACAATTATCATTGATAATATTGTTAATAACAGAATAACATGGATTTGCGAAATTTGAGATTTTTCTGAAAAATTACAAATTGAAATTTCTTTTCATAGCACCAGAAGACCACACTTTCTTTGAATTGCTCTTATTGCTGGCATTGAAATACTGATTTGAAAGTAGCTGGTTATAATATAAAAAAAGTGTTTTTTCTGTTTTTCCTATTTGTTATTGTTGTTTTGTTTGTTTGTGTGTAGTCTATGTGTGTATTTCGGTGTGAGCTCACACACACCCACAGAAATATTTTGCCTAATACAAAAATATTTGAAATATTTCAAAATATTTGAAATATTTTGCCTAATACAAATCCGCACCCGTGCGGATTATAGCAAAGTAGTTAGTTCTGTTATATTGACAAGATTTTGTTTATTTCTGAAAATGATTCTTACTAGGTCCTGCTTGAATCCATATTTAATGAAACACTATAGATGTACGGAATTAATATATCACTGTACACTCGAATCACATTTCACTAGTTACTTTAACGCAAAGACTTCAAAATAAAATAAATCTTTGCACATTTAAACAGTCTACTTATATAGGTAAACGCATGGAGCCTTCCTCCCTGCAGGCCCACCATGAACTCTTATTGTGACTCAATTGAAGACGCAAACTATTTATTTTCTTTTTCATACCATGACGTCATAAAGACGCACACTAAGTCGTTGCCAAATGACTATTTCATTCACTCTTTTTTCGTACCATTGCTATAAAAATAAATTAACTTACTAATTAAGTTGCTTATTTTATTTTTCTAACATTTTATTCTAACATAAAATATATAAAACTGAAATGTTAAAATGTAAAAATGTTTTATGGATTAAAAAGAAACAAAACAAAACACAGCGTATTGTTATGCATTGCTTATATTAATTGCAAAATAGATTTCACTTACAGTATTTCAAGACGATAATGAAGAAAAAATTAGTTTAGGAATGCGTCCTAAAAACATTAGAGTAAAAGAGACAAGGTCTATCTATAGTTATAACGTTTTCCTTTTTAAAACATTACGCCCCAATGCAATCCACAGACAAATGTCGTTCTTTTGTTCACAGTAAGCGATTTAAATGTGACTCAGTTAAAAACACTTCATGGTAAGAAAAGAAAGCGGTTCCGTTTAGGTACTGACTTTGAATTGAATGGTTTTCTAAAAGTTCATGATATTCCTACTGGCAGTGTAACCACATATTTAAATATCGTGGGGTTGCCATTTGGCCGACATATATGGTATAACCTAAAAAGAGTAAAATATCTTTTGTTTGTTTCAGGAACAGTAACAAACTCGAAACCCAAACCGGTGAACATATCAGAGGTAATTATTTTATTTTTTCAAAATACATCCTAAGTTTTATTTACGAACAAAACTTTGTTTTCAATTTTGATAGTGTATACTCATATTTTTATCCTTGATTTACACATCGCATAATGCGTTATCAACGCTTAATATTTAGAAAATGTGATAAATCCCTCACATCTCTGAAAGGAGAGAGGAGGCCTATGCCCAGCTCTCGGATAGTAACAAACAGGCTTTTACTTTACTTTTTTTAATTAAAGGTAACGCGATATTGTTCGACTGTCACAGCAATGTCAACCTTGGAATTTTGCAGATAATTCAAAAGGCGCGGGACACTTTCAACAGTGGGATCACAAAACCCCTAGAATGGCGGAAAAAGCAGCTAAAGAATCTGATGCGCATGTACGAGGAAAATAGGGGTGCGATGGTTGACGCCCTCGTCAAAGATCTCAGGAGGAGCAAGACAGAGGCGATCCTGTTGGAAGTCGATTACCTTGTTAACGACTTGAATAACATGCTTAATGAAATTGATAAATGGGCTCAACCTGAAAAGGTAAGTTTAAATTGAGTTACTAGTACTCGCGAAACGTTTGCGCCAACTTTTTTTTAGTACCCTCAATTATGCAATATGTTAATTTGCCTATTCCTGAAAGAAAAACAGGACTTTTTATTCTATACATTACCCCGGTGTATAAGCTTTGATTGTGCTAAATTTAATCAATATCGGTCTTGTGGTTAAGCCGTCGAAGCTCAACAAACAGATAGACTTTGGCATTTATAATATTACTATTGGTGCCCGGGACATCATAGTTTATTCGGGGTCTTTGATTCGTCTCTAAATAGTGAGATAAGGCTGTAGTAACAGAAATTTTCAGTAAAATGTAATGAAATAGTATTTATAGAATTAGACGTTACTGTGCAGAGATTTATAATATATAATAGAATCTTTATAATAGAAAAAGATTATTTAATTTATTTTGCTATTATCCGTGATGAAGTAAATAGAAAATATATACTCGTATAATGCTTAATGTAGCATCCGTTTTCATACCCGATACATGCGGGATTCGTGAAAACACATGCAAAAATCTTCACCACCGCCACCACAATACACAGGCACTACAATTGTTCACTATCACAAACTCAACAATCGTTTCGCCCCGCAACCGAAGCATAATCAGGAGATAGACTGCAAAATGGCAAAGCAATTTGCATTGCAAAGCATTTGCGATTTTGTCACTTAACATTGGCCCCTTGCTTCTTTTTATTTATTTTTTAATTTGATTTGTCTCAATTAATTACCAAGTGGGAGAGAGATAAGAAAATATACGTTGGTTATCTAAGATTTTCACCTTTTGCTTCGGTTTTGTTTAATTTTATGTGTCTCAATTAACCACCAAATGCGAGAGAGTTAAAAACATACGTTGGTTATTTAAGACGTTAACCATTTGCTTCTTTTTTTTTTAATTTATCTATCTTATGAATTACTGGTTATTTAAGCCACCTTTAGCTTCCATTTTAATTTAATAAAAATTGAAATTTAATGTCTCAATTAAGCAGTGCTATCAGCGCTCCTGGTATATGTACGAAGATAATACTGTATCACCATATTCATTATCACAAATAAACAATAATATGACGATAAAAGTATTTTTACATGCTTTTAATTATATTGCTTTGAATTTCGTTCTTCTATTTTGAAATTTTTAAGACATTTTAAAGCACCTGTCCACATTTGATGGAACTTGACTTTCCGAGACCTTAGATGGCATTTCTACGTAGAACAGAGGCGTCAGCTATCGGAGGGCTAGATGAGGCAGTGCCCCCCCCCCTCTAAGTTTAACTTCTTCCCCCCTCGTTGGAGTACATCGAATAGGGAACTGAAAGAATACAAAACAAATAATAAATAGTTTAGATAGTGCCCTAGTTTCCTTTCATTCCCTAGCTAGTCCACTACTGTAGAAACATTCTGGATTGTTCTAGACTTGCTTACACAGAGGTTTAAATTAAGTGTAGAGTATAAAGTATATGGTTATACCAAAGCATACTGTACTGTTGAAGACCATATAATTGATAAAACCAGATACACTTTAATATAAATAATTTCTAGGGAGTTTCTAGTGTAACTACGTTATAAAAACATAATGATGTCTTCCAAAAAAAATGTTATTCTTAGGGGTAGGGGGTTCCTTTATCTCTTAGGGGTATAAAAAATAGATAGTAGCCGATTCTCAGACCTGCCGAATATAAATAAATTTCATAAAAATCGGTTGAGACATTTCGGAGATGTATAAAAACTAACATTGTGACACGAGAATTTTATATATAAGGTATTGTTTATAAAAAAAAGCCTAAATTCAACCAGAGTCGACAAAATAATAATTTTGTTTTTTTTTCCTCGGCGGGAAATGAGCCCGTGAACCGCGGACCTCAAAACAGGGTCACTGCTACCTGTGCCAAGCGGCCAGTCAGTATAGATTTATTTACTATTCCTTTTATGAATATTTTATCCTTCACGCAAATTGAAACTGGTATCGACTTGTAGACTTAAAATATCAAATACGTCTAGCTAGTTTGACCTTTTGCATATTTTGACTGTAGTCTTATCGTGAATGCTTTGTATTCGATGCAACCGATACCTTCTGAACTGGAATCGTGCCAAACAATTCGTGATTAATACATAAACGTAAAGGAATAATGTCAAGAATCTATACTTATTATAAAACAAAGTCCCAAAAAGCTGTCTGTCTGTATGTAATCGATTTTCTACAAATCTACTGAACGGATTCTTGTACGGTTTTCACCAAAAGATAATGCAATACTTCCAGATGGTTTACATAAATAGGTTTACATATCGGTATTATGCATATTGTGTTGAATAGATCGCGCAGTTGTTAAAAAACTAGCTTGCCGGGAGCTTTAGTCGCGTGCGCTGCGTAAACCAGCAGAGATATGCTAAAGTAATGTACTAGAGAATTGCAGATCTATAAAAATACAACAAAAAAGTCTGGGATAGCATGTCTCTATCTCTCACGGTTAACTCACAATAACTACTTCTATGTACAAAATTTCGAAAATTCGGTAAAAGTTTAGAAAATCTGTGAATTCCACGTAGGCGAAGCCGTTGTTGGCACAGCTAGTAATATATAATATAATAATATAGATATTAGTTTAGATATTATACTTGCTAGTTCTTTCGTAGATGCATAAAATTTCAATCGGGTGATAGATTCGACATCATCATTCTCCTGCCCTTATCCCACTCTAAGTGGGGTCGGCACAATATGTTACAAACATGTTGCCATATGATTTGGCTACGTATGCTACGACCGACCGCCTGCCTGACGTCAAGTTACCTTAGTCGCCTTTTACGACACCTCGGTAAGAAATGAGGGTGGTCTATTCTATGCAGCCGGATACCACAGGCATTTACCTTAGTCGCCTCTTACGACACCTCGGTAACAAAGGAGGGTGGTCTATTCTATTCTGCCGGATACTACACGGTACATACCTTAGTCGCCTCTTACGACACCTCGGTAACAAAGGAGGGTGGTCTATTCTATTCTGCCGGATACTACACGGTACATACCTTAGTCGCCTCTTACGACACCTCGGTAACAAAGGAGGGTGGTCTATTCTATTCTGCCGGATACATTAATATTAGACAATTTTCTGTACGGTTTCTTCACAATTCGATTCGATAACGAACATGTGTCCTTTAATCCGAGTTGAGTTTGTCTATCATGTTTATAAAAACGCTTTATGATTACTCAACCATTGCATTTTAAACGCGATGTTGTAACTAGGTCATCCTATTATTAATAATCACGAATCGTAATTATTTTATTCACTATGAGGTTAGTACTAACGTTTGAATATTGCAATTATTTGTATGATTCTAAAAAACGCTTAATTCGACGTGTGATTTACAAAAATACGGAGTTAATTTTAATATGTTTTTTTTTTCGAATTGTCTGATGCTGTAACATTACAATATATATGCCATATGGCGTTAAAATCCCTTGAAATCGTTTCGGCGTAAAAAAAGTAAAATCCATGGGATGAAACAGAAAAAGTAAAAATATACTTAATATTATAAAGAGGAAAGGTTAGTTAGTATGTTTGAGTGTATGTGTGTATGTTTGTAATGTTTTCACGCAAAAACTACTACTTTTTTACATTGTAAAAGTTGATAAAAGTGCCGACAATAAGCAAACCATTTTATTGATATCTCTGTATTAATCCTTATCCCATTGAATTTTATTAAAAACTGTTTCAATACCTGTTGCTTTTTAAATTATTAAAATCCGACATCCCAATCACAAGATATTACGAATTTAAGAATGTAAATCGAAAGAAAATAATGTCATAACATTGTAGCGATCGTTATAGCATTTGGTGAGCTAGCTCTTATTCCAAGAATAGTAATGATACCCATTTTTTATAATTAAATAAACTAAAAAATAAATCTATAGTCCGACTTCGTAGACTTTCCACTACCACGAGGTCGGTATGGACGCGGGTGAAACCGCGGGGCATTGCTAGTACTTATATAAAGATATTTTTTGCACTACTGAGAACCAAACTCACGACTTGAATTGATTCTACTCGATTGATAACTACGCCACTACGTAAAATGGAAGACCGATTTTGATAAAATTAAAAAGTGTCTGTTTCAAAAAAGTCGGCACATTTGCGTTAACTTAAACCGAAATGACCTTTTTAATTATGCACATTTTAATAACACGTCGGTCAACTGTAGTTACAAACTAAAAACTACTTGTAATTTACAAAATTGGAGATGTTTTCTGTTTGTGGGTTTCATTATTATATCATAAATTCCGGTTTGAATAGAATTTGCCAGTGTCATGATGAGAAGAATCTAAAAAAATATTTTTCCTCAAAGTCAATAAGAAATACAAGATTATTAAATTCATACCAAAAACTTCCTTCATAGAGTTGTTATACTAGAGATGTGTCGCAATAAAGGCACGTTTGACCGTCCTTTTGGCGCAATTAGCAGTGACCCTGCCTTCAGCTCGCAGGTCACGGGTTTGATTCCCGCCAAGGGTAAACGTTTTTATTATACTTCAAATGACAGTAACATGTGAAACAGTGTATAATTTTGTTCACTTTTTATTCCAATTTGATCTTATACGTTGAAATTTTATTTAAGCCTTCAGCAATTCAGTAAAAATGACGTTGGTTCATTACGCACGAAAAAAAGAGAGGCAGATAATAAGTCTCATCTGCTTTCTCTTTCTTTTTATTTATTCAAGTAAACTCGTAAACAAGTACTTTTGAATCGTCAACATCTACTGCTGGTTCGGAAAGATGTGCTTACCGAGAGGAACCAGCAAGAATCTCGACTGTTGCTCTTTTCATAGAATAATTCTTATTACTTGATACATATAGTTATTAATGTGTTGTACAGGGTCGTAGAGTAAAGTAATGGAGTATATCCACGCATTCTTATCGTCCAAGTAATCCTCAATAGTAGGCTTTCTGTGTTAGCCTTATTTTATAGTATTTTTAAACTGTTGTGACGGTAAAGTTAAAATAGTTTGTGGAATTTTATTATAGAATCTTATACCCAAGTACCCACAAACGACATACGTACGCAAAGCAGGACTACTACTACCCTACTACTACTCCTACTTTGTCTATTATATACATCGCCAATCTTTTTATAATTCTGAGTATTCTTGTTCGTTATTTTTGAAGGACACATATTAGGCTAGCTGCCCTACACTAGTATTATACCATGACATTATTTGGGCATATCTCAGGCTTAGTATTAAAATGACCGAATTCAAAATTAAGCTTAGTTTAGTCATATGCATTTAAATCGTTATTTCAATGCCATCACGCTGCGTACTATTAATAAAACTGTGTATTTTCATGCCCTTCCATGTTATAGGTCTTTAACACTCACGAGTTTTGTATTCGCTACACTAATTTACCAATAAACGTCCTTTTTTACAAAAGTAATATTAAAAATTATCTTGGTATATTATTCACTATATCTTGGTATAATCCGCGATACAGTAAATAGAAAATATATATATAGTGCTAAATGTATAGTGGACTATCCGTTTCTTCATACCCGATACATGCAGGATTCGTAAAAACACATGCAAAAGCTCCACCACTGCCACCACAACACACAAGCACTACACACGTTCACTATCACAAACTCAACAATCGTTTCACCCTGCAACCGAAGCATCATCAGGAGATCCACTCCAGACTCCACGACAAAATCGCAAAGCGAAGCATTATTCAAACAAGCATCGTTATATAGTAATCGATTCAAGCCCACCATTTATTCTACCTCCGCACAGATGTAACAAGCTTGAACTTGAAAGATTTATCTGATCATTAATGAGGGTGCCATTGTTATGCTTAACGATTTCACGTTCTTCCAAAATATTCGTCTCCATACTTCTTCTTCGTAGATCGTCGTTGTATAGTCTATTATCACTATTCATCTAGCACTAGATATATTTTCTATTTACTGTATCGCGGAATATAACAAAATAATTTATATTATTATATGGATCTCCGCAAAGTAACGCCTAATTCCATAAATTTTTTTTTTTTTAGTTAAGCCACTTTAATACTTAGCGTGCGTTATATGTCAAATTTCGCATTCCGATTGTTTCGATTCCGTCACTAGTGTAATCGAGAATATTATCGACTACAAAAATAATGGAATCATAAAGTTTGCAAGCCTTCCGAACGTTCCGATTCGTTAATTTTTCTGTACTTATAACTTACATAAGCATTATTTATAAATAAACCTTTGTACCTATGTGAGGAAAATAAAGTTATGCGTCATATACGAACAATAAAGAAGTTTTACGACGAGGCAACATTGGCCAAGCTCCGCCTACGTTTAATATATGAAAGATTATTTGACATGACTTGCAAAAGTTCTTCACGTTTTGAATTAGGGCTAGTCTACACCGTTGCGATCAATCACCATGTGTATTATTGCCATCGTGGCAGCTCAAGGTAAATATTCAAAGAATGTTTATACTACTTTTGTATTACAAAAAGAGCCATACGTGACATTTGCAATTTAAATTCGCGCGATTCCCTGCGAGAGAAGTTTAAGGATATAGGTGTTCTTACATTGGCTTCACAGTATATTTTTAGCAGTTTAATTTTTGTACATAAGAATATACATAATTATAAAAATATCGGCCATGTATATAATATAATGGAAAAAGTAGAAACCAACATAAGGTTGCGGTTCCTGCTTTGCGCGTTGCAAAAGTACGTAAGTCAATTGTGGATTTAGGTATAAGATTCTATAATAAAATTCCGCAAACTTTACCATTACAGCAGTTTAAAAATATTATTAAAAAATGATAATACAGAAAGCCTACTATATTATTTAGGATTACTAAGAATGCGTAGATATAGTTACTCTTCAACCCTGTACAAGATATTAATAACTATATGTAACTAGTAATAAGAATTATTCTTTGTAAAGAGCAACCGCCGGGTTTCTTGCTTGCTCTTCTCGGTAGGAACGGCTTTCCGCACCAGCAGTAGATGTTGACGATTCAAAAGCACTTGTTTACAAGTTTACTTGAATAAAAAGTATTTTGAATTTGGATATAAGCCGATATAGAGCCGATGTATTTACTTATAAATGCGTCAATATCTACTCCGAACTTGCAAAAGAAAGTAATGACAAAATGTAATTTTCTCCCTCTCATCAACCAGTAAACGTTCACTGTTGAACATAGGTCTCGTTAAAGGACTTCCACACTACATAATCCTGTGCCAAGTAAATGCAGCCGTTGTCGCGACTTTTTTGAGATCGTCTGTAAATTTTTGAAAAGAGCAACTGCAATCTTGCTAATTCTTCTCAGCAGGAGCAATTTTTTTGATAATAAACGAAAAAATAAGTATCGACATACAACGGTAATGGTCTCAATTACAACTAAAGATTTTTAATCTTGTAATCTAATCTTTTTTTTCTGCTAGTACTGATCACTATGACGTCATCTTGTAAGGGTATTAGTCGTAATAGGCAAATTGAAATTTAATTCAACATATTCCTTATTCAAGTAAACTTGCTTTGAAATTGTCCAATCTATTGTATTTTTGGAAGAATTGCTCCCATCAAAAAGAGTCAGTAAGACTCGGCGAAAACTCTACTGAAAATATAATCAAAGCTAAATCGTGAGAAAAAATGTATATTTCTGGCGAGTGCCAATTCTTACTGAAGCAGAGGTTTGGCTATGGCTTTAGCTACTTTTGTCCAAAGGAGAGTTTCAGCTGTTTTAGCAGATCGCTAATTTACCTTACAGGGATCATAGAAGGTTTTAAAAGAAGTTTAATATATTATAATATCGTTGTTTTTGCAGCCGTCTAAAGGCATGGTGAATATACTAGATGACGTTGTCATCTTCAACGAACCATACGGCGTGGTCCTGATCATCGGCGCTTGGAACTACCCTCTGCAATTGCTGTTACTGCCTTTGGCTGCTGCAATCGCCGCAGGCAACACCGTGATCCTCAAGCCTAGCGAATTAGCCGAAGCCTGTACCAAATTCGTAGTTGAAACTATACCCAAATATTTGGACACTGTAAGTTTCTTTTGTTTTCATTTTATACCTCTTTTTTCTTGTGCATCTTAATCATAGGTGATTCCGCTGTATTATCATTGCGAACCACAACGCACTCGTTCAACCGCGTGAGTGGATTCGTCGCGAGTTACGATCTTTTGCATCTGTTTTATTTTTTATTTATCACCATACATACATTATCTTAACAGTACCCAATTAATTAATAAATTAATTAATAAAACAATACAATAATAAAAAAATTAAAAAAACATTTAAAAAAATCATAACTTAGTGATAGCAAATAGTCCAATCTGTCTTTGTGAGTTCATTCACAGAGCAACAATATATTTATCTTCTCAGCTATGAGATTTAGGGTGCAAAAGGCTGTTGTCAGCGGCTCCTTTTTGAACAGAATGGTCCGGCCGTAAGGTACCGCTAGCAGTGGCGGTCGGCGTCTTCGTTCTACATATTTGTCCGGGACACAAACCAATCTTATTATTTAGTTATACCTTGTTATTTAGTTATGCTTTGCGAGGTGTACCGCCCCGTACCGTATTCGATGCAAGTACGTCGCGTATCGCAGCGGCGCACGGCGATTCGTTACGTTTTTCTCGTCAGCCATTCCCCCACTCGTCTCCACTCGCCACATCCCCATGTGGAGATATGAACACTATCTTTCAGGAACTGACATCATTCCAACTCCAGCAAGTTGGAACATTAGTTTCCCGACACACCACTTTGCTACTCGTTGAATGACAGCCTCTGACTTTGATAGCAACAGTTAATCAAAATAACTACTCTTCTAATACAGAATGCAGTCACAGTAATAGAAGGAGGTCCAGAAGAAACCACAGAACTTCTCAAGCAGAGGTTTGATTACATTTTCTACACGGGTGGGACCAATGTTGGAAAGATTGTGTACGCGGCTGCTACCAAAAACCTTACTCCAGTCACGTTAGAGTTAGGAGGGAAAAGGTATGTTTTTAATTAAATCCTATGTCTTAACGGAGTTTGCCTATAGTACAAGGAACTATGTATATATAGTACCCGGCAATAAATAATGCACATCGAGAACTTAGAACGAAACAGCCAGCCAATTCAGTTTCGTAGAGCGCTGTCACTGTCACACACGGGTTCGTCAGTCTATGCGACAGAGTTAATGCTCTATGAAGCAGAATCTTGCCGATTTCTCTCTCTGAGCCTCGATGTGCGTTATTTATTGCCGCCTACTATACGAGGTTTACTTTTCAGCGAAAGTATATTCAACTTTCTTCTATAACAAAATGCTTCAATAATATCTAGACTCCTTTGAACAAGTTTAGAATATATCTTAAAACTATGCTATAACATAAAGTTTACTACACAAGGAAAGATCATTTGACAGCAACGATTAATATGGAACATATCAAATCTTATCATTAACTTTTAAAAGGCAATCAACCTAATTTCTTGATAATTCTTCTCGGTAGAGAAAACTTTCGAATAAGTGGTTGCTTATTTTATAATATTTGAATTTTTGAATTTGAACTGAATTTAGTTCTTTTAGTCAAAACTAATTTGTGAGATATACATCAATTTATACTTAAGGGCGACTGCTGTTAGATCCTCGCAACTCATTAGGGATATGGCACCACAGAAATTACTTCCAGCTATAACAACAAAGCACGAAACTCTCCCAATAATTATAACCTACTAACAATGCCCCGCGGTTTCACCCGCGTCCATACACATCTTGTGGTAGTGGAAAGTCTACGAAGTCAGACAGATAGATTTATTTGTAGATTATTTAATTATAAAAAATGGGTATCATTAGTATTATATTCTAAAATTCGTAATATCTTGTGATTGGGATGTGGGATTTTAATAATTTAATTCGGGATCCCTATATTTTTTGAAAATGACATATAGGTTATATTGCTCAGTGAAGAAGCAGCTTTCCAATGGTGAAAGAATTTTTGAAATCGGTGCAGTAGTTTTTGCGTGAAAACATTACAAACATACACAGATACAATCAAACATATAAATCTTTCCTCTTTATAATGTTAGTACAGATAGCAATTTTCTAAGATGTTTAAAATTTTTTTCTATACAATCAAATACTAATTATTTATTTAATAATAAGATTACGTTGCCACTAAGTAAGATTGTAGCCTAGCCTTCTTTCGATGGGACCTTTAAAATACGGCGGTTTAAAAATGATTTATAACTTTTTGTAATCATGATTTGACTTTGATCTGTTTTATTGCCACAAAAACTTTATAGTATCATACCTAATTATTTCAAGACGTGCAAACGTTTATATTACTGATTCGTTTTTGTCATGTATCCAAATATTTTTTGCTGAATCTGCGTACATCTGAGTTAGTAAAATCTAAATGAAGAATAGGAACATACTGAAGCGTTTATAAAATCAATGTATATCTCAATAAATAAACAATTAAAATACACAGAAATATATATTCTTGGAAACAACACAACACTTTAACATGCTTTTAAATGGAGTTCGAGTCCGAAATGCCCATATCGAAAAATTTAGATTATTATAAACCTCACATAATCTCAGAGATTGTAGAATATGTTCTTTTATATATATTAAAAGCAGACAACAAGCAATATAACAGAACTAACTACTTTGCTATAATCCGCACGGGTTAAGCGAATGCATGCAAAGCCAATGTGTATGAAGCAGGCAAAATCTACGCACCTTATACAAACAGGACAAGCCACCACATGCACCCCAAGGCGCAATTCACCAGCAACAACGCACACAAATGAAGATTGTGCGTAGATTTTGCCTGCTTCATACACATTGGCTTTGCATGCATTCGCTTAACCCGTGCGGATTATAGCAAAGTAGTTAGTTCTGTTATATTGCTTGTAATATGGAATTCCGCAAAGTAACGCCTGCTTCTATAAATTATTTAAATCAAAAGCAGACAAGTTGATATTCCGAGTGTTAGTGACATTTCACTAGCTAAAAACTAGATTTAGAATTAAACTTTGGCTTTGGTAATGCACCAAAGTAAAGGTAAAAAGGCAATAGGTTCTTAAAAAATGTAGTTATTAGTCTTCCTATCAACTACTCATACCACCGCATTAATCTATACCGGTATTTTCCAATATGAAGCGACAAAGTGCTGGAATAATCTTTCACTTCCTCTACAAAATTTTATAACTGCAAACTGTTTAAGACTCCAAATATAAAACATTTCTATTTACCCAGCATATTCAAAGTTAAAAACGTTAATATATTCGTAGATTAAGATTGTATTATCTGCTTTTGTTTTTATTTATATCTTATAGAATTGTAGTGTTTTGCATTTTGTGTTAATCTTAGATCCACAAAAGACTCTGCCATTTATATGTTTATGATTACATCTTTAAATAATTTATAGAATTAGGCGTTACTTTGCGGAGATCCATAATACAAAAGTAATGATAAAAAAATGTTTGTGATAGTGAACGCGTGTAGTGCTTGTGTGTTGTGGTGGCAGTGGTGGAGGTTTGTGCATGTGTTTTTGCAAATCCTGCATGTAACGGGTATGAAAAAACGGATAGTCAACTATACATTTAGCACTATATATTTTTTCTATTTACTGTATAGCGGATTATAGCAAAATAATTTTATTATTAAATGATTTATAGAAGCAGGCTAACGCCTGCTTCTATAAATCATTTGCGGAATTCCATATTAAAAGCAATATAACAGAACTAACTACTTTGCTATAATCCGCACGGGTTAAGTGAATGCATGCAAAGCCAATGTGTATGAAGCAGGCAAAATCTACGCACCTTATACATGCAGGACAAGCCACCACATGCACCCCAAGGCGCAATTCACCAGCAACAACGCACACAAAAGCAGCACACACACCCACCACCACAATCTCGACGTTCGTTTCGCCCCGAAACCTTTTTTAATTTTATTATTACTTTTCGATTACATTTTTTTTTGAGTACTCAAATTCACTCAAACGGCCATTTTGAATTCTAAACCTTTAACTCATAGTTAATTTTATTCCCAGTCCAGTGTATATAGACAACACAGTTGACCTGGATGTAACTGCGAAACGTGTGCTCTGGGGTAAATTCATTAACGCCGGCCAAACTTGCATCGCACCAGATTACATTTTGTGTTCCAAGGAAGTTCAAGAGAAATTCGTTGAAAGTGCAAAGAAAGTATTAAAGGAATGGTACGGCGAAGACCCGCAGAAATCACCAGATCTATGCCGGATCATCAACAATAGACACTTTAGGTAAGTTTGTTTTGTCGTAACTATAAATGATGTTGATACTTTAAAGAATTAAATACAAAGTAGAAACAAAGCAGTAGTATTCTCTAGAGATATGCAGGTTTCCTCACGATGTTTTCCTTCACCGAAAAGCATGTGATAAATTGCAATTATCAATTAGACACATAAGTTTTTTAATAGAAAACTCATTGGTGCCTGCCCGAAGTTTGAACCCATGATCTTCTCTAGAGAGTCGCAAGGTCTCACCGCTGGGCTATCAAAGCAGTAGATCAGCTATCAAATAAGATAATCTTTTTTTGTTTTATATTGGGCTAGCTTTTGTTCGCCACTTCGACAGCAACCTCTGGTTAGTAAAAGTAGCGGCCTGTTACAATCCCACTGCTAGGAATAGACCTCCTCTCTCCGTTTCTGGAGAGAAGGGTTGGAGCTAAGACCTACCACGCTGCTCCAATGCGGATTGGTAGGTTACACATATCTCCAGAATTCTCTAGAGATATGCAGGTTTTCTCACGATGTTTTCCTTCACCGAAAAGCGTGTGATAAATTGCAATTATCAATTAGACACATGAGTTTTAATATAAAAACTCATTGTTGCCTGCCCGGGTTTGAACTCGTGTTCCTCTCGAAAGCTTCGCACGGTCTCACCGCTGGGCTATCACAGCTCTCTTGGTTAGTACTCAGAAAAAAGTATTTCTAAGATAAAAGTATTCTACTTATTTATCCAGTTTTATCCCAAGGTCATCCAAATCTGTTGAACAATTTCATAGATTTTTTCTGCGATTTATAGAAGGCATTCGACTAAATAATTTATAGAGTTAGGCGTTAATTTGCGGAGATCCATAATACAAAAGTAATAATAAAATTATGTTTCTATAATCCGCGATACAGTAAATAGAAAATATATATAGTGTTTAATGTATAGTGGACTATACGTTTTTTCATACCCGTTACATGCAGGATTCGTAAAAAAACATATGCACAAGCCTCCACCACTTCCACCACAATACACAAGCACTACACAAGTTCACTATCACAAACTCAACAATCGTTTCGCCCCGCAACCGAGGCATCATCAGGAGATAGACTCCACGACAAAATCGCAAAGCTTTGTTTTTTTACGAATCCTGCATGTAACGGGTATGAAAAAACGTATAGTCCACTATACATTTAGCACTATATATATTTTCTATTTACTGTATCGCGGATTATAGCAAAAAAATAATTTTATTATTACTTTTGCATTCGACTAAGTTCAGCTTATAATAAGACTTATAAGCTAAACTTAGTCCATAACTGCCAAAAATGGTAGTAAGAGATATATAGTATCACTTTTTTATAATAGTCTCTACATTTTTATATCGTAACTAAGGAAACATGCGAGGTAACTCTACCACAAGTATCCTTTTACCTTAACAGAGTTGCTTCATTTATGTTATGCACAACAATGTGAGATTCAATGAACATATTTTTATTATAAACAGGAAATTAAATATGTATTAGTGACATGACAAGTGGCCGTCATGTTCCTATTCTAGGCCCATTTATATACTAAACCTTTTTTAAACTGTTACCTGTTAGTTATTACCAAAGTAACATAGTAGAAATGTCCTAAAGCAGCTTCATTAAAACCACCACCCTTCCGACGTCGCAATGACTAATTAAATTCATATATCAGCCCTCCACTACGCGTCGCCCTAAGCCTTAGGTGGTATAGGTGGTAGAGTCACGTTGCCAACATATGTTGGTTAACCGAATGGGCAGACTCGACCGGTTTAATACCACCCTCACACAGAAAACCTGCGTGAAGGAGCGGCTTGCCGCTTCGTTTCGCATAGGTGAGTGTTGAGCTCCGGTGCCCTTCCCCCTTGCCTTCCCCAAATATGACAACGGTTCGAAAAAGAGTTTTAATACCCCAGGAGGGTACCGACTCTGACAGAGTCGGAGAATCCCTCCCTGAGCAATCTCGCTCGGGCTGCCCATCGTATTCTGGGGCGGGCAACGAAACGTTGAAAGTCAATGGCAGACGAGGAAATAACACTGCGGCATCACATCCTACTCACAATGTGGACTTCTGTAACATCCGAGGGCTACATTCCAACTTAAACGCTGTCCACTACCATCTCGAGACATCTAGGCCAGCCTTGTTATTTTTAACGGAAACGCAGATATCACGTCCGAGCGACACAACGTACTTACACTACCCCGGCTACAAACTCGAACATAACTTTGTGCCTCATGCCGGGGTTGCTGTGTTCGTAAGGGAAGATATATGCTTTCAACGCCTTGGCAATTTTGATGGTCGGAACATGTCTACCATCTGGGGACGCGTGACCTGTGACGATCATGTCAGGGTTTATGCATGCCTCTACAGGTCCCATAGTGGTAATGCGGAAACGGATAGGCTTATGGACCATTTACAAGCGGCTATTGACGATATACTCTCACAGTCTCCCTCTGCTGAAATCGTAGTTCTTGGTGATTTTAATGCACACCATGCTGAATGGCTTGGCTTCTCGAACATCACAGACCACGCCGGGAGAGCATCATTTGACTTTGCAATGGCGAATGGTTTTTCCCAACTGGTTAAAGAGCCTACGCGAATCCCAGACGTGGATGGTCAAAACGCCTCCTTATTGGATCTCTTCCTGACCACGCATCCCCAAAACTACCTAATCTCGGTCGATGCTCCTCTAGGGTCTTCTGACCATTGCCTGGTTAAGTGTGTAGTGCCTATTACACGTCCCCACCGCAGATCACTCGCGACACGACGTGTCTGGCACTACAAATCGGCAGATTGGGATGGTTTGCGTTCCTTTTATGCGTCTTATCCATGGAAGCAAGTCTGCTTCTCTACTAATGATCCTAAATCTTGTGGTGCGTCTGTTACCGAAGTGGTTCTGCAAGGTATGGAGTATTATATACCTAACTCCGTAATACCAATCGGTGGTAGATCGCAACCTTGGTTCAGTGAATCATACAAGGCAGCTGCAGATAGCAAACGAGTCGCATATCAGACCTGGGTTGAAGCGTTGGCTAGAGGAAATTCTAACTCCACTTTACTCAAGAGGAATTACAACCGTGCCTCCAGGTTCTTCAAAAGGGAAGTTGCTAGAGCGAAGTTTAAGTATATCGTCAAAATTGGTGAGAAGCTTGAGCAATGTCCATCTGGAACGCGTCGGTTCTGGGCACTCTCCAAAGCGGCGCTTGGTAACTTCGACAAACCTTCACTTCCACCGTTGTGCACGGAGAATAATGCGCTGGTTCATACAGCAAAGGAGAAAGCCGATCTTTTGGGCGATTTCTTTGCGTCAAACTCTACTTTGAATGACCAAGGAAACCCAGCACCTACTATCCCTTGGTGTAAGAGCTCAATGCCTGATATTAAGTTCAGCCAAAAAGCTGTTCGGCGAGCTCTGTTCTCTTTGGACATTCATAAGTCGAGTGGGCCAGACGGTATCTCTCCAATTGTGCTTCGAATGTGTGCTCCCGAGTTGACTCCTGTGCTAACGCGTCTATTTCGGCTCTCCTACTCACAAGGCATAGTCCCGGATACGTGGAAGGCAGCTCTTATCCATCCGATCCGTAAAAAAGGTGATGCTTCTGATCCAGCTAACTACAGGCCCATTGCCATTACCTCCCTCATCTCCAAAGTTATGGAGATGATTATCAATCGCCAGCTTCTGTCTTACCTTGAGAATCATGAGTTGATCAACGACCGTCAATACGGTTTTCGACATAGTCGATCAGCTGGTGATCTTCTGGTCTACCTGACTCACCGTTGGGCAGCGGCTATAGAAAGCAAGGGAGAAGGCCTTGCATATGGCGAAAGCCTTCGATCGTGTGTGGCATAGGGCACTTCTTTCGAAATTACCTTCCTTGGGCTTCCAGAGAATCTGCGCCTTTGGATCTCCAGCTTTCTCACTGGCCGTAGCATACGTGTCGTTGTCGATGGATTTTGCTCGAATCCCAAGCCCGTGAATGCTGGTGTTCCTCAAGGCTGCGTGATATCCCCTACACTGTTTCTTCTGCATATCAATGACATGTTAGATGATCCTAACATTCATTGCTATGCAGATGACAGTACAGTGGATGCCATATACACCGGCTGCGCAGGACTCTCTTGGGAAAAGGTTGATGAGTGTCGAAAAAATCTTGTGTCTTCTGTTGAAACTACCTTACGGAAGATCTCGGAATGGGGTAGATTGAATTTAGTACAATTTAACCCCCAGAAGACACAAGTTTGTGCGTTAACCACAAAAACATCACCGTTTGTCGTGTCTCCGTCTTTCGAGAATGTTCTGTTAAGTGGCTCGACTAGTATTGAAATACTGGGTCTAGACATCTCTAATAGCTGCAAGTATCGCGATCACTTGGAAAGGAAGGCTAAGTTGGCCTCCAAAAAATTGGGTGTCATCAATAGAGCGAGGCAGTACTTTAAGCCGGCCCACAGACTAGCGCTGTACAAAGCACAAGTCCGGCCTCACATGGAGTACTGTTCTCATCTCTGGGCTGGTGCACCCCAGTACCAACTAAAGCCATTTGATCGCATACAGCGCAGAGCAGCTCGCATTATCGGGGACCAGGTGATCAGCAAACAGCTGGACTCTTTGGCGATGCGTAGAGACGTATCTTCACTGTGCGTTTTCTACCGCATCTTTCATGGGGAGTGTTCCAGTGAGCTACACGAACTGATTCCTGCCGCCAAATTCCATAACCGCACTGTACGTCACAGGTTACAATATCATCCTTACCATCTGGATGCGTGGCGATCCACTACAGTTCGGTTTTCCAATAATTTTATTCCGCGCACCACCATTTTATGGAATAATCTCCCTCTAGCAGTGTTTCCGGATCGGTACGACATAAATACCTTCAAAAAGCGTATTTTCCACCTTTTTAAAGGTCGGCAGCACACTCGCTCTGCGAGAGGTCGTGGGCGGCGGTGATAACGTTGAACTGCATGCTCGTCTGCCATCCTATTTCATAAAAAAAAAAAAAAAAGCCTTGGTCCGGCCTCACAGGAGGCACCCTTAGGACAACGTTCCCCGACGCTAGTAGAGCTTCTGCGCTCTACTCTGCATTTCGCAACCTCGGCGATGCATCTGCACTCGCCCGTCCCGCCCGGTGACGCTGTATAAGCCGTTAGGGCTAACAGCATACATTCAGTTTGAAAAAAAATTACTAAAACAAGGCAATTTTAAATATTGAAAGAGGTTTATTATTAATAAAAAATGGTTAAAGCTTTGTTCTCTTTTTGAATGGGTTTACTCCTAATTCTCAGGATTATAGCATTATGTTCTTTATTTAGCAATTGCTATTTAAAATAGTAAAAAAGGTGATAAAATGAACGCAATAATTCCAGTCGTCTTCAGTCACTAATAGAAGCAAGCAAGGACAAAGTAGCTGTCGGTGGTAGATTCGACGTTCAAGAGCGATACATCGCACCGACGCTTATAACAAACGTCACTGGCAACGACAAAATAATGGAAGATGAAATATTTGGCCCAATATTACCTATATTGCCCGTCGAAAACGCTTACGAAGCCATTAAGTTTATCAATGAAAGGTAAGTAAGATTACCTGAATCTAGGAACCTAGGAATACTTGGAATAATCCAAAATTTTAGATTTTTTTAAAGAAATTTGTTTCAATTCAATTTTGATTTGTTTGACTTGTCAGAAATTGATTCAAAACATTCCACAAAATTTTAAACATTCCCTGCATGTTATATGCAATAAATTAAATACCTGAAATTGTAACGTCAACGTAGTGTGTCCGATATCGCACATGAATCACTTATTATAAGCACTTTTACTTTTGTTACTTCGTGATATAAAACAAAAATCTGCTAGTCTCTTAGTTAATTGTTGTCAACAACAAATAGATGGGTAAGGATAGTTTCAAAGTCTAATTTTGTGTAAAGCTATAAACAGCTAGACAAGGGTTTTCTCTCTCGATATTGATAATTAATAAATAAATAAATAAATATATGGGACACTTACACACACGGTCATCCAGCCCCAAAGTAAGTAACTTAATACTTGTGTTATGGGTGATGGACAACTGGTAAATATACTACATATATAATTTTAAATACATACTTAAATACAAATACACACCCAGGCTCGAAGAACCAACAAATAATTGTTGATAGAAAATGTTGGCCCTCGGTAGGAATCGAACCCACGACCACGTTGATGATTGACATTATCGTTGACAATGCCCCAATATCGATTATTAAATTTATGAAAGTCAATCTTCGTAGTCCAGTTTCTATCGCAACGATATTGACGGTGGTATTATGGTGCACACTTCGTACTTATGTGAGTGAGTTGCCAAAGACTTGGTATAGCCTATAGGGTCCACTGTAAAGAAGTTGGGTTAGAAATTCAGGTACAAATTGGGACGTACACACGTCACCAACGCACCATTTCTATATTACACACTTAAATTGTACGCTATATAAAAATACTTTAACCATCAAAAAAGATCCAAGATTTTCTTTTATTCTGACATGCAGTTCTAGAAAAATGGTTAACCAAATATATGCCCCCAGTATATTAGACTTGGGTATTAAATAAAGCATATCTTTCATGATTATAACATTACTTTTTCTTTAAATAACAACACAAAAAATAGATTTTATTTTATAAATGATTTAGAAGTACAGCTACAAGTTAGCAAACTTGCGTTAAATATTATATTAAGGTGCCTACTTGCAATTTTATGCAGTTTTTTGATTTTTTCACAAAACAATTAATTTGTACCAAAAATATTCTGTTATTTTGCAAACAAATCAAGATTGCGTGCGTATTTGTGGGAGCGTACCAAATTTAGAAGTTCGCCGTATGAACTCGCTAAATGAACCAATCAACCTCGCTTTGTGAACCAAACTCGTGTTATGAACCGAGAGTGCCTTTGACATATCGTGCTTCCGGATTGCTTAAAAATCATAGTAACTTCAATTACATTTTAATAAAGCTAATTTAGCGATAAATATGGTATAATATTTTTATTTTTTTTCATTTATGGGAAAATTAATTTCTCATTGGGTTTTATCATCATATTGTCATCATGATGTGCGATGCTTGATGCATATTTGAAAAGTTTTGGGTTTTTTTTCTATTTATTTGAGTTTGATTTAAATTGAATATGGTATGCTGTTGTTTGTGTGTGTGTGTGCTGTTTCTCAGAGATGCGTGGGGCATCCAGAAAGTCATTAAATTATGCCGTGGAAATTTTCTTTGAATTCAATTTACTGAAGATGTATGTACTTTAGGAACATTTATGTCCCTTTTTCATTTTTATAGATTTTAAAGTTTACGGCCGAGTTATTGAATATAAATTAACAGCATAAATAATTACGCAGAAGATATCTATTTTGTATATTAGAATATATTGTATAATATGGTTTACAAGTTCCAATTTGGGACTCCAAGGGCTTAGCCAAGATTTTACATAGAGGGAGGCGGAAACTTCTAGACAATATTGTTTTAATCATAGTTAGTAAAATATGAGTATCTCACAATAGTAGTGAGGTAAATAATAGCTCTTATGCAAGGCTTATCAAATTAGTTGCCAGTTAGGTTACCAACTAACTATCGTTCGTTCAGATGGGGCACCTGCAGGCCTACCATGAACTCTGATTGCGACTCAATTAAAGACGTAACAATTGTTTTACTTTTTCATACCATGACGTCTTAAAGACGCACACTTTAAGTTGTTAACGAATAAGCGTTCGGAATTCGTCCTAAGAACATGTGAGTAAAAGAGACAGAGTTATCTAAAGTTCATATAACGTTATCCTTTTCAAACATTACGACCCGAATGCAATTCACACTTCACGGTACGAAACGAAAGCGGTTCGCGGTCGTCGTTTACGTCTTCAATTGAGTCGCAATAAGAGTTCTTGGTAGGCCTGCTGCACTCTGTCCGTAAGTCGCTACGCCTAAGTGGGACACGCGATTTCAAATTAAAGTATTCGTCACGGCATAATTTAACTTCAGTCAATCATATGGGAACATTCACCTAATCATTGGGCCCATGTACGTAATAGCAGATATATCGGCCTTAAAGTACAGATACAACCAGTGAGGATCATTTCAGGGAGCACCCGTTAGTCCTATATCTGTTCAGCGGACAGAAGAACATACACACGCTGTTCACGGAACAGACCCGCTCGGGGAATCTCTGTGTGAATGATACGATCATGTTTTACGCCGGTAAGGAATCGACGCGTGCTAGGTACCGCTGGTTGAATTTTTGGCTTTCGTAACTATGTAACTCATAACTCTAAAATATGCTGGAATTGCTTAGAATCCAGCAATAGTAATTTCTGATAAATTTTGAACTTTCGCGATTCATACTTATTATTATATAAATAAACGGGTCACTCGTGGCAAAATCGAGTTACCTTTTTACAAGGTTCGACGTTTCGGCAGAGTTGCATCCGCCATGGTCACGATTGACTGGAGCGCAGCGGCGTCTTCGTTCTAGGGATGGACAGAATCACGAATCACTTAGTGATCATGATATGATTCACTCATCATATAGCATCATCTGCTATTGAATTTTAGATAATATCTGTTATTGCTATACAAAATTATGGATATTCCATAAAAAAGTATATAAGAAATGTTATCATTATATCATATGTATCGAGGTTATGTGGCACTTTACGATATTCCAAGTGAATGTATTGACCGTAAAGACGATTTAAAAATTACTTTTTTTTTTTAATAACAATAATTTTGTCCAGTGATAGCTGAATAATATAATAGTCGATAGCATTTTTTGCTATTTGCTAATTACGCTTTTAGCGATTCAGCGATTACTCAACTAAATGAGTGGTTATACAAACAAATGTAGTCCTTATATCTTATACATTGCATATGCATATAAGGCCTACATTTGTTTGTATACACAATAGCAATCGCAATAGCAGCACGATCACCTTTGATAATATCATGGTGCGAATATGATTCTCAAATCGCAATCATACCCATGCTTACTTCGTTCCCGAGATTGTGCGGTTCAAGTGAGGGTAGATGAACAAAATAATGACTGTAGTGCTCGGGAACGAAGACGCCGCGGCGCTTCAGTCAGTTCGTGACCATGGCGGATGCAACTCTGCCGAAACGTCGAACCTTGTAAAAAGGTAACTCGACTTTGCCGCGATGTGACCCGTTTATTTATATAATAATAGTAATTTCTGTATATCTAGAATTATTAACCGTCGGATTAGCTTTAGATGGCTATCGATTAAACTGTCAATATGTTTTGGATTAATAATAACAATCAAAGTTATCATATATCGTAGTTATTATAATAAAACAGAGAGTAAATAATGAGGGCGAAGACGAAGCTCGTATACTTGTCAAAGCGTATCGTATCTAATCAAAGATAAATAAGAGAGATAGATAGTCTCATTTTCTTTTTCGTTATTGTAATAAGGCACATTTTAAGCTGGCTTACTCCTATATCTTCTTATTTTTATTGTTTATGGCCTCGATCTGTGCCTCCTATGTCTTATATTGAGACGTATGACTGTCACATTTTGACATAAAATTGACAACTATCATAGACATAAAACTCTAAGTAAACGCTGTTTTAAGTCAAAAAGCCTACTGATATAAAGAATATATTAGCTACAAAAAATCTTTGAGTGACAACTACAGCCAAAAATTCAGCCAATTAAACTAAGCTTTACAAATTGAACGAAAAAAAAAACTAAAGTTAGTGCAGTTGCTAGTGGTCATATAAACATTTGAAGTCATTTTGTAAGGCTTACCGAGAATCAACGCATCAGTGTTACAGATTTATTCATGTATTCGTTTTTTCTGGGTTTTGTTAATAAATTTTTCATATCGCGATGGAGATCAAGTTGTCTGATTTAACACGATAAACATAATTATGACAAATAACTATTAAAATTTCTTGCAGATATATTTTTGTAGTCATATTTTAAGTATTACTACAGTACTATCTAATAACAACTTGAATTCAGACGCGAGTTGCATTCAAACTCAGCTTAAAATCTGTCATGGTGTTTGCATATGATTTCTATAATTTGGGAATCGATCGGTGACGGTATGGTGGTAACAATGGTGGCGGATCTGGTGTTAATCTGTATTAGATCTTGGTGGTGGTTAACTTTGAAAAGTTTTAAATATTCGTAACCTAATTTGTTATTGTAGAGCAATGTCGTAATATATTCGTTTAAAACTATTATTATTGTAAGTAATTATTAATTATCTGTAATCTATAGTATATAAAGGTGGTGGTTTATATTATCTGTGGTAGGGAAAAACCACTGGTGATGTACGTGTTCACCATGGACAAGCAGGTGAGCAAGAGTATAATCGAGAATACGAGCAGTGGTGGGATGTGCGTAAACGATACTGTCATGCAAATGGGAGGTATGCTATAGATTCTTCTTTTTTTTTAAATCTGATTAACGTCTAGGCATAGGTCAGCCATTGTTGTGCCGCTTGGATCCAGCAATATTAACCTTTTTCAGTAGTTTATTTTTAGTGAAACATGGACCCTGCGTTTTTCAATATAGGGTCACGATTAAGTCACCAACCTCTATTAGTCAGACTATGTTGTCGCTTCAAAATATTTTTTAAGCAAATCAAGTAAATTTGTTAAAAAAAACGTCTGATTCGTCAACTCTGCTGCAGATACTAAAAGATAAGAAATTGGGCCCCTGCTCTTTTCAAAATATAATTTTTATAATTAGTACGATCGTTCATATTACATACTTACTTATTAATCTTTTTTAAAGTACATTAATATATCTTACAATTTATTTATTTACATCCACAAGCTTTAAGCTCTAATCTGGATATTAAATATAATAAATGATCTATTAATTGAGTAGAGGCTTTGCCCTACGGTTTAAACCGCGTTGTGAAGATCATGTTAATAATAAAATAATTATTTTATTTTGTCTATTTTATTTTATTTTATTTTACCTATAAGTTGATCAAAATTAATGATTTAAAATAGACCGTTGATTACAAAAGTTCAGTAACAACTAAATAAGTTAAGTATTAATAATTAAGTACAAATAATATTCCAGAAAATGGCAATATGTTTTTTATTTTTTTAACCACATTAATATGTGTTTAATATGTAAAAAAAACTTGTCTTATTATTAGTAAAAAAATCTCTGCAAAGCGATATTCCAAAAAAGATAAGCAATTAATTATATTTAAATTGAAATAATAGCTTATCTGTTTCACTTACTTCGTTTGTCACTCATGCTAACAACTTAACGCTTGAATTACATGTTCAAAATCAAGATACTATTTCTTATCTTGTCATTAAAAAGTCATAAATACCTTACTTAGCAATTAAATTTACGACATATACAGCTATTTATTTATCCTTATAATACATCTTTTATTCCTTCCCTAATAAAGGAAGGCATATTTCTTAAACATGTGTAAATAATTTAATAATGATTAAGATCTAAGCATGCAAAACTATCGCTTGTAAGCATAAGATATTGTAGTATACGATATAGCTTTATGTTAAAATGTATTGTACAAAATGATTTATATACATGCTAAAATTACATCGCTCTAAAACTGGTATTTAAGCATAAAATTATTAGTCTACGGTATTCAGCCATAGACACACCTGTGTGAGAGTATCACAATGAACAACGAGTGGGTAAATGTAACTCGTATACTTATCTTTGTCTATTCACACATAACAAAGATAGATAAGTCTTGTTTGCTTTATTTTTACTGCCAATGGACATATTTAAGGTTTGCTCTCTACTCTATAATAACTCTATGATTTTAACACCTTAACCGTGTTCTAGTGACGTTAAGTACTAATTTCAAATGCTGATTCTATTTTAGAAATGAGGGTTTTAGCATGTATTTAATGCAATTTACTTTCAGTGTGTAATCAAATCCTTTTCCTGATCAATATTTGTATCAATTAGTTAAAAAAGTCGAAATCGTATTAGAAATTCTGTTGGATATCCAAGGGTTCCACTTTCAGATTAAAAAAAGGACTCGATAACAAAAAAATGAGTATCGAAAACTTAGAACCAGAGCTCCAGAACTAATCTTGGGCATTTTTCTGCTTTATGTAGGTTCTCAAGACTATATAATGCAATTTGTCAATCTGTAGATGTGTTCAGCGATACATTTATTAAATGAAGAAAAGGAGTTCTTAATCTCCCGTTGTTGGAGCCGTAGTTTTACATTTAGATTAAGTAGTTCATTGTTATCCTTATATTAAATGATATGCATGCTGTGACACCTAAAGGCAGTGCATTTAATGCCTTTTGTGGTGTTCCTAAAATAAATAAATTAAATAAATAAACCTAAATTACACCAATATCCATTTTTATTGAAAAATAAAGTGATAATATTTAAAACAGACGATTTTAAAGTTAAATATCTCAGGTATTAATGAAATTTTGATTATGAATTTGACATATTTTTCACGTTTTGTTATTGCTACCTTTCAATCAATATAACTGGTATCGTAGCGGCTTAACAACTTTTTTTCGTTAGAATATTTTATGTGTAAGTCTCCCGTAACTTCCAATTAAAATCATTGCCCCCACTTTGGAGACGTCTGGGAAATGGATTCGAATACTACTGAGGAAAATTTATATTAATTATTTTTTATTACTTACATTACATTTAGTCTTTAATTTTCAGTTGACACTCTACCATTCGGTGGTATAGGAAACAGTGGCATTGGTGCGTACCACGGAAAGGCCTCGTTCGATACATTCACGCACAAAAAAAGTTGTTTGATTAAGAATTTCGCCGCCATCGGTGAGAAGCTTGGCTCGTAAGTAATTGATTTTAATTATTAATCAGCGGTGAGATCGTGCGACTCTCGAGTTGCGATAATGGGTTCAAATCCCAGGCAGACATCAATGAGTTTTTCTGTTAAAAACATTGGATGTCTAATTGCTAATTGAAATTTATCACACGCTTTTCGGTGAAGGAAACATCGTGAGGAATAACCTACATATCTCTAGAGAATTCTGGGGATATGTGTAACCTACCAATCCGCATTGGAGCAGCGTGGTAGGTCTTTTCTCCAATTTTTGCTCCAATCCTTCTCTCCAAAAAAACGGAGAGAGGAGGCCTTTGCCCAGCAGTATAGGTACCGGTAACAGGCCGGTACTTTACTTTACATTTATTACTTAGTTCGCCTATAGTAAAGTAAAAAGTAATGGCCTGCTACAATCCCACTGCTGGGAATAGTCCTCCTCTCTCCGTTTCTGGAGAGAAGGGTTGGAGCTAAGACCTACCACGCTGCTCCAATGCGGATTGGTAGGTTACACATATCCCCAGAATTCTCTAGAGATATGCAGGTTATTCCTCACGATGTTTTCCTTCACCGAAAAGCCCGTGATAAATTTCAATTAGCAATTAGATATCTAAGTTTTTAACAGAAAGACTCATTGATATCTGCCCGGGGTTTGAACCCATGATCGCAACTCGAGAGTCGCACGGTCTCACCGCTGGGCTATCACAGTTCGCCCATGATAAATTTAAATTATAAGTTATTTAATATAATTTATTAAAACATAATGTAATTTATTAAAATATAATACATTCATATTCTACAGTCAAATGTTATTGTACTGAACTAATAAAACCACAGATTTTGCCAAGGCTTAAAAATTGTTATAAAACAATTTTCTAAACTCTTTGTCTATGTCAGTAGGAAATAGTATTTGTTTTACTCTATATTTTCCTTTATAGCGAAATAATATTTTAATTACTTTCGTAATGAAAATATTATTTCGTAATTTAATATTAATTTAAGTGAAATAAAAATTGTTAATTGGATCGCTGTGGTCTATGGAAAACTTGTCCTCCAACACTGAATTTTTTCTAAAGACAGTAAACAGTTCCCTCTGAAACATAGCTGTTAAATTGCAATTCATCTTTAGTTAAAATAAGGTTATAGAGTCAAAAAGAGAGATAGACCCTTGTCCGTTTGCATTATGGGATGAACCTATCCAAATTTTTTTTCATATTTTCATTAGGTTTCTTAATGTCTTTGATATGGTTCGTTTCAGTGTCCGCTATCCCCCCTACACTGATGGAAAGTTGAAATTGATCACATCCCTGATGAAAAAGAGGTCAGGTCCATCCTTCAAGTACCTGCCCTATATCATTGCGTTCGCTCTTGGTGCTGGACTATCTTATGGCATCTTCGCCTGGCAAAAGGTAAACATGAAATTACACTAGCTATTTTTAAATTAAGCGTGTACGACTGAAATTTGACTGGCCCGTTGGCGCAGTGTCGAATCGCGGGTTCGATTCCCGCCGAGGGCCAACATTTTCTATAAATAAATTGTTGGTCCTTCGAGCCTGGGTGTATTTGTATTTAAGTATGTATTTAAAATTATATATGTAGTATATCTACCAGTTGTCCGTAACCCATAACACTAATATTAAGTTACTTCCTTAGGGGACGGACGACCGTGTTTGTAAGTGTCCCGTATATTTATTATATTTTATTTATATCTTTCTTCTTCTTTCTTCTTAACATAGGAGAGTATTAAGAATAACGCAATTTTTGTTTTTTATTGATTACTTTATTATTTATTTATTTATTTATTACTTATGCAACGATTCAGATTACACTGTACGGACTGTAATTCGTAGAATTAAAAGTTAAAATTTTGTTTATAAATCTCTACAGAAGCAATCGGATTATTTGCTATAATCTGCGTTTGTTGAGCGGATGCATGTAATGCTAAATGTATGAAGCAGGCAAAATTCACATACCTTACACACGCAGGACAAGTCACCGCACGTATCCCAGAATGCCACCAGCAACAATTCACACAAGCAGTATTGCTTGTGTGAATGCAAATTGCAAAATTTAATGCATGTATACACATGCATTGAATTTTTATCGGTTTTTATGGTTGGCACAACATGTTTTTCTCTTCCATTCTCTCCTATTATTGCTCAACTCTGTCACATCTCCTTTTATATGCATGTCACACTTTACACAATCCAACCATCTCTTTTTAAACCTGCCTCTAGTCACATATTATTTTAGAAAATATTAGTTTTAAAGATAGTAATATAACAATAATGCACCGTAGAATGATTAGAATGATAGCTGCGTTGTCGCGTTAAGTAGCTAAACTCTTTAATTGATAATCGAACCATCAAAAGATGCAAATATATAAAACAAATAAAAATTTCTTACTCTAAGGCTCTATGGTTCAACCAGATATAAGCAACCCGTAACTCACATTGAAACCTGAGGACATTTCCACTATCTCTGACGCTCGTTATTTTACCTTCATCATCTTGATATGAAACAGGGCTAAAGTCTTGTTGAAGTACGCGCTTCACCTTATGCCATATCCATTTTCTCTTTTAATTATACCGAAGAATCCTTTATAGAGATCTAACATAGATGAAAACACTTTTGTATTGCTAACCAAGCCATTATGAAATAGCCTTAGCCCTTGTATACTAAAACTATCTCTCACCTTTTCACAAGGGCATCTGTTTTAATGCCATGGTATTCCAAATCCTAAAATACTGTTTAAATTGATTATCTACTAAGGTATTAACATTTTTAAACAGGAGAGCGTGAATCCTATATGATTTTGTAATAAAGTAATACATAGCACGAGTTCTGCCATTTGATTGACTGAATCAAATTTTATATCAAATTCAAATTCAAAATATTCTTTATTCAAGTAAACTCGTAAACAAGTGCTTTTGAATCGTCAACATGTAGAGCTGGTTCAGAAAGCTGTTCCTACCGAGAAGAACCAGCAAGAAATTCGGCGGTTGCTCATTTCAAAGAATAATTCTTATCACTAGTTACATAAATAGTTATTAATGTCTTGTACAGGGTTGAAGAGAAGCTATATCCACGCATTCTTATCGTCTAGGTAATCTTCAATAGTATAATAGGCTTTCTGAATTAGCCTTTTTTAAATAGTATTTTTAAACTGCTGTAATGGTAAAGTTAAAGTAGATTGTGGAATTTTATTATAGAATCTTATACCCAAACCCACAAACGAATTACGAACTTTTGCAAGGCGTAAACCAGGAACCGCAAGCTTATGTAGGTTCCTACTTTTTTTTATTATATACATCGCCAATCCTTTTATAATTATTTATATTCATATATACAAAAATTATATAACACATCCTATAACATTCATATTTAACCTTCAAAATTTCTTTATAATTTATTGCGGCGGCATCCTATGCATAGGTCAATGAAAATAAATTTTAATTTTAATTTCGAGAACCAACCTTTTTTTTATAAGTTTAGTAGACATGGATAACTCCGTTAGGAAACTGGGTTAGGATAGATTGGAATGTGATTATTACTGTCAACGGATTAGCTATGACAACGTTACAGACAGAGAAAGACTGTCGCATTAACATACAAGTCATCATATTGTATTATTTTCAGGATCATCTGAAGATACTTAGACACTTGATATCTAGAAAATCAAACTAGACACGAAACCTTGCGAATTTTATAAATTTATATCATAGACTGTTATAGTAATAAAATTATACATGTTAATAAAGCTTGCGCATGATTGTATTCGCAAAAAGTCTAATAGTAATTACAATATAGATTGTTTTAACGATTTTATAAATTTTATGTTCATAAAAACTATATTATTATGCAGTGTGACGTCCGACTGAGTAGAATAGAGCACCCTTATTTCTTACCGAGGTGTCGTAAAAGGCGACTAAGGTAAGTTGACGTCAGGCAGGTGGCCGGTCGCAAAACACCAACTCAAATAATATTAAAGTAAAATAAAGTAACAGCCTGTTACTATGCCCACTGCTGGGCTAAGGCCTCCTCTTTCCGTTTTTGGAGAGAAGAATTGGAGCTAAGACCTACCACGCTGCTCCAATGCGGATTGGTAGGTTACACATAACCCTAGAATACTCTAGAGATATGCAGGTTTCCTCACGATGTTTTCCTTCGCCGAAAAGCGTGTGATAAATTGCAAATATCAATTAGACACATGAGTTTTAATAGAAAAACTCATTGGTGCCTGCCTGGATTCGAACTCGTGTTCCCCTTGAAAGAGTCGCACGGTCTCACCGCTAGGCTTTCACAGCTTAAAATAATATTACAACATAGTTAAAACATGTTGTGCCGACCCCATTTAGATTGGGATAAGGACAAGAGAATGATGAAAAAATATATTCTTATATAAAAGATTTTATATATTCTTATGTAAAATATATGTTTATTGTATATTCACATTATAAACACGTAAAGATTTACGCGCAAAACTTATGTAATACTGTAGTATATAAGATTTTTTTTTATCATGCAAAAATTGTCTAATTGTAATAAAATCTAGATTCGTTAACATAATATTCAATAAAACAAAGTCAGGTTAACTACTCATGCCTCAGTAACGATTATAGATTGCTAGTTTTATTACTAAATATATTATCACGTACAATTAGGATGAATGTATACAAACTGAATGAATACACTCGGTGTTTATGAGATTTAATTTATAGAATTAGACGTTACTTTGCGAAGATCGTTAATACAAAAGTAATAATGCTATAATCCGCGATAAAGCAAATAGACAACAAATGTAAATTGCTAAAAATGTGTGGACTGATCTGATACAGGATTCGCACAAACATATGCACTAAAATCCTCAAACACCACACACAAGCACTGCACTCATTCATTATCACAAACTGAACAATCATTTCACCCCGCAACCGACGTATCATCAAGAGATAAACTCCACGAGAAAATCGTAAAGCTTTGCGATTTTATCGTCGCCATTATTACTTTTGTTCTAAGAGATTTCTTTAGACTTGTACGATTCCTTACATAACATTGTCATTAAACATTAAATGAGATCGTAATCTTAAAACCTGTCTTCAATATATCAACAATAAGTATTCAAAAATATAAAGCAAAGTTAAAGGAGTAACGACGCGAAATTGGTACTGTTTAATTTTCCGAATTATTTTATTTTTATTATATTATTTGTGAAACAAATAGTACGAATTGAACATAAATATAGTAAATTTACTAATTCACAAAATAGTTTTCACTTATTACTAATATATAGACGGTGAAAAAGTAAAGTGTGAAATAAATAAATCATCTACTACGCAACACAAACAAACAAATTTTAAGATTTATTGGACTAATTTTTTACTAGTGTATTTTATTCTAGCAAAGAGCATACTAATAGTATACCCATTTACCAAGCACCATCTTTATATTTAAAAATAATATAAAATTTGGTTGTTTCATATATTTATTTATCCGCCGCGACACGCAACGAATCGTTGCGCTTATGTGATCGCTACGATATAACTAAACACATCACGCCTAAGAGATTTCTTATTGCTTCCCGTTTCCATACATTACGTTGTCATTAATCATTAAATGAGATTATGATTTCGCGAAATTATCTCGTCGAAATGACAAGAATTTATAAAAATACTAGTTGTGCCAGTGGCTTCGCCCGCGTGGAAATTAGTGTGCCACAATTTTTTTCTACAATTCAAATTTTAAACATAAAAGTAGTTATTGTGAGTTAACCATAAGGGATAGAGACATGCTATCGCGGACTCTTTTGCAGTATATTCATAGATCTACAATTCTCTAGTACATTACTTTAGAGTACCTCTGCTGGTTTACGCAGCGCACGCGACTAAAGCTCCCAGCAAGCAAGTTTTTTAACAACTGCGCGATCTCTTTAACACAATTTTCATAATACCAATATGTACTATATACCTAAACCATCCGGAAGTATTGCACTATGTTTTGGTGAAAATCGTTCAAACATCCGTCGAGTAGATTTTGAAAAAATCGATTACCTACACACAGACTGCTTTTTGGGACTTTGTTTTATAATAAGTATTGATAAAGACACGCTAAAAAGGGACAATGCCTAACTTGCGCTGCTTCATTTGTTTCCAAATTTACCTAATCTTTCTGTCAAAGGTTATATAAGAAAAGATTGTTTTCAGATATTTATTTATTTAATGTATGCTAGAAATGTTTTTATATCTAGTTGAGTAATTTTATTACAATGTTCAATGTATTCCACAAGGTATGCAAATTTTTTGTTGTTTGTTTTAAATTAAATTACTAAAATTAAGCACTGATTCTCGATAAGTCGACTTCTTATTTTAAAACGCAATTGTAACTTAATGTATAAATTTAATCTTTCATAAAATTTTAAAATACATTTTGCATTGTTTTATTGATATCCCTTTTAAAGTCAATCGGTATAATCATTGTGTAGAGAAATAGTAAAAATAGTTTGAGAAAAATTCATATAATTAAATTATTTGTTATTTTATTTTTTAAATACTTCTATCTAAGATCAGTCTCAAGACTAATTTTAGATATGCCGTCTTTATTTTGACGTTGGGATTTAGCTCATCCTGAATCAATCCTCTATATTAATGTATATTAAACATTTTTTATACTTTGTTTATATGCTTGCTAGCCGCACTCTTTTCAAGCGGTATTTGCCGGCATTTACATTCAGTAGCATCACAGCTAAGTTGTTTTTGTGGCTTTCAAGCCTTAGTTTGTATAAATAATTAAATTATATAAACAATAATCAAGTAATTTCTTATGATGAACATTAATTAATCATTAAATATTCTATATTCTATAGCAAAATAATTTTATGATTACTTTTGTATTATGGATCTCCGCAAAGTAAGGCCTAATTTTATAAATTATGATTATTCAAGCTACCATTAGTGCGGAATGTTTCTCTTACCGAGAAGAAGGTACTGGATGGTAAGGTTAACTCACAATAACTATAGTACCCGGCAATAAATAATGCACATCGAGGCTTAGAGAGAGAAAATCGGCTAGATTCTGCTTCATAGAGCATTGTCTCTGTCGCACAGACTGACGGACCCTTGGGAAACGTCACATACTGAGTGACAGAGACAGCGCTCTACGAAACCGAACTAGCCGGCTGGAATAATGAATGTGCATCATTTAATGCCGGGTACTATACTTTTATGTTCAAAATTTCAATTAAATACACACAATTTCCACGCGGGTGGTGAAAGGTTTAATCTAAGTGTAAGAAATATGCTTATAAGAAGAGCAAGCTAACTCGGCATTACACTTATTATTGGATATTTTTTATTTTATCGTAGATTATAGCGAAATAATATAATCACTTTTGAGCGAAAATGCGACTTAGGTAAGTTAATTCGCCGTGTGGTATCCGACTGAGAAGAATAGACCACCCTCATTTCTTACCGAGTTGTCGTAAAAGGGGACTAAGAAAGTTGTCCTGCTATGTGGTATCTGGCTAAGTAGAATAAGACCACCCTGATTTGTTATCGAAGTGTCGTTAAATACGACTAAATTAACATGACGTCAGGCAGGCGGCGGTTCGTAAAGTACGGAGCTAAATCATGTGACCACATGTTTCTGACATGTTGTGCCGACCCCACTTAGAGTGGAATAAGGGCAGGAGGATGATGATGATGAATACTTTTGACTTGAAATTGAACGTTCTGTTGCAGATGGCTTCGGAGCAATCATAAGGAAGAGCTGCGATGTAACCGTGATGAAAGTGTGATAAGAAATCATTATTTAAAATTATATGTTAACTTATATAATCCCGTATAGATATTATGTTATAATATACAAATGTTAAATTACATTATTTACAGTCTTCGTACAGTCTTTATTATTAGTATGAAAACGTATCTTAATAAAATCTATTAAGATACGTTTTCATACATTATATGTTACATAAAATCTATTACTCTACTAAAACATCATTATGCTATAAACATATGTGTAAAACAAACTTGTTAGCAAAAATTTATATTCATAAGTTTCATACGTGATATAAACGCACAACCATAGAGTTATTACAAAAGGAATAATAAATTTATTTTGCCGTAATCCGCGATAAAGTAAATAGAAAATATATAATAATAAATGTAAAGAAAAAAAAAGTAAAGTAACAGTAAATATCCCACTGCTGGGAATAGGCCTCCTCTCTCCATTTTTTTGGAGAGAAGGGATAGGAGCTAAGACCTACCATGCTGCCCCAATGCGGATTGGTAGGTTACACATATCTCCAGAATTCTCTAGTTTTCCTTCGACCAAAAGCGTATGATAAATTGCAAATATCAATTAGACACATAAGTTTTAATAGAAAAACTCATTGGTGCCTGCCCGGGGCTTGAACTTATGTTCGTTGTTCGTAGAGTCGCACGGTCTCACCATTGGGCTATTACAGCTTTATAAATGTAGAGTGGACTATACGTTTTAACTGACTGGCCCGTTGGCACAGTGGGTAGTGAACCTGCCTTTAGCTCCGCGGATCGCGGGTTTGATTCCCACCGAGGGTCAACATTTTCTATAAATAATTTGTTGGTTCTCAGAGTTAAGTTATTAAGTTAGTTATTTAAGTATGTATTTAAAACTATATATGTAGTATACTACCAGTTGTCCGTCATCCATAACACAAGTATTAAGTTACTTACTTTAAGGATGGACCGTGTGTGTAAGTGTCCCATATATTTATTTATTTTATTTATCATACTCGATAAATGCAGGATTCCTAAAAGCACATGCACAAACCTCCACCACAATACACAAGCACTACAAAATTGCAATGCACGACAAAATCGCAAAGCTTTGCGATTATATCGTGAAGTCTATCCCCTGATGATGCTTCGGTTGCGGAGCGAAACGATTGTTGAGTTTGACATAGTGAACGTGTGTAGTGCTTGTGTATTGCGATGGCGGTGGTGGAGGTTTGTGCATGTGTACGAATCCTGCATGTATCGGGTATGAAAAAACGGATAATCCACTATACATTTAGCACTATATATATTTTCTATTCACTTTATGGCGAATTATTGCAAAATAATTTTATTATTACTTTTGGTTTATGGATCTCCGAGAAGTAACGCCTAATTCTATAAATTACATAGAGTTATTATTGAATAGGAGAGTCAGCCTAAAAGTAGCCATCGAAAATAAAAATCGTTTATTTTCAACAATCGTATCGCCCCGCAACCGAAGCATCATCAGGAGATAGACTCCACGACAAAATCGCAAAGCTGTTGACTGAAAGCAAAGCTGTCGCAAAATTGAGTTTGTGATAGTGAACCTGTGTAGTGCTTGTGTGTTGTGGTGGAAGTGGTGGAGGTTTGTGCATGTGTTTTTACGAATCCTGCACGTATCGGGTATGAAAATACTGATAGTCCACTATACATTAAACACTATATATATTTTCTATTTACTGTATCGCGGATTATAGCAAAATAATTTTATTATTACTTTTGTATTATGGATCTCCGCAAAGTAACGCCTAATTCTATAAATTATTTAAAAAAGGATGACACATTTTAGGCTGGCTTACTCAAAGTATAGTAACTGCATGATCTAAGTCCCCCATTCAATTTCCTTGTCCATGGGACCAAGTAATATATGTAAAATCTGAAATAGAATGGCCATGCATTTATTTTCATAGAGTTATTATATTTTATTTTATATTCACATATTTTATACAGCCATATTTGTGTAGGGTTATAGTTTGCTAAGGTTACCTGGGCTACTTTAGGAATGCCCGGTCGCTTGCCAGGCACATATTATTCTTTTTTATTTTGGTGGTCGTATTTTTTAAGTATTCTAAAAGACTGTTACTTGAAAATTTGAATGAATTCATAAATTAAACTTCATCGTGCTATAACTTGGTGATCGCAATCTAGATTTTATCTTGGTATATGCCATAAAATATTTTAGTAACGAGAAAGAATTATGTTTATGAAATGTGATAGACGTTATTCGTTAGTTGTAATTCAAAGTGTAATAATCATAAAAGTTGTTAAACACTTCTACGACAGGCTTAATTCTGTAAATTGTTCTAATACTAGGTCACTTTATATAATAAAGACAATATATAAAGGTACTAACCAATTAAAAGGTTGCCACACAAACAAATATGGCCTTTAAAATTTATAGGAACTTTAATAAATAATAACTGGATAAAAAATGTCTTAATAATTGAAAAAAATATAAATACCCTTTTGTTATATCTGCTATATATGAGTTGGCATTTAAAACTTCGAAATAATGGCAATATTTTTTTGCTATAATTTCCAAGTATTCTCAGTATTCTCAGTAAGTAGCTCAAAGTTCTGTATATTTAAAAAAAGCAATTATTTTTATTGTTTTATTCATTGGTAAATAAAGTACTAATTTTTTTTTAGATTACAACTAGCGGATTATAAGAATTGTAAATTTTTTTTATTATATTTTTGTTATAATAATTTTGGGTGCAATAAATTAATGTTTTCGAAGTCTGAGTGTATAACTTATGTTACCTGTTTGAAAATAAATATGGCGCAAATATTACAATTGTTTTATTTAAAAAACCATTACAGTTCTAGTTTGTTTTTAAAGGTTGGTTTTTTTTTGGTTTACATAAAGTCATTTTCTTATTAATATGCATACATACGAAGTTATTTTCACAAAGTCAACTGAGCTATCAAACTTTAAATAATTTAAATTTAAAGCTTATCTGAAAAATATAATTTTAAGAAACCAGTTTTAACGTATGGAAGACGATAAAAGATTAGTTAGTGACAAGCGTATAGCATCTGTGACATTATTATTCCTTAGTAATTAGAAAAATCAAAATCTCTTTTCAATTTTAAAGGCAGAGATATGATTAGATAGGCATACTTATAATATCCAAAATCTTCATATTGTGTATAATGGCGATTTATTATTTTGCAATTTGCACCCTCAGATTGCAAAAAAAGCAAGACGAATCCTGCATAAAAGAAAATAAAGTTTCCGAACATGTGAATTTCCGAACGGTGAAGCATTGTTAAAGACATTCTTTTATATATACATATTATTAGATATTGATTTCAAGTGCGTGCATCGTAATGCTACTAACTTAGCCGATAAAATCAAACCAGAAACTTTAAATGTATAATAAAATTTGTTAAACTTTTTTTCACAATAAACACGAGTAATATTTTAAAGTATTAATATACTAATAGTACTAATATAAAGTTATTCATTGAAGTACGAACAGGTTTCCCTACTTATGGGGAATATTAATATGCTATTGCTGGCAACATTGTTAGTGTTTTCTTTTTTTAATCTACATTACGGCTTAATCCAAAAAAAAACAGTTAATCTGTGCTTGTTTTGTGGAAAATTAATTCCACCGCCATTTTATCATTTATGGTACTTTGCAATATTTAATTACGCAAAAAGACATATTGGGCGATATAAATTAATAAATGAGAGTCGTAGAATAATTTTGAATGCTCGTTTATAACGGCGCTTGGCTTAGTTCTTTGTGTAAATGTTTTTGTATAAATATAATTTGATATATCCTTCACTTTTTAATTCCATGCTTTCCATTTTATTTTTGATTTGATCTGATGTAGCGCGTTTACCTACCAATCTCAGAAAATGTTATTCTGTCTGTATTTATAAAAACATGTTTATACGAAACTTAAAGAAGATACAGAGTAATAATTTATGCCCTACTGTCCCTTATAATAACTTATGGGCTATTTTACTGAATACATTTAATATTTGTTTTGTCGGAATGTTTAATGACAATGGCAATTCATTAATAAATAGTTTTGTTCTAAAGACCTAAAGATAGCAGTCTTTGCTTGGAATTGATAATAGGTCGTAGTTATTATTTGTTATGGCAAGTTTTTAGTTGTATAAAAAATACGGTTTTAAATTTTTATACCAATTTTCGCTAAAATACAAACTTATTTGAATTCCAACTACAATTATGGTTTAGCTACATTCCACTGGGGTATTATGTAATTGCATTTAATTTCTAGTAGGTACGACAAATTATTGAAAATATTTTTGTATATTGCAATACCGATTTATGAACGAAACGAAAGTGCTTGTGATGAGCAAAGACGATTAAAAGTGTCGATAGGTCAATATTCCGCAGAAATTAGCCAGAATCTTCAGGTATCTACAAAATATACTAAATAACCACCCTCGCATGTGAGGGTACTATGTGGTGGTGCTGTTCTTCTTCCGCTAGTTCAGGTGCTTATTCACATTTGAGGGCTTGTCTGACTACTCCCTTCCCATATTCCTATACGGCGGCCATATTTATAAGTCATGAAAGGCGTTGACGCTCATCATAATTATATGCGTTGTATTCTTTTGCAGGACCGATGGCTGCGATACGTAAAAAATTAGTGATTGTTGGTGATGGTGCATGTGGTAAAACATGCCTTTTGATCGTGTTTAGTAAAGATCAGTTCCCGGAAGTGTATGTGCCGACAGTGTTCGAAAACTACGTCGCCGACATCGAAGTTGACGGCAAACAGGTGGAGTTAGCTTTATGGGATACGGCTGGCCAGGAGGATTACGACAGATTGCGGCCACTCTCATACCCGGATACAGACGTGATTCTAATGTGCTTCTCGGTGGACTCGCCCGACTCGCTCGAGAACATCCCGGAGAAGTGGACGCCAGAGGTGAAACACTTCTGCCCCAACGTACCCATCATCCTGGTGGGTAACAAAAAGGATCTGCGCAACGACCCGGCCACAATAAACGAGCTGCGCAAAATGAAACAGGAGCCCGTGAAACCCCAGGAGGGTCGCGCGATGGCGGAGAAGATTAACGCTTTCGCGTACTTGGAGTGTTCCGCCAAAAGCAAGGAGGGCGTGCGCGAGGTGTTCGAGACGGCGACCCGCGCCGCGTTACAGGTCAAGAAGAAGAAGAAGACTAGGTGTTCTCTGCTCTAATTGTGCTGTTGTCGGAAGAACTCTGATTTATGAATCGTTCGCATACTGCCTGAAACTTACGTTTGATACGACTCGAACTCTGCAGCAGTCGCGACGTCGGCCGCACAGTGCTTCCTTCCGATACTGACAGCTGACGCGATGTCGCGGCCCGCGTAGCACGCACACCCACTCAGTATTCGTGTGGCTATATTTTCACAATTGGTACTTGTATATTTTATAGATTATCTATAAAGAATAAGAGTAATTGCCTTAACAGATGTAGTCGGGGTGAACGCAGCCGAGCTACTTGCCGGACCTGCTGGATACTTTCGTGCTATATTATCAAGTTATATATAATCAAGTAGCATTTCTTCAACAGAGAATCCTCGACCGGTGTTGTCTCAGCGAGACTATATTATTAGTTTGGTATTTTGTATTTTAATTTTTCAATAAAATAGTGATGTATAAATTTTGTAGGACGTTTATTTGACATGGAGCACAAGCCCCATTCTGACACAGCCAAGTGCCTGTCCACTAGACACGTCTCTGAGACGTACTATCTGAACCTATTGTTTAAGGCAGTTTTATTGTAATCTATTGTTTGTGTGAAATTTTAACTTCCCATATAGGTATATTGCATGCTAATATAATTTATTAGTAATAAACAACCCCATGTTTTAACAATTCTTTTCTAAACTTTTTGACTTTTATAAAATTTAATACAGCATTTATAAATCAAAGGTTTCTATCTAAGACGAGGGAGTATTTAAGTTAAAATTCAATCTTCTATGTTATGTTTTATTAGTATTGTAAGTACAAAATTATCTTGAAATATACATGAAATTAACATAAATTAGATTTCCTTTTATAATTTATAAGATATTTTGGATTTATTCCAATTACAAATTTATTAACTAATCAAACAAGCTTTCAATTTAGGTATTCCTTAGCCTTAACAGCTGCAGGGGGTTGAACCTTCTGCGGGGTGTGGACATGAGCTGTTTGTGTTGGTCCTCAGTGGTGGTGCGGTAAGGGATACTGGTGCCCAGCGGCAGCTGGCTCTCATACCCCACCAAATCTGGCGCCCAATCTGCATACACTAGTGTGTCCACACTACTTAGATCACTGCTTGGAACTGGTGTTATAACATACAAAATTTCCTTTTCCCAGTCTATTCCTCGAATCAACCCTGAAATCATATATTGCATTGTATTTGCACTTATCAGTTAATCAAGCATTATATTGTAGCACTTTTATTGATAACACAAATATGATATTAATGATGTACTTTGTTCGAGTTACATCATCACTTGAGTCATCTGGGTGGTATAACTTGAATCAAGGTACTTTACATGGATAGGTTTTATTTAAATTTTTTTCTTAACTTTTATACTATCAATAAAACATTGTTATGATAAATGTGAGATGTGGTTAATTTTATTGTATTATATCTATTATAGTAACTTCATTAAAAAAAATTGTAATGGTTATTTACAATTATCATTTATTAAATTTACACAAAAATTATTAAAAAAAACATATGGTACCTAAGTTCGGGAAGACTATGAGAAACTAATGCATTATTATTATTTTTGCTATTAATAAACCTCTAAAGTAACTTATTCAATTTAAAAGTTATTGCAATTTTTTTCTAATTTTAATTAGTCAGCCGAAAAACTTAATCTACATTTCTCTATTTAGCATTTTGGAAATTTGAACATAGAGTAGAAAGACTGAATTCTAATGAGAGTTCTGATTTCTTATGTATCGAATAGACACCCTTAGAAATACTAAGGTCCTGTTTAACTATGTACATACAAACAAGAAACAACTATTAATTTACAATAAAAACAAATTTCATTTATTATTTGCAAAAGTAAATAATTATTATAGATTTATTACACTTCTAATGAAATAATCCTGAATTCTAAATATAGAGACTTAAAGAAAAAAATAGGTGTGATAACGTCACGAATCGTGATTTAAAAGTTTTCACTTTACTGCCACATGCACTAGCTTTAGACAGGTCACGGCTATGTTAATAACTAAATTGCTTGACTAAACACTTGCGCTATATGACATTTCCAAGTAATAATTTTGAAAGCAATATACTAAAATAGAAGCTCATAGTCATTATTAGAGAGTTCTGAAAAATAGGAAGAAAAAAGAGGAGTACCTCACTTTCGTGGGGGTCATAGTTTCAAACCTTGGGCAGGCATCAGTTTTCTGTTAAACCTTATATGCCTAATTGTTATTTGCAATGTAACACATTGTCGAAGGAAAACATCGTAAGTAAACCTACATATCTCGGGGAATTGCCTAACTTTCAAATTCAAAATATTCTTTATTCAAGTATACTTGTAAATAATTACTTTTGAATCGTCAGCTAAGGCTGTAATGTGAATTACAACTGTATAAAAACACTGTCAAAAAGAGGTTGATAAGGAAAGCCTATACTACTATACTGTTAAGGATTACTTAGATGATAATAATGTGTGAATATAGCCACTCTTCGAACCTGTACAAGACAGCAATGACTAAATGTATCAAGTAGTAAGAATTTTAATTTGAAAAAAGCAACCACAAAGTTTCTTGTTGGTTTTTCTCAGGAACAGTTTTCAGAACCAGAAGTAGAGTTGATGATTTTAAGAATTTTAATTAGAGTAGAGTTGTGCCAGAAGTAGAGTTGATGATTTAAATTCACAAGTTTACTTGAATAAATAATATTTTGATTTGAATTGAATTGCAACCATGAGTGATTTAGTGGCCACTTTTGAGAAGGTTAGCCTATCTGTGTACAGTATAATTATCTCGTTTACTCAACACTACTTTTAAGAACCTTAAGGTTCTTAATTGTTGATTAGATGATTTATTATTAGCTGCACTGCCCGCTTAACACTAGATTTACAAGACCAGTCATTTAGACAGGATGTGCAATTTGAATTCAAAATTCCTACATTATTACACATTTTTTTTCAGAAATGATATTATGACTTTTGTAGCTATAACTATAGTACGTTTTATAAACTTAATTAATATTGTTCAACTTTATTTTTGTCATTTTTAAGAGTAAATATAGACTAGAAACCACAAGAAGCCTGTTTTATGCAGCAGTCATTTTGACTGGTTTGGTAGAAATAGGTATATTCAAATGACTGGTATATCTAGTGTTAAATCACATGTCACTTGATCAAATATAGTGGTCATACGCTTACTTGTCATATAACGCAATATTTACTTAATGACATTTCCAAAAACAACAGGAAGTAGATAACGTAATCTAGTTGCTGGGCAGAAGCCAATCGCGATATACGGGCTATAACAGAGGTGCCTTTACATGAATGAACTAGAAGGCAGTCAGAAAGAAGTGGAGGCACATTCAAAATCAAGGATAAAATTAAGAAGGTATCGTTACGATGTTTTGGTCTACAATAAAATACTGATTTGATATTTGGTAATTAATCATTAAAAAAGCACCAGCGTATTACAATCCCACTGCTAGGGGATAGGCCTCCTCTCTTCGTTTCTGGAGAGAAGGGTTGGAGCTAAGACCTACCACGCTGCTCCAATGTGGATTGGTAGGTTACACATATCAGCAGAATTCTCTAGAGATATGCAGGTTTCCTCACGATGTTATCCTTCACCGAAAAGCGTGTGATAAATTGCAATTATCAATTAGAAACATGAGTTTTAATAGAATAACTCATTGGTGCCTGCCCGGGTTTGAACTCGCGACCCCCTTAAAAGAGTCGCACGGCCTCACCGCTGGGCTATCACAGGTCTTATTCATTATTAATCATTAATTGAATTGAAATTAATAATTGTTTTTCATTAATTGAATTGATATAGAAAATAAGTATATTCTATAAATATTTAACTACAATTAAATTTTACCTACATACAAATAAACAGAATTTATTTTAATAATTAAAAATATATTAATGGTTAATTTAATTCGTATATACAAATTATTATTATTATTTAGGTATACCTATTTTATTTGATAATTAAATAACAATTGATAATCTGTAGAAATGAGTTGATATTGATAATTAATCATTTGAATTGTTATTCACAATTAATTTATTTTTAAAATATTTAGGTGCAATTCAATCAACGACTAGCCGGTTGGTGACCCTACCTTCTACAGGGATCACGGTTTCGATTCCCGCCGAGAGCCAACATTTTTTTGTTAAGAATTTGTTGGTTCTTCGAGTTTGAGTGGACATATCTATTTAAAATATGTATATATGTATTCACCAGTTGTCCGTCACCCGTAACACAAGTAATAAGTTACTTACTTTGGGGACGGGCGACCGTGTGTGTATGTGTCCCATATATTTATTTATTTAAGTCATTCTCCTGCCCTTATCCCACTAAGTGGGGTCGGCATAACATGTTTTAAACATGTTATATATTTTAGCTCGTTATTTTATTGGGCCGCCTGCCTGACGTCAACTTACCTTGGTCGCTTTTTACGACATCTCGGTAAGAAATGAGGGTGATCTATTCTACTCAGCCGGATACCACACGGTGGATCAACTTACCTTACTCGCCTTTTACGACACCTCGGTAAGAAATGAGGGTGGTCTATTCTACTCAGCTGGACACTACACGGCGGGTCGACTTACCTTAGTCGCTTTTTACGACACCTCGGTAAGAAATGAGGGTGGTCTATTCTACTCAGCTGGACACCACACGGCGGGTCGACTTACCTTACTTGCCTTTTACGACACTTCGGTAAGAAATGAGGTTTGTCTATTCTACTCAACCGGATACCCGGAAAAAGTGCGTGTCTCATATATTTACTTTAGTAATTATTATAATACCTAAATGAAAATTGAAATAATAGTGAGCAGTGGGTAGTGACCCTGCCTTCAGCTCCGCGGGTCGCGGGTTCGATTCCGGCCGAGGGCCAACATTTTCTATAAACAAATTGTTGGTTCTTCGAGCCTGGGTGTGTATTTGTATTTAAGTATGTATTTAAACTTATATATGTAGTATATCTACCAGTTGTCCGTCACCCATAACACAAGTATTAAGTTACTTACTTTGGGGACGGACGACCGTGTGTGTAAATGTCCCATATATTTATTATTTATTATTATTATTATTTATAGTTTATGAATGAATTGAATTACAATTAATCATCAATTGAAATGTCACATTCAAATGATATATTCCCAGGGGAAACCTCGAAGGTCGGGCGAAACTCGGTCGCTCGCAAGTATTTCTATAATAATAGTGAACAATGAACATTCTCACCGTGGCCGCGGCACAGTAGCGGCTTATCTGTCAATGTAAACACCCTCGCGCTATCGCATTGTCTCGCGTGTTGACACAGTGCCACCAATTTGCCGTTAATCACTTTTGCAATACAATCTTCCTTCACGATAACGTTGGTCGCGATGCTCACGTCTCTAATACTAACCCTGTAACATGTCATGTTAAAAAAAAGCTTTAACAAAATTTCATGTCCCTAATGTTAACCGTTGAGAAATTTCTTCGTCTGGAGTCAATCCTGGCAGCAACATTGGCGCGTTTATCATAAAGTAGTAGTAAAGTTGGTTCTTCGAGCCTGGGTGTACATTTGTATTTAAATATGTATTTAAAATTATATACGTAGTATATCTACCAGTTGTCCGTCAGACTCAACACAAGTGTTAAGTTACTTACTTTGAGGATGGACGACCGTGGTGTAAGTGTCCCATATATTTATTTATTTTATTTATCATACTCGATAAATGCAGGGTTCGTAAAAATACATGCACAAACCTCCACCACAATACACAAGCACTACACACGTTCACTATCACATCGCACGACGTCGTGCGATTTTGTCGTGGAGTCTATCTCCTGATGATGCTTCGGTTGCGGAGCGAAACGATTGTTGAGTTTGTCGTAGTAAACGTGTGTAGTGCTTGTGTATTGTGGTGTAAGTGGTCGAGGTTTGTGCATGTGTTTTTACGAATCCTGCATGTATGGGGTATGAATAAAACGGATAGTCCACTATACATTTAGCATTATATATATTTTTTATTTACTTTATGGCGGATTATTGCAAAATAATTTTATTATTACTTTTGTATTATGGATCTCCTTCTTAGTCTTCTATTACTTCTGGACTTTGTTTTATATTTAAATTCAAAATATTCTTTATTCAAGTAAACTTGTAAGCAAGTGCTCTTGAATCGTCTACGCCTGTAAAGCTGTTCCTACCGAGAAGAGCCGGCAAGAAACTCGGCGGTTGCTTTTTTCCTAGAATAATCTTTATTACTAGTTACATATTATAGTTATTAATGTCTTGTACAGGGTCGAAGAGTAGCTATATCCACGCATTCTTATCGTCTAAGTAATCCTCAATAATATAGTAGGCTTCCTGTTTTAGGCTTTATTGAATAATATTTTTAAACTAATGTAATGGTAAAGTTATAGATCCAAACCCACAAACGACTTACGTACTTTTGCAAGTCGCAAACCCGGAACCGCAAGCTTATGTCGGTCCCTACTTTGTCTGATATATATAACACATCTTTTTATAATTAAATATATTCCTATGTACAAAAATATAATAAGTATAGATATAAATAGCAGATCAATTAAACTAAATAACTTTTATGTTCAGTTTTGCTCGTGTTAAAATCGTTATTATATATAAAAATGAATCTCGAATTTTAAGTCATCGCATCACAAGTGAACGGATGGACAATTTCGCTTAATATCTATCTCTTACGTTAATTATTATAAAAAAATTCTGTAAGTTTGACGAATCATCAGAAAATTCAATAAAAACTCGGTTTTCCTCTATAATCTACATATCCACCTTAGTCTAAACGCCTATTACCTACCTCGATGGTATCGCGGGGCGCGGGTAGTTGTTATAAAAAATATCCAGTAGCAATAATTAGATAGCGGTGAGCCAAACAACGTAACTATAAAAAGTTACTGCGACAACATAAGGTTCATTTTCGCGTCATAAAGACACCTGTTGCGTCTGAATGAACAAAATCTAGCTATTAATAGGGGTGAGTGCACACTATATTCTAATGGAAAAATTTTTGAGTAGTACGGTCACACAGTACGAATATTGTAGGATAGACCCGATACAATATATAACTTTAAAGAAATATATTGATAAGTTACGATTTTCTAATAATGCGAATGTCATATTAATTTAAAACGAAACTAAATAAGTCATGAATATTCAAGTTTAAAAATTTGTAAATATTGCAACTTTGTCATGGAGTTCTCCTATCGATGCTTCGGTTTCGGGCAAAACGATTGTCGAGATTGTGGTAGTTAGTGTGTGCAGTGCTTATGTAGTTATTGGCGGTGGTGGGCAGTGCATGAGCTTTTACGTACCCTGCATGTATCAGATATGAGAACGGATAGTACTCTACATTTAGCATTACATTTTTTTTATTGCGGATTATAGCAAAATATTATTTTGCTTTCTTTCGCTACTTTTGTATTATGGGCCTCCACAAAGAAAAGTCTACTTCTATAAATGAAATTAAATTCCCTTTAGATTTGTATGTAAAAGTAAAAACTGTGTGTTCTTTAAAAATATGAATACATACATACATTCTCCTGCCTTTATTCCACTCTAAGTGGAGTCGGCACAACATGTTACAAACATGTTGTCATATGATTTGGCGACGTATTTTACGGCCGGCCGCCTGCCTGAGGTCAACTTATCTTAGTCGCCTTTTTCGACACCTCGGTAAGAAATGAGGTTGGTCTATTTTTTGCAGCCGGATACCAACACGGCATTACTTTAAAAATATGAATATTGTTTTTTTTTTAAATAATAATCAGACAAGATTCAAGAATTTAAGAACGATTCAAAAGCACTTATAAGGAATATTTTTGATTTGAATACGTACATTATACAATTTTTATTGAAATAGCTACCCATCTTAATTATGATTAAAAATGTATGTATTCGGCATCAAACGCGCTAAAACCTGCTGTATATTTAAATTATTGAATTTCCAACAATCTGAAAGTATAATTTAATCTTTATTCAATTTAGAAAAGAGCAATCTTATAATGGTGAGATTATTTATATTTCACTAAATGTATCGGGGACTTCGTACACGCCAACTTAAGCGTTTAAGTACCCTCAATAATGCAATATGTGTTTTTCCAATTATAGCAAGATAATTTTATTATTACTTTTGTATTACGCATCTCTGCAAAGTAACGCCTAATTCTATAAATTATCTTAAGAAAAAATGAATTTGTGAACAATTTCATCAATATTGATTTGGTAGAGAAAGCGTTTATTACGCTTTCGTCCGCGTGGACCGTAGTCCTGGAATAAACAAGAGCTTCAGTATTATACATTATGATAACTCAGTTAAGTTTATGCAGTAAATAGAAATCAAAACAAATAAAAACTGCTCCTAAAAGTAACTCCTTCGACGTAAGCTGAACAACGTGATAAAGAATTCCTCCTTTTAATTAAAATTTGACTCGTGTGAATAGTAGATAATTTAAAAACTTTGATAGGTTGATAGCGTTTTTAAATGTCCTCCTGTAAAATTAACAGGATTTCTATAGCCTATATGTTATTCCGGTATATAAGGAATAATTGAGCTAAATTTCATTGATATTAGTTCAGCGGATTCGCTGTGAAAGAGTAACAAACATCCATCCATACTCACAAACATTCGCATTTATAATTATAATATTAGTAAGATAAGATAAGATAATATATTAATATGGGGTTTGAGCGTGTCTCGCATCGGGCCTCACATAGTTGGCCACCTTACGACACTACCATAATTGAAATGATACACTGCGAGTTGCGAAATTGAAATTGCAAAGGCATAGGTTAGTTATTTAAATTTAATTGAAAGCCATAATCGCCATCCGGTTCACATTGTTGACTCATTTATAATCGCCCGCTTTAATACGGAGCTATTTATAGATTCGTCATAAACAATATCACTTATTTATTACGATGTATAGCCCACCCAACCAATGTCACGTCAGACATAATTCCCTAAGTGATAGGGTCATTGATTACCGCCGTGTGTTATCCGGCTGAATAGAATAGACCACTCTCAAGCGAAGTGTCGTAAAAGGCGACTCAGGCAAGTTGACCTTTTTTTTCTTTTTTTTATGTCAGGAAAACCCGTTATTGGTCATCACCGCCCGACGGGGACGAGCGGTGGGTATGTCGGACTCTCATCGACTAAAAACCTGACAATGCTCCTTCACGCTGCTAGTGGCGGGGATAGGGTACCGTTGTACACATTACCCCCATCCCCTCCTTCTGCAAGATAACATCCTCGCAGAAGGAGGCCATCGCTGCCCACGATGCCTCCCTGTCCACCATGGCACGAACCACAGTGGGCAGATCGTGGAGAGATCGTGCCTCCAGGTAAGTTGACCTGCCGTGTTTTATCCGGCTGAATAGTATAGATGATACTCATTTCTTACTGAGGTGTCGTAAAGGCAACTAAGGTAAGTCAACCCGCCGTGTGGTATCCGGTTAAGTAGAATAGATCACCCTCATTTCTTACCGAGGTGTCGTAAAAAGCGACTAAGGTGCGTTGACGTCAGGCAAGCGGCCGGTTGTAAAATACCTAGTCAAATCATGTTTAATACATGTTGTGCCGACCTCAATTAGAGTGGGATATGTACTAATATTATATATATTAAAGTGGAGTTTTTCAAAATAAATTTTAATTTGGTCATAGGCGTGCTATTAAAAATTTTTACTATGTCTTTTATCTACTTAAATTACTTGAAAATTCGTATATTTAAAAAAAATAATAAAAACATAAAAAATCGTCGTCCGCCGGAAGCGGGACAATAGCCCAAGCTACCGGTGGTTAGGGCTCCAAAGTTAGGAACTTCCTTCGTTATTACAGCTCAAGTTACAAGGTAATGCAACTTTTTTGAATTAGGTCACTTTAATACTGTGTGCGATATATTCAACCATAGTTCGTATCTAAAGTTTTACTACAAGATCTAATATTTAAGCTGATTAAATACTTGAATATTTCAATATGTGTTAAACAAGTTAGAAGTAGCCTGGACACGTAACGCCTTATAATTCATGACGCATCGTCATCTAGTGATGTCATCCTTACGAACGGATAATATAACAAAAAATATCTATACTTATTTATAGAACAAAGCACCCAAAAGCTGTCTGTATGCGATCCATTTTCTCATAAATCTACTGAACTGATTTTTGTATATTTATTACTTAAATGTACAATTTTACCAGAAAATATTCGTTTATCGTCGGTTGTAAGAAAATTCACAAGCTGGGAGCTTTAGACGTTATTCACTTTAGATTTTTTTTACAGACTTTAGATATTATTCAATTACAACCAATCAAAATAAATTTATAATAATATAGTGTTTGTGAAACAAAATTCTAGAAAATTTAACGGTTCTCCGAACCACGTGCCCCGCCCATTGCCACTTCATCTTTGCGACCCGTTGAGACTATATCCGTCACTTTGGTCCTTCTACGGATCTCCTCATTTCTGATTCGATCACTTAGAGAAATTCCGAGCATAGCTCTCTTCATAGCTGAACAACTCTGGGCTTCTATAAATTATATAAATTAGTTAAGGTAAATTGCACATTTCCATGGATATGTGGCTAGTGGGGGGCCTAAAGAGATGGTTGGATTGTGTGTGAAGTATGACATCCATGTAAAAAGAATGCTCTGAATGGATGTAATTACATATGTAAGCTCTTTATATTTTAAATACCATGTTTACAAAAAAAAAATTACGCCATGTAGTATCCGGCAGAATAGAATAGACCACCCTCATTTCTTACCGAGGGGTTGTTAGAGGCGACTAAGGTATGTGCCGCGTGGTATCCGGCTGCATAGAATATACCACCCTCATTTCTTACCGAGGGGTTGTTAGAGGCGACTAAGGTATGTGCCGCGTGGTATCCGGCTGCATAGAATATACCACCCTCATTTCTTACAGAGGTGTCGTAAAAGGCGACTAAGGTGAGTGTACGTCAAGCAGGCAGCCGGTCGTTAAATACGTAGCCAAATCACATAACATGTTATAACATGTTGTGCCGACCCTACTTAGAGTGGGATGGATGCAGAAGAATGATGATGATGTTTACAAAATAAAAAATAGTCTAGATTGTCTGTATAGAATTCTAGCTACGCCTTTGATTTTCCTTATAATTAACTTATACTTACTCATACGGGATGATACTCAGCAAGTTTTTTCCGGGACTAGTGACTATTAGTTCGCTGAAATACGCCAGGAAGTTCAAATATCTCTCATCCTTAGGCACCAAATTGAATACCTTCTTCGAACGGCCGTCAGTTTCGTGAGCCACCACGAAAGAGTACTCCAAATCATCAGGACACGACGTGTTCACGAATAACGGATCGTTCGCAAACTCCTTGTACAAGTCCTTCACGTTGGGTGAAGTCAGGAAGGTTTCATAACAGTGCTTGACCGCTTTGGACTCGTATTGCAGGAGATAAGTAGGCTGCACAAGCGTTATAATCAGTGTCATAAACTTGAGCCCTAGAGCATTGGTCATTCCCATGGTATTCACGACCCATGGCATCTTAGTAAAGTTGACGTTATGTAGACATTGAGTTATAAGGGTTTTCACTGCTGTGGCGTAGAGTTTAGCGTTGTCCATTGTATTGATCAAACCGATATTCAACATTCTGAAAGATTAAAAATCTTGTACCTCCTTATAGCGTATCCTGAATTGATAAAAAAAACATGACCATGTATAATTATTTGTTTAAGAAAAAATGGATAAAAGAAGAGTGCATGCAAATGAGATGAGGATGTTAAGGTGGATGTGTGGTGTGAAAAGACTTGATAAAATAAGAAATGAGTATATAAGGGGAAGTCTGAAAGTTGCGCCCATTATAGAAAAGATGAGAGGTACAAGATTGGGATGGTATGGACATGTAATGAGAAGGGATGAAAATCATGTGATCAAACGAGTGTTGAGTATGAATGTGGATGGATATGTGACTAGAGGAAGGCCTAAAAAGAGATGGTTGGACTGTGTGAAGTATGACATGCATATAAAAGGAGTAGCGCCAGAGTTGACGAATGATAGAAGAGAATGGAAGAGAAAAACATGTTGTACCGACCCCACTTAGAGTGGGATAAGGGTAGGAGAAAGAAGATATAATTATTTGTTTTAAAATTCCAAAACGTTCTTTTAATAACCTTTTAGCATAATCATTACTTTTTATATAAAATAATTCTCTTGAACCAGGCACAATTAATTCTTATACGACAGGAATAGTATGAAATTTAAAAACGCCATCTATTATCAACATAATAAGTTATTTTTAACCGCAATGTGTCAAAGATTCTTAATCTACTAATGGAATCAAGTTCTTTAAGGCTAAGTCAAATCTGTAATTAAAAAGAGTAAAAGAGGTAGCTTACGTTGTATATTTATATACAGGACACAAAATATAATAAATACATGAATATACTAATACATAAACATAATAATACTAGTCGGCTGGCCCGTTGGCACAGTGGGTAGTGACCCTGTCTTCAGCTTCGCGAATCGCGGGTTCGATTCCCGCCGAGGGCCAACGTTTTCTATAAATAATTTGTATGTATTTAGTATGTACGTAGTTTCGGGGACGATAAATCGATCTAGCTAGGTTTTATTGTCGTTTTATCCCAGTTTTCGGGCACAGAAGAACTGGTCGAATATAAATAGAATCCAAAGGTTCATTTTGCTGTCATTTGGAGAGTTGTACTAGCTCAGTTGGGAATGAGCGGGCTAAAGAAGTCGCTATACCCCGGGATCAAATGCCAGATATCATCAACTTTTTAATATATTTTTAAGTTCCATTTTTTTATACCTTTTATTAAAATTACCGAGCAAGCTTGATCACCAGGTAATTTTAATGAAATAAGCAACATAATACGAACATTTCCGGCGTCCTCAAATGTGTGAAGCTTGGTCCAAACAATGGTGATCTAACCACTGTGCCGGACACGTTTCCGGCCACAGTGAACTCACTCTGTCCAGGGTCTAAATCCACCACCAGCACTGGCCCTTGAGCGAGCAGTTTGTTCACTTGGTACCTCAAATATGTGGACTTGCCGGTCCCTTTTCCACCACAAACTACACCTCGGCTGCATTTATCTAAAATTATTTATTTATTTCTTTATTGTTCATACATAATGTTAGAAAAGAGAAAAGATAGCGCATGTACAAATTCGGACTTATCCCTAAAAGGGATCTCTTCGAGTCAACCGTCAGTGACAGAAAGAAAAGGACAAGAAGTGAAATATGGATAATGAAAAAAATAACTTAAAAAAAATATATATATAGTACGCGGCAATAAATAACTCACATCGAGGCTCAGAGAGAGAAATCGGCTAGATTCTCCTTGATAGAGCATTGTCTCTGTCGCACAGACTGACAAACCCGTGTGTGACAGTGACAGCGCTCTACGAAACCGAATTGGCCGGCTGTTTAGTTTTCGATGTGCATTATTTATTGGAGGGTACTATACATAGATTAATATTTGCACATTATACATGGAAGATAAAAAACGATGCAATATAGATAAAAGTGACACCGAGGTGTCGTAAAAGGCGACTAAGGTAATTCGACCCGCCGTGCGGTATCCGGCTGAGTAGAATAGACCACCATCATTTCTTACCGAGGTGTCGTAAAAAGCGACAAAGGTGAGTCGATCCACAGTGTGGTGTCCGGTTGTGTAGAATAGACCACCCTCTTTCTTATCGAGGGGTCGTAAAATACGACTAAGGCAAGTTGGCGTTAGGCAGGCCGGTCGTAAAATAAGTAGACAAATCACGTGACAAACGTATTTGTAACATGTCGTGTCGACCCCACTTAGAGTGGGATAAGGGCAGGAGGATGATGATGATGATAGATAAAAGCAAAAGTTATTTATTGGTGCAACAAATACTAATTCTTTGTTCTTTTGATCCACAATACTATTTTGTTTTCACAGAGAGCAGATGAGATTAGAGGTCTATACTGTCTATACTGTCTGAATAGACCTCTAATCTAATCTCAATCAATCTCTCTAGGTTCTGATTCTCTTATAAAAGGCGAATTATAGCAAAATAATTCTATCATAACTTCTGTATCATGAATTCTATAAATGACTTATCTTAAAAAATAGATTGAAGAAGTGAATATAAAAAAAGTATATTTATTGTACATAATAACGTTATTTGGACTTTGCTAGCGTTTGTGTTGGTGTACACACGTGTTAGTGAGATTTCGGTGTTTTTAATACTTTTTGGTTGTTTTTAATACTTACAATAGTTGGTTGCCCTTGTACTAACATTATTTTTGCATTTTTTTACTAACATCAGTTTTAAATCGGTAAGTTTTATTGTTACGTATAAATAGTCTATTTACAAAGCGCCTCCGTGATGGAGGCAGATCCTTCGCCCGAACCTCCCGATAAGGGTGGTACGTTGTCACGTAAGAGACAAGTTGATAGTATTCAACTCACTGAAGATTCGACTACCACTAAAAAAACAATAGTCGATCCTACTTCAGCTAACCCTTCTATACAAACAATATTCGTTCATCCTTCTTTTTCCGAAACCCCTTTAAGCTACCTGAAAGACGACAAAGGCCCTTTCATTGTTCAAATCTCGCGAGATGTACCAGACCCAGCATCAGGAACAACTCTGCGGGCCATTTCTTTTGGCCAATTCTTACATAAACATAAGATAGCCTCTATTATACATGATGGAGTTAAGAACATTGGTAGGAATAAAGTTACAGTAGAATTTAAAACATCACAGGCTGCCAATGATTTCATCGTTAATCCTCTTCTAGGTCTAACTAAATATAAGGCAATTATTCCCACCTACAATATTACCAGAATGGGTCTTGTTAAAGGTGTCCCGGTTGACTGGTCAATGGAAGAATTTGTTGACTCTCTAGAGCTTCCCTCTGATTGTGGAGAGGTACTTAAAGCTCGGAGATTAAATAGGAAAATAACTAGTGACGGCGTAGCTTCTTGGGTACCGACCCAGTCGGTTGCTCTTACATTCAGAGGCCAAATTCTCCCAGCTAAGGTATACTCATATCACACTTCCTTACCTGTTGAAACATATAAACTCCCTACCATCCAGTGCCAGAATTGTTGTCGTTTTGGCCATATAAAGCTTAATTGTAGGTCGAAACCCAGGTGTTACAAATGTGCTCAACCCCACACAGGTGATTCCTGTGAAGTCCACAAAGAGTTGTCAACGTGTTTATACTGCTCGGGTAAACACTTTGCAACTGACAAGGTGTGTCCAGAGTTTTCTCGACAACAATCAATTAAGATGGTAATGTCGCAGGATAATATATCTTATATCGAAGCTTCATCTCAATTTCCTCCTGTTCGGCGTTCCTATGCTGAGATTGCGAAAGAGATGTTTACACCTCCTGCATACCCTCCTCAAAATCCAGCAAAACCCCAAGCGTCCTATAAATCATATAAAAAAACAGTTTTCCACTCTCCCCGTTCTCGTGCACCTTTGGGAAAAGGTTTTGATAGAAGAGCTCACCAGGACATTATTGGTGATTGCTCATCGTCCCTTCCCAATGGTTGTGCGCTGAACAATGAACCCAACCAACCTCCTGCTACTGAGGGTAAAATCTTAGAAATTCTTTCTGAATTTCTGGTGAGCATTATTGCTCCATGTAGTGAAATCCCATTACCGTCCAACGTTGCCTATAACCTTACTCAATTATTTAAAATCCTCCAAAACGGCCCCAACAACATTTCTGCAATGGAACATTAAGAGTATAAGTTCCAAAAAACATGAATTGCTGTCCCTTATAAACCTGCATAAGCCTGCCATTGTTGCCATCTCGGAAACATGGTTGAATCCTGGGATCCGATTTCGGCTCCCTGGTTTTTCCTGTTTGAGGGATGACAGGAGTGATGGGCATGCGGGTTGTGCCCTTTTCATCCGGCACTCACTCCCTTTTTCTCCTATCCCCCTTCCACCCCTTAACCAACAGATTAATGCTGTTGCTCTCCGCTCCCAAAACATCTCTTTCCTTTCTCTGTACATACCTCATCCTTCCTCCTCCATCATGCCTGACTTGCAAACCATCCTCTCATCTTTGCCCACTCCTGTCATAGTTATGGGGGATTTCAACATTCACCATACTATGTGGGGGTGTTACTTCAGTGATGGGTTAGCTCCGTTGTTGATTGACATCTTTGATGACGCGAATCTTTGCATCATCAATGATGGCTCTCCGACCCGCAGAGTCTATCCAAATCAGAACCCCAAATCTGCTGTAGACCTCTCCCTATGCTCTCCTAGTCTTGCCTCTCAATCATCTTGGAAAGTTCTCCCTTCTACATATGGTAGTGACCACTTCCCTATCATTATTTCCCTAAATTGTAGAATTATACCCCCTCCCAATTATGATCCCTTATTAAAATATAGAATCCAAAAAGCCAATTGGTCAGGCTATTCCCAATCTGTTGACGACATGGTGAACTCTCTACCGCATCTTGAAAATAATGGTAATATTTTGGTTTACTATGACGTTTTTTTAAAGTCTCTTTTATCTTCGGCCGATCTCAATATTCCTAAGAAACACCCTCCCAGAAATCATCTGCTTTCCCCTCCCTGGTGGGACGAGGAATGCAGTGATTTATTTAAACTTAGAACTTTCGCAGAGAAGACATACTCAAACAGCATGACTCAACTAAATTTTAGCAATTACCAAAAAATAGACGCGAAAGTTAAAAAATTGGTAAAAACAAAGAAAAAAATTAGCTGGACTAAGTTCTGTGAATCCTTATTACCTCGATCCTCCTCCACAGTGGTTTGGAATAAAGTTAAGAGATTCCGCAGATCTCTTGACCATGTAGCTCCTTGTTCCAATAACCCTTCTGACTGGCTTAACGTTTTTGCTGATAAATTAGCTCCACCTCTTGCTCCTTATAAGGATATGTTTCTTGATCCTGCACCAATTCCAAGTTCAAACGAAATGGATGCCCCCTTTTCTCTGTCTGAGTTGCAAGTAGCTCTTAATGGACTTAAAGATTCTACTCCAGGAAAAGATGGTGTTCCATACTCGTTTGTACTTAATTTAAGTGACAAAGCAAAACTTTGTTTCTTAAACATGATAAATAAATTTTTTGAGACTGGGATAGTTCCAGACGCTTGGAAATCTCAAATAATCATCCCCATACTAAAACCTGGTAAAAATCCATCAGATCCCAATTCCTATAGGCCCATAGCACTGTCGTCTACTTTGGCAAAAATTACTGAACACCTACTTAAAAACCGCTTGGAATGGATAGTAGAAAGTAGGAATATACTTCCCTCCACCCAATTTGGGTTTCGGAAGGGTTTCAGTACAACCGATAGCCTCAGCATCATCACAACAGACATCCGATTAGCCTTTTCAAAAGGAGAGTACCTTGTGGGTGTTTTCCTAGATATCGCTTCTGCATACGACAATGTCCTTCTTCCGTTACTCAGGCAAAAAATGCAAAAGCTGAGTATACCGCCGAAGATTGTGCATTTCATATGTAACCTGCTGTTTTGCAGATCCATAGTGGTGAAACACCATTCAACATCTCTTCCCCCCAGACTTGTCTGGAAAGGTCTCCCTCAAGGCTCTGTTCTAAGCCCTCTGCTATACAGCATATATACCCAAGATCTTGAAATGTCTGTTAATAACTTTTGTGACATCTTGCAGTATGCTGATGATATCGTTCTGTATTATAGCTCTAACTGCGTAGACGATATATCTAATCGATTAAACTCTGCTTTGTACTACCTAGGCCAGTGGCTGTCTGACCATGGTCTATCCTTGTCTGTTCCTAAGTGTCAGGCAGTGGTGTTCACTAAAAAAAGATCTATCCCTCATTTCCAGTTTTCTTATGAAGACCAATACATCAACCTTGTAGAGAAGGCAAAATTTCTAGGTGTTTATCTCGATAACAGACTGAACGGAATTTCCCATACCAATCACATTATTAAAAAATGTGAAAAAGGAATCAATGTTCTTCGAGCTATAGCAGGAGTATGGTGGGGTGCTCATCCCTACTCCCTTAAACTATTGTACAATGCCTTAGTTCGAAGCTATATGGATTATTGTTTGTTTGTTTTAGAACCTTTAAATAAATTAGCTTCAGAAAAATTAAATAAAATTCAATATAAATGCCTCAGAATTATTCTGGGTGCTATGAAATCCTCTCCAACAAACGCCTTGCAGGTTGAATGTGTTGATCCTCCCTTATCCCTTCGTCGCCAATATTTATGTGATCGATATATTAGTAAATCGTTACAGCTGTCCTCCCATCCTCTTTGGCCCAAATTAACTCTTCTCTCCCATTTTCCTATATCCCGAAATTCAAAGTCAAACATATTAGATGGTTTTTTAAAATATTCCTCTCTCCCTAATCCTATGTTACGTTTTTTTTCAAATCCCCTCTATTGTATTCCTTTCGAAGCACTCACATTTAATCCTTCAATCATCACAGATCTTGGCTTTATCAAAAATGCCCCTGACACACTACACAACTTTGAAAATTACATTCATCAGAATTGCCAGAATTCTCTTCTGATATATACAGATGCATCAAAGCTATCTCTGAATAGTTGTGTTGGTGCAGCCTGCTGGATCCCCAAATATAAAATTGTGTTAAAATTTAAATGTCCTCCCGAGTCTTCAGTGTTCACAGGAGAGGCCATTGCTTTGTTAGAAGCAATCCTGTTTGCACACTCCCATAACATAAAACAGACTGTTATTTTGACGGACTCCCTTAGTTGTTTATTATCTATTAAAGAAAATCCATTTCGTAGTAAGTCAAGATTTCCTATTGTTTTGAAGATTAGGGAGATTCTGTTCTCTTGTCACAAAAAAGGCTTAGCCATCTCTTTAGTTTGGATTCCCAGCCATTCCGGCATACCTGGAAATGAGATTGCTGATTCATGCGCTAAGACTGCAATTCAAGATGGAACGCCCGAGCACTTCGAAAATGCAGCATATGATCTTTGTGCGTTAGCTAGGTCATTCCTGGACAAATCCTGGAACTCGTACTACGAGGTTTCAAAAACTACCAAAGGTAAGTACTATGCTGCTCTTCAACCAGACATACCAAGACGACCATGGTTCTTTCTCCATAGATATGCAGACAGATGGGTATCATCTACTATCTCTCGACTACGTCTTGGTCACTCATGCACACCTGTACACTTGGCTAAGCTCCGGATCAGGGACCACTCGATCTGCGAGTGTGGTTTAGACGAAGGCACTGTATCCCACATCCTTTTGAACTGTCCTAAGCTCCTTCATCCTCTATATGACGTTCTCCCATCCAAAATTCCTCGTCCCTTAAATGTTGAATGTTTGTTAACGTCTGTATTTAGTCCCTCTTGTAAATATTTGTGTAAATATATTAAATGTAATAAAATAAAATTGTAAATATTTTTTTTATATATTATTTTTTTTGTTTATTTATATTTAATTTATATGTTTGTATATAATATAAATTCATATTGTGTTGTCCTTTTGTTTCAGGTGAAGGGTTAAACGGTAGGGTTCCTACTATCTGTAAATAATCAAAATTTTAGTTTTACTCTACTTCACCGTACAATTTCCTTTGTGTGTTCTCCATCTTACGTGACATTGGCAAAGTAATCTGTGCCAAGAAGGCACTCCAAAAAGCCATAAATTGAAAATTGAATTGAATAACGTTATTTATTTTTGTTTTATTTCTTATCTTTAGTTTTATTTAATTTCATAATTATATGTATTTTGTACTGTTTTAAGTAGTTATCTAATTTGGTTCATTCGCTCTGAGATGAATTCTAAATTCCATAACTTGTGTGTTTTCCATTTTACGTGACACTGGCTTAGTGATTTGCGCTTAATTTATGCTGTACAGGCCAAAAAGAAAGATAATAATAAATAAAAAAATCTCTTCCATCAAAATAGTACAAGACTTTTACCAAAAAAAAGCTTTAAAAAAATGTAAAGTAGTGGCCTGTGACAATCCCACTGCTGGGCAAAAGGCCTCGTCTTTCCGTTTCTGGAGAGAAGGGTTTGAGCTAAGACATACCACGCTGCTGCAATGCGGATTGGTAGGTTACACATATCCCCAGAATTCTCAAGAGATATGCAAGTTTCCTCACGATGTTTTCCTTCACCGAAAAGCGTGCGATAAATTGCAATTATCAAACTTAACTTAACAGAAAACTCATTGGTGTCTGCCCGGGGTTTGAACTCGTGACCCCCCTCGAAAGTCGCACAGTCTCACCGCTGGGCTATCACTGCTCTAAAAAAAGATTACTTTAATAAAAACTTACTGTCTGCGAATTTGGTTGCCTCTGACCAACTAGGATGTTCACAAAAGCTTTTATATGGTCTACAAGAAAATAAGGAGCAATTTAAAATGTCTGATGCCTTGCTGAAGTATGGCTCCACTGTTTTATTGGATTTCAGAAACAAGTTTGTTATTTTGTAATTACTGTCAAGGAAATCCATCGCTGTCCTATGTAACTCCTGTAAAAGTATGACACCATCATATTCACCGATACTAGTAACTATATCTTCCGATTCAGACACAGTTAGTCCAGCAGTTGTTAGTTTATTGAACAGACCGTAATATATATTTTGGTTTTCAATTGTCCTTATACATTGGGAAAAATTATAGTATGGTGCATATATTTCACAACTTTCATTCTTCAGAATGTAACCAAATATCTCTACAGTACCGCCCAACGATCTGATTTTAACTTTTCCTTGAATGAATAATTCGCAAGGATGTTTTAATGTGATTATGCAACATTTTGAACCATAATATACTTTAAATGTTTCAGCTACTTTCTCATAATCTAAATTTTCTTCCCTTTCACTAAGTACTTCACATTCTGAAGTGGACAAGATAGTGACAGTTTTATCTAAGCTTTCCATTGCTGTATCAGGTATGTTCAATTCATCGTCAATTTCTTCAAGTTTTGGAATGTCATCCAGCTCTGGTATAAGGCTGCCAACCTCGTCATCAACTGTAACCACACATATCTTTTCCTCAAGGAAAAGGTTTGGATTATAGTTTAAATTTAAAGAATTTTGATTGTCTATTGATAGGTTTTTAATTGTTGAATGTTTATAATCACCAATTATATCACTTAAGCTATGAGCAGACATATCTGAAGCTGTAATTGAAACATAGGGTGGAGACATAATAGAATTAACATCTTCATTTTTTAATATATCAATATTCATAGAAGAATCATCCTCAGTCACTGGAAGTGGATTTTCTAATGCTTTGATCTGTTTACTATTATTTCTTTTTTGAGCTATTGGATGAGCAGTATAAATATCATCAACTTCTACATAATTACGTTTAAGTCTTTGCTTTTTACTTTTTTCTTTCAATCTTTTCTTAATTTCAGCAGCCAGATGACCATCTGCATCGAAAGATTCTGATTCATCAGAGTCTGATAAATTCAGCCCACTCATGACTATTGATGCCTCTGAATCATTTGCATAATTTAGACTTGCTTCAGAAGAAAGTTCTTTGGATAAAGAACCATTGCTCTCAGAACTATTAATGTTATCGAAATATTCCGATATTGAATGGTCACTAGAAGAAGCTTCATTTTTGTGTAAGTGTCTGTTAAGAATTATATTTGACTGGGAGCTAGACTCATTTGAAACACGATCATTTTCATTATTCTCTTCATAATACTTATCAGTATCTGATATATTGAATTCGGTACTGCAACGGGTTAATGGCGGGTACAGGCCTTCTTCACAGCTAGAATTCGTAAGGTTCAAGTCTGAAAAGCCACTTACAGATGTGGATTCTTCGTCATCGACTGCAGAATTGTGTATAAGTTTAGTATCATTAACTTTATACCCATGCAACATTTGCTTCAGCTGTTTCTTCTTATTCTCCGTTAACTTTTTATTGTTTAATTTGCTATTCGAAATATGCGCTCTTTCAAAATGCTCCATTATTGCGATTGTGGTGTGTAAAACATTTAATGTTGAATGATAACAATGTAAATACTTGAAGCAATAGATTCAAAGTAAGAGTATAAAATAATTATTCATAACAAAACAACAGAAACATTAAATATATCTTTATAATGTCGGCATAACATAACCCCACTTTTTGTTAAATCAACAAAAGTAAGCAATAAAAGCATAGACAAATGATAATAATCATAGAGTACTAACTATAATAAATTAATGATAACAATACTGGAGGCCTACCTATAATAACTCTATGGGCCTACCAGTATCAGCATACAGTTGTTATACAAGGGTAAGGAACCCAGCCTAAAATGTGACAATAAAGAAAAAGCAAATGAAATTGTATCTATCTGTCTCTCTTGTTTACGTGTGATTAGATAAAGATAAATATACAAGTTTCATCTTCCCTCTCATTATTGATTCTAAAACTCTCACGTACAGGCCTTCCTGGCTTCCCTTCTCAGTTCTCTAGTATAATAACTTTATGTTTGGCACAGTACAGTATTGTAAATTGTTATATATAAATGATCTTGCCATAAAAGCATAAAACAAGAATTATAAACACATTTATTGTTTTATGTTCGTGCATTTGGGTTAGCTAATACTGAATAGAATTTTGAAATTCGATGATAACTGTATGTTAATTTAAATATAAAAATGACACAGTTAACAAAATTTCGAAAAATATATAGAATTTCATTAGACTAATTTTGAAAGGAACTTGGTACAATTCAAAGATTACAGTGTACATAATGAAATAGATGGGTAACACGCAGTCGTTTTTAGATTCGTAATAGCGCCATCCAGGAGACAGTTATGGTACTGGACTATGGTAAAGGTCAAAGGGTCTTTGCCATACATATATACTTTATTTACCTCAAAGTTATGACATTATTGTTTTGCTACAGTCCGCGATTACAGAAAATCTATGTAATGCTAAAAGAAGAGTGCAGTATTGTATGGACATGAGTATGTCCATACAATACTAAAACATGTTATTTATATAAAAAGACTTAATTTCAACTTTGAGAATATAACTTGTAGGGTCAAAGATGTGGTATATTAGTGTTCGGTAACCGTAACATTCTTAAGTTTGTTTTGTTCATGGTTTTCAACGTTAATATATTAATACGCCAAACTAAACAAATAATACTAATCCGAAAACTAATTGGGAAGAAATAAATCAAAGATAAATAATATTTTTATTTATATATAACCACTGCAGACTCCAAAAGATAAATACATTCCATGATTGTATTCACATTCAGTACAGTCCATACGAATGATACACTACTGACAGACCACCGGCGGAAGCATTATACATCACTAATGGATAGTAAAATGCTTCCGTGGGCGATCACTTAATTATTATGTTCACTTAAGTTTGAGATTGTACGAAATATCACTTGATTCTGAATAGATTGTACAGCCTCAAGATAAGTTAACCGTAACTAGACACTTTACTGCGCCTGGAAAGTAGCAAGGAAATCGGTGACGATCTTCTTCAGAGCAGCGTCAGATTCGGGCGTGATCTGTCCGTCCTTGGCAATGGTGGAAAGCAGGGTCTGGTGGCTGGTCTTGATGTGCTGGGTGAATTCTTTCTCAAAGGCAGTGATCTTTGTGGGGTCCAGTTTGTCTAAGTGTCCACGTACGCCACAGTAGATGACGGCGACCTGGATTAAAAAAAAGTATGATGCTAAATAATTGATAACATTACTAAGCAAAATATATGTACAGCTGACTGCAGAAGATGTATGGGTATCCAGCAATAATAAATAACTGAACAACCACCACCACCTTTTACTAACACCTCTCAATTCACCAAAATGTAAAATTTTGCAGTTTTATACTTTTTATTGTGTCTATGGATGTTTTGAAACATGTTTTTTTTTTTGGAGTTATTGGAGTATGGCTGAATATTTGGAAACGTTATTGCTATTGCTTAAGTAAGCAATAGCAATAACGTTTGGTGAACTTGTGCAGCACTATTGTATTGTGATTGGAAAAGTAGGAAAAAGCACAACATACTTTTGGTATGTTAATTTTTCAAAGAACCTACCACTCAGGATACAGTACAGTTACATATCAGGCGTATAGAAACAAAGATGGTTAAGTCCACAAAATTTCAAAATTAAGATTTAAATGGTAGCACAATCTTTTCCGTGTCTATATTTACCCCAATTAATTATTTGTTACTAATTCTGATAAATTCCAACTGTTATTTGAAATTGAAAATTGACTTTAGAAACAAACCTAGTAAAGTCCCAAGCGAATTGAGTTCCAAATCGCGTAAAGTCCATTTCGACCAATAGGAAGCCTCTATTTGACTAAAAACTGTCATATCTGCCCTTGGCGTTGTAATACTTTGTTGAGTTCGCGTTCTCGTATTTTATTATATTTAAATGGGACAAACTGTTATTTTGTACAATAATTGTGGTATTTTGAAGAGATGGATAGCCACCCATCCAGACTCGACAAAAATGAAGCCAGAAAACGGACAGCACAACCACTTAAATGAAAGCAAAACATCGCAAAGAAAAACAGGTAGTTTCCAGGGTCGCACTTAAAGGGTGCCTATTTATTGAACTGAAACGTAATTAATAATGATACCAATTAAGCTTAAAAGTATTTCAGGTACTGGGCAAAATTGTTGCCAAAACTCCCTCAATGCTCACATAGCGGCAAAAAAATTCAGTGCAATCTTGTCACATCAAAAATGTTGCGAATGTTGTATGAAGCTTTTTACAAAAATTTAGCATTACGGACTTATATTGCAATTTTTAGATGTTGATTTTAAATAGGAATACAAATTATTATTAACTGACTTTTATTACCTACACTACAAGTTGATTACTATCTTTTGTTTTCTAACAGGTAAATTCCTAAATCCGTCCCCCTACTGAGAGTTGGAAACAAAAATAGGAAAGTCCTAAACATTTGGTTACAAACATAGTTAAGTCCAAGACTTAGAAACAAAACTGGGAAAGTCCATCTTAAATTTAAGTTTTTACTAAAAAGTATTGAATTAGCAGTGACAAAAAGCATATAATTCCTTAATATATTATATTCTGCATACATAAAATAATACTTTACATTAGAATAGTTGCTAATAATTGAAAAAAACGTTTTTATCTTTTTCTGAAAAAAATTGCATTGTGGACGTAACCATCTTTGATTCTATACGCCTGATATATATAAGATGCGAGCCTTTAATTATCTATTGATAGTAACTCACCTGTTCCTCAATGGCCATTGGCACATACTGGCCCTGCTTAAGCAGCTCAGTAAGACGCATACCACGGTTCAGCAGCTGCTGAGTGGCAGCATCCAAGTCAGAACCGAACTGGGCAAACGCGGCGACCTCACGGTACTGCGCCAACTCCAGCTTCATTGAACCAGCCACCTGGTTCACAGAAATTATTATAATAAAAAAAAAATTCTATTTTTATTCAAAGTTTTGAATACAATGGTTTTTTATTATTAACGCCAAAATCATGATAGGCCAATAAGTAGGTTATTTAAGTAATGACTTATATCAATTGCCCATTATTACTAGCCTGAATTGGTAATAAATAATATTTGTCACACAGTTGGTTGGTTGGTTTGTCACACAACTTTTTAAATGTTGAATCAATACATTTTTACAAGTGTTTTTTTTATTTCTCAAAACAACCTATATAATAATATTTTATTTACTATGTTAACAAGTTTAGTACAGTATTTACAAGTAACAATATCAAATTTTACTTAAAAAGAAAATTATATTATGATCACAAATAGTTTTTTTTTCTATATGAAGCTCTAGATTTGTTTAACTTAATTCGATTAGTCTTCATGAAACAAAATTGACCGTCACTTGCCTGCTTCATGGCCTTGGTTTGAGCGGCGGATCCTACACGGGACACGGACAGACCGACGTTGATAGCCGGCCGGATACCCTTGTAGAACAGCTCAGTCTCCAAGAAGATCTGGCCGTCAGTGATGGAGATTACGTTGGTGGGAATGTAGGCGGACACGTCACCGGCCTGGGTCTCGATGACAGGTAGAGCAGTCAGCGATCCACCGCCCATCTTGTCAGACCTTGGAGTTATATAAAAAAAAAATGAGAAAAACAAAGATTATCCTACAATGTCGACTGTCTATAACTAATCTGAAATTTTAGCAAATTTACCGATTTTTTTTAAAACAATATCTCAGATATGGTATTTTTAGTTTTATACACTTGGACTTTAAAATTTAGTTTCAATAGACGAAATATTCTAAAGCATCCTAAATACTATATAAATACATCTAATTAACAACCGCGTTGGGATCTGACCCGATAACGCCATACAAAGAGCTTATGAATAACTGTCCAGGATGGACTTTGAAACTAATTGGGCTCACCCGATACAATAAGATGTGATTATAGCCTGTTTCTATACATAATCTATAATCACCACTCACGATAGTAATAATTAAAATAATATTAACACCATGCTGAAATACTTCTTTGCATCTGTTTATAATTTGAAATATATTTTATAATTAGTTAGACTGCCACCAACTTAGTATATAAGTCCTACCAGTGTACATGTTTAAAAAAGGCCAAATCAAAAGCGAATTGATTAGTGGTTAGTATGTCATTTTTAGCTGTCATTAGAGGCAGTAGTAGTGAGTTTTATTATTACTGTAACATTTAAAATATGCAGTATCTTGATGTAGTGAACATACATTTTGGCGGCACGTTCGAGCAGACGGGAATGGAGGTAGAATACGTCACCGGGGTAGGCCTCACGACCTGGGGGACGACGCAGCAGCAGAGACATCTGAAACCAAGTTTTTTGTTTAAATTACTAAATGTTATTAAAACACCTGAGCACTTCAGAGGCTAGACCCATACCTTTTTCCCGTTAGTTAATATAAAAAAATTATGAGGGTTTATTGCAAGTTTACATAATCAAAACAATATTTTATTTAAAGCAAATTTTTGGAAATAAAAATGACATACCAATTTTTTCCCCAATATTCATAGTTGGAAATTATCTGTAGGACTTGTTTGAGCTTGGGATCTACTTAGAATAAGTTCTATATAAATTTTTAGAGGTATAAATTAAATGTAAGCACTATGTTTATATACAAAGCATGTTATACAATTGAACACTATGTAAATAATAAAAATGCTTGCACTTGAAATTACTTCCATCTTCATATAGGACTGCAGCTTAATTATGCAAATTAAAAATGTTTAAAAGATTGACTGTAGAGTTTCTTATTTCTTCCCAGTAAGAGCAATATTCCAGAATCCAAACCAGTGGTAGCTTCATTAATCATATTGATCATTGACCGTTCAAAAGTGCTTAAAAATGCTTATCTGAAAAAAGATTATTTGATTTAAGTTATAACCTGACGGTAGGCGACGGCCTGTTTGGACAGATCGTCGTAAATGATGAGGGCGTGTTTGCCGTTGTCACGGAAGAACTCTCCCATGGCGCAGCCGGAGTATGGCGCCAAGTACTGCAGAGGCGCGGCGTCGGAGGCCGTCGCAGACACAATGATAGTGTAGTTGATGGCACCTGATGGCACGAAGGTAAAAACCATGTCAAGGAAATTTGTTTTAGTCTTGAACACTATTACAAATTAGCTGTAGCTGAAATTCCATTAACAGTGGTATTGAAATAAATATTATAACCACTGGTGCTCCAGAACATGTCGTATATGACCCTTAGTTTAGTAATGAGACCACTTTGATAGTATATTGTTAATTAGTTCAATTTCATTTAAATATCATATTAAGATAAAACGATGGAGTGTAAGGGACTGCATCAACATCTTGTCGGTCCAAAGTCAACCAGACTTGCAAGTGGTGCACCCTGCTACACAACGGACGAGGCTCTGACGACAAACAGTACCTCTTTTTGAGGTCGAAGGGGTCAGACGGCAGTCGCTCTGCATAAAACTGTATCCGCCAAATCATTTATGGAAAGTAGCAACGCAGTAGGAAATAACCCCGGGTCTTAGCCGGGATAACGTTAAGACGAAGAAGATTAAGATAAAACGATCAGCATCAAGACCACACTAGAAAATACAGCCTTCGGAGACGAGACATGAGGTGAGCAGACAACCTTAAAAGAATCTAGTGGCACATAGCATAGGATCTTGTAGCATGGAACTATCTTGAAGTTAACTTATGTTTAGTAGCGATCCACCACATGAAAGAGGAAAATAAGAAGATATATCTTAGCATAAAACTGAAATATCATTTACATGTCGGAAGAATACTCTTATGCTATAATTTTATATACATTCTTTAATTTTAGTAGCATCAGGAAACAACACTTTGTTCTGAATTGAACAGGCCGAAAATTTTCACTACCCTGTAACTAGACATTCCTTGTCTAATTATACAATTATATATGTCTAATTGTCTGAGATAATTATAAAAGTTAACTCTACCAGCGTCAGTCAATCTCTTGACGATCTGAGCAACGGTGGACCTCTTCTGTCCGATGGCGACGTAGATGCAGTACAGCTTCTTCTTCTCTTCATCACCCTTGTTGAAACGTTGCTGGTTGATGATGGTGTCGATGGCCAGGGCGGTTTTACCGGTCTGACGGTCACCAATGATCAGCTCACGCTGTCCACGACCGATCGGTACCAGAGAGTCGACGGCCTTGATACCTTAACAAATACATAGCTTTATGCTTACATAAGCTTCACAATATGTTTTAAGTAATTTATTTTTGTAAAAAAAATATAAAGACTTAAATACTTTTGAATCGTCAAATGTTTCTAAGGAAGCTCCCACTGATTCTGAAGTTTGCTCCTACTGAGAATAGCAATCAAGAAACTTAGCATATACTAGTTAAAAAACAATTTGTTCAATTTATTACATACTAGTGATTGCAATAGATTCAAATTAAGAATGTTTACTCTTGGAATTTAATATGTATAGAATATATTTAAAAGACATATAGAACAGATTTAATATAAGAAAAGACAGATAAAATATGGAGAAAAGAATGTTTCAATGATTTTGAAATAAACATATGTTGGCTTTGTAAGGCATTAATTTACTCTAATTCCGACATATAACTTTATATCTTGCTTTAGGTATTACAAGACTAGTGATGACGTAATTTTCATCACTAGTGCTAGATTTTGCCCAATTTTCACTGAATATGTTTTTTAATTGACAGATATATTGAGTTCAACTATATGTAATAAAATATAGTAGAAATATTTTTGTCTCAAAATATATTTCAGAATTGGGACACACCACCAATGGGACCATTAACTCATAGTATTTAAAAGAACAGCAGGCTTACCATGAACTTTTATTGAGACTCAATTGAAGACGTAAACTAAATTGTTTGGCTTTTTCATTCCTTAAAAGACGTCTTAAGGACGCACACTTTAAGTCGTTGCCGAATGACTGTTTGGAATGTGTCCTAAAAATTTGTGAGTGAAAGTGACAGAGTTATCTATAGTTCATATAACGTTAACCTTTTCATCCCAATGCAATTCACACTTCATGGTACGAAAAGAAACCAGTTTGGTTTAGGTACTGTCTTAGAATTGAATCGTTATCTAAAAGTTCATGGTAGGCCTACAGGATCTTTTTTTAAAATTTAACATTGAACTGTAGGTCGCCAATCCCTGGACTAATGGAAAGTATGCGGTAATGTTACGTAACTTACCGGTCTGCATAGGTTCGCGTACAGACACACGCGGGATAATGCCGGGGGCCTTGATACCGACTCGCATGCGTGTCTTGGTGTCGAGCGGCCCCTTGCCGTCGATGGCGTTGCCCAGGGCGTCCACTACGCGGCCCAGGAGCTGCTCGCCGACAGGCACGTCCACGATGGCGCCGGTACGCTTGACGATGTCGCCCTCTTTGATCAGCTTGTCGTTACCGAATACGACGACACCAACGTTGTCTGGCTCCAAGTTGAGGGCCATACCCTAGTAATGTAAATTTAACATGTTAGATGCTATGCAACCAGTTTGTATGTGAAGATTACACAAGATTACTGGGTCATGGAGTCAAAGTGCAAAGAAAACACTTATCTGTTCTAACACCCCAGTAATTGCCCGTCAAGATAACAATGGGCTAGCTCCTCTTAATACAGCTGATGCAGAAAAATGTGTATTTCTTAAATGTCCATTAAATACGAATTTTTATTAGCACTAACTCCAATATTGGTATCATAACCTTATTAATAGATAAATTTATTATCTATTAATATGGTTCATATAGTTTAATTGATTTTTACCAATACCCTCGTCCAATTCTGATCATTTTAAAATATAGAATATACTAACCTTAAGACCTGAGGAGAACTCTACCATCTCCTCAGCCTGGATGTTTTTAAGTCCATATACACGAGCAATACCGTCACCGATGCTCAACACTCGGCCAGTCTCTTCCAAATCAGCCTATAAACATAATTCCAAAGAAACTTTTACATTCACATATATTACCTTCCATAAGATGAGTAAAATAATAAACTTCTATATAAAAGCGAAAATATTTTTTTCAGCTTTTAACTTATTATTTATATATAATTTATTTTACAGTAATTAAATACAAAAATATCTGTTATAAATTAAATAATAAGCAATAAAATCTCAGAAAAAAATAATATACATTTAGATTACTTTACCAATATACTGAATACATATATATTATTTAATTACATATGAAATTATTAAAAATATTTAACTCAAATCTTTTTTAAAGATTAAATAAGGCTAGTGTTAAAAAAGTTTATGTAACGATTTACCTTAGGTGCGGCACCGAGGATTCTCTCCTCCAAGATTGTGGAGATTTCGGCAGCCCGGTGTGTAGAGGAGACATGGAGTTTGCGCGATGCCACCGCCACCGCGGGCACGGCGACCTTCGAAACCTATCATACCACATATTATATTACGGTCACCAAATATTACCTATAGGGTTAATTACACTACAATAAACATAGAGATTGGTTAGGTAATTTCGTGTGCCGCATACACTAAAGTCCAAAATGGACATGCTTTTTGACAGAAAACCGATCGGACTGTATTACATAACTCGAATTTTTCATTTTGATAAGTAAGATATATCACACATTATAACTTAACTATTCAATGAAATTATAACAATTTATTAAGTTTAAAGGTATAGTATCACCTATCTAGAGCAAATAAGAACATTAATACTGAAAGGGTGGCTATCGTACATGACATACCTACCGGGAGGTATATTTTATAGTTAAATTAGATTCATAATTTAATAAATACCTGGGTGGCGGCGTTCGGCAAACGCCTGGCCACCGAGGAGGCCAAACGAGCGGAGATCAGCGACATAATTACCAAATATTCTTTTTATAAGGTAGACTGAAGGGCCGTAGTACACTCCGCTCGCGACTCGTTGCGATATTACAGGAAATGACAAAATCGATTATTGTCTATGGTTCGCAGTAGCCGTTCCGTTTTGAAAGCATAAAATGTTCAGTACATCTACTAATAAAAAATAAAACAAATGCTAATTCTGAATAATATACATAAATTTTATTAGTTCCTTTTATTTTATAAAAAATTGTACTATATTCTAACAGTTCTAAAGCTGGTGTATCGCAGAAATAAGAAATTAAACGTTTTGTTTATAAGTATTCAACATGAAAATTATAAAGTAGGTAATAATTTTGTTTTTAATAATCCTTAGTAAGTAAATTTTCTAAGTTATACTCATAAAAGAATAACATGTTATTAAATATTCTTACCTAACTGAAATTATAGTTTAATAAACTGATGTTGCATGTGTCAAAATTCGTCAGCTGACAAACGACAGTGGCAGTGTTTGACATTTTATAGTACTTTGACATTTAAAAGCGATAACAAAATGTTTATTGCATTCTACGTTATTCAAATTAATTATTGGAGGTACAATTTCTTGTGATGGCTATATTTGAAAGCTCTTCGCAATCTAAAGTTCGAATAGATGATACGGAACAACTTGAATGTGTACTGGAAAACGCCCAGAACGTGAACAAGCATACTGTAATTTTTTTTACCAAGAAATTGATAGGAAAAATCTATTTATTACTCATAGCCTTATTTTTTGTAGGAGTACGTTTTACGAGTGCAAAGGGGGCCAGTTCAACAAAACAAATGGACAGTATCCCGTAGGTACAGAGATTTTGCGGCGCTACACGTCGCTCTCCAGCAAGCGAATATCGAACTGCCAATACCGCCTAAGAAACTTATTGGAAATATGCAACCTTCTTTCGTAGCTGAACGCCAGATAGCTTTACAGGTTCGTTTTTATATTATACTTCATTAAAGAGTTCAATACACTCTTATTTCTGATAGTAAAATTAGGTTATCAATAGATATTCAAGATTAGAATCTAGGTAGAACTAAAGTTTTTTTGAAATCTTTTATAGCTTCTTCTATCTTTTAAAATAAGTTTTTGTTTTACATTATATTTTATTTTTGGATTACCTAAAGATTAGAAACCTTACAATGTTGTTTGTGGTAAAACAAAATAGACTTTATAGCAGTTAGACCATTGTGTTATATTACACATATTTTAAGATATATTGAATTAGACATTTGTATCAAATCCTATTACTGTGGTATATCTAACTTTTTCTTGTTATGTTAACATTTTCATTTGTGTTATAACAATATAAAAATCAACTAAAACATAACTGTTATTTAAATTTAATCTTTATATCTGATCAACAATTAAAACAAATCAAAATAAATATTAGTTGCGTCTGCTGTTAAAACTGTGGACATGGAACATCTATAGAACTATTGGAATGATAACTTTAGAGCATACTCTCTGAATAAAAAAAATGTATTATTTATTAAAAACATCATTTTAATAAATATGCCAAGAATATTTTTTATATTATAACAGATAGTTTTGATATTTTTTATAATTTTATCATCCTCTATAATAAATTTGTTTTGTAATAAGCTGTCTATGTTGCAGAATTACATAAATGAAGTCTTAAAATACCAAATATTAGCACTGTCCTTACCAGTGAGAAGTTTCTTGGATCCTAGTAATTACTCGTTGAGTATAGCAGGTAACATTATTAAAATAGTATGTAAAAGTAGTGGCCTGTGTTTGTCACTAAGAAATTGCCTTTTTTAAAAAGTTTTTGGAAAAAATGATTTAAGCTTGAACTTGAATTGAAGCTTTAACTACCACTATTCCAAATCATATTGGTAGGCAACAAATATACCTGGAATTCTCTAGAAGTATATTCAGGTTTTCTATGATAATAGTATCTGCCCAGTATCATTAGAAAATCTAATTTAAGCACAATATGCTGCAGCAGTATACTATGTATTAATCATCATTCTCCTACCCTTATCCCACTCTAAGTGGGGGTTGGCACAACATGTTTTAAGCATGTTGTAAAATGATTTGGCTAGATATTTTACGACCAGCCGCCTGCCTGACGGCAATTTACCTTAGTCGCCTTTAAGACACCTCGGTAAGAAATGAGGGTGGCCTATTCTACTCTGCGGGATATCACACGGCGGTGTACTATTTATTAATAATAACTATAATTAATTATAATAATTTTATGTCGTATGGTTAGTATTAAAATGATCGAATTCAAAATTAGTCTTAATTGAGTTAGATACAATTCTCCTTATTTCAGTGCCATCTACGACATCACGCTACGAACGAATTTTACCCGTAAATCGTTATAACAATATTTATTGAGAATTGGATTGAATGTGTTTGGAGATAATATATTTGTTTTAGTTATTAATATTTTATATTTATTAAATACCACTATTACTTTTTACTTTATAATTTTTAATTTGCGTTATTGAACACTGCCGTCTATGCCTTCATTTAGCGAACGGAGGCCACTGAAAATCAGCAATGGGTTTGCGTTGCCAACCCTATTAGTCTAAGTGGCTATCCATTTCTTCGTCACATCGCTGTACATTTTTAATTTCCTATAGTTGTAAAAGACATTATTTTATTTTATTTTCTGTTTTTTATTTTTTATTTATACTGTTGTTGTACTCAAGTGTGTTGAAGAATAAAGATTCATTCATTCATTCATTCATTCATTCAACTATTAAAAAAGCTAGTTTCCTCTGGCTTTTCCAAGTATGCTATGTACATTCTTTGACACAGAACAACTTTTTTCATTCAGTTACTTCAATACTAAGAGTGTGATATGTATATATTTACCCATTGTCTATCACCCATAACACAATTATTAAGTTACTTATTTTGGTGGTGGATACCCGCCTGTGTAATTGTCACATATATATTATTAGAAAATTAATAGAATTCTTAAAAGAAATTCTTGCTGGTTATTTGTGGTAAGATCAACCTTTTGAATCAGTAATACCTTCTTTAAAAAACATTTGATGGTTCCGATGTATCCTAAATAGTCTACTTGGGTATAGAATATTTTATATTTGAATTTGGTATATTTTGTACAGAACAAGCTCTACAAACTATGTCGATAGCTTTAAGAGGTGATGGTCATTATGAACTGAAAGCAGCTCTACCGGATATTGGATGGAGGATACGTAAACATTACTTTTTAGTGAGTATCTTTAATTCTGTAATCATATTAAAATTATCTCAGGGAATGAGATCGTTATTATCATTCATTACATTACGATTTTTGTAACATTATTATAATTCATGTATGCTAAATGTTTAAGAGAAAAGTAACGATAAAATTACGAAACTGGGCAACGATAATAATGTATGTTATTTCATTAAATTATAAATTCAGTACTCAACCGCAGTTTAGATTTTTTGTTTTATAAGTAACTAGCTGTATCTATGGCTTCGCCCGCATGTAAGCTGATCAGTGTATATAATTGAAATTTTGGACTAACAGTAGTTATTGTGTGTTAACCATAAGAGATAGAGACATGTTGTCGCGGACTTTTTTGTAGAATTTTTGTAGATCTACAATTCCCTATTACAATACTTTAATGTATCTCTGCTTAACGCCGTGTGATACCCGGCAGAATAGAATAGTCAATAGACCAACCTCCTTTCCTACCGAGGAGTCGTAAGAGGCGACTAAGGTATGTGCCGTGTGGTATCCAGCTGCATAGAATAGACTATCCTCATTTCTTACCGAGGTGTCGTAAAAGGCGACTAAGGTAAGTTGATGTCAGGCAGGCGGCCGGTCATAAAATACGTAGCCAAATCGTGTGACAACATATTTGTAACATGTTGTGCCGACCCCACTTAGAGTGAGATAAGGGCAGGAGAATAAATGAATAAATGTATCTCTGCTTATCTATATATCATTAAAATTCAATTCAAATATCTGTTATCAATAAATTCATGAAAAGTGCAATTCTGCGGGAAGATTTATGTTAATAGTGCATTACGTTTTGATGCAAATTGTTGGGTCACGCAGGTCAGGTAGTTGTAAAAAAGAAAACTCGCCTGCTGGGTTCTTTAGTCGCGTACTAGAGAAATGTAGTTCTACAAAATATAAAAAAAAGTTCGCGACAGCATATCTCTGTCGGATGGTTAACTCACAATATCTACTTTTATGCTCAAAATTCCACGCGGTCGAGGCCGCAGGTACAGCTAATTTAAATGCAAAATACATTTGTAAAGCCATATCGTCCGTCGATATTTGCACGCAGCGTGGCTGATATTGTGGGAATGTTTACGCCCATAAGCTATAAACCTATAAATAATACATACTACATACATATAATAATTCAGCGGAAACTCATCGCTACAAAGTACCTAGATATACGAGGTCAAAAAAGTAATCTCATTACATTGTAATAGCACAATTCACGATAGTTGTAGTAAAATAAATGATAAACATATTTTTCTGAATATAATAAAATGATAAACAGAAAAATATGTAAAGTCGTCTGCTAGTCATCAAATAGTTGTTAAATTTGCACTATCAATGACTCTCCACTCTGCGACCGCCCACCAATCTCAAACGTTGTAATTATTAATTACAATATGTAGAGTTCGTCTGAATTAAAATGACGCATCCCACTCTCGTATTTATCCACTCAAACAAACTTAAAGTATGTACGAATCATCATTCTCCTGCCATCATCATAATCATCATAATCCCACTCTAAGTGGGGTCGGCACAATATGTTACAAACATGTTGTCATATGATTTGGCTACGTATTTTACGACCGGCCGCCTGCCTGACGTCAACTTACCTTAGTCGCCTCTTACGACACCTCGGTAACAAAAGAGGGTGGTCTATTCTATTTTGTCGGATACCAGACGGCGTAAACTTACAAGTATGTACGAAAACACATATAAAAATTCATTTGTATTGGTCAATCAGTTGGTAAGGACTAAGTACTTTCTTAAGAAGCAGTTGTCTCGATTTGTTGTTCAACTAGTTTAATTTTCTCCGAATGCGCGAGGAGGCGGACGTCTCATTTTATACAAGCCAGCGCTCCATCATATAGTAATCGTTGCCAGATTTATCACGTGACTAGTCGACCACGACGTTCGCAAACAGATCGTAAATCCAGCAACAATTGATAGCTCGACAGAAACAAAATGTCATTATAAACATTAACACACATATTTATATCATAGTTAAGTAGTGGGGCGCGCCATTTCAAATTAGACAAGCTCTACCCGCGATTTTATTTGACTGAACTAAAATGTTAAATATCCTTTTGGTAGATTTTGAGAAAATCGATCACATACAGAGAGACAGCTTTGTTTTACAATAAGTACAGATAGATATATATAGATAAAGCTGTGATAGCCTAGCGGTGAGACCGTACGACTCTTTAGAGACGACATAGGTTCAAACCTCGGGCAGGCACCAATGAGTTTTTCTATTAAAACTTATGTGTCTAATTGATAATTGCAATTTATCACACGCTTTTCGGTGAAGGAAAACATCGTGAGGAAACCTGCATATCTCTAGAGAATTCTAGGGATATGTGTAACCTACCAATCCGCATTGGAGCAGCGTGGTAGGTCTTAGCTCCAATCCTTCTCTCCAAAAACGGAGAGAAGAAGCCTTAGCCCAGCAGTGGGCATAGTAACAGGCTGTTACTTTACAGATAGATATAGATATTAACTCAGTATAAAAGCTTTAATCGTACGAAAGTTTATCTATATTGTTTTAACTGTTTAGACATAGAGAAAAGGCAAAGCATGAGTCGATGGCCATTAACGAACATTTCAAAAGAATAGTCTACTCAACTGTTCTTGAGTTTTGTGTTAAGGAATAGATTTAGTATTTTATGTTAATAGAAAATGAACTTTTAGGTGAACGAAGCAGCGACCCAAACGAATTGTTTGCTTTCGTGGCAAAACTATGGACCAGATCATACATTGAGTAATAAAGATCTTCAGGCAGCTTTTAAAAGTCTCCAAAATATGTCAGTAAGTAATTTTTTAAATTGTATTTGAAAAAATACAATAAATCTAGATAAGAATAAGAATAAAAATAAATTTATTAGGTCACACCATTATATGTAGATACAAAAAAGAAATGAAAATAGTAAAAAAAAATAAGAAAATAAATAAATAAAAAATGAGGCGTTAATTTGCGGAGATTCATATTACAAAAGTAATAACAAAAATTATTTTACTATAATCCGCGATACAATCTGTATTGCTCTTTTATCTGTATTACTGTATTGCGCATTTTATAGGCAAAATAATTTTTATTATTACTTTTGTATAAGAAAATAAACTAACCTAATAGATTCTATATAGAAACATTTAAATATTATGAATGTGACGTAAAAAGTATTACCACTCAGATTATTTTGGGGGGATTAAGACTAGTCTTGGTTTTACCACTTCCCTATCTACCATATAAATGCAATTCCTATAAGGACTTCGCAACTTGTTTGCATATTCATTTTATTTCTTACATTGCCATTCTCTCAGCATATCATATGTGTATATTAAATACGTGAACCCGATACTTTGCACTTTTTCCCAAGTAAATTACGCGGACAGAGGAGTTTGCGATTAGACATATAAAGAGTTCACATTGAGGAGTTATCATTCTCCTGCCCTTATCCTCTAAATGGGGTCGGCACAAAGTTAAAAATGTAAAAAAATGTCTGGCTAGGTATTTTACGACCTGCCGCCTACCTGACGTCAACTTACCTTAGTTGCCTTTTACGACATCTTGATAAGAAATGAGGATAGTCCATTGTACTCAGCCGGATACCACACGACTGTTCATGTTAAGAATTGTGATGAACAATTAAAATTTATGTATATCCTGTGCTAAAATTCTATAAATTATGAATCACTTAATACATTAATATCTAGTAAATTTATGACCACTGGATAATTGCCACTACGTTATTATAAAAAGATTAACGTTTCAAGATCAATTTTTGTTATTTTCCAGCATCCGTACATAGATGATATATTATCTATACACACGCTAGAAACAGGAGTCTACGTAGTGAGGAGGATACACGAAAGCGGAAGCGTTAGGGATCTACTGTACGGTTCTGAATATAGCAAACAGTATTTAGCGAAATATGGTAACCCTAAAACTAGGGCGCCTCTGACGAATTGGCAAATATCTCATTATGGACACCAAATATTACAAGCGCTAAAATTCTTTAATGACAAGGGTTTAGCACACGGTATGTAGAACGTTTTAAAATATATAATAGGTTATAATGAGCTTGCGATTCCTCTGTTACTCATTAAACTTAGGGCAAAATTTGTGGGCTTTGCTATTGACTTGTGCTATAAGATTCCGCTGTACATATTAAACTTGTCTTTATACAAGTTTATACACAGGATTATTCTATGTATTTGTATTATAAGTCTGTATATAATTTTAGAATAGTATAAGTCTATAGATTACACCTCTAGGCGTGATGTATAATAATAAATAAAGTTTATAGAATTAGGCGTTACTTTGCGGAGATCCATAATACAAAAGTAATAATAAAAATATTTTGCTATAATCCGCGGTACAGTAAATAGAAAAAATATATAGTGTTAAATGTATAGTGGACGACAAAATCGCAAAGCGTTTTTGTCGTGGAGTCTATCTCCTGATGATGCTTCGGTTGTGGGGCGAAACGATTGTTGAGTTTGTGATAGTGAACTTGTGTAATGCTTGTGTATTGTGGTGGCAGTGTTGGAGGTTTGTGCATGTGTTTTAACAAATCCTGCACGTATCGGGTATGAAAATACGGATAATTAAAATCATATTACCAACATTTAACACTATATATATTTTCTATTTACTGTATCGCGGATTATAGCAAAATAATTTTATTATTACTTTTGTAAATAAAGTTTATTTCTTTTCATGCTTAATTTAATTACACGGTTTTGAGACCTTCTAGTAAGCATGACAGGGCCTGTATCAGAAGAATCTCGCTCTTCTATAACAATAATAATTGTAAGCTTACATAGTTTTTTTTACTATTCGTATAACATTTATATATCTATAATATTTATATATCTATAGCTATCTATAATAATTCTTGTGTTTTTGAGTGTATGTGTGTTTGTGTGTGTGCATGTGAATTATTCGAATGGGTGCGTGTGAGTGTTTGGGTATGCATGTATCCGTCGAGCGCTGGGTTGTGTTCGGAGAGATTAGGCACGGAAGATTGGCCATGAGATACGCACGATACGTCTGCTTATATATCGAACGAACCGATTTCGAGAACATTCGCGAGACCTTGAAAATATCGTAAACAAGTTTTTTGTAAACATGTTTTTCGTAAACGCGTCGAATGTTACAGAGAATTAGCTTCAAGCGACTTTGAACTCTATGACATGTGGTTTACGAACCGTTTTTGCATGTTCGTAACAATATGATTACTTGAGAGAAATATTTTGGGTGTGACTTAAATGCCGATTATTGGAGAAAGTATCTCTTTTTAAATTTAACTTTCTCTATGCACCCGGTAATAAATTAAACTTTCAGGCCACGTACACCCTGGTAACATAGCTATAGAAAACCAAAGGGCGGTATTGATGGACGTTGAGAACTTCCTAATGGGTGTGCCGTGCCTACATAGGCCTTATCTTTTGGAGATGAAGAGAATAAGTACAACTGAGGCGGTAGACGTGTATTGCTTTGGCAGGACACTGTATGAAATGGCGTTCGCGGCACCACTCGACGCTCCATACTGCGACGTATATCCCGATGGAATCTCTCCTGATTTGGGTAAGTTGATCTACGATAGATCGCTGACTTCGATTTCATCTTTCGTCCTGTTACAACCCTAATCAACATGGGCATATATTGCTGACTTATTGTTTCCCAATTGACGTCAATATAAAGTGTCGATCAGCAATATAGGACTATAAAACCGATACATTTTCAAAATTCGTCCAGTTCTTGCTATGTAGTCGACTTGCTGCCCAGCTACGGACCCGGTTCCTGATGCCGGCTGGCTTCAGCAATAGACTAGTGACCATATACTCCGGCTCCAACCAAGGGTTTCGCATAAAAGTAGTCCAAGTACCATTAATGTTTAGACTAAATTAAAGTAATATTTTTTTATTACGAAATTTAAGTTAATAAGTTCAGTTTGTGTTTTTCTTTATATATAAACCAAACTGGACGATCTAACAGTTCGTTTAGAGAGATATATACAAGACTTTAGATTCTTAAAGATCGAATCGAATCGAACAGGAAAGCCAAAAAGAGATGATTAGACTGTGTGAAATAGACTTGCATATACAAGTGGTAGTGCCAGAGTTGACAAATGATTGGAAAGAATGGTAGATGAAAATATATTGTGCCGCCTTAAAATTATGATATCATATATTTCTCTTAATCCTAACTTTTTACATTTTTAAATATTTTTAATGATAAAAAAAACTAAATAATTAAAAAAAAAACATTTAAAAATATAAAAAATCGTCGTCCTCCAGAGGCGGGGCAATACCCAAGCTACCGCTGACAGAGTGAGGAACTTCCTCACGATACGTACCGTTTCGAGTAATACCGCCTTCTGTATCCGACTTTTGATCCAACTATTAAGCGAAAGCCTCTGAAGATGTTGATCGGCGCGCTAACCGGTCTAGTAACACTATATTAGGTTATAAATTATGATTATTATTAAGGTATCTTTATAAGGTATCTTGTTTTTATTCTTAAAGAATCCGTGCTCCGGTTATGCTTATCAAGCACTAGCTGTAAACACGGCGGGCCGACGCTGGAACAGTTATTGATGCACCCCTTCTTCCACCACGGATCCATGAATGGGCTGGCTCCGAAGCACGACATGAGAATGCACTTGAAGTTCCCGCTCACCCTCAAGGATCAGCTGAGGGCTGCTGCGAGCGTTATGGAAGAGAGACTCAGAAGAGACCAGAAATTGGTCAGTATATATACTTATTATAAAACAAAGTCCCAAAAAGCTGTGTATCTCTATGTAATCGATTTTCTCAAAATCTACTGAACGGATTTTTGTACGGTTTTCACCTTAAGATAGTGCAATACTTCCGGATGGTTTAAGTAAATAGTACATATCGGTATTATGTAAATTTTGTTGAAGAGATCACACAGTTGTTGGGAGCTTTAGTCGCGTGCGCTGCGTAAACTAGCAGAGATACGCTAAAGTAATGTACTATAAAATTGTAGATCTATAAAAATACTACAAAAAAGTCTGCAATAGCATGTCTCTATCTCTCACGGGCATCTCACAATAACTACTTTTATGTTTAAAATTTGAATTCTAGAACAAAATTGTGACACGCTGATTTCCACGCGGGCGAAGCCGCTAACACAGCTAGTATAGTATAGATAAAGATATATTGGCAATTACACCCGGTCGTTCGTACCCAAAATAAGTAACTTAATACTTGTGTTATGGGTAACAGACAACTGGATATATAGCTACATACATAGTTCTAAATAAATAATTAAATACCCAATAGACCCAGACTCGCAAAAACAACATATTGAGTTCTGAAAATATTGAAAGAATCGAACCCGCAACCCCCGGGTACGGTGCTTTCACCATTAATAAATATTTAAATTACTACATACTAAATTTTGCTTTTTCTTTTTAGGTACGAAGTGCGAAGAAGGAAGTTAGGATACAGAAAATACTCAACTCTGAAGAGGAGATGAAGAAGCAAAGAAAAAGAGCGGTGAGTTATTGAAATTTTTTTTTATACTCTATAAATAAATATATATAAGTATATGAGACACTTACACATACGTACATTCCCAAAGTAAGTAACTTAATACTTGTGTTATGGGTGACGGACGTTACATAATTACATACTATATATAGTAGATATACTACATATATACTTTTATTTACATATTTAAATACAAATATACACCCAGGCTCGAAGAACCAACAAACTGTTTATAGAAAATGTTGGCCCTAGGCGGGTTTGAACCCTCGAGCCGTGAGCTGAAGACAGAGTCACTACCGACTGCGCCAACGGGCCAGTTAATTTCATCATATTTTTGTTATATTTATCTGTTACGGAAGAAAATTTGTTTTCAAAAACAAATTTTTAATTTCCACACGACCAATTCCGGGGAAATATCGCGCCTATTTTGAAAGAGTAAAAAAAAACACTCACAAGTTTTGTAAACGCTACGCTTTAGTGCAATTTGCCACAAAAACAAGTTTTTTGAATTAGGTCCCTTTAATACTGAGCGATGTGTCATGCAAAGAAATCATCATCCTCCTGCCCTTATCCCACTCTAAGTGGGGTCGGCCCAACATGTTACAAACATGTTGTCACATGATTTGGCTACTAATTTTACGGCCGGCCGCCTGCCTGACGTCAACTTACCTTAGTCGCCTTTTATGACACCTCGGTAAGAAATCAGGGTGGCCTATTTCACTCAGCCGGATACCACACGGCGGGTGTCATGCAAAGTAAATGAAGTAGAGTAAATAAGTATGGAGTGCATTATCCGTTTTCATACCATGAAGGATTTATAAAACGCATGCACTACAAAAATAAACACGCAATCGGTTGTCCTTACAAAATAACTGAGTTTTCGCAAGGGGTTGTCGTTATTATTTTTAATTTTGAAATTACAAAATTTGTTTTCTTCAGAAAAAACGCGAAAGCGTCTGGAAATCGAGCTCGTCGCTGAGCGAGGTGCGCTCCCACAGCGCCAGCACCGCGTCCTCGCCAACACCACCCTTCTGTAAGTGTATATGTATCTCTATGTTCGGGCAATTTTTTCGAGGGTAATCGGGGCTTATTGCACCTGAGGCGGTGTGGGTAGGTAGCACAAAAAGTGTCAAAAAAAAAACAAAGAGATCGGTCGGCCGTGCTACTGGGTGAATCGGGACTCAGTGTGAATTAGCGTTAATATCGGTGTTCGGTGGACCTTTATTATACATATACACGGAATATTAAATATAAATCGTTGGCTGTGTAAATTAATAAAACAGAAGGATATTAGTGATTCCACGAATAAAAGTGGCTTTGATATACTCCGGCCGGAGCGGCGTGGTCGCCATACCCTACAGAGAAGCCTCCAAGTGAAAGGTCAGTATCCTTTGATTATTCGGGGTGGAGAAATTGCCGGTTGTTTGCCTATCTTGATTACACTTACCAACTGTGGCTATCGAAGGGCATGCAGTAGGCGCGAACACTCTATACAGCTGATGTAAGTGTACACAAGATCTGGACCTCAGAAAAAGTAATCTGAGACCGACACAAGGTGTCACTGTATCCTTGAAGAGATCTGGGACAGACACAAAATGCTGTGTCCTTAAGGAGACCTCGGACAGACACAAGATGTCATTGTGTCCTTGGAGAGACCTCGGGCAGACAGAAAATGTTAATGTCTTTGAAGAGACCTCGGACAGACAAGATGTCAGTGTATCCTTGAAAAGACCTTAGATAAAAACAAGATATCACTGTGTCCTTGAGATGATCTCGGACAAACACAAGATATCACTGTGTCTTTGAGCAGATCTCGGACAAACACAAGATATCACTGTGTCTTTGAGCAGATCTCGGACAAACACAAGATATCACTGTGTCCTTGAGGTGATCTCGGACCAACACAAGATGTCAATGTATTCTTGAAGAGACCTCGGACAGATACAAGATGTCGCTGTGTTCTTAAGAAGTCGTCTGAACCTTATCTCATAATACACGCCCTTAAACATCTATTGAATAACAGTCTCCGATATACGTTATAAGTCGAATATTACTGAAGTGTCGCCTAACACGAAGCGGAGCATACGGGTATCTAAATGTTTGTTATTCGGCACTACATTTTCTCATAAAAATAAATACTATACGTACGTGTGTACGAGCGGCGCTATCAGTCCAAAAATTTAAACTATTGCGGCGCAACGACGTAGCTTGAAGGAATTGGTTCAATTTTTAGCTGTTTAAACACAGATAATATACTTATTGCGGACTTGGTTAAATGTTGTGTCAATTAGCGTTTATTTATTTATTTATTTATTTATTTATTGTACATACATATTGTTAGAAAAAAAATAGCACATGTACAAAGGCGGACTTATCCCTAAAAGGGATTTTTCCAGGGATCTTTGAGTGGCAGAAAGGAAAAAATGACAGGAGGTGAAATCCGGGTACTATAGAAAGAAAGAAAAAGAAAAATAACGAAAAACTATGTACCCAGATGAATATTACCGTTATTAGCACTCCAGATAAATTTATCTTTTGTATTTATTTTGCCGACGTGTATAAACGTTGATGTGTAAAAAATATGTTGAGTCAATTAGTTTGTCCAACTTTACACGTAGTAACGTTGCTCCGCCCAAAGTGTTAACACTGTTTTGACTGGCCGTTGGCGCAGTGGGTAGTGACCCTTCAGCTCCGCGGGTCGCGGGTTCGATTCCCGCCGGGGGCCAACATTTTCTATCTGTATTTAAGTATGTATATAAATTATATATGTATTATATCTACCAGTTGTCCGTCACCCATAACACAAGTATTAAGTTACTTTCTTTGAGGACATTTATTATTTATTGTTTTAAATTTCGCGTTGCAGCTGGCGAAACGAGTGCGAACAGTTCTTGCGTGGCGGGCAGCAGTCCCGGAGACGCGCGGGGGGCTCTCCTTAGCGCTATATGTTCATTTGACCGTACGAGGCTGACTCAGGTGGTGGCGCGGTGAGAACCTCACGACGTATACCATGCAAGACTAGCTCGTAGAGACACCATAACTATAAACGTTAATAGCCGCGATGGCTTATCGGTGAGATCGTGGGACTCTTATCGACGGCTCGCTGGTTCAAATTCCAGGCAGATACTTCATCATCATCATCATCAACAGCAGCAACCTGCTTCTGGCCACTGTTGGGACATAGGTTTCTCCAAAAGCATACCACTAAGCTCGCCAGATACTTATCATATTCAAATTATTCTTTATTCAAGTAAACTTGTTCTTTTGGATCGTCAACATCTACTGCTGGTTCGGAAAGGTATTCCTACCGAGGAGATTCAGCTAGAAGCGGTTTCTCTTTTCAAAATATAATTCTTAGTTTTTATGAAAACTTATGTGCTTAGAATATTTTAAAATGCAGCATTCCATATCATACTTCCACTATGCTCCACTTGTACTGGATTGAATTAAATGGAACCCACTTTATGGAAAACATATCCCAGGAAATCTCTAGAAAAAAAGGTTGGTTAAAATATATAGTTCTTAAATTTTTGTACGAAATTTAAAATACACGCCCGAGTTCAGAACCGCGAATTCGCGAACCCTTTAAGCCATCACCGCTTATTAAGTAAACAGATCCTGGTAGTTGATCAGGGTCTATTAATTACTACTACGTATATAAAAAAGCAAAACATCTTCATTTCAATCAGGGGCCGTTCACAAAATACGTTCGCATACAAGAGGGGGGGGAGGGTTGTTGTGACGAGATGCGACAGGGGGGGCGGGGTTTGCGGCAACGTGACGTACGCCGTTCATTAAAATATTTTAAACTAGCAATGCCCTGCGGTTTCTCCTGCGTACCTACCGATCTTGTGGTAGTGGAAAGTCGGATTGTAGATTTATATTTGTGAATTAAAAGTTTGGCTCTGGGACTTATTAATAGTTAAGTTAAAAAAAGTTTAGCTATTGAAGAAGGTATAGCTATATCCGATCATCATTATATATCATTGGTATCCTTGGAATAAGAACTAACTCACCAGTTACAGATCCTGTTAAAACGGTCGCTACAATGAATTTGTTATGGCATTATTTTCTTTAGACATTTTTAAATTCGTTAGATCTTTTGATTGGAATGACAATTTTAATAATTTAAAAAGTATTGTACAGGTATCGAAATGGTTTTAAATAAAATATCCTTTAATGGGATAAGGATTAATACGGAGATATGAATAATATGATTATTGTCGGCACTTTTATCAACTTTTGTGATATAGCGTAGGTGAGAGGGGTAAAGAAAAACTTATTTCGTGTGACGTATTATATGAAAGGCCCCTTACATTATAAACTTCTTTTATTAAAATTATATGAATGCGATTAGAAAAAAAAAAGAAATAAGACTTCTGAGCTTGTTTTTTTGTCACAGTCAAATGTGAGCGTCCTCAATTCAACATTGCATCAATAGTAACAAGTGTTTGCGCGTTATTGAACGAATCTCCGTTCATTTTCTGTACATAAAAAAATCATTTAATATTATTGTAATCGGTCTCATAACTCTTCATTGCATTTGTCAAGTTAATATACATATAGTATTTTATTTTTATTTATTTAAATTAGATAAACACATTTGAACAATTTTATGAATATAAATACTTTATAGAATTAAATAATTTGAAAAATTACGATATCGCTCAGTTAATTAATGAGATTTTCTATTATTAATTAAATATTATAAAAAAAACAAGTATTGGTACACATTCATAAAAATATTTCTTCAATATTTACCTCTTCTTTGAATATTGAAGAAACTGCATAGATAAAAAATATATTAAATATAATAAAATATATTTCTTAAATCTTAAAATATCATGATAATCATGAAATATTTTCGGAATAAAAAACTTAGATTCGTAAAAAAAAAAAGAATTAAAAACAGATTTTTAATTGAAAAAAAAATGAGTTATTTAACATCCTTGGTTTTAGTAAAATGTTTTATAATATAATTTTAATGATATTCCAGAAAGTAAAATTCTATAAATTAGTGATACCTTTTCACTTTTGTATAATACAATAGCAATAAAGTAATCAGTTTACTTACTTTTTAGCTTTGTAAAAATTCTAAATTCACACAAATCTATTGTTTAAAATGGCGGGCTATCAATTAAATGACAGTTGTTTTACGCGGGCTAATACAAAGTTGTTATCCATCCTGACTGGTTTATTTAATAAAAATATGAATTTCACTACTTACTATTTATATTTTTATATAATTAAGGTATTATAAACGGTATTATCTAGAAATTCAAAAGAGATATAATGTCATTTCCGAGTTTAAAAAAGTACTATGATTGTAACCGTATAATTGAAATTAATATATTAAGATTCAAAAAAAAATTGAGAAAAAACTTGTTCCCATGTACATAAAAAGATTATTAAATGATACGTTTTGTACAAAATTTGCTATTTTTATATACTTAAATCATCGTAGATTTTGCTTTATAACTTGCTAAGCGATTTTTCTAACAACTGAATAGAAGATCGTAATCCATCGGCTATAGAAAAATCCTCCTGTCCTTATCCCACCATAAGTGGGGTCGGCGAACATGTTACAAATATGTTGTCACATGATTTGGCTGCGTATATTACGACCGGCCGGTTGCCTGACGTCAACTTACCTCGGTCGTATTTTACGACCCTTCGGTAAGAAAGAGGGTGGTCTATTCTACTTAACTGGATACCACACGATGAGTCTACTTACCTTAGTCGCCTTTTACAACTCGGTAAGAAATGAGGGTGTTCTACTCAGCCGGATACCACACGGCGGGTCGACTTACCTTAGTCGCTTTTTACAAACACCTCGGTAAGAAATGAGGGTGGTCTTTTCTCATTTGCGCAAAACTTTCAGACTTCCTCTTATATTTTTTAAATATAATGCACGCTTAAAGTGTCCTAAATCAAAATTAGGCTAAATTGTGTTAGATACATTGTAATCCCTATTTCAATGCCATCTATGACGTCACACTACGAACTATTAAAAAACTAGTGTTTTCTTGCTCTTCCAAGTTATGGCTCTTTAACACTCACAAGTTTTGTAGGCGATACGCTTAATTGTAATTTGTCACAAAACACCTTTTTTGAATTCAGTCGCTTTAATACTAAGCATACAGAATATATTTTTATTTCAGTTCATTTTTACGAATTTATGTCCATGTTTCATAGATACAAGATCGGTCCTGTAATGTATTTTTTACAGTTTAGAGACCGGCTATACTCACATGTTATTTCATACGATGTGCCTAGTTTCAAGCCCATACGGGGCTCTTATTCATGAGCTCTTTATGCGGTGATATCGCAGCGGAAACTGATCATCCTATATGATATCCGATCTCTAAAAATACACACTGTACAGTTTTTTTTTTATTGATAATGTTTTTCTTACGTTTTTTTCTGATACATAAATTAATTAATTATGAAACCCACTCACGATACTTTAAATTTAAAAATATTTTTTACAGGTTTTATTTTAAGTTGTATTCAAAGATCTTTAATAAATAATATTTATAATTTGTAAGAAAGTGATAAAACTACTGGTCACGCGTTAAATCATTGGCTTATTTTTTGGTAAATATATTGTTTAGTAGCTTTAATCTAAAAACATAAGGAACATAAATTATTTTAATATAATTATTGTTGTACTTTTAAGAGAATATATAGTTACTGTATTTTTTGTGTTTTATTGAAAACTAGATTACCCACCTGGATAACTCCCTGGGTTGCGTTCGAACAGGGTGTAGGACGGCCGGTGAATAATTATAACACAGCTATCGGAAACACGATTTATTTTGCCAGTGAGGTTTGAGGTTATTAGATAATAGATTTATAATTTTCATTCATTCATACAAAGCTAGAGTTGAGTAGCTCGCGAGCTAAAGACAAGAAAGATATATATCGCTCCAGAAGATATAATCACTCTCTAGCTCGCATGTGTTTCAATTATATCTCTATATCTTTAATCTTAAGAGTCAATTTTCGTGATGAGTTACAGCTCGTTCAGAGTTAGAGTGAAAGAGATGAGCTTATATAGCAATTTACATGTCAAAGAGAGATACGAATAACTCTATTGCATATTTGTATTAAAAATGTAAACTGCGGATTTTCGGAACGACAACACGCGCCGGCGTTCAGCTTTTTTGCGCTTTATGTCAAAGACATAAAATGCTTAATTGGATGCAAATGTACCAAAAAAAAAATCACTTATTCGCGAACGATTATTTATTTACATTCCATTCTTAGTGGGAAGAAGTCATCCTTACCTGTACATATCAGAAAAGTGTAAATAATAGTGTACATAATAAATAGAAAAAAATAAAAAATAAAGAAAATATGTAGCATAATTTATATAATAAATAAAAAAGTACAATACCCCCTTACTGAGTTCTAAGTCCGGGCTAAAAGAGCCGAAGATATATCGGATATATTTTTAGTCTTAGTTGCTTTATACTCTCAAGCCGTACTGAGCTAAAAGAGTTAAAGATATAAAAGAGTGATATATATCCCAAGAGCGAAAAGATATATATCACTCTTTTCTTGTCAGGGATACATTTCGCCCATGTCTATACAAAGTCGAACGCAATGAAATGAAGAAAAAAAGGGTAAATAAGAGATTTGATATAAACTGACGTCTTGCTTATATACAAGTACCGCGAATCAAACGATAGCGGGCATTTTTTCGATGCATCATCTGGTTTCATTCGCAGTACTATCGTTAACGCGTTATCCACCACCTTATCTCGCACGCCTTAATTTAGATATATTAATTATTATAGTAAATAAAACTTGTAAAAGTTAAATTGAATAAGGAATATTTTGAGTTCAATCGGTCTTAAAGTAAGTTGAATAAAAAACCAATATATGAGGATCACTTTATTATTCTTAAAGATATATCAATTCTCACATAAGAGGCGTCCATTTCTAATAAAATAAAAAGCATATTACAAGCAGAACCAACTTAAAACATAACCAAACTTTACTCTATGCATACTGCATGCATGCTTATGTATTAAACAACAGAATACAACAATAAAAAAATATTTTAAAAAAAAGTAAAAGTAGCAGCCTGTTACAATCCCACTGCTGGGAATAGGCCTCCTCTCTCCATTTCTGAAGAGAAGGGTTGGAGCTAAGACCTACCACGCTGCTCCAATGCGGATTGGCAGGTTACAAATATCTCCAGAATTCTCTAGAGATATGCTGGTTTCCTCACGATGTTTTCCTTTGACGTGTAGATACTCAAATAAAACTTAAATAACTTGTAGGAAAATATTGTTTACATAATTTAATTTAATTACGTAAATAATTGATAGCCCAGTGGTGAGACCGTGCTACTCTCTAGAGACGATCATGGGTTCAAACCCCGGGCAGACACCAATGAGTTTTTTTATTAAAACTTATGTGTCTAATTGATAATTACAATTTATCACACGCTTTTCAGTGAAGGAAAACATCGTGAGGAAACCTGCATATCTCTAAAGAATTCTAGGGATATGTGTAACCTACATGTGTGGTAAGTCTTAGCTCCAATCCTTCTCTTCAAAAATGCAGAGAGGAGTCCTTTGCCCAGTATTGGGATAGTAACAGGCCGTTAGTTAACGTAAATAATGTAAAAAAAATATTAAAGTGAATGCACTATACAGTTTGTCCCGTATTGAATGGAGACCTTGTAACACCTGAATAGATCAACTAAATGTATATATTGTATATATATCGTTTAGGTTTGAAATCTGTGTCACACAGTGTTATCATGAAATTATATGGTAGGAAATTATAAATTTTTTATTTATTTTTCAATATAATTGAGTAAAAAATTGCCGCTATTATTTTAAAGCGACATTCTGAATTTTTAGTAATAAGTAAACTGCCTAGAACATAATTAGAAAATCTAATTGAAGTAAGCAGTATTAACAATTATTAATAATAATTATATATTATATAATTATTTTATTATCACGCATGAAATAAAAAAAACGGTTTTATACTTTCCAAATTAATAATTTTGCCTCTGTATAAAATTTTTAATACCTAATCATATTTTCAGGTTACAGCAATTAAATTGTTTACACGTATAACGTATAATATTCGTAACGTAATAGGTTTAAAAAATAATCATAGAACTATATATTTCGAAACACTTACACTTACCCTTAATTTATTTATAAACAGCACTTAGAAATAGAAATAAAGAAATATTAATACATAATCAAATCTGTAGAGTACTCAAAGTATGTCAGTACAACGTACTAGCGACTGCTCTACGACTATAGAGATGTAGAGTTCATATACTAGAGTAGGTATACAAAAGTAATAATAAAATTATTTTATTATAATCCGCGATAAAATAGAAAATATATATATAATGCTAAATGTATAGTGGACTATCCGTTACATGCAGGATTCTGAAAAACAGCGATGGTGGAGGTTTGTGCATGTGTTTTTACGAATCCTACATGTCTCGGGTATGGAAAAACGGATAGTTCACTATACATTTATCATTATATATATTTACTTTATCGCGGATTATAGCAAAATCTTTCTTTCTTGTCTGTTCAGACTTGGCAGCCCTATCGTGCCCTAACCTAAATAACTAGCTTAAGAGATAAGCAGAAAGGAAGTCATAGATGCGCAGCAGCAACTAGTTCATACAAATTAGCATTTTATTATTACTTTTGTATTATGGATTTTCCCAAAGTAACGCGTAATTCTATAAAATATTTAGAGTAGGTATATCATCATCATCATCTCTTTTGAGCGTGCGTAGTGAGCAAACGTCGTTTTGAAAGTGTACTAAAAATGTTTTAAGTATTTATAGTATCCGGCAATAAATAATGCATAAATAAATATCGAGGCTTAAAGAGAGAAAATCGGCTAGATATGCTAGATAGATAGATGCTTCATAGAGCACTGTCTCTGTCGCACAGACTGACGAACCTGTGTGTGAGTGAGACAGCGCTCTACGAAACCGAACTGGCCGGCTGTTTCGTTGTAAACATCGATGTGCTTTATTTATTGCCGGTTACTATAATTAAACAACGCGCCATGAATATTTACTCTGTGCTTGTGTGAGTAGACAATGATAAGTATTTGAATCATATCTTCCTTCTCATTATTTATTGTGTCACTTACTTACAGGTCTATTCGTCCCCTACTCTAGTATAATAACTCTAGATACTCATAACACATTTCTATTAAGACAACATAAAATTAAAAATAAAGTATCACAATACAGAAATCATAAATTTTATAGTATCCACTATCCACAAGTCTATTGTCTTGTCCATTATCCACAGTTTTCTAGTAGTTCTGACACCAGAAAAACTTTTAGTAAATCAAGTAACTTTCTAGAAAGTGTATGTCAAAGTCAAGTTTACCATCGCTGTGTTATACTCATAGTTATTATCCATAGAGTAGGGAAGCTGTAGGCAGGTCTGTGAGTACGAGTTTCCAAATAATAGGAGCGGGAAGCTAAGAGACCATGCTCATCTTTGTCTAATCACATACAAAAAAAGAGACAGATAGCTTTATTTACGTTAACTGTACGTTTCTTTCTGAAGTGAGAACTTCTTTAGCGGGGTTGTGTTCTTTCTGTGATGGGTAAAATATGTCTTACTCCCCTAACCATTTCAAAATATCAAAAATGCACAACGTTAATATTCAAGTTTTCACTCCCGCAAAGCAACCCATTTTATACTGCCCCCTGCTCTAGTATAATAACTCTATGGTTATACTTGGTGTAGGAAACTGTCCCTACATTTAGTTAAAGAAAACATTGTATATACATAAATGACTTTTGTAGCATAAACTCATCGGTCATACAAACATATGACAATTTAAAGAAATTACCTCTGGAGCAAAGCTCGCCGAACACAATTTGTTTATTCTAGCTCGATGATATCGTCGAGATCGTCTAAATTGAAATCTTCCAAGGTCATTTTAGATTCTGCAATATCAAAAATATTTAGTAAACAATTGTTCGAAGTAAAAACGTAAGGAGAGCAAGTACCTAGGTCGCGTTCTTAGGCACGGGAAATACAGGTGCTTCATTCAACCTATAATAATGAGCAAAACTTAAGGACGCGCGCTCGACGTCGGTCGGAAAATCATGTTTGTGAATGTTTTGAACAAATTGACGCGCGCGACGCGGCGCGACCGGCCGGAGCAACGACCTTTATGCATTCGATTGCTACGCGAGCGGCCGACAGACAGTAATGTTTCGAATACTATAAAGACAGGGCGCGTACGCCTGTATACGACTTTATTGTATAACGCACACGCGTAATTATGCGTTTTGGGTGTGGTTCTCAGATTTAGTGACGCGTTTAATCAGTGAAGCGTTTGAGAAGAGAGTGACCGTCCGCGGTTTTAGTGCGCGTTCGGGTTACTGTTCCCCGATATAGGGACGATTCACTAACGTGTGACCTTACGAAGGTTGTATGCACACCGCGTGTTATTTGTGTTATTTAACCGATATAGTGAAGTGTATACTCCGGGAGAAATAGACATTACGTGTCAGTGGAAGACTGCTGAGGCGAGCCAACGGGTTCGGGAATCGGCCAAGTACATACAAGCGCACACACACACACGTACACATATACACGCAGTGATTCATGAGGCCGGACCGCATACAGCTGACGGCCGCATAAGGTAGGTTGAGACGCCGAGACGATGGGCCCAGGTCTCGGAGGTTGTTTCATCCGTCCGCACGTTTGTGCGGAACAGTGAAACATAAGAGAATGGACTGGAATTGACGCCGTGTGGTATCCGGCGACCCCACTTACAGTGGGATAAGGGCAGTAGAATGAATGAATGAATGAAGATAATGGACTGGAATTGGTTCCGTTGAAGAATTGTTTAGTCTTGCCAAGGACAGAGCGCCTTACAGTACGCTAACTGCCAACTTTCAGAAGTGAAGAGGCAAGAAAAGAAGAAAAAGGAGAGGGAGAGAGTAGGTTTGTGACGAGCAAAACCTGTATCAGATTATTGTATTGCAAACATGACTTAAGTGTGCAAATTAAACTGGGTGATTTCTAGTTTTTATTAAGTTTCAAGGTAATTAAATCAAACAATCTTGGCCAAAAAGCCATTTATTGCCCGGGCAAAAATGTTAGCTCTAACGAGAATATTTATTAGATTAATCTATACTTATTATAAAACAAAGTCCCAAAACGCTGTCTGTCTGTATGTAATCGATTTTCTCAAAATCTACTGAACGGATCTTTGTACGGTTTGCACCAAAAGATTGTGTAATACTTCCGGATGGTTTAGGTAAATAGTACATATCGGTATTATGTAAATTATGTTGAAGAGATCGTGCAATTGGTAACTTGCTTGCTGAGAGCTTTAGTCGCGTGCGTTGCGTTAACCAGCAGAAATACGTTAAAGTAATGTACTAGAGAATCGTAGATCTATAAAAATATTACAAAAAAGTCCGCGATAGCATCTCTCTATCTCTTATGGTTAACTCACAATAACTATATTTATGTTTAAAATTAGAATTCTAAAAATAAGTGTCACGCTGATTTACACGCGGGCGAAGCCGCTGGCACAGCTAGTAAATTATAAATGTTTAACTAAATCCCTCAAACTTACTTGGAGTTTCGGTTTTTTTCTTCTTTATTGGAACGGTGTTCTGGTAAGACAACGAAAACGAACGTTTGCCTTCATTAATTGGACTTTTCTGTGATGATGTAGGAATAGATTTTTGCGAGGCAGTCGACGAGCTAGGGTAGACCTTCCTGTGAATAGTTTTTAGATATGAATGTTGTGAAAATGGTGAAATAACTAATTTGTGTTGCGAAGCATATTGATGTTACATAATTCATAGAACTATGAAAGCTTATGTTCCAAAATGTTGTTCGTATCACAGTGTTGGACATAATAGGGAGTGCGTCGTACCACTGATGGACGAAGAGATCTTTCATTCTAAAAGTGCACGCCCCTCCAATGCCTTTACTCACACGCAGAAAACTTATGTAGACGAAATACACACAAACTTGTTATTTTAATTGGTTACTCAGTTGCCGGACAGACACGAACGATTATTGCCAAAAGTACAGTTAGCATGTCATAAAAAAAGAGGATAAATATTTTTTATTTTTTATTTTAAATAATAATTAGATAATTTTTTTCTTTAATAGAAAAATATGGAGAATTTTAAAAAACTATGTGGCGAAAAAAAACGGGCAAAACTTAACATCTATCATTATTTCATCATTAAAGCCATTGCTTTAATTAAGGAACGAATTGACATGATTGATAGAAATATGTGGGAAAATACGTGTCGAAATGTTAATGATATTGAGATAGAATATATGAAAAATTTTGAATTTATAATTAATGTTGAGTCTGAATCTGAAGATAGCGACGTGAGTGAATAGCGTTAAAATAGTAAATATTTATTGCGGTTTAATTTTTTTCTTTTTTTACTAATAAAATAAATGAACAGACTTCTGTACATTACGTTTTATTAATCATTCTAATAGTTGCATAATGAATATATGATATGATCTTTATTAAATTAAGTTGGCAAGCTAGCTCTTGATTGCGAATTCACCTGATGGATGCCGATGTAGTTTATGTTTCTTGAAAGGGTTTGGACATTAAACGTGTAACCATTCAGGGTTTTTACACGACATCGTACCTGAATGCTAAACCGCTTGGTGGTACGTCTTTGTTAGAAGGTTACGTCGGAAGTATCTATCTAGTCAAGACCAGGGATAAATTTTAGAAATATACTAATATGTTTTTTCTAGGATTCGAATGCGGAACTTCCCGTTTACAATCCACAGCGCTTACTATTACTCTAGGGAAACGTTAAAAACTTACTTTTTATTCTAAAGAATTTTCAACATAAATTTGATTATAAATATCATATAATATTAATTTTATTTTTATGCAAACGTTACTTGTAACCCGTGTCACCGGCACGTGGCACCGAAATTGCTGCGCGCACACATATAAAATAGTACAGTCAATATTTTCTCTCACACATTAAAATAATGTAATTTGGTGGAGGGGCGTGCACTTTTAGAATGAAAGATCTCTACCAAGTTATTAAACAAACCAGAGCGTTGGACCTGTCAATATGTTCACAAAGCCGCAGGATTCAAGCAGTATAAAACTTAAAATGGTAATAATTTTTTCTACTACTTTGTTTACATAAAATATTAGATTTTAAACTTTCGCAATTCATACTTATTAAAAGCTGTGATAACCTAGCGGTGAGACCGTGCGACTCTCTTAAGACGACATAGATTCAAACCCCGGGCAGGCACCAATGAGTTTTTCTATTAAAATTTATGTGTCTAATTGATAATTGCAATTTATCATACGCTTTTCGGTGAAGGAAAACATCGTGAGGAAACCTGCATATCTCTAGAGAATCTAGGGATATGTGTAACCTACCAATCCGTATTGGAGCAGCGTGGTAGGTCTTAGCTCCAATCCTTCTCTCCAAAAGCGGAGAGAGGAGACCTTAGCCCAGCAGTGGGCATAGTAACAGGCCGTTACTTTACTTATTATAAAAATACGGGTCACATCGCGGCAAAATCGAGTTACCTTTGTATAAGGTTCGACGTTTCGGCAGAGTTGCATACAGCGTGGAGTCAGTTTGTGACGTAACTCGATTTTTTCGCGATGTGACCCGTATTTTTATATATTAATACATTAAATGTATTTGAATTTAGTGTATTTTAAAATAAAACTAAAATATTTTATAAATACATTCATTACAAAGTTTTCAAAATAATATTTTAACTTTTTTAATAGCAACATGTTGTACGTTATAATGTTAATAAAAATTCGGAATATATCAAGACAAATTAAACAAAAATGCCAACAAATGGATGTCCAAAGAGTTATTTTACTTAGGGAACCCAGCCTAAAATGTGAAAAAAAACTTTTAATTTTTTTAATAACAATATGTCATATAAAGCAAAATTTAAAAAAAATCGGAAGATATCAAGCCAAATTAAATAAATGCCAACAAATGTCATACCTGGGTGTCCAAAGAGTTATTATACTAGGTTAGGTTAGGCTATTATACTTAGGTTAGGGAACCCAGCCTAAATTTTAAAATATTGCAATTAAGAGGGAGCAAATGAGGGTAGATTTATCTGTCTCTCTTTTTTTTTCTTTTAGACTAAGATGAAGTATACGAGTTTCATTTTCCCTCTAATTATTGAGTCCCTTACTTTAAGTATAACAACTCTATGGTTGTGTCACATATAAAAGTCAAATACTAGAATGAGGTCTTAAAAAAGCCAATTTTTAAAAACAACAGTGTACTTACAAGAGCGGATCTGTGTGAAAAGTGACTGGAATCTGTTTATTCGGTACATTGCAGATAAGTGTGCCTGACTTGTTAATGATAAAGTCTTTTGAACTTCCCGACATTTTAATATTCTTACTAGCTGCATTTTTAACTGGTCGACCCACATCATTGGTGATCGCAAAACAATCTGTCAAGTCTATTACTTTAGATAGATGTTCTTTGTTAATATTCTTAGTAAGGTCACATGTTTCCGGAGCAGTGTCTGGATTTTTCATACTCTGTTCAGTAGACAGTTTAATTTTATCCTTTTCAGGAGTTATTTTGTTTTTCATTTTCGACAGAGGTGCTGTAAGGTGCTCTAATTTGTTAGATTGTTGGTTGGTATTCTTTGTGACCATTTCCTTAGGTACATTAGGCATTGCCTTTTTAACCGTAGCGTCATCAACTGCTTTAACCTTGATAGTGTGATATTTATTCGCTGGTATCTTGATAACATTTTTTAGGACTAGCATAGGATCTGATTGCCCAAGCCTCTTATCGCTAGTAATAGAATATGATGTGTGGCCTCTATCAGTAGACTCCATTCCATTCAAAATTTTCTTTTTTTTTTCAATAACAACTGTTTTGACTTTATTACTGGAAATTGCTTGAGTACTTACAGAGTCGCCTTGTTTTCGTGCCTTTGTTTGTAAGTCAACAGTATCTTCCTCCACAGATGGCGTCAATTTACTTAAAGACGATTTCGGAAGTGACATACTTAAGGTTTTTTCATTTTTTCGTAAAATCTCGATTTTCCCGCCTTTGTTTATCCGTATAATGTCACCGGCTTGACACTTGGGTCTTTTCTGCGATATTGCGGATGTTGGGTTCTTATCAGTTTGATCGACATAAATCGGTTCGCCCGTCGCTGCGTCCAAGACCCTCGTTTTTGATTTATTTGATTTGAGGACAGCTTGAGCTTGTGTATTTATATTTTTAGAAGCTTCCATTTTAGCAAAATCAGACGCAGGAACAAGTAAGATTTTTGTTTTATTCTCAAGTATACTGTTTAACCTTATTTGGGACGTTACTGGGACAGTTACTTGATTTACGATAGGAGTAACATTTGTCGGATGATGAGTCACAGAAGGAAGTTTTGTTGTTGACTTTAAAGCTTTGGCAGTTGGTTTTTTAGCCGGTTTAATGAGAGGTGCAGAGTCCTCTTCATCGCTATCCAAACAGATAGTTTCATCAGATGTAGAGCCCGGAGTTGATGAATTCTTATTTGGATTCTTGAGAATCGCACTCTGCACCGATATCGTATTACCAGCTCCAAGGCTGTGGTTTAGTATCGTAGGTGGATTTTGATTAATTGTTACGAACTGAGCAGGAGATGGAGGTTTTTCAGATTGATCATCATTTGTTACGGTTGATATAATCGGAGGAGGCGGAAGTGGTATAGGATCACTGACTGACTGCTTTTCTACAAACTGAACAACCTTCGGTTGAGTCGTGTACTTTGTGTTATTACTCGTAACAGAGTTAACTATAAGTGAAACAGCGTTGCGTCTGGTATAACTGTTCGAAGAACTAATCAAAGGCGGGGACAGAGAGTGGCCAATAATAATATCATCGTCGTCATCATCAGGTAGGATGCACTCCTCTTGCGATGAAATTGGGTAACTTGGCCGCATCGTTGATGGACTCTCGAACCTGCAATATCATGAAAAACAATATGATATCTTTAAATAATATTTTAGTAAAAAAAAAGATTCTTGTACTTACATTTCTACCGGTACCACCTCTGGTGTATCTGGAGCATTGTAAGACATTGATCGTAGTTCAGCTTGGACAGAAGTGCTGCTTGATGGAATTTCAATGACTTCTTTAACTCTTGTCATCGGAGCTGATTTGAATGGTTTTATCACTTTAACTTTTTTCAGAGTTTTACCTTTGGGACCTGGTTTCTTTTTTATCTCTATAACATCACTTTCATGTGACTTCCCTAAATCATTATCCTCTATTCTTTCCGAATTCTTCGATATCTTACTCGATGTTGGCTCATCTACCTTGGTCGACTTCAAAGGAGGATCAGAATCTTTTTTGTTTGAGCCAGCATTGTGCAGTTTCTTAAGCAAATCTGTTCCTAAAACCTGTTGAAGAAAAAATGCAAATTAATCAAAAGAAATGACAAGGACAAATACAATATTTTGTTTGTGATAGAAAAGATATATCATATGTTAAACATATTGTTACATACCTGTACGGCAATATCGTATATAGGTCCACTAGTAATATTTTTGCCAGTGGAATCTATTTCATTCAAAGTTTTTAAGGTGCTGTATTGCGCGGCTGAGATGGCAGCGTCTTCGTCCAACATTGGGTTTCCAGATAAATACGTATGTGCGACTATTTTAATGAAGTTTTTATTTGTTAATAAAGATTTATGTAGTGGAATAACTGAATCATCAACTACTTCTGTGTCCATTCGGTCTTTATTATCAGTAACATTTTTTTGGTTATTTTTATATATGTTTTGTTGCACAGGTGTTACACTTATGATTTCGTCGTCATCACTAAGTAAAATGCTTTCATTAATTTTTGTTTCGTCAATTTTTGGAACATTTCTGTGTCGCTTGGTGTTTGTTTCTTTGTTCGATTCAGATAGCGTTTCTGGTATATTTTCAATTTCATTTTCATTTTTAACCTGTTCCGATTCTATCGTTTTATCTTTTTTAATTAATGATTGTGATAAATGTTGCTTTAATAAACTTTCGCCCGTCTCGTGTAGTGCAGGTGTAACTTTCACCAATTTTTTTACATTTGATTTCCTTGTATTTGGCTTTTGTTTATCTGTTACTATATTTTTGTTTTGTTGCTTTTCTGGCACATATTCCTCATCAGAGTCTCTTCTTTGTCTGCGTCGTTTTCTTTGGGGATATTCACAGTCAAGTAAATCTTGATATTCGCTCTGGTCGGCACATATATTATTATAGTCCACAGTGGTTCCAACTATTATTCCTGGAGAGTCTTGTTCTTCAGAAAATGTCTGTTTACTATTTATAGAGGCTTCTCTTTTTTGATTACGTCGGTATTTCCTAATCAAAGATTCAGATTCGCTAGACGTTTCACTTTCGTTTACGCCTGATACGCGGTAGTAGTTTTCTGGCGTTCCTATTATTGTTTCTGATGAGTCTTGTTCTTCAGAAAATGTTTGCTTACTATTTATAAAAGATTGTCTTTTTTGATTACGTAAGTTCTGACTAATTGAAGATTGCGATTCACTTGAGGTGTCATCGATTACGCCTAATACGCTTTTGTAATTTTCTGCCGTTTCTACTATTGTTTCTGATGACTCAATTGTTGATAATTCTGGTTCTGTTTCGCTTATCAATGGTACTGGTTTTTCTGTTTCTATATCGCTTGCTTGGAGTACGGGGTACAGACTGGACCTTCCTTCCTCCAGGAAAATTTTAGCGATGCTCTCTGTCATTGGGTCAGCATTTTTAAGTGTTCCTCGTTGTAAATTAGCAACGGTTAGACCCACATTTTTTATCAGATCAGATGTTGCATTTGGTCCATTAGTAGCGTGGAAATTATGTTGAATTAAAATATTCATAATTTTATTCGTCGCCTCTTGTAGATTTAGATCAATAGGACAAAGATCGCTTAGTGAACTCGTAGACGGTTGTACTGGCGTATTATTTGCGACTTTAGTACTTTTTCTTCCCCTTTTGGGTCTTCCTTTAGATTCGGGTGCACTGGATTGGTTGTTTGTTGATTCAGATTGGTTGTTGATATTTTCATGCGTATTTGGCGATATTAAATTCAAATTTTTGTTTGTATAATTCATTGCAATATTTTGTATGTCTGTAAAAAAGGGAGACAAAATATGAATTGAATAGATTTGACATAGGATCAAAGTAATATTTTAACATAAAATATAAGTATTGTAGACAGCGACAATTTAATCAGTGTCTCAATTTATTATTGCTAGCAACACTTTATAGTTACAGCCCATGCAAGGGTATATAAGTGACCAGGTGATTAACAGAGCTCTCTCTCGCCTTTACGATCGGTTCTTGCTCTGTTAGTTGGTCGTTTCACGTGACTCATTTTATTTATTGCGTTGTATGGTTACATACGTGTTAATTTTGTTCTCTTTTTATAAATCCTACTTTGGATTTTAAAAGTATGTTAAATAATTTATGAACATATTTTTTAAATATCGTAAAAAAAACTAAGGTAAATCCTTAGTTGTCTTTACGACACCTCGGTAAAAAATGAGGATGGTCTATTCTACTCAGCCGGATACCATTTAGCGGGTCAACTTACCTTAGTCGCCTTTTACGACATCTGGGTAAGAAATGAGGGTGGTCTATTCTACTCAGCCGGATACCACACGGCATGGTGTAATGCTGTTGAAGATATCAGTAAAATAAAAATAAAATAAAATAAATGTTATTTCTTCAACAGAGTTACAAAGGTCGAAGTAAGGTAAAGAAATCAGTAAATAAATAAATAACATTGGAGCCCTACACGGCCTTACGTACGTTTGTTGGCGTGTTCCTCCTGGAACTGGTGCCAGACGGCGGCTCGCTCGTCCTCGGCCAGCGCGGTCTCGCCGGAGCCCCGCAGCAGCGAGTCGTGTTCGTGCACGGCGTACAGCAGCGGCCCGCTGGAGGTGTCGCTGCCAGCCACCCGCAGCAGTGCCTCGTCCCGTATGCCCGCTGCCAGACCCGCCAACACCCCTGTCCCCTCCTCGTCTAGTCTGTATAGTAAAAAAAAAGTAAAGTAGCGGCCTGTTACAATCCCTCTGCTGGGATTAGGCCTCCTCTCTCCGTTTCTGGAGAGAGGGGTTGGAGCTAAGACCTACCACGCTGCTCCAATGCGGATTGGTAGGTTACACATATCAACAGAATTCTCTAGAGATATGCAGGTTTCCTCACGATGTTTTCCTTCACCGAAAAGCGTGTTATAAATTGCAATTATTAATTAGACACATGAGTTTTAATAGAAACACTCATTGGTGCCTGCCCGGGTTTGAACTCGTGTTCCCCTCGAAAGAGTCGCACGGTCTCACAGCTGGGCTGTCTGTATAGTACCTGGTATAAAATAATGTACACCGATGTTTAGAAAGAAACAGCCGGCCAGTTCGGTTTCGTAGAGCGCTGTTACTGTCACACAGGGGTTCGGCAGTCTGTGCGATAAAGACAATACTCTATGACGCAGAATCTAGCCGATTTCTCTCTCTGAGCCTCGATGTGCATTATTTATTGCCGACTCCTATATGTAGATAACATCTTGATATCACTAACTAGGCGATAATGATTTATAAAAGCAGGCGTTAATTTGCGGAATTCCATAAAGTACAATTTTGTCGTGGAGCCTATTTTCTTGATGATGTTTCGGTTTCGGGGCGAAACGATCGTAGAGATTGTGGTGGTGGTTGTGTGTATTGCTTGTGTGAATTGTAGCTGGTGGAGGCATCTTGGGACACGTGTGGTGACTTCTTCTGCATGTGTAAGGTATGTGACTGGCCCATTGGCGCAGTGGGTAGTGACCCTGCCTTCAGCTCCGCGGGTCGCGGGTTCGATTCCCGCCGAGGACCAACATTTTCTACAAACAATTTGTTGGTTCTTCGAGCCTGGGTGTGTATTTGTATTTAAGTATCTATTTAAAATTATGTATGTATAATAGTATATTTACCAGTTATCTGTTTATCATAACGGAAGACCGTGTGTGTAAGTGTCCTATATATTTATTATTATTATTATTGTGAATTTAGCCTGTTCCATAATATACTTTTACATAAATTCTCTTAACAAACACGGATTATAGCAAAGTAACTCTGTTATAGCTTTTGTCGGGAATTCGAACGTATCGAGCAGACTTTTTTTGACATATTTGTTTATGTGTTAACACGGTAAAAGCCACCGGTACGGCTATTAGTCTATAACTATAAAGTTCGCTTGCCCACCTGTATAGTTCACTGAGCTCGGACATGTTGTAGTGGCGGTCGATCTGTTGCTCGTCGACGACGCGGCACGCGACCGCCTGCTTCGTCACTGAACGCTCGTAGATCTTCTGTTCCATGGTGCCCTGGTAACCAATATTATTATTTTACTACATACATACATGCGCTGCATGCACACGTGCGCGATGTCCATACGTGTGCAACGTGCATACATATGCAACGTGCACACATGTGCGACTTGCATGTGCGTGCTGCGAGCATACGCGTGTGACACGCACACGTAACGTTGTGCATGTGAACAAGCTACCATTAGTCCGAAACAGTGGTAACTTGTGGTAGTGGTAGTCGACGCAGGCGCACGCAATACCAGCTTTATGGGCTACCCGCATTTTAGATATTTGAATTAGCAATTTATAACTAGTGAATTAATACACTCCATCTTTTTATTTAAAAATGCACATAACATAATGGTCCTTCGAGCCGGACCTTTCTGCAGTTCCTGAAGACACTATATGTAAGATGGGCTCGTAGGCTTATGATGCAACATTTTACCAAGGTACTTGTGAGGCAGCCCTGAAGTTCTTCACTTTAACACTTAATAAAATTAAAGTAAAGAACTTCAGGACCGCCTCAAGTTTATTGTTGTCATTATTTTTTTAAATTTTTGTTCAGCTAATAAAATGGGCCCTAGTTGTCTGAAATAAAGATTAAATTAAGTATAAGAGATATGCTTATACGTAAAGAATATTAGGAAATTGAAGATTATTTGGATGATAAAAATGCTTGGATTGAATAAATCCTTTCAGCTTCATACAAGAATGAGGTTTAATTATGTAAAATTGAAAATGTTTTCAAAATTGACCGCCGAGTTTCTTGCTGGATCTTTTCGTTAAGAGTAACATTCCAAACCACTTGTAGCTTCATTAATCATATTGATCCTTGACTATTCAAAAGTGCTCGAAAGAGCTTACTTGAATAAAGATTATTTTGATTTTCATTTTGATTATTTAATTGTTCCTTCTCACCATGGCAACAAGTCTATATATATAACAGTCTTTCTTCTGTCCGAAGCGGTACACGCGGAAGATGCTCTGTATGTCGTGCGCGGGATTCCAGGACGTGTCCAAAATGACGACCCGGTTGGCAGCCGTCATGTTCAGCCCGAGGGATCCCGCGCGGGTCGATATCAGGAACAATCTAGAAACAGATATTCAAATTTAAATTATTATTTTTGTTATTAGACATTTTTGAAACTGTTTTTAACCATTTTATGCTGCTAGTTTGGGCGATTGTTCGTACCGAGAAAATCGCCGGTTTCTCTGTTCAATATATATTTAGTATAACTGGATACATTCAGTTAAATCCTTATTTGTAAATTTGGACTATAATTGTTGATTATTCAAATGCACTTTTGTTTACAAGTCGATTTTATATATCGAAACCGTCTAGATCTAAGTAAGCCTAGATTTTTAAAGACTTTGATAGAATTCCGTTCTGGTGTCGATATAATTATAATTAAGTAAAATTTAAATTATACTAATTCTTCTTCCTTTTTGTCTTCAAAAAAGTCTCAACGGTCCTACGAAGTTAACGTTTACTAAACCTTATTATTGTATTCAACTCATTTATTTATTTTCATGTGTGAAGTATGACATGCATTTTATATGCATTTCATACTCATCATACTGGAGTAGTTCCAGAAATGATGTATATAATAGACAAAGTAGGAACCGCTTAAACGTCAGGCTCCTGCTTTGCGCCTTGCAAAAGTACATAATTAATTTGTGGGTTTGGGTATAAGATTGCATAATAAAATTCTGCAATCAATTTTAGCTTTGCCATCACAGGAGTTTAAAAACACTGTTAAAAAGAGGCTGATACAGAAAACCTACTTTACTGTTGAGGAATACTTAGATGATAAGAATGCGTGGTTATAGCTACACTTCGATCCTGTACAAGACAGTAACTAGTTATAACATTTATATTTTAAAAAGAGCAACCGCCGAGTTTCTTGCTGACTCTTCTCGGTAGGAACAGCTTTCCGAACCAGCAGTAAAGTTGATTCAAAAGCACTCGTTTACAAGTTTACTTGAATGAAGATTACTTTGAATGTGAATTTGAATTTGATGATGAATGATCGGAGAGAATGGAAAAGAGAAACATTTTGTACTGACCCTAATTAGTTGGATAATGGCGGGAGAGTGATGTTTCATTTCAAATGTCCTGCCCTTACTTGGTCTCGGTGTTGACCTCGGCGTTGAACTCCCGGCACCACTTCTGGCGGACCTCGGCCGGCACCGACCCGTCCAGGCGGTAGTACTCGCGGCCAAGGGACCAGTTGTTGATGCGTCGGAGGAAATCCTCCAGCGCGTCCATCGTGTACAGCGACGTGGAGAATATTAACCTGACATTGTATAGAACAAGGGTGCTCAACTTTTTTATCTGTTGGGCTAAACTGACGATACATAATACATAATGAATGGATAACTTTGTAACACCTGATAGTGGATTTATTCACGATTTAGAATCAATTAAAAAAATACAAACTTTCGACGTGGTACCCAAGATATGTTTTTTTTTGCAAATCGTTGAATTTTGCATACTACTTTGCGTTTTTGTCTACCGAAGCTACAAATAAGTAAAATCTGTGAGTTTTTGGCATTATAATAATCATTATGAACTGTACAAATTGTCGGCCTGATCTAATTGGGTTATCCATTCATTACGGCACACCCTATATATAGGATATTTTTTATCATTTTTATATTAATGTCAATTTGTGCAATAAAGAGATTATGCCGATTATGACTGTGTTATCCGTGTGTAATCCGGTTGATTAAAATAGACCACCCTCTTTCTTATTGAGGGGCCGTAAAATACGACTTAAGTAAGTTGACGTCAGGCAGGCGGCCGGTCGTAAAATACATAGCCAAATCATATGACAACATGTTTTTTACACGTTGTGCTGACCACACTTAGAGGGGGATAAGCAGGAGGATGATGTTTTTTCAATAAAGAGATTTCAAACAAACCCTTATATGTTGCTTACACTTTGTCCCCTAGGGCGATGCACTCTTCCAGCAGCCGGAACACGACCAGGAACTTGTTGGAGCTGTGCAGCGCGTCCAGCACCTCGCCCGCCGCAACATACTGCAGCCACCACGTCTCTGTAGCGTTCGGCTTGATGTCCTCCGACGCGCCCAGATCCTCCTGGACCAGGTCGTCCTCTTTCTCCACTGCAATCAATCAGAATGACTCTTCCTTATTGTATTTTCGAGTATAAGACATGTAATACATGGACAGCTTGAAGCAGTCAGGATGGACTATTATTACTTTTCTATTCAAAAGTAATAATAAAATTATTTTGCTATAATCCGCGATACAGTAAATAGAAAATATATATAGTGCTAAATGTATAGTGGACAATACGTTTTTTCATACCCGTTACATGCAGGATTCGTAAAAACATATGCACAAACCTCCACCACTTCCACCACAATACACAAGCACTACACAGGTTCACTATCACAAACTCAACAATCGTTTCGCCCCGCAACCGAAGCATCATCAGGAGTTAGACTTCACGACAAAATCGCAAGGCTTTGCGATTTTGTCGCGGATTATAGAAAAATAATTTTATTATTACTTTTGTATTATGGATCTCCGCAAAGTAACGCCTAATTCTATAAATTACTTTTCTATTCAGTTGTGTTAGAGTAAAGAACCATACCTTTTATTTTCTGCTCCTTTTCATCGTCTCGGGTCTTCATGAGGAATTTATGCAAGACCTGTGGGTGTGTCCATATTTTCTGCAGAACGTGGAAGTCTTTGAGCACACTCTGTTTGGTCTCCTTAGCGTAATTAGTCAGATAATGTGTATACAGTTCCCTCTGACTCTTGGTTAGCGATACGAACACGGTGTATTCGTGTTTCTTTGGCAGAAATGGGTAAAGCACTGATGCTTCTTGCCGTTGGAGACAGCCTTCGAGCACTTTGTGGAGAATGTGAGTTCGAGCTTTCATTAGTTGTATATCTTCTTCCCTGGAATCTCTGTGCTGGCCGTTCATTATTGGATTTTCGTATCTAAAGAACATAGAATTATTAATAAAAGTAACGGCCTGGCCCACTGCTGGGCATAGGCCTCCTCTCTTCGTTTTTGGAGAGAAGGATTAGAGCTTAGACCTACTAGACTGCTCCAATATGGATTGGAAGATTACACATATCGCTAGAATTCTCTAGACATATACAAATTTCCTCAAAATGTTTTTCTTCACTGAAAAACGTGTGATAATTAAAATTATAAATTAGACACATAAGTTTTAACAGAAAACATCATTGGTGGGTACTTTTACACATAAATTCACCTAGACTCGAAGAACCAATAAATTGGTTTTAGACAATGTTGACCCTCGGCGGAAATCCAAAATGCGACCCACGGAGCCCAAGGCAGTCACTGCCACCTGCCAAAAGGCCATCAGTAGTAGACATGGATAGAATCACCAATCACCCAGTGATCATGATATGAAACACTGTACATATAGCACCATCTGCTATTGGCTTTTATAATAACCGCTACTGACAAAGTTATTACAGTTTTAATATAGTGCGTACAAAATTTCGATATCAAAAATATACAAAATTATGAATATTCGTTCGATGATATGATCAATTCATATATCCAATGAAAAGTAAAGTTAATATATTAATACGAAAATACGACCGTATTGCCTACGATTTAAGGATTACATTTGTTTGCAATAACAATCGCAGTAACAGCGATTAGCAAAAAATGCTTTCATATTATTCAGCCATTACTGGACAAAATGATTGCTAGTACAAACAAACGTAACCCTTATATCTTATACGCATGAATACGATATAAGGCCTACATTTCTTTGTATACACAATAGCAGTAGCCATATTATATATATATAAGAATTACATTTTTTCGTATTAATATATTACTTTACAAGCAATACAACAGAACTAACCACTTTGCTATAATCCGCACGGGTTAAGTGAATGCATGCAAAGCCAATGTGTATGAAGCAGGCAAAATCTACGCACCTTATACATGCAGGACCAGTCACCACATGCACCCCAAGGCGCAATTCACCAGCAACAACGCACACAAAAGCAGCACACACACCCACCACCACAATCTCGACGATCGTTTCGCCCCGAAACCGAAGCATCATCAGGAGGATAGGCTCCACGACAAAAATCGTACTGCGCCGCGCTACCCATACAAGCAGTCTTAAATAGTTAACCCCCACCAATACCCTCCCCTCCGAACACATGTAGCAAAACGGAATTAGATACATTTACTTGCTCGTTAATTAAGTGACCATTGTTATTTTTTATTATCTCAAGTTGCTCTAACGTATTGAGTCGGAGTCCCTTATCACAAGTGTGGAGAATATGAAATGAATGGTCATTAGGCACTTTATGACCGCTTTCTAGCAAATGTTTTGCAAAATTAGATTTTTAGAGAATTTTTTTTTTTTTTTAAATTAACGAGCAAGTAAATGTATCTAATTCCGTTTTGCTACATGTGTTCGGAGGGGAGGGTATTGGTGGGGGTTAACTATTTAAGACTGCTTGTATGGGTAGCGCGGCGCAGTACGATTTTTGTCGTGGAGCCTATCCTCCTGATGATGCTTCGGTTTCGGGGCGAAACGATCGTCGAGATTGTGGTGGTGGGTGTGTGTGCTGCTTTTGTGTGCGTTGTTGCTGGTGAATTGCGCCTTGGGGTGCATGTGGTGACTGGTCCTGCATGTATAAGGTGCGTAGATTTTGCCTGCTTCATACACATTGGCTTTGCATGCATTCACTTAACCCGTGCGGATTATAGCAAAGTGGTTAGTTCTGTTGTATTGCTTGTAATATGGAATTCCGCAAAGTAACGCCTGCTTCTATAAATCATATTACTTTACTTTTTCATTGGATATATGAATTGATCATATCATCGAACGCATATGATTCTTAAATAGCGATCATACCCAAGTTTATAGTATCTAAGTTTTTTATCTATAGTATTATCTAAGTTTATAGTATTTAATTTTAAGTTATCCGTAGTATAGTGGGCTTTCTGTATCAGCCTCCTTTTAATAGAAATCGAAGTAGCTCACCGATTAGAATATTCCGTATAACTGCCCAATAGATTTGGCTTCACAAAATTTACCATACAGTAGTACTCTCGAAGGTTGTTCTGCATCGGAGTTCCAGTTAGAACGATCCTTCGCTTGGTCGTGACCCGGCTCATTGCCACAGCGAGAACGGAACTGTCGTTCTTCAGGAGATGACCCTCATCACATATTATGATATCTGGTCCCGGCTTCAGCAGTGCAGTGCGGATCTTGTTAACGATGGTGGCCTTCACACAATCCAGCACAGGATCTAAGGTGGTTAGGTTCCTGAAGAGCTCGTAACCAATGATGAATATACCACCTCCGTTGTACCAGTCTTCTAGTTGGTACGCACGCTCGTATGTTTTCTTCAGCTTCGATAATTCAAATACCTAGAGAAAATTATTAATAAAGAAAATTTTGTATAACTACACTCTAATAATACTTATTTATATTATGGACTACATACGCATACAAAATCTGCATTTGGAGCACAGTGGTGGGTCTAAGCTACAAATTTCACTATGATAACACTGTAAATGATTTTTTTGTTATAGTCCAGTGTTTCCTACAGTGAGGCTATATATACGAGTTATGCTAGCGGCTTCGCTCGCATGGAAATCAGTGTGTCACAATTTTTTTTCTAGAATTCTAATTTTAAACATAAAAGTAGTTATTGTGAGTTAACCATAAGAGATAGAGACATGCTATCGCGGACTTTTTTGTAGTGTTTTTATAGTTCTACAATTCTCTAGTACATTACTTTAACGTATCTCTACTGGTTTACGCAGCGCACGCGACTAAAGCTCCCAGCAATAAAGTTTTTTAACAACTGCTTGATCTCTTCAACACAATATACATGATACCGATATGTACTATATACCTAAAAATCCGTTCAGTAGATTTGAGAAAATCGATTACATACAGACAGACAGCTTTTTGGGACTTTGTTTTATAATAAGTATAGATAAAGGTGGGGAATGGCACTATATTTTAATATGGTATATTTTTTTATATTTTACTATAGACGAATTATGAACGAAAAGCAACATGAAACGGAACTAAAAATATACTATTTGGTTTCAAAAATAAGTATGATTGTTTACTAGTTCTATTGTCACATGTTAAGATGAAATCTTACTTTGATGTCTCGTGTGACAGGCCCGAACCACTTGTGAATCTCGTCGACCCAATTGAGTACCGTGGACAGGGGGCAGCACACAAGGACGCGTTGCATTCTCAGTTGTGGGTGTGTTAGAACCTTTAAAGACCATATGATGAACATACTTGACCTTGTTAATGTATTGCAATATTTATACTGTAAGAATAATCGCGTAATTAGTAACATCGACCTTATGATAAACCTTATACTCACACACCTTATAATCTTGTATACAGGCGGGGTGCGTTGACCACGGCCTTGAAACGCGCGCGCGGGTCTAATTCGTGCTTTTCGAAAATTAATTCAGATTTCGTATTAAAGGCAAGCGACTTCTAACGGTATGCAAAAGTAATAGTAAAATTATTTTGCTATAATACGTTAAGTAACTAGGAAATATATATAATGCTAAATGTAGATTGGAACCTGGAACATGCAGCATTCTTTAAAAACACTTGCACAAACCTCCACCACAGCCACCACAATTTATAAGTACTACACATGTTCACTATCACAAATTCAACAATTATAATTATAATCAGTTATCAATAAAAGACGTGCGCGCGGTGAGTGGCGTAGACAGGAAGGGAAGGGCAGAAGTTTTATTACAGTGTTGCCAATTACAGTATTTAAGTTCAGAAACATTTTTGTCTTTAACACAAGATTTAACTCAGTTTAATTACATAATGATACTCACGGTGTGTAACAAGGCGAGCACCTGCAGCGTCTTTCCCAGCCCCATGCAGTGCGCTAAGATGCAGCCTCCGCCCTCGTGCCCGCTCGCCACTTGCGAAACGCTCTCGAAGCACACGTCCCACATGAACTTGACTCCTTCATACTAAACAATACACAATACATATATAGTAGTATAGTAGCGGCCTGTTACAATCCCACTGCTGGGAATAGGCCTCTTCTCTCCGTTTTTGGAGAGAAGGGTTGGAGCTAAGACCTACCACGCTGCTCCAATGCGGATTGGTAGGTTACACATATCTCCAGATTTCTCTAGAGATATGCAGGTTTCCTCACGATGTTTTCCTTCACCGAAAAGCGTGTGATAAATTGCAATTATCAATTAGAAACATGAGCTTTAATAGAAAAACTCATCTGTGCCTGCCCGGGTTTGAACTTGTGTTCCTCTCGAAAGAGTCGCACGGTCTCACCGCTGGGCTATCACAGCTCATAATAGCTTATAATACATATATAAATTCAAAATATTCTTTATTCAAGTAAACTTGTGCACAAGTGCTTTTTGAATCGTCAACTTTACCGCTGGAGGATTAGGATTTTCAGTTCAATGAAAAGTGGTTATCATATGAGTATTATATAATTTGTTGGACCTTCCTAATCGAAAGTTACTCACAATCCTTTCCCTCTATTTTCTCGAAATTTAGGAAGGTATAGTTATAGAAGGTGTAATTTATAGAATTAGCCGTTACTTTGCGGAGATCCATAATATAAAAGTGATAATAAAATTATTTTGCTATAATTTATCGAGGATTGGACAACCCCCTGGGTTGCAGTCGAACAGGGTGTAGGACGGCCGATTAATAATTATAACACAGCTATCCGAAACTTGATTTATTTCTGCTTTACCAATTACATTAGGTTTGAGGTTATTATGTTTTACAATGCACGATACATACACAGCCGCACGCACTGAATGAAGTAATAACTAATAAAGGTTAACAGAGGGGAGCGAGCGAAGAGAGCGGGGCAAAGAGCCCGATACAATCTGACGTCTTGCTTATATACAAATACCGCGAACCAAACGATAGCGGGCATTTTTTCGATGCAGCGCCATCTGGTTTGATTCGCGATACTATCTATCGTAAATGCGTTATCCATTACCGCCCACCAAGGACAAATTGCTATTTGTCCTTAAAAATAGTACATAACCCGATACATATTTATCCAATATACAACATTACAAAAAGTACAATAATAATGAGAAAACCAACTATCTAAACCCTTAAACTATTGATAAAGCAAACCTCAATTTGTTACTGGAAGTACACATAACTTAGACGCTGAACGTTTAATAATAGAATTTTTCGTTTTAAGTGTGACAACGCGAGCAATATTATCCGGGCCAAAATGACACTTGAGAATTCTACCATACAACCAACGACCGTCTTCCTTAATTATTACAACGTCACCTTCCTTTAGTTGTGGACCCTGTGAAGACCAACGATACCTATTAAAGAATCTCGTTAAGTATTCCTGAGACCACTTATGCCAAAATTTTTGCAACATTCGCTGGGTGTTTTGCCACTTTTTAAATAAACCAAAATTGAATTCAAAATTGTCGTCAGGAGTAGTCACTAATGATTCTAGTACCCAAAATTTATTAGTACAATTATTTTGTATAATTGACTACCTCCGTGCATTGTTTCCGTGTGAGCGTCGTCGATAAATAGGTAAGTACATATTGATTTTCTAAGTTTTATAATTGGATATTTTATATTTTCATTTAATTCTGATTTTTCTAATCTACAATCGACTCTTAAAATTTCTTTATTGTCTAAATAGGGATTTAATACTCTTAAAATACTGTTTTTACTAATTTCCTTTTTCTTTTTCAGGTTGGCGATTTCTTCTTCAAAATTGTTCTGCTGAAATACTCTTATAATATTTTCTGATGCTTTGTTTAACTCCTCGGTCTTTAAATAACCATTTTTTCTTCCAGGTACCGGCTTCAACAACTGCAGGAATCTTCTACAGTAAGCTATCACTCGGATCATTCGTGTTAAAGATGAAAATCGATCAAATATACTGTGTTCTTCTGTAGTTACAGCATGTACTCTTATTGCTTCCAGGTCAGTTTTCATATCTTTAGGTTTATTATAATTTATTTCAGTACATTTTAAGAACTCAGGTCCATAGAACCACAACTGATTTTGCTGTAATTCAGAAGGAGATACCCCACGTGAGGCACAGTCAGCAGGATTTTGTTTGGAATTTACGTGCGACCATTGATCTGGATTCAATACAGTAAGTATTTCTGACACTCGGTTTGCGACGAATACTTTCCACTTGGAAGGTAAACTATTGAGCCAAGCTAGAACGATAGTGGAGTCCGTCCATGCATGCAGATTTTCCAATTTCACATCTAATATCTTGGCTACATCTTGCATCAGTTTAGTCAGCAAGACTGCGCCACAAAGTTCCAGCCTCGGGATGGAAACTTGTTTGATTGGAGCCACTTTCGATTTCGCTGCAACCAAGGTAACATGAATATTACCTTCCATGTCTATTACTCGAATATATACATCCGCCGCGTATGCTATTTTGGATGCATCGCAGAACCCATGTAATTCTCTGCGAGCATCAGTAGACTTAGTTTCAACCCATCTTGGTATGTTAATGTTTTCTAATTTTTTAAGATTATCCCGATAGGTTAACCATTCGCTAAAAATGTCTTGAGGCACTTCATCATCCCAGCTGATACCAGTTATCCAAAGCTTCTGTATCATACCTTTAGCTACAATAACACATGGCGTCAGCCAGCCTAATGGATCAAAAAGACGTGCTATATCCCCAATAATTTTTCTTTTAGTTACAGGTAAGTTCATATCTATCAACTTCACATCGTAGCGAAAAGAGTCTGCTCTTCTTTCCCAGGTAAGTCCAAGTATTTTCATAACATTATCCATTTTTATATTTATTTCTTCCTTTATTTTATTCTCCATATTATCTTCCTGCATATCCCTAAATTTTTCCAATAATATTTCATTGTGACTAGTCCACTTTTTTAATTTAAAACCGCCTCTTTGTAGTATTTCATTCATTTCATCATAAATTTTCTTTCCCTCATTAACGCTTTCACATCCAGATAACAAATCGTCCATATAAAAGTCTGTTTTTATTCTTTCAGATGCTGCTGGGAAATCATTACCCTCATCGTCAGCCACTTGCTGTAAAACCTTAACAGCTAGATAAGGTGCTGATGCGGTTCCGAACGTGACTCTTAATAATCTGTAGCTTTTTATTTCAGAGTTTGGATTCCCTTGGTCACGCCACACCAGACGTTGAAAATCGATATCATTTCTGCACACCTTTACCTGCCGATACATCTTTTCGATGTCAGCTACTAAACAAATAGGATGTAGACGCCAACGCATTATTAAACTGCGTAAATCCGATTGCAAGGTAGGCCCTATAATTAATTCACTATTTAATGATGCTCCATTCGTCCCTTTGCATGAGGCATCAAAGACAACTCGAACTTTTGTCGTGTCCTTTTCTTCGCGTATAACAGCATGATGAGGAAGATACACTGCACCCGGTTTATTTACTTCATCTTCCGGTACGACCTCCACATGCCCCGAATCTAGATAGTCCTGTACAACGTTGCTATACTCTTCTTGTAATTTTTTATCCCTTTCTAATTTTCTTTCTAGCATAGCAAACCGTCGCAGTGCAATATCTTTCGAATTGCCGTATTTGCATGCAGGATCATCAGTCTTAAAAGGTAATGTAACTATGTACCGACCAGACTCATCACGTTGTGTAGTTTCATAAAATATCTCTTCACACCTTTTTTCCTCCGGTGTAAGATGTTTACCCGGAAGGTCACTGGAATATTCAGAGTCCAGTTCCCAAAATTTTTTCAAAAGTTCATTTTCATTTGGTTCGGGTTCGTTTATTAATAAATTACAACTTGGCGTTAAATTGTTTGATTCACCTAACCCGACCTGACCCGAAAGTATCCACCCCAGCTTGGTATTCTGGGCGACTGGATAACCCGGCGGACCCCTTAGTAACCCTTCTTGGATAACTTGACTATAAATATCAGAACCCAATAAAAGATCAATTTTATTAGGTTGATGGAAAGTTGGATCCGCAAGTTCAACCCTAGCAAGTTCTGACCAATTTAGTACTTCTAATTTCTTCGAAGGGAGGAAAGTGGTGATCGACGTCAGAACATATGCGTTTACAGAAACGACAACGTTAGGATTGATCCTAGATTTAATTTTAACGTTAACCATTGCCTTGGAGATTACCGCTTTATCTCCACCTACACTAGAAATTATACCCTTCACAGGAATCTTTTTCAACCTCAAACCTTGAACCGCTGATTCCGTGATAAAATTGGCTTGAGAGCCCTGATCGAGCAGAGCTCTTAACCAAAAGTTAGCATTATTTTTCGACTCGGCTTTGACAAGCGCTGTCGCAAGCAAAACCTGTTTAAATTCCTGACCTGTCGAAAAATAAGCTGTATGAGATACAGAGCCGCTCGCCCCATTATCTCTGCCTGCCTCTAAAGGCTCCGTTGGTAAAGCTTCCTTACACTCCTGTTCAACATTAACATTAGTAGTCTCAGCATGACTTATACCGCGAGGATGTAATAAAGTATGATGACGACGATGACATAAATGACACTTAACATTACTTCGACATGCTTTCGCTCCATGGTTGGACCCCAAACAATTAAAACAAATACGGTTGTTCTGAACAAAACTACGTCGTTGATCCGCGGTTTCACCTACAAATTTTTTACATGAATTTAGTCTGTGTGCTTCCGAACAAAATGGGCATTGCAATTTAACAACATGTAAACCTTTATATTTAACAATAGGATTGTTTACTTGACTTTGTGACCTTTGAGATGTTGACTTGGTATCCAGAAACTCGAGCGCACGATACCGGTTTGTAAGAAAAAGTTTAAATTGTTCAAATGTAGGTAATTCTTCCGTAGAATTATCGCTAGCTACTTTAAATTCCCATTGTTTTCTGGATTCCGCGTCAAGTTTTAAAGTAAGTATATGAATCATAATTATATCCCAATTTGTAACATCAATACCTAGATTAGATAATCCGCTTAAACAATCGTTTGTTGTATCTATAAGTTCCTTTAAACTACTCGCAGATTCTACCATAATATTTCTTTGACTAAAAACCTTTTCAAAATAAAGTGCGATAAATACCTTTTATTATCATATCTATCTTTTAACAATTTCCAACAACGTTCATAATTTGCTTCACAAATAGGTACTTGCCGAAGCAACTGTTCGGCTTCTCCAGTTAAATAACTTTTTAAATAATGTAACTTTTGAACCTTTTCTAAATTTAGATTACTATGGATTAATGAAATAAATAAATCTCGAAAAGTAACCCACTCAGTATAAGCCCCAGAAAATTTAGGAATAAATATTTTCGGTAGTTCCACCTGAACCTGTTTGGATTTAGTCATACATTCAGGATTAACTCCTATACTACTTTCATTCGATTTTGAAAAATAATTAAGTACACCCATTAATTCTGTTTTAAATTCTATATATAATTCCTCAGCTTGATCGTAAATATCGTTACGAATATAATCCTGATCGCTTAACGATTTTCCAAAGTCCTCTATAATGACCCTGTGAGTGTCCCCAAAATTATTCCACAAACGCTCAAGAGATTCGAGCCTAACTTGTACATATGCCTCATTAATTCGCTCCTTAGGCGACTTTTTATAATTTTTTCTCGCCTTTACTAATTTACTATAATTGTCCATTTGTAATCTTAATTTATCTTCCATTTTAAAAAACAACTAATTCCGAAATTAATACAAAAAACTCAATATGAAACAAAGAACTAAACGAACATAAACAATACAATTAATATGCATAAAACTTCGCTAATCACCTTTACTATCGCATAAGTATTATATAAAAAATATTGAAGTTGACTGATACGTTTACTAATCACCTTAACTACCGTATAACTTTTATAAAAATATCGAACTCGCTAAACAATGACTACGCGTATAAAGAATACAATCAACGTTCACCCGTATTACAAGTTATATAAGGTTAAAGTAATAAACACATTTTTTAATTTTTACAAGTCAACAACAATTATATTATTTCTTTTAAGTTAACTGAATCGATAAAATATACAAATTTAAAGTTTTTTATAATTACGTAACTTTCTATAAGCGTTTAGAACATAACCAAAATTATATTTGCACTATAAATACTAAATATTCTACGTTACTTTTAATTTATAAAGTCTAAACCAATTGATTTTGATTTTAAAGTTACTCTTCTGTTCAATAAATTCTCAAATTCACTAATTAAATTTAAATTCCACTCACTTTTTGCGTACTTATCACTCACTTGTCACCTGACACGCTTCCTGCGGTGCGACGGGGTTACTGACCCCGCTGGTCACCGCCGTACCTGGTCCCGCTGCTGGCTTCCTGACGGATCCCTCCGTCGCAAAGTGCTAAGGCCGGATTCACCACCAAACCTCAGTCCTTGCTGCTGCTGCTCACTGGCTGCTGCTTCTCGCCAAAACAGGGCGGCACGTTTTTCCTCACCACGCGGCATTGAATGCCGTGACTCCTCTGGAATTCTTCCGACTCGATGGACCATGGACAACCCCCTGGGTTGCAGTCGAACAGGGTGTAGGACGGCCGATTAATAATTATAACACAGCTATCCGAAACTTGATTTATTTCTGCTTTACCAATTACATTAGGTTTGAGGTTATTATGTTTTACAATGCACGATACATACACAGCCGCACGCACTGAATGAAGTAATAACTAATAAAGGTTAACAGAGGGGAGCGAGCGAAGAGAGCGGGGCAAAGAGCCCGATACAATCTGACGTCTTGCTTATATACAAATACCGCGAACCAAACGATAGCGGGCATTTTTTCGATGCAGCGCCATCTGGTTTGATTCGCGATACTATCTATCGTAAATGCGTTATCCAAGGATTATAGCTAAATAATTTTATTATTACTTTTGTAAGGTACAGACAGATGTGTAAATACGTATAAGATTTTTTTTGTTAGATACTCAGTAATTATTTTTAAAAGTAATGCGTGTGTTTTTACAGCAATTTTAAAACATTGTTAAAAAGAGGCTGATACAGAAAGCCTACCAACTGTTGAGGGTTACTTGGATGATAAGGATGTGTTGATATACACTTCTACCCTGTACAAGACAGTTGTTACTAAATGTAATTAGTTATAAGATTTATATTTTAAAAAGAGCAACCACCAAGTTTCTTGCTGGCTATTCTCTGTAGGAACAGTTTTCTGAACCAGCAGTAGAGTTGAAGATTCAAAATCACTTGTTTACAAGTTTACTTGAATAAAGAAAACTTTGAATGTGAAATTTAATTTTGGTGTGGTCTAAAAACACTCGCTTTTTGTTATCACTGATCATCACCTGATGCGCTTTCATGACGTTTGTGAAGTATGAGTGAACGCTGACGATAGGCCGCATCTGCTCGAAGTCGTACTCCAAGCACAGCTCCTCGTTGATCACCACCACGTTGACATCTTCTTCACACCCAAGCGTCTCCCTCTGGAAGTAATAAACATTTATTTTTAGTATAAACTAAAAGTAAAAAAGACCTGTATGACCCTGCCTTCAGCTTCTCGGGTCGCGGGATCCTTTCTAGCATAATCATCCTCCCGCCCTTATTCCACTTTAAGTGGGGTCGGCACAACATGTTACAAACACATTGTCATATGATTTGGCTACGTATTTTACGACCGGCTGCCAACCTGACGTCAACTACCTTAGTCGCCTTTTACACCTTGGTAAGAATTGAGGGTGGTCAATTCTACTCAGCCGGATACTACTACAGTTTGAAAACACTGTTAAAGGGGGCTGATACAAAAAGTCTACTAAACTATTGAGGATTATATAGATGATAAAAATGCGTGGATTTAGCTACTCCTCTAGCCTGTACAAGATAGTAATAACCAAATGTATCTAGTTATAAGAATTTTATTTGAAAAGAGCAACCGCCGAGTTTCTTGCTGGCTCTTGTCGATAGGAACAGCTTTCGAACCAGCAGTAGAGTTGACGATTCAAAACCACTTGTTTACAAGTTTATTTGAATAAAGTATATTTTGAATTTGAATTTGAATTTACCAGTTTAGCCTGCCGCATAATCTGTCTTTGCTTTCTCTGGAACTCTTCCATGGTTGCTTTGTCTGTGCTGCGCGCTAGCGATTTTTTATCCAATACCTATTAACATTAAAAAAAAAACAGAGTGTTACCGACGATACGACATTATACATTGATCATTTTTGCGTAATAGATAACTTTGGCTTAAATCATCATCTTCCTGTCCTTATCTCGCTGTAAGTGGGGTCGGCACAACATGTTGTCACGTGATTTGGCTACGTATTTTACGACCGGCCGCCTGCCTGATGTCAACTTAACTTTGTCATATTTTACGACACCTCGGTAAGAAAGAGGGTGGTCTATTCTACTCAACCAGATACCACACGGTGGGTCAACTTACCTGAGTCGCCTTTAACGACACCTCGGTAAAAAAATAGGGTGGTCTATTCTACTCAGCCATACCACACGGGCCTGGGTGTGTATTTGTATTTAAGTATGTATTTATCTGTCCCCCATAGCACAAGTATTAAGTTATTTACTTTGGGGACGGACAACCGTGTCCCATATATTTATATTAATTCCAAAATGGAGTATTTAAATTAAATTAAAGAAAACTGTTTTGTAATAACGCGTCAATCAGTACCTTTCTTATGTTACGCCGCCCCTTGCCGTATTTCTGGGAGGATTTCTTGCCGGTATATGACGAGTCTTCGCCGAGCAGTTCTCTTGTGAGTATCCTGGAATTAAGATTGAGATCAATTTAGGACAGACATACATTCAATAGAGCTGTGATAGCCCAGCGGTGAGACCGTGCGACTCCTTCGAGAGGAATACGAGTTCAAACCCGGGCAGGCATCAATGAGCTTTTCTATTAAATCTCATGTGTCTAATTGATAATTGCGATTTATCACACGCTTTTCGGTGAAGGAAAACATCGTGAGGAAACCAACATATCTCTAGAGAATTCTTGAGATATGTGTAATCTACCAATCCGCATTGGAGCAGCGTGGTAGGTTTTAGCTTACTTATCTTAGCCAACCCTTCTCTCCAGAAACGGAGAGAGGAGGCCTATTCCCAACAGTGGGATTGTAACAGGCCGCTACTTTACTTTTTTTTAATTATACATTCACCAAAGCACCACCTTTGCGAGCGATTCTATCGCAACTATAACAATAAATTAAAAACTATTAATTAAAATATTTTGCTATCATCCACGATTAAGTAAATAGAAAATATATCGACTGTGAATTGGCAAATTGTCCTATCTTATTTTTGACATCTTGTCAGGAAGAAGAATAAACTTGATTAATTAATACATTCGCAATAATATTTAGGAAATAAAAAAACTGTTGTCTTTAAATATGTTTATTTATTTACAAATTTTCTATTAGACAATAGATGTTGATACGGTAAATGATGGGCAGTAGTACCAATGCGGTTAAAAAGAGATGTCTTAAAATTAGAGATAGGATATATTGCCGGTTCACAGTCGATATATAATGCTAAATGTAGAGTGGACTATCCGTTCTCATATCTGATACTTACAAAATTCGTAAAAAAATATGCACAAATCTCTACCACCGCTACCACTACACACAAGCACTACACACGTTCACTATCACAAACTCAACAATAGTGCTTTGCGATTTTGTCGTAGAGTCCATCTCCTGATGACGCTTCGGTTAGGGGGCCTAACGATCGAGTTTGTGATAGTAAATGTATGCACTGTGTATTTTGTATATATCTTCCATTTTTTAAATTGACAAGGGATACTATGTATCTACCGTTTAAAGTTAAAAGACATATAGCTACATTGTTAGCATACCATATAAACGATAAAGTTACATGTGTAACTAATTCTTTTGATTCTTATGTTAACTGTACTAATAGTACTAATATTTCTATTTTTGACTCCTGTACTAGTAGTAGTACTTGTATTATTCCTAGTATTAATCTTGGTTGTGATAATACTAGTTTAAACTAGAAATAAGGACAACAGATAAGCCTTGTCAAATGAATTTAGTACACCAGAACTTACAAGGATTATCTGGCAAGGAATTCGAATTAGAATTATTTAAAAAAAAATTTAACATTGATGTTATGTGCATAACTGAGCACTGGCTTAATAGTTCGCAATTATTGTTAAATATTAAGGATTATGCAGTATCCAGTGCTTTCTCCAGAAAGACCACGAACCGTGGTTCAAATCATGGGGGTTCTCTTATATTAGTACGGGACAATATACATTATAAAAAAAAGGAATGACATTTTGGGTCTCTCTGTAGAACACATTGTTGAGCTGTCTAGTGTTGAGCTGGAGCAATATCTAGTTGTTTGCGTTTACCGGCCGCCCTCAGGCGATTTTAATGTATTTGAAGAAGTTATGGAGGAAGTACTTAAGAAGATAAGTAATTCATCTAAAAAAATCTTAATTTGCGGTGATTTCAATGTAGACATTTTAGTGAAGAGTGCTAAAAGATGTAAATTACTTAACCTATTAAGGTGTTTTAACCTGGATAATGTTTTTAATGAACCTACTAGAATAACTGCAACTTCAGCTACTTGCCTTGATAATATATTTTGCAATTGTAAAATCTTACTTAAATCAATTATAAATAGCTTAAGATCAGATCATAGTGGACAGAAAATATCAGTTCCTGGCTTTGAACAAAGGCTTAAGAAAATAATTAAATTAAGACCTGTTACTACCAAAAAATGAATACCTTTAAAGATAATATCTTAGCTAAACTACCCACAATTAATGCTGCACAGAATGATCCGGATGAACTTTATAATTCTCTCTTTAGCTTAATTAACCTTGAATTTAACCGTGTCTTTAAAGTTGTGGAAAAAAAATATCACCAAATCTAAAGTTCAGTGACTGGGCAACAGTTGGCATTTACAAAAGCAGGAATAACTTGTTTGACTTGTATGCACAAAAACAGTTCAATCGAACCCCCATATTCACCGATTATGTAAAAAAATATTCAAAATTATTTAAAACTTTTTGCTTACAAGCAAAGTCTTTATATATAAAAAGGAAGATCGCTACTTCTGAAAATAAAATAAAAGCGACGTGGAATATTTTAAATGATGAAATTGGTAAAAATAAAATTCAACACAATTACAATGATAATCTTGAACTTAGCATCGGTAACAAAATTATTACTTCTAATTTAGAAGTAGCCCGCACATTTGAAAGTTTTTTTCGAGACATACCAATTACTACTACTAAATATATTAATTCCTCGCCAACAATAGCACTTAATCTTTTACAAAAGAGCGTCACTGTATGTGGCGTTGTCTTTAATTTTAAACATATTACCCCATATGATGTTATAAAAAGCTTCCAAACAATTCAATTAAAAAAAAACGGAAGACTTATGGGGAATGTCAGTACGGACAATTCAGAATATCATTGATGTCCTTGCGTCTCATTTAGCTCAAATTTTCAATAAAACTGTAGATTCAGGTATATTTCCAGATCACATGAAACATAGTAAATTAGTTCCTCTGTTTAAATCTGGAGATAAAAAAGATCCAAACAATTACAGACCAATTTCAATACTACCAGCTTTTAGTAAAATCTTTGAAAAAATCATGCTTAATCAACTGCTCGATCATTTCAATTCGAATAAATTATTTCATTCAGAGCAGTATGGTTTTACAAAGGGTAGATCCACAACAGATGCGGGTGCAAGATTAATGAAACATGTTTTTAATGCTTGGGAGAAGTTCCAGAACGTCCTAGGTGTTTTCTGTGACCTATCAAAGGCATTTGATTGTGTTCAGCATGAGACTCTCTTGCGAAAACTAAGCCATTATGGGGTAAAAGGTACTGCACTAAACCTAATTGCCTCATATCTTAGTAATAGAATTCAAAAAGTATGTGTAAATAATGTAAAGTCATCCGGTTCAATCACGAAAATGGGTGTGCCCCAAGGCTCTATTCTCGGTCCCTTCCTGTTTTTAATATATATAAATGATTTGCCATTTTATGTTAACAATATTTGTGACGTAGTACTTTTCGCAGATGACACATCATTATTATTTAAGATTGACAAAACAAAAACGAAAGTTGACGATGTGAACAGGGCTTTGTGACAGGTATCGCATTGGTTTGCAATAAATAATTTGACATTAAATACAAATAAGAGTAAGTGTTTAGAATTCGCATTGCCTAATGCTGAAAAAGTAGTACATACAGTAAAAATTAATAATGAAATAGTAAAAACAGAAGAATTAGCTGTCTTTCTGGGAGTTACCTTGGATGTAAAGCTGCAATGGGGACCCCATATAACGAATCTTTGTGGTAAACTTAGCTCCGCTGCTTATGCCATTAGGAAGATTAGGCAATTAGCTGATATTGAAACAGCAAGACTTGTCTATTTTTCTTATTTTCATAGCATCATGGCATACAGTATCTTGCTATGGGGTAAAGCAGCTGATATCCAAAAAATATTTGTTTTACAAAAGCGAGCTGTTCGTGCGATTTATAATATGAAACCACGTGACTCGCTTCGTGATAAATTTAAAGAAATAGGTATTCTTACTGTAGCTTCACAATACATTTATAATAATATAGTGTTTGTGAAACAAAATATACATCTTTTTAATAAAAAAAGCGATATTAGTAATAGGCAAACTAGGAACCGAAATAAATTAAGAATACCAAGGCTAAGGCTTCAGAAAGTACGTAGATCGTTTGTGGGCTTCGGTATACTTTTCTATAATAAAATTCCTCAATCAATTTTGGACTTGCCTTTACACAAGTTCAAAAAAGCAATTAAAGAGACTCTCATTAATAAAGCTTACTATAATGTTGAAGACTATGTCAATGATAAGAAAGCTTGGAACTAAATTGCGACCAGCTATGTACTAGACGATATTATAATCTAAGTTTGTTAACAATAGTTAATACAAAACTGTAATATTTATTTTTTTAAAAGAGTGACCGCCGAGTTTCTTTCTGGTTTTTCTCGGTTAGAGCACCTTTCCGAACCAGTTGTAGCTTCAATTTAATTTTAATTTGACGATTCAAAAGTGCTTGTAATAGGCCAATTTGAATAAAGACTAATTTGAATTTGAATTTGAATTTACTATATCGCGGATTATAGCAAAATAATTTCGTTTTTCTTTTGTATTATGGATCTCCGCAAAGTAACGCCTTACTTTATAAATCATTTAAAAATAAATAAATACAATAAATATACATTCCGAAGGTACAAAAGTAATAACAAATTATTTTGCTAAAATCCGCGATAAAGTTAACACATTATATATATTTATATATAATGCTAAATGTTGAGTGGACTACCCGGTATCGCAAAGCCTTGCGATTTTGACATGAAGTCGTAACTCCTGATGATGTTTCGGGTTCGGGGCGAAACGAATTGTTGAGTTTGTGATAGTGCACGTGTGTAGTGCTTGTGTATTGTGGTGGCAGTGGTGGATATTTATGCATGTGTTTTTACGTATCCATAAAAATCTCCATATATTGGGTATGTAAACAAATCCACTCTACATTTATCATTGTATATATTTTCTCTTTAGTTTATCTCGGATTATAGCAAAATAATTTTTTGTATTATGGATCTGCGCAAAGTAACGCCTAATTCTATAAATTATTTAAAAATAAATAAATATATGTCGGCGGGTAGCCGTACTTTGAATATTAACATCACGCCATTTGATTTAGATTGTTATTATGATGTTTAATTTGTCGACAACTACCTTCATTTCTAAACTAAAAACACGTGGTCAATATTTTTACCACGTGTTCAGAATTAAAACTGATTTATATTCACTAGTTACTTTGTAATAAATTTAGACATTATAAACTTGACCGTTAGTAGAAGCTTACAAGAATGAGATAGGCATATCCGTTTCCTGTTGTTTATGTTCTTCTCTTATACCCTATAAGCACTGTCTCTTTCGCACACCCCACCAGGCGCGGAGGCTTGCTAAGAAGCGTATCCGCGTTTTGTCTTCATTGGCGTGAAATTTCATGTTGAGTTCACAAGTTAGTTTACATGTAAACTTTTTCTTGTACTAGTTAACTTTTGGTGAAGTGAATTATATTTAACGAAGTCCACACGTAAGTTGCACAAGTATCTAATATTATCATAACGGTGTTACCGTTCGATTGAAAACTGTTTTATATTACTAACGAAAGTTTTAATATTTTTTATATGTCTACCCTTAAAATTACCTTTTGTATTTTAAAGCAAAAAGAAGTGTTTTTGCATAGCTTACGTAACTTAATATCCTGGTCTAGAACCCCTAACGCTACTCTGGTAAATCTGAACGAAAAAGTTGACGAAATTTTCCTTAAAGGAGAATTCATGAAAGTATCGCAGGATCTCTTACAAATTACCTGCGGTCACAGAGCTGAAACTATAGAAATGAGAAGGGTTGGTATACTTAAATCGGTTAAAGACCCGCTAATAAAAGTATCGTTGAATAAAATTCCACCTTCGAATTCCCACATTTTTGAACCAGACGCTTTTACTACTGCTCTGGAAAAATCGGGTGGAGTCAGAAAAACATTCTGGCCGGTAAATCCAATTCACAGTGGCAATGCTTCGCGAGCAAAGCCTCCGACTATTACACGTATCCCCTCGCAGGGGTTTTTACGTAATCATGTGCCAAGCCATGGTCAGTCCAGTGGTGGCCACGATCATCAAAGCTATTTGCATGGTCACAGTAATCAACCCTCGCAGGGTTACCAATATTTGTTTAAGTCTCGGCAAAAAGCGCAGAGTAGGGGTCCAGAACAGTGCAACTATAATCCTAATTATAGAAATTCTTCCTTTCGACCTCGCGGGTCTATACAATATGGGCACTCACAAAGGGGACGAAAGCGCCAATTCTCTCCCTCTGACTATAAAGGGAATAAAAAGCAAAAACAATGACTCGCAGTCAATTCGATTCCAAGCAGGGGGATTGGCCAATCATGCCAGTCGATGGAAGGAACTGGGAGCACCAGATTAAAAGATTAAAAATAATAACAGGGTATCGCATACCCTTTTAACAAAAGCCTCCCTTAATAACACCGAATCTGAAAAGCGATCGTCGTCGCACTTTTCAGTCAATGGAAATGGACACAACAATTTATCAAATGAAACAGCAGGGAGTTTTAGACATAGCAACTCACTCTCCAAGCTTTCTGTCGCAAATATTTCTATTGCCGAAAAGCGACGGCTCGTACCGTCCCATATTCAACCTGAGGTCATTAAACCAATATGTCCTAACAGATCGCTTTCGTTTAATGAACATGTACCGTATTCCAGAATTCATTCAGTATCGAGATTGGATGTGCAAAGTCGACCTATCACAAGCATATTTCAATATACCGATATACCAGTCACACAGACGGTTTCTGCGCCTCCTATACAAGGACGAAGTTCTCGAAATGACCTGTTTGCCATTCGGTCTAAGTACAGCGCCGAAGGTGTTTGCTTGTCTTGCAAACTGGATAGCTCAACTTCTTCGAGAAAAAGGTCTCAGAATAATCGTATATCTCGACGATTTCTTACTTGCACATCAGGAGGCGCATGTACTGGCCGAACACATACTTATTCTTGTAGAAACATTAGAGCATCTCGGTTTCATGATAAATTACGAGAAGTCAGTTCTTGTTCCGCAGAAACAAATGACTTTTTTGGGCGTTGTTTGGGATTAATGGAACAATGTCAAAAAACTACCATTAGAAAAGTCAAATGCTGTGGTCAACAAAATTTCCCTTCTATTGATATCGAAAAAAGCATCTCTGAAAGAGCTTCAAAGCCTTGTCGGTCTCTTAAACTTTGCCAGTTTCGTTGTGCCTCGCGGCAGACTGAACCACCGGTCAACCCTAAGATTTCTGAATTCTCTACCGGAACACCCGACAAAGACCAGGTATGCTCTTCCTTGCACAGTGTTAGAAGAATTGCACTGGTGGATGCAAAATTGCCATCTAGCTTCAACGATACATTTGCCACCAACAACGCATTTCCTTACAACAGATGCGTCGGACATAGGATGGGGAGCACAATTGAACAATCAGGTCATGTCGGGCGGTTGGGACGTAAAAGAAAGACATCTCCACTGCAATCTGAAAGAACTGCTAGTCATCCTGAAAGTTCTAGTCACAAGCAGCAAACATAAAAGGAGGATCGCTTCTAATTCAGTCGGACAACAGGTCTGCGATAGCTTATCTCCGCAACGAGGGCGGGACCAGGTCCCAGTCACTCATGAAATTAACGTATCGAATTTTACAGACTCTAGACGAATATCAGATTCTTTTCAAAATATATAATATTCCCGGGAAGTTCAACAGCCAAGATTGCTTATCGAGACACCGAAAATCCCCGGAATGGCACTTACTCCCGATTTGCACAGAAATGATCTTTACAAAAATGGGGACACCTGTGATCGATCTATTCGCATCCAAGACAGCTCGAGTACTAGTGAACTATGCAACACTAGATTTCAGCGATCAGGATGCGATGTTTCACGACGCATTCAGCGTAACATGGAATTTCCCATTGGCGTGGATATTTCCGCCACCGTTTCTTATTCCCCGAGTTCTGATGCACCTCAATCAAGACACGGGCGTGTATTTGATAGTAGTGCCGCGTTGGGAGAAGGTGTTCTGGCGGGCGGACCTCAAATCACGAGCGATCGCAGCCCCGTTCACCCTAACGAATCTGAAAAGTTTTCTCGTCGACACAACGACAGGGCTACCCCCTCCCAAAGTTCAAGAAATGATATTAGAAATATGGAAATGTGGGGGTGGAGTGAGAAAATAAAAAAATGGGATCCTAGTCAGATTGCTTTGTTGAAATCGTCGTGGCGAATGTCCACCTTAAATACCTATAGATCCCCATGGAATCGTTGGGTAGCATGGGCAAAGCATCATAATATAGAACCATTTCATCCCGGAGGATCTGATTTAGCACAGTTTTTAGCTGATTTACATCTAAAATTTAAATTTTCTTATAATACAATTCTTCTCCATAAATCAGTAATTTCCACACTCTGTAATACAGAGCTGTCTGGTAAGTTATCTGAAGATGTACTTGTAAAGCATATTCTAAAATCAATTTCAATCAAAAGTCTTAAGGCTCAGAAACCCCCCATTTGGGACATCAAAACTTTGTCTGCGTATATGAGTAACTATTCCATAGATGATACAAATATTTTTCAAATTGTTAGACATACAGCAGCATTATTGTGCCTTTGTTCAGGGCGTAGAATGCACGATTTAACTCTGTTAAGTGTCGACAAAGAGCATTGTTATATTCAGGATGATTGTGTAGTTTTGTTGCCTCTATTTGGATCCAAAACTGATTGTAGAGAATACAGACAATCCGGTTGGAAATTGTTCAATAATGCACAAAATCATTATTTAAATCCAGTCTACTGGATCAATAAAACTATTACTAGTTTAAACGACAGGCGTAAGATCTCCGGTGCCTCTAATTTGTTTATAACCTTGCGGGGTAATCCATCTCCTGCCTCCCGTACTGTTATAGCTGGATGGTTTAAATCTCTTCTGAAAGAAGCTGGTATATTAGATACCCCGGGAAGTGTACGAGCCGCTGTTGCTTCCAGAAATTGGATTGATAATGTTCCTATCGATGACATATTAGCCAGGAGTAATTGGAAATCCGTAAAAACCTTTCAAAAATTTTATTGTCGCGAAGTAATTTTTCCGTCGGTGAATAATGATATTGCGAATTCTGTTACACCATTGTTTAATTCAGTGCTTTGATTATATTGATACAATTACTGGCTGTTTAATATCATTATCACAATCAGTGTTCTCAATGTAAATCTATTATCATTAATTATATACTTAAATGTTAATTGAAGTATACTGTACAACTATAAATATTAGTATATTATTAAAATGTTCATTTTCTTATCGCACACGTTTTTATTCTTTATTTTGGTACTCATTATGTCCTACAAACTTATAGGTCACATTGGCGATTATTATTTTTCACCAGGCGATAACAAACAGGTCTCATTCTTGTAAGCTTCTACTAACGGTCAAGTTTATAATAGACTCGTTTTACCTGAAATAAAACGATTATTATATACTTACCTTAGTAGAAGCTTACTTTTCATTTCTGCCTGGTGGCTTTTTGAATTCGACACAATGAAGACAAAACGCGGATACGCTTCTTAGCAAGCCTCCGCGCCTGGTGGGGTGTGCGAAAGAGACAGTGCTTATAGGGTAGAAAGAGAAGAACATAAACAACAGGAAACGGATATGCCTATCTCATTCTTGTAAGCTTCTACTAAGGTAAGTATATAATAATCGTTTTATTTCAGGTAAAACGAGTCTATTTCATTTTAAAATTAAGAACATTTCTTTGTATGTAAAGAAGTTTTAGTTGAAAAGGTGGGTACTTTGTTCAATCGAATGACACACCCAGTTTTTCTATATAAAGCCGAGCGCGCGCCGGCTCGGGTCATTATTCTGTCTCGGACCGCCGCAGTGAACGGAGCTCAGAATAAAAGTGTATCAAAGTTACTACGCTGTTTTGTATTAAACACCAAGTATGGGTGATAGCCCTGCTAGTGACGTCAGCATTGCTGACGTCACACTTTTAAAAAATAATCACGGCGAGCCTCGTCCGTCATATACATTCCCATAACATGTCAGCTTTACATCTGTCTCTATCAGTGAACGCCTATCTGGTGACAATAAAACACAATGTTACTCACTTCATTTGCTTACGCCTTTCGAAAAGTTTCTTAATGGACCGCCGCCGCGGAGGCCGGCACCTTGTCCGCATCGCAGGGCCGTCGGTTCGCTTCTCGATGAACTCGCTGACGATTTTTGCACGTTTCGCATCGTCCACACTGAACATCAGAAATGCATTGTAATATATTCTAAAACATGTAAAACATCATCAATGTCGTGTGGTATCCAGCTTCTTGGAATAGACCACCCTCATTTCTTACCGAGGTGTCGTAAAAGGCGATTAAGGTAAGTTGACGTCAGGCAGGTGGCCGGTCGTAAAAAACGTAGCCAAATCATGTGACAACATGTTTGTAACATGTTGTGCCGACCCCACTTAGAGTGGGATAAGTGCAGGAGAATGATGATGATGACATGTAAAACATCATCAGTCATATTCCCACTCTGAGTGGGGTCGGCACATGTTTTAAACATGTTGTTAAATGATTTGGCTAGATATTTTACGACCGGCCCCCTGCCTGACTTCAACTCACCTTATTCGCTTTTTACGACACCTCGGCAAGAAATGTGGATGGTCTATTCCACGCAGCCGGATACCGCAAGACGGGTTAACTGACCTTAATCATCTTTTACGACACCTCGGTAAGAAATGTGGATGGTCTATTCTACGCAGCCGGATACCGCAACACGGGTTAACTGACCTTAATCATCTTTTACGACACCTCGGTAAGAAATGTGGATGGTCTATTCTACGCAGCCGGACACCACACGGCGGGTTAACTGACCTTAATCATCTTTTACGACACCTCAGTAAGATATGAGGGTGGTCTATTCTACGCAGCCGGATACCACACGGCGGGCAAAACATATAAAACACTACTGATTAATTTAAAATTTTAATTGAAATTTTGAATATAAAAGTAATTATTGTGAGTTAACCATAAGAGATAGAGACATGCCATCGCGGACTTTTTTGTAGTATTTTGTAGTCTACAATTCTATGGTACATTACTTTGGCTTATCCCTATTGGTTTACGCGGGTACACGCGAGAGTAAAGATCCCAGCAGGCGAGATTTTTTACAACTGCGTGACATCTTCAACACAATTTACGTAAAGGCGTTATGTATTATCAACCTAAACATTCCGGAAGAATTGTACTATCTCTTGGTAAAAACCGTACGAAAATCGGTTCAGTAAATTTTCAGGAAATCGATCTCAGACAGACAGTTTTACTTTTTTTTATAATTAGTATAGAACATTAAAAAATCCTAGATGATAATAGATCTACTGGAAAGCTGTGCGTTTTAGAATTAAACAAAAGAATAAATTTTTCCTACTTTGAATAAATTTTATTGAATGATATAGTTGCCATGACTATTTATAACTTTTTACCATCGTGATGGTAATATATATCGCACGCTTAGTATTAAAGTGACCGAAACCAAAATCAGGCTTAAGTGAGTAAGATACATTGTAATCCTCATTATGCTATCTATGACATGACGCCACTATTTAGTTAAATAGTGTTTCAAAAGTAATAGTTAAATTACTTTGCTATAGTCCGCGATACAGTAAATAGAAAATACGTATAGTGTTAAATGTATAGTGGACTATCCTTTTTTCATACCCGTTACATGCAGGATTCGTAAAAACACATGAGGTTTGTGCATGTGTTTGTCCTGCATGTATCGATATACATTTAACACTATATACATATATTTTCTATTTGCTGTAGCGCGGATTATAGCGAAATAATTTTATTATTACTTTTGTATTATGGATCTCCACAAAGTAACGCCTAATTCTATAAATTATTTAAATGGTGTTTTCTTGCACTTTCAAGTTATGGGTGTCTTTAATATTCACGAGTTTTATTGCAATTTATCACGAAATAACTTTTTAAAATTCGGTCTCTTTAATACTAAGTGAGCGATATATCCTATTAAAAAATGCCTTATCTCTAGAAAGCAAAAATTTCAACAGTGCTTAGTCTGACATATTCTTCGTTCTTAAATTGTTTCCGCTGTAAGAAATTTTGTAAGGACAGAAGCAAGCTGCAATCTACTAAACAACTAGAAAGTGAATAGTGTAGATAAAATAAGTAATAAAAGAAATTATAAAATAAGTTATGAGGCACCTACTTTGGGCACTCTTGTTTCTTTTCCAACCGCTTGAGAAGTTTTTCTTTGGTCGTGAACCACTGTTTCTCTTCTTCTGAAGAGGAATCATCTCCCTTTGGTTGATCTCGACAAGGTTGAGTTTTCGAAGCGGTTTTCTGAAAAAGTATTTCACAATCTCAACAATCGTTTAGCCCCGTAATCAACGAAGCGTCTTCAGGAGATTCACGGCAAATTCGCAAAGCAACGCATCATCCAAGCACGAGTTATATAGTATACAAGTTTACCCCCACCATTTATTTTGCCTTCGAACACATGTGTATTGTTCGGTTATTGGTGACGGATAGTGCATGAGTTTTTAAGAATTCTGCGACGAAATGTAACGGAATAAATAAATAAGAATAATTTCTTATTTATTTATTTCTAAACATTTAAAATTATTGATTGCATTATAATAAAGATTATTTTGATTTGTTTGGATTTGATAGTATAACGTAATCGTATACTTACAGTAGAATTCCTTGTAATAGGCTTAGTGGGTGTATCCTTGATGTCTGGTATTTCGTCTTTAATGTCAACGGGAGCGTGCAACAAGGCCAATTCTTTATTCATCATTTTATCAGCAGTAAGCATCAAATTATCCGCTTGTACTTTATCTTTGTTCTCTTCTTTTTTTTCCTTTTCCTCATTTTTAGACTTTGACGTGCCAACCGTCTTCTTAGGACCTTTACCTTTACCACCTTTACCGTCCAAATCAGGTTTTTCTGAATCACTATCGTCATTCATAAGATAACCTTTCGCCAAATAACTCTCGGAGCTTGGAGCTTGTGTCTAAAAACAAACACTATAGATTTAGATTTCACACAGCATAACTATATCAATGGGCCTCATAAAAAAGCCCAGTCATTCAGCGGGCGATTGAAGGAGCTATGCTTGGAGTATCTTTACGCGATCAAATATGGAATGGGGAGATCCGTAGTACAACCAAAGTTGGCAGAATAGCCCGTTGGCGCAGTGGGTAGTGACCCTGCTTTCAGCACCGCGGGTCGCGGGTTCGATTCCCGCTGAGGGCCAACGTTTTCTGTAAACACCAAGCACAATATTTTACTGGATAATTTATAGAATTAGGCGTTACTTTGCGGAGATCCATAATACAAAAGTAATAATAAAATTATTTTGCTGTTGGCTCAGCTCGCAGCTCGCAATTATATAGATAGATGAAATAAAAATTGAACCCTTTTCTATTAGAATCATGTAATGTTTTTAAACAACAATTTTACTGGGAAAAAATGTAGTCACAGACTACTTAGTAATGGTCATACAGATTACAGAGTATGAAATTAGTTTATAATCTATGGTGCCTGAACATCTTCCCCCGCGTTGAAAGGCTTTTCTTTCAACATGTCCATGAGAAGTGGGCATAAGTGTCGTAGTGGCCGTCTGAAGGAACCTCTCGTAGTGTTTACGTCAGCCACGCGAGATATGCCGTCTGGTCCTGGGAATAGACGATCAATTCGTCCCAGCCGCCAACACAGTGGAGGAGTGTTATCTTCTTGCATTAGGACTAAGTCGCCGATTTTGAGTTTCGGACCTTCTGGGGAACGCCATTTACAACGTAGTTGCAGTTCGGATATATATTCGTGCTGCCATCGCTGCCAGAAGTGTTGCCTTATCAGTTCTAGACGTGCATAGCGTTTTAGTACATTCGGATTGTGGTCGATCAGAGATGGTGTTGCCATTGCGTTTATTGGACGACCAATGAGAAAGTGCCCCGGAGTGAGAACTAGGAGATCATCAGGAGAGGACGATAGAGGGCAGAGGGGACGACTGTTTAGAATAGCCTCGACTTGTGCGAATAACGTTTTTAATTCTTCAAAAGTTAAGTGAGTGTTACCCATCACTCGTTTTACATGGTACTTCGCGGATTTGACGCCGGCTTCCCATATGCCGCCAAAATGAGGAGCGTATGATGGTGAAAAATTAAATTAAATTTCTTCTTGAGATGCAAGATCAAGTAGAGGTTCTGTTGTTTGTTTTAAAAAGGTACCAATTTCCTTGGCTGCCCCAACAAAATTACGCCCATTGTCACAAAATATTTCAAGCGGTTTTCCCCTCCTTAGGATAAAACGTCGCAATGTCATAATGAAAGCATCTTTGCTCAAATCGCTGACCGCTTCCAAATGCAAACATTTATATCGTAGGCAGATGAACAAACATAAATAGCTCTTGATAAGTCTAGCGCCACGGCCCTCTCTATTTAGTATCATAAATGGACCCGCGAAATCTATTCCAACACTTCTAAAAGGAAAGTCGGGAGTTATGCGCTGTGCAGGTAAATTTCCCATGACGGGTGTAAGGGCCTTGCCTTGCATCCTTCTGCAAGTGACGCACATTTGAACTGTGCGCCTTGCAAGCCGTCGACCATTTATTGGCCAAATTTTTTCTCTTACAGAAGCAAGCAATAACTGAGGGCCAGCATGTAAGTTGTTCAAATGATAATGTTCAAATAGAAGTTTGGTAAGATGATGGGAGGAATGTAAAAGTATTGGATGCTTTCTATCGTAGCTTAAACTGGAGGCATCGATTCGGCCACCAACTCTTATTAAATTCTCAGAATCAATAAAAGGTGAGAGAGATAAGATGTTCGATTTTGAACTCAATGATTTGTTTTTAGTTAAATTGAAGTGTTCTTTTGGAAAAGATTGTTTCTGCGCCACTAAACATAAATAGTGAAATGCATTATTGAGTTCCTCGATAGTAAGATTGCCGAGTATTTTATTTTTAGAATTTTTTGTATTGTTAATAAATCTGAGAACGTAAGCAGTTATGCGTTTCAGTTTATTAAATTTTGAGTAATTTTCTATTTTTATTACAGGCTCATCTAATTCTAGGATGACTGTAAAAGATTTTAATTCAGGTAAGATAAGTTTAGGATCGTTCTTGAATTCTGGCCAATCAATTTCAGATTTAGCCAAAAATGACGGTCCAGACCACCATAACTGACTACCTCCAATTTCTTGTGGCTCTAGACCTCTCGAAATGAGGTCTGCTGGGTTTTCAAAGGTAGGTACATAATGCCAGGATGCTACATCGGTCAAGTCACATATTTCGACTACGCGGTTGGCCACAAAAGCCTTGAGGTTGCGTGTGTTGTTTCGAAGCCAGCCGAGGACAATAGTGGAATCTGTCCAATGGACAAGACAATTCACTGGGTGTCTTAAAGAATCTACCGTGGCCTTAACCAACCTAGCAGATAATAATGCAGCACTCAACTCCAATCGTGGAATGGTAATTGGCTTGAGTGGAGCAACTTTAGATTTAGCGCATAAAAGTTTGACAAAAACATCACCAGTGCAGTTTAGTGATCTCAAGTAAATGCATGCTCCATAGGCAGACTGAGAAGCATCACTGAAAGAATGCAATTCGATGTGCACTGGCGAGTCACACAATACTAGTCTGGGAAGCTCAAGAGATGATATAACGTGTAAGTTATTTGCGAATTTTTCCCATGCCGATTTTGTGTCATCAGGCACAGGATCATCCCAACCTATCTTGCTGAGCCATAATTGTTGCAATATCATTTTAGGTTTAATAATGCAGGGACCTAATAATCCAAGCGGATCGAAGATTTTAAATGATGATGATAGAATTGAACGTTTTGTTAAGACGTTATTTTTGGGCGATGGTTGAATAGAAAAATGAAGACTATCACGTCTACAATTCCATCCTAAGCCCAATGTACTTGAAGACTCACTTAAGCTCAGATTATCGTTTGCGTTTATAGCAGAGGATCGATAAATAGCCTCCGAATTAGATTTGTACTTGCGTAAATTGAAACAACCCTTTTGTAAGGCGTCAGATACAGAACTTTGTATGTGAAGAAGAACTTCTTCATCATCGGAACCAGTAATCAAGTCGTCAACATAAAAATCATGTTGAATTATAGTTTTGACCAGTTCATCATCACACTCTTCCCCTAACTGCCAAAGACAACGTGTGCTCAAAAAGCTTGCGCTGGAGAACCCGTAAGTAACAGTATTCAATCGATACGTTTCGATGGGCCTGGATGCATCCTCTCTCCATAATATGAGTTGAAGATCCCGATGTTCTTCGTCAATCAGAACTTGGCGATACATTTTCTCTATGTCACCTGTTAAAATATATTTATATTGACGAGCCCTAATAAGGATGGAGAACAGCGAGTCCTGAATGTTTGGCCCTATTAGCTGTATATCATTAACAGATAATCCTGAAGAGGTTCGTGCTGACCCATCAAAAACAACGCGAATCTTCGTCGATTCGCTATTAGACTTAAAAACCGCGTGATGACAAAGAAAATATCCCGGCTCTGGTCTTTGCGAGGGTGACTTTTGGAGATGACCCAACTTAGCATATTCCCGGATAAAGTTAACATATTGTAACTTGATTGCTGGTTTATTACTAAGTCGTCTTTCTAAATTGTAGAAACGCCTTTTAGCTAGGTTATAAGAATCGCCTAGACTGCTTGGTGATTTGAGAAGAGGTAATTTTACACAAAACCTGCCTGTGCTCAGACGGTAAGTATTACGTAGAAAGTGTTGTTGACATGCCATTTCATTTTCAGTTAAAACTGGATTTTGAGGAACCGATTCAAGCTCCCAAAATTTTGATAATTGATTGTCAATGTTTTCAAAGTAAGATAGGTTAGCAAGACATCGTCTACTTTTAGAGTAGGGATTGTTTGTGATAGAACCTGCAATCAACCAGCCGAACTGAGAACTTCTTAATTTAGGGTTACTGGGGCCGAGAGACAGTTGCTGACAACCCAAGATGCCCCAGAAGATATCGGCACCGATTAAAACGTCTATCGGTGCAGGTTGGTCGAAGGATGGGTCTGCTAATTGGATATTAGCTGGCAATTTGAATTGTTGAAAGTCTATAATAGTTTTGGGAATTTCACCTGTCAGTTTCTCTAATACAAAACAGGTAAGTAGTATATTGAAGTTGTTGTTAATTGAACTGAACTGGAGACTACAGCTCTCTGTGACCTTATTGCAGGAGCTGTTGCCAATGCCAATAAGATTTATAGAATTTATGCATTGTGAATCAAGTGATAGTTTTTGTTTTAAAGATTGGCTGATAAACGAAGATTGACTTCCACAGTCGAGCAGCGCCCGAACTGTTTCACTTTGATTAGTATTAGGATTCGTCACCTTAATTAAAGCAGTGGATAAGAGAACTTGGTTAACATTTTGTTCAGAGAAGTTAACTAACGCAGTGCTAATAGTGCTAGTCGTTGGTATGTTTGTGTTGTGATTCATGTGCAGAAGCGTGTTGTGTTTTTTGTGACAGACTCTGCAAGGCCCTGCTTGGCATTTATGAACGTTATGCCCAAACCTTAAACAGTTTGGGCATAATTTCAATTTTGAAATTTCAATTCTACGTTCCTGAGCACTCTTCGCCGTAAATATTGAGCATTCATATATTCGAGGTTCCCCTTTACAAATAGGGCAACTGTAAGGGTTTTGGTTGGTTGATGTGAATGATTTTATTTCCTTTTCATTGTGATAGTCACGGCTTCTAGGTACAGGCCGCAATTGAGATTTGTTTTTATCGAGTTTGTTTCTATTTAAAGTTTCTAAAACATCTACGCGATCAGATAAGAATTTGTGAAATTGCTTAAACGTGGGCACTTCATCAAAAGTGCTACGGTGCTCCTCCCACTTGGCAGTGGTAGCACTGTCTAATTTAGAAGACACCATGTGTATGATGAGAGTGTCCCATTTGTCAGTTGGTTGACCCAGGGTAGCTAGTGCACGAAGATTTTTGGATACGTGGTCAATCAAGAAGCGAATCGCTCTATCTGACTCCTGGGACAAGGATTCTATATTAAACAATGAATTTAGATGGTGGTTTATAAGTTGTTTTTTGTTATCGTAGCGGTCACACAGTATTTGCCATGCGTCACTGTAATTGGAATCGCATAACTCAATATTTGAAACTGTACGGGCAGCGTCACCCTCCAGATATGATACTAAATAGTGGAATTTGTTAACTGCCTTTATGCGATCATTGTTGTGTATAAGAGATGAGTAAGTATCTCGAAACTCTAGCCATTTGAAAAATGTGCCATCAAACTTAGCTATTTGTATTTGTGGCAGCTTGAAATCTAGCTCTTCAGGATCATTATGAGAAGTGGAATGTCTGGTGCGAACTGCAAGCGGTGAGCGAGTTGAGCACAGTTTGCTTTCATTGTCAGCAATTATGTGTAACGCTGTTGCCATGGTTATCAAGAAATCTTGTTCAATATTATCACGCTCAATGAGTTCACTACTCATGTTATCTGAATTTACAACCTCAATTTGAGTTTGCACCCCTTCAAAATAGTCTGAAAGTTTTTGAATCTTTTCATTTTTTAGTCTTAGTTCATTCAGTTGAACAAGGTTTAAGTTAGCAGAAGAAATTAAATTTAAGTAAGTTTTGTATTTGGTAAGACGCCCTTTGATTGAGCTTTGCTTTGAACAAAGATCCTTTAGCTCCCTTGCAACTGGTGTACTAGATCTCTCAGAAATCATAATTGAAATAAAGTAAAAAATGAAAGAAAGAAGAAAAATATTTCAAAGAGAATAATAGAAAGTTAAAACAAAATTATTGATAATGTAGATTGAATAATGAGAAATGTTTTACAATTAAAATGAAATACACTATGCTGCAAAGTCGCAAAAGACTAAATACAAAATAATAATTATTTTATAAAGAAATGAAAATCTTATCTGACGTTCCTCAGTTTGACACCATCTGGATAGCCGCTACACTCACAAACTGATCTCAGGATCCCCAGCTGAGCGCGCTTTCAGCTGATAAGAAACTTTAACCAGCCTGCCTCCATGTATCCGCCTGCAATGTTCAGTGAATAGATTAAATGCAATGTTGACTACTAATGGTGATTGTTATGTGGAGGACAAATTGCTTATTGAATTTAATCAGTAATTAATTTAAAATATGTTCAAGTTTATAGTTACATATATGATTTTAGTATTTATAGTTAAGTAGTTAAATATTGCACTATTATTATGTATTATATACAACAAACTTTCAATATGGAGTATTTCAATGTATTGTCAAGTATGTTAAATTAATAAGTTAAAATAGACAGTTGGCACTTAAATATTGAAGAATTGTTTTGTTTTAAAGAAAACACTCGCAAAACATATATCGCTTATCGTATTTATAGCTAGAAAATTCAATTCATTTGTAGATAAATGATGAAATGAAAAGTTAACCTGTATAAGTTGTGATGGAATGTGCGTACGTGACTTGAGGCACGTTTTTTTGCTAAGTTTTTTGTACCTATAATACACAAAATGAGAATGTTATTTGCACAAGGGCTAAGAATAAGGATGAGAAAGGGATAAGGGGAGCACTTATCTGTACGATCCGTGTCGTTTAGCAGCGATTTTACACCATCCAGTTATTGCGTCGTAATATGGCGATGTAATGTCTTGTTAGCCTTTGCCGCTGCTGTCATCCCGGGCAAAAAGAACTTCTGTTTCCAAAGCGTAGGTCCTGTCACGGTCGCCAGTATGTTGGCTCAGCTCGCAGCTCGCAATTATATAGATAGATGAAATAAAAATTGAACCCTTTTCTATTAGAATCATGTATACACTGTCCAGTGTCCATTATATTAACCATCTTTTGACAGATTGACGATTTACATATTTAGTGATGTCCTAAAGATTCTCGTATGCGATACCATTCCGATTATAGTACCTACTATCATTAATCGAATTACGTACCTAAGTAATTCGATTAATAATAACCTACGTAAACTAATAACAGATATAGAAATCAACATTTTGATTTAATATTGCCTTAGTTTTTTGAAAATAAATGTTAATCCGTGTGTATTTATTATAATCATAAAAAATATATTATACATCAACTGGCAACATCAACAGACCTTCCGCTCGGCCGCCATTTTGACGTGATCTGTCACTCTCAACGAAACGCCCGTGATAGTCACACGCATTTACGTTCGCTGAGTGTTCTCTCGCATCTGTTACACCTTGAGTTAAGTAGCTTTATTCCTCGGAAAAACTTTTGTGAAACTTATATTAATTGATCGTGAAAATGCCGAAAGGACGTGTGTTGAAAGCACAATCGAGACAGTTAGTGTTAAAACTTCATGAGTATTTTGAGCAAGAAAATCAAAATGGCGGACCTCTTATACCTATCACGCAAGTCCGAAACCGTGTTGCAGCCGCGTTGGGGATCAGTCTATCAACTGTGACTAAAATCACTACTGATGCCTACGGCAGGAGCGGCTTGGAGCAAAACAAACCATCTACACCAAAAAGAAAGCGCCGGGCTCATAAGGTGACAGCTGTTGATGACTTTGACGCTGACGCTATTCGTCGTCATATATATGATTACTACTTGAGAAAAGAAATTCCAACTTTGAGAAAACTTATTGTTTCTTTGAAAAGAAGTGGTCTATTTCATGGTGAAAAATCTTCTTTGGTCAAAGTTTTGAACACAATTGGCTTTTCATATAAAAAGTTAAATAAAAGAAAATTATTAGTGGAACGCACAGATATAGCTATAGCACGTTGTGATTTTTTAAGAGAGGCAAAGAAAATACAAGATTGGGCAAATATTGTTTTCACGGATGAAACATGGCTCAACGCTAACCACACACTATCTCGTTTCTGGACTGATGATACTGCTGATTCCACTTCCTCAGTACCAATGGGAAAAGGTGAGCGCCTAATCATTTGCCATGCAGGTTCAGCAAAAGGATTTGTACAAGACGCACTGTTGGCATTTAAATCGAAGAAATCAAATGACTACCACGAAGAGATGAATGCAAATGTGTATGAAGAGTGGTTCAAAAAAATGCTCATTTCATTGGAAGAACCATCAATAATTTTTATTGATAATGCGCCCTACCACTCCCGTCAAATTGACAAAATGCCAACACAGGCTAATAAAAAGCATGAAATAATTAATTGGCTTCGGGACAATGGAGAAAATGTGGACGACTCAATGTTAAAAGTTGAATTAATAAAAATATTAAAAACCAAAAAGAGAGCAAAACGCTATGTAATCAATGAAATGGCAGCAGAATATGGCCATACTGTTCTTCGGATTCCTCCATACCACTGCCAGTACAACGCAATAGAACTTATATGGGCACAAGTAAAAGGGCATGCTGCGAGATGCAATACAAGCCCCCCATTCACAGCGAATAAAATGTTGCAATTGCTAAAAAATGCTTGCACCCACGTAACGGCCGAGAACTGGGCAAGTGTGGTGGAAAGAACTAAAAGAGTAATATTCTCTGATTGGGAACGTGATATTGCGTTTGATAATATATTATCTACACAAGAGCTAATAATAACTGCTACTGAAGACTCCTCATCGGAGGAGTCTAGTGTTGATTATCATTCCGACGACTCGTGCTAATAAAATAAATTAAAATATCCCGATTGTTTTATTTGTATTCATGTATTAACTAAGAAGAAAGTAAAACTTTATATAATGTTATTAAATGTCTTTTAATACTCGTAACATCGATTTCTACCGATTATTTTTAATCTGTGGCATAATCGTAGTAACCATTATGTGTGACATCACTAAGTGGGCGGTACCCATCCATAAAGTACAAATATTATTTGTATGATATTTGTACGTAAGCAATACAAAACTTAATGAGCGTGAGCTGTCAAAAGACTGATAATATGATGGACGCAGTATAATGTTTTTAAACAACAATTTTACTGGGAAAAAATGTAGTCACAGACTACTTAGTAATGGTCATACAGATTACAGAGTATGAAATTAGTTTATAATCTATGGTGCCTGAACATTGCTATAATCCGCGATACAGTAAGTAATACGTATTTTCATACCCGATACGTGCAGGATTCGTAAAGACACATGCGCAAACCTCCACCACTTTGTTGTTTTGTTTTTTTTGAGTTTGTGATAGTGAACGTGTGTAGTGCTTGTGTATTGTGGTGGAAGTGGTGGAATAAGTGGAAGTGGTGGTGCCAATACGATTGCAGTACGATTTTTGTCGTGGAGCCTATCCTCCTGATGATGCTTCGGTTTCGGGGTGAAACGATCGTTGAGATTGTGGTGGTGGGTGTGTGTGCTGCTTTTGTGTGCGTTGTTGCTGGTGAATTGCGCCTTGGGGTGCATGTGGTGGCTGGTCCTGCATGTATAAGGTGCGTAGATTTTGCCTGCTTCATATACATTGGCTTTGTATGCATTCACTTAACCCGTGCGGATTATAGCAAAGTAGTTAGTTCTGTTATATTGCTTGTAATATGAAATTCCGCAAAGTAACGCCTGCTTCTATAAATCAAATTATTTTTTATTTACTGTATTGCGGATTATAGCAAAATAATTTTTAATTATTACTTTTATATTTTACTGGCTCAAATCAATGTAGTACTTAAAATGAAACAGTACACAATTTTGTACACTTTTTACTACGATTTGATCTTGTCGAAATTTTAGGTTAGCTTAGAGCATTTCATTAAAAATGCGTTTCGTCAGTACGTATGCGCGAAAAAAGTCATAACAAGTCTCATTTGCCTTCTCTTTATTTTCGATGGACACAATGTAAGCTGGCTGCTCTACTATAATAACTCTATGTAATTATTAGCTATTACAACTGTATAAGGTATTCTTAATTTCAGTCATAATGAATCATGGTCGATTTTCAGACACTGTTTCAGTAAAGTAAAAAAGTAAAGTAAAGTAACAGCCTGTTACTATGCCCACTGCTGGGCTAAGGCCTCCTCTCTCCGTTATTGGGGAGAAGGATTGGAGCTTAGACCTACCACGCTGCTCCAATGCGGATTGGTAGGTTACACATATCTCCAGAATTCTCTAGAGATATGCAGGTTTCCTCACGATGTTTTCCTTCACCGAAAAGCGTGTGATAAATTGCAATTATCAAATAGACAAATAAGTTTTAATAGAAAAACTCATTGGTGCCTGCCCGGGGTTTGAATCTATTTCGTCTCTAGAGAGTCGCACGGTCTCACCGCTAGGCTATCACAGCTTCTGTTTCTGTTTCAGTAATATTTCAATAAACAGTTAAAATATATTTTTCCCATTTTGCTTCGAATGTGATTCGATACCAAACTAGGCCGCAGCAACGCGTGACCGGACACCTAGCTAGCGGCTAGTATTTTATTAGGTCCTTACATATGAAATTGGCGTTTTCTATGGGAAGAACATAAAGTAGTTTTTTTTGAATGAAATATATTTAATTAATCAAAGTATGTACCATTGCTATGTATGCACTTTTGCCATCTCATAGGTAGTTCATTGATCCCCTTACTAAAAAAACCATTCGGGCGGGAATCAATAAAATCTTTGAAGGCGCTTTGAACTGCCCCATCGGAGTTGAATTTTTTTCCTTGCAACTAGTTATCCAAATTGCGAAAAAAATGGTAATCTGTTGGAGCAAGGTCCGGAGAGTACGGTGGATGTCTAAGACATTCTAATTGAAGCTCCTCTGATTTGGTAGCCGTCTGTTGTGCAGTGTGTGGTCTAGCGTTGTCCTGAAGCAGCAGTGGCCTAGAGCGATTGACCAGCCTCGGTTGTTTAGCAGCTAGCTTTTCCATCATGGTTTGCAGTTGTCGACAATAGATATCTGCCGTAATCGTCTGGCCAGATTTAAGAAAGCTGTAGTGAACGACACCGGCACTAGTCCACCAAACACTTACAAGCAACTTTTTTTTAGTCAATTTTCGCTTAGGGCAGGATTTGGCTGGTTCGCCAGGGTTCAGCCATTGCGATGGGCGCTTCCGATTATCGTAGAGGATCCACTTTTCATCACAGGTAATGATTCGATTTAAAATTCCTTCATTATTGTGCCGGTTGAGTAACGTAACGCAGCAGTCGACGCGCGTTGTCGGTTTGCTTCACTCAATTCATGAGGTACCCACCTTTCAAGCTTTTTCACCTTCCCAATTTGCTTCAAGTGGATTAGAATAGTTTTGTCACTAACACCGGAGCCTGCAGCTAACTCGGACGTGGTTTGCGATGGATCCGCTTCCACAATAGCCTTCAATTGTTCATTATCAACTTTGGTCTCCGGCCGTCCACGAGGCTTGTTCTGCAGGTCGAAATTTCCAGAACGAAAACGTTGGAACCAAAAACGCACTGTGTTTTCTTTTGCGACACCGTCACCATACACATCATTAATCCTTCGAGCCGTTTCTGCAGCACTGGTGCCACGGTGGAACTCATACTCGTAAATAACGCGATATTTCATGTTTTCCATTTTGTAAACAGAGTGACACAAAGAAAAAAACAAAAGAAGAAAAAACAAATGAATTAGGGGGTTTGAAACACAAATGCATGAGTAAATAGCTGTATGAATTTGAATTTGGAATTCCTAACCATAAAGGTAATATTTGAGATCAAAGTGGCCAGTACGACAAAACGCCAATTTCATATGTAAGGACCTAATATAAAATTTTAAATAAATATATTTTAAAATAAATATATATAATCATTATATTAGGTTTTTTAAATAAATTTAAAAAACCTAATATAATGATTATATTATGTATTTTGCTGGCATGTTCTTGAAATTTATTATTCGAGTGTATTTGAACTATGATATTTTTTCACACTTTATTTAAAGACACACAAATAATTAAAAATCATTTAATGCCAGTTATTAAAAAACAAAAAATAATACATTAAGATAGAATTTAAAATTTAAAAAAACACGTTGTTTTAATATGTGCTAATACTATGCTCTTAAGGCATACTGTTTTATTTCAGAAGAAAAAGTTTTCCGTCAGAAATATCACATTTATTTTAAATGTGTTATTCCGTTAGAAATAATATCATTTAAATATATATCATTAATATATCATTTCATTAAATAAAAATATGGTACATTTACACACACGGTCGTCCATCCCCAAAGTAAGTAACTTAATACTCGTGTTTTAGGTGACAGACAGCTGATAAATATACTATAATAGTTATATAAGTTTGAATACAAACTTACATACATAAATATACCCAGCCTCGAAGAACCAAGAAATAATAATAAGAAAATAGCCTTCGGCGGGAATCGACCCCGCGACCCACGGAGCAGAGGGCAGGGTTACTGCCAACTGCGACAACAGGTCATTCAAATAATTCAAGCTATTATTTCTGTGATGAAATACCCGTAAAGAACGACTCAATATATTCACAATATATTTTTTAAACTGTGCATATATAACAAAAAAATGTATGGTGGGAATATGTCTATTTTATTATAGGTTTATAGAGCTGTGATAGCCTAGCGGCGAGACCGTGCGACTCTTTCGAGCGGAACACGAGTTCAAACCCGGGCAGGCACCGATGGGTTTTTCTATGAAAACTCACGTGTCTAATTGGAAATTGCAATTTATCACACGCTTTTCGGTGAGGGAAAACATCCTGAGGAAACCTGCATATCTCTAGAGAATTCTGGAGATATGTGTAACCTACCAATCTGCATTGGAGCACCATAGTAGGTCTCAGCTCCAACCCTTTTCTCCAGAAACGGAGAGAAGAGGCCTATTCCCAGTAGTAGGATTGTAAGAGGCCGCTACTTTACTATAGGTTTAAAGAAAATTTAAATCTCTAAAATCTAAAAATTTTAAAATCTTTTTATATTCACCCATTTTAACAAAATAGAACTTTAAAGTTATTCAGATATCGTGACGAGTATGGAAATTATGTTTAAGGATTTTATTACAAAATATGTATGAAAACTGCTTTACAATAAAATCACATAAGACTTCTAGGATTCATAATAGGGATGTTACGGAGGTGGGTTTACCGGAACTGGAGTCGAACCGGAGATTTCATATTTGAATTATCGGAGCCGAAGTCGGAATCGGAGTCGGAGGCGAAGGTTTCTACTTCCGCCTCCTTCATTATTGATTTAAAAATGCCCCTTAAACTGTACTTGGACAATATGACCACCACGATTTCAATAATTTAATACTTAAGCGCGTCTTACCAAAATACTGAAAAAAAAACCAAATGAACGAGAGTTGCGTGTGCGAAGGGAGGATAGATAGGGGCAACAAGTTACAACTTGTAGGTGCGCGTTCTGTCCGCATTTGCATGTCAATTTCACCTTCGTTATACCTCAGACTATAATTTATCGGAGCCGGAGTCGGAGTCGGAGCTGTGAATTCAATCGGAGGTTCCGACCTTTCGGAACCGAAGTCGGAGCTCCGTAATATCCATAATTCATAAGTACCAGTCAAACTATGTCGATTTATATTTTTTAGAATATGTGTGGGCCACTTAATATTCTCAGCTAATGCTATTCTAATTTATTCCTACTTAGTATCTGAAATTCTACAAAGTAGTAGTACAATTTTCCTAAAGCCCATTACATACATTTTATTGGCCTAAGACTAACATGCATTCAGTTTTAAGTAAAATATTCTTACCGATGGAGATGGAATATCTTCGACATTCGCATCCTCCTCTTCGGAAGGCAAGAGCTCCTCACAAGGCTCATCTTTAATATCTTGTGACAATGAATTGTCTGGTTGTGTATTATCTTCCCTAGGTATTGGTTCCATAGAGGTATTTTTGGCAACTTTTATTTTTGCACGGTTATCTTTTGGTTGGATACGATTTAGCGAATTCAAATTAGTTAATCTGTAAGATAACAATGTGAATTTGAATCATTAAAGTTTAAGATATTTTCTGAATGTAACATTATAACTTTACCTCAATTAATTAAACTAATTTCATACACTTAGATTACACACATAGAGTACTATTTATTGACCTTGTCTTAGTATGGGTACTAAGCTTAGACAGAGAAAATCATGGGTAGAAATCAGTTAAATAGTACAGTACATATTAAATGTTGATAATAACATCTATCAGGCAAATGTAATATTACTATGGGTTTGGTTTTAAAAAATCATCATCCTTCTGCCCTTATCCCACTCTAAGTGGGGTCGGCACAACATGTTACAAACATGTTGTCACATGATTAGGCAACGTATTTTGCGACCGGCCGCCTGCCTGACGTCAACTTACCTTAGTCGTTTTTACGACCCCTCGGTAAGAAAGCGGGTGGTCTATTCTACTCAACCATATAGCATACTCACCTTAACTCAACTCACCTTATTCGCCTTTTACGACACCTCGGTAAGTAATGAGGGTGGTCTATTCTACTCAGCTGGATACCATACGGCAGATCGACTTACCTTAGTCACCTTTTACGACACCTCGGTAAGAAAATGATGGCGATCTATTCTACTCAGCCGGATACCACACGGGTTTGGTTAAAAAAAATATATAAATTGTATATTACTTACTTATCTACTTCTGTATCATCCTCAATTTCATGTGAAAGGTCTTGGTATCTAATATAAGTTTCCACAAATGAATCAGGTAGTTTATCTAACCGTACATTAGCAAATTGATAAATTTTGCTATCAGTGCTGTCAATAGGGTAACAATTCCAGCCATGACGCTCAATGTAAGAAGGATCAGGTTTTTTCAGAGACATAGGTGGTGTTGTAAAATCTATTTTCAACTTGCTTTTTGTAGGTTTATTTTCCACGGTATGATCAAAAAATGGAAAAGCTGGCTCGCATTCTAACAGTTCAATAGGTTCATGTACATTAATCAAAGGAGAAACTGATCTATCGTCATCAATGTTATCACCTTGATTGTTTATATTAATACATTGTTTTTGCTCTTCGTTAGAATTCAAAAGTATTTTGTCACTTTCATCAGGTAAGGTGACATTGTCTTTATCTGGAAAATTGTCATTACCCTGTATTTCATTTTCCAAAATTTGTTCAGTAGAATCAACATCATTACATTGTATTTCTTTTTCTGGAATTTGATCGTTACATATCTGTTTTTCTGGTACTTTGTCTCTGTTTTTTTCTTTTTCTATTCTAAGACTCAAAAATGTGTCATCTGAATCTGATCCTGAGGATTCATTTTGTTTTTCAGCCTGCCTTATTTTTTCCTTCATTTTTCTGGTCAAAATTGCTAGTTCACTTTTTGTTGTTGGGTTTTCTTTGACAGGAGGCAGATTATTAATTTTTGTAGCTTTTCTGGGCCTACCTCTTCTTTTGTCTGGTTTCTTTTTTTTATTACTATCTTCATCTGAACTATTTTCCATCAATCTATCTTTAGCTTTTTCTATATTTTGCGGTATCAGCAAATTTAAACTATCAACAAAGCTATCATTCTCGTTATCGGAATCAGGTTCATACTGTCTACGAACTCTGTAAGAACTTTGAGTAAAAACTTCTTCCGTATCATTTTCGTAACTAGCCATGGTGGCCATTATCATTTTATTGGAACTTACAAATGCTTCAAAAGTATTTTCATCGTAACTATTGCTGTTTTGTCTTTGAAGAGGTACTGTAGAAGAGGAAATGGTATCAATATTTTCTTGTTTGGCAACCACATCTAATGGTGTTATGATAGTATCATCTACTAAATCTAAGGGCTCCGTTTTTACATATGACCCAATTTGCTCAGATATAACTTCTAAAGGCTCAATTTTAATGTTTACATTTGAATTTGTAACCTCTGGTATTTGTTCAATTTCGTTACTGCTTGCAGACTCTATAAAGGATCGAAGTTCTTTCATCTGCACTTGCGAAACCCAATTATTATCGTCATCACCTTCGTCATAGTTATTATCTTCTACATTAGTATTGATTTTAAACTTGGTATTGACTTCAAAATTATAATTTTCTCGAAAATTGGCACTATTCTCAAATATCGAATTTTCATCAAAGTGTGCACGGTCTTCCAAGTTGGTATTACCTTCAAAATTAGTGCTATGGTGGAAATTGGTGTTGGCTTCAAAATTGATATGGTCTCCATAAGTGTCAGTCTCTTCAAAATGAGTGTTATCTTCGAAATTGCCATGATGCCCAAAACTAGTATCTTCAAAGTTATCATTGAATTGGAAATTAGTATTCTCTTCACAATTAATGTTACCATCAAAATTATTATCATTTATATGGCCTGTGTTATGCTTTCCAAAGTCATCACAATCAATATTTTTCTTATTACTAATCTCTTTTTCAGTATTTTTTAAGAATATATCTTCTGACACAGTATTCATACAATTTATAGTACAATTTAATGAATTTCGACATGTATTTGATTCAATGTTAAGTTCATCAAAATATTCATAGTGTCCTTTACATAAATCTCTTACAACACTGAAACAAAGTGATTTAAGAGAAATAGGATTCATTAATGTGTGTGGATTTAATGTTAATTTGGCTTCTGTATCAACATCACAGATAAATTCCATAAAATTTTCTGTTTCTGTTTCACAGTCAGATTCATGGGTAATTCTTAATACATTTTTGAAAAATAAATCCCGAACTTTATTAAAAACTATAGAATTTAACATATCAGGTTCATATGATACTTTTTGATTTACAGTTAAATTAGTATTTTTATATATTGTCTGAATATCTTGTATTGCTTTCAAGCAATGTAAAAATAATGGTTTTAATTCCTTAAATATTAAATCACCTTTTGTAGTCAATTTGCAGTTATCATAACTAGTTTCACAAACACTATTATTTTCTTTTAAATTATTTATTTTTTTCTTCTTTACACTATTTTCACTCCCAATAGATGTGTGAATGAGTTCTACAATCTTTTTGAAGCACAAAGTTTTAAGCAGCTCTATTTTTGCTAGATGAATCTTTTTATTTGGTTGCTTGTCCTTATTTATATCATTTGATATCTGCATATCTAATAATTTGCAAGTATCACTTTTTAGTTTCGGACTTTTTTCTAAATTCTCACTATTCTCACTAAAATTAGATATGTTTATGAAATTTATAATCTTTTTGCAGCACAAAGTTTTAAGAAACTCTATTTTTACTAAATGGAAGTTTTTATTTAGTATATTCAGACTATTTTTATTTGATTGCTCATCTTTATTTATATAATTAGTTATCTGTAGATGTAATTTGCAGGTATTGACTTTTGGTTCAATACTCTTTTCTTCTTTCACACTGTTGTCGCCCAAATTAGATGTATGCATGAGTTCTATTATCTTTTTGAAGCACAAAGTTGTAAGAAGCTCTAGTTTTACTAGATGAAAGTTTTTATTTAGTATATTCAGAATATTTGTATTTGATTGCTCGTCTTTATTTATATCGTTAGATATCTGTAGTTGTAATTCACAGGTATTGACTTTTGGTTCAATACTCTTTTCTAATTTCACACAGTTGTCACTTAAATTAGATATATGCATGAGTTCTATAATCTTTTTCAAGCACAAAGTTTTAAGAAGCTCTATTTTTTCTAGGTTTTTATTTGAAACCTTGTCCTTATTTATATTATTAGATATCTGCATATCTAATAATTTGCAGGTATTGAGTTTCGGTTCAATACTTTTTTCTAAATGCATTTGTTTCTGTATCAGTTTAATACAAAGTATCATAAGTGATTCTGGACAGATATTTCTAAATTTTACTATAGATCTTGTGTCACTTCGACATTCGGAATTAAGTTCAGAAAAAGCTATTTCTGTTACTGAGTTTCCTCTTTCTGAAATAGAAGAATTCTCAGGAAAGTCAGTGGCCTTATCAAAAAAATAACAACAAGTATAATTTTGAGTTTTATCAAGCCACTCAGGCGTCACAAATTGTGCACAGATAGAAACTGCTTTTTGGCGATTATACGTTTTGAAAAAATCTCTTACTTTTTCTAATGTGATGTAAGAATCAGGAGGTTTTTTATTTCGGCTGTCCTGGGCTAAAAAAGACTGAATAGGTTTTACTTTTTTAACCATAATCGAATCATTTATCCAAACTGTATGTTTACCCTTAATATTAAGTTTCTCTTTGGATTTTGATTCTTCATTTGGTTTTTTAGCTATTTTGATAGATAGCTCCTTATTGAGGAAAACAGTTTTAGGATTAAATGCTGCCTTTACTTCTATTTTTTTTGTTACTGGCTCTTCAACTATTTCACAGTCACTGTCACTGCTTGGAGCCCTAGAAGTTGCTTCAATAATTTTTTGCTTTTCTCTATGTTGTATTAAATTATTTTCTTTTAAAAATTCTTCGTATTGCTTTGCTAGATCTTCTTCCATTTGTACTAAATTATGTTTGGCAAGCTTAAACAACAAAAATGATTTTTGTACACAGTAATCCATTTTAAATGTATCTGTTACATATTTAGTATTAATTTTCTTTTCTATAAAATCTTCAGATTTTTGGGTCATAAGCTGTCCTAATTCTGCAGTAGTTTTGACAATACCTGACAAAAATTCACATGCTCTTTCTGATTGTTCTGATGTCAATGCAACTTGACTTTTCATTGGCACTTCATGAACATTGTTCGTTTGAATTGCTATTGCTTTTGTTTTAATGATATTTGTTTGACAACACATTTCTACAGTTTTCTTTGCTTCAACTGGATCTAGAACAGGTATCTGTAAAGGAGTTTTAGTATTATCAAATGATTTGGTTTTCTTAATTTTAATATCTGTTCCCTGAGATATTTTAGCTAGGAAATTTTTAAACTCTACAGTTGTTCCCCAAGGTTTTGTTACATCTTCATTAGTTTTGATAACTGATGTTTCTAATAAATCTTCAAGGTCACAATTCTCATCTTTTGAAGTTGGTTTTTCATCAAAAACGTCTAAATTATCGAAATCTCCCTTTTTACCTCTTTTTCTAGGACTTTTGTTTATAGATCCAGATTCTGACTTTTTGTGTTTTCTACGTTTTTTTTTCAAACAATCTTCCAAAAACTCACATTTTTCTTCTACATCCTCATCAGTGTCACTCATATCTGATATTTGTCTTTTGCCCCCTGGTATATATTCATCATCTGAATAATATCTACCAACTTTTTTCTTGTGTGGTTCATCATCAGACAATTCAACATTAGCATATGGGTCCTCATCAGATCCTTCATCATACTGCAAATTCTTTTTGACTATTCGACGTGTAGGTCTCTTTGAGTTTGTTTCAGATTCACTAAGGTCACTATTTTTATGGGCATCATTATCATCTTGACTATCATTTTTTACAATACTATCTATATTATATTCAAAGTCTGACATAATAGGCTTTTTGGAATTTCTTTTGCTGTGATTTTCACTATGTACAAGTTCCAAACTATCTGGAATATGGGTGTTTTCTTTAACTTTGTCTATGTCCATATTTCCAGGACTATTTTTACTTGTGTCAGTTTCAACAATTTTATCTTCTGTATAACTTGATTGCAACTCATTAATTCTTTCAATTTCAAGCAAACCATTTTCATTTTCATCTTTCGCCTTTGTTTTAATAACAGTAACAATATTAGAGTCTGACTTCTTAGGTCGTCCCCGTTTTTTTTTTTCGTTATTGTTTTTAGTAACTGTATTCTCTTTTTGATTTGATTGAACTATCAAAGTAGGTGATTCAGTTTCTGTAGGTAACTGAAGATCAGTCATAGTAACATTTGTTTCAAGTTCACTATTTTTATTACTTAATGCTACCAAAGGCATGTCTTCTATCTCATCTTCTGTTAACTTATTCAGCAATTGTGCTTGATTTTCCATTATTTTTACATTTTGTTGTTGTTGCTCCATAGAAATAGGTTTATTTTTACTAATAGAATTCCTAATTTTCTTATGTGTTTTTTGCTTATTGTTAATATTTTTACATTTCAATGATGTTTTTTTAGTAACAGCCTCTTCATTATTTATTGTGTGATCAGTCAAAGATTCTGTAGGATCCTGAATTTTCTCTATTAAATTTTGTTTTTTTCTACCTCTTTTTGTCACCTTTTTTTGTGGTCTCCCTGGAAATGTTTCCTTACTATCATTTTCAATATCTAAAATACTAGTCACACTTTTCATTTTGTCGTTCTCTGGTAAGAAGACAGGCTCACAAACATTTTTTGGTTTTGGTAATCTACCTTTTCTCTTTACTATTTTTTCTTTGGAATTCTTTTTGTTTGAATATTTTCTTTTATAAGGTCTTTGCTTGCTGCTATTAGCAGGATCATGTAATAATGTACTATCCAGTATTATAGAGTTATTCGATTGTGGAGCACAACCATTTAGAACACGATTCGTGTCTGGAAGTATGACGTTATTAGTATAATGTTCACTCTGAGTTACTACCACACTTTCATAAGGTAATTTAGAGCCACTAAATTCAGAATTATTATCATCTAAAGATGGTTTATTTTCTCGTCCATGCGTTTCTTGTATATTTTCTTGGATATTTTGCTCTACAGTGGTCGTCTGAATATTATCATCAAGCACCAAAAGTGAAGTTACATCCTCGTTGGGCATATCGTGAAGGATCCTATTTAGACCCTGGTTAGCCGGCGGAGAAGACACAATATCGGAAAGCGTGATGTATTCATCTTCTTCATACATAGATACCGCTTGAAATTTTTCAAATGCGTCCTCTGTCGTACAGAGATTGTCAGAATCTAAATCAATTGCTTCGGACATTGTTGTGAACACCACATAGATAACACATCATCTAACTTATGGAATACCAAAAGATGAAACAATGTTTTGCTAATTTAAAACAAACCTAAATAAATTTTACATTAAAACAACCTTTTTTATTTTGTTGACTCCAGTTTTGTTAACAAAGTTAGCATCGCTAAAATGGTGTTGCCAATTTTTTTTGTGACACAGAATACGTAATGAAGAAGGTAATTATCGCATGGAGTTATTATACTAGAGTAGGAAGCCAACTTAAAATATATCCATCGACAATAAAATGCAAGCTTATGAGACTTATTATAACTATATATCTCTCTTTTTTTTATAAAAAGATTACACTTTTGAGTTTCACCTTTCCTCCCATTATTCACTCTATAGAGTGGAATAGGCAAAAGTGAGAGTGTGGAAACAAATAATGCGAAGGAATATATTTTAATCTTTATCTAATTACACATTAAAAAAAAACGGATAATAAGTCTCCTTTGAAGTTCTATATTGTATAGACTATGGATGAATGTTAGACTAGCTCCCCAGCTCTATTATGGAAACCATAGAGTAGGGATACTAATAGATAGAAGATCTAGTACATACTAGAGTAGAAAAGCCAGCATAAAATGTAACATATTACAATAAAAAGAAACCAAATGAAGTAGATTATCTATCTCTCTATTTTATGTGTGATTAGATAAAATGAAGTATACGACTTTCATCTTTCCTTTCACTATTTATTGTGACTATACAACCTATTCCCCCTGTACTAGGATAATAACTCTATGATAATAAGTCTTCGCGACACTCTCACACAGGCCTGCCCATGACTTCCGTACTCTAGTATACTCACTCCAAAGACTATAGTATATATACACATGAATTATCGTATAATGACTTTACGAAGTACAATAAATTCTTAACAGGGAAATATCAAATGATTATTAAATAGTTACAAAAGGTACAAATTTTTGGTAACAGTTAATTAATTTTAGTTTGATTTACATCACGTTGTATTTCTCTTGCATAGGTATCCCAATATGTTATTCGTAGAATAAATATATTGAGACAAAAATCCGTGTGAAATACTGCTGACCTGAACGTTACGCAAATAAGCTCTTTCAAGCACTTTTGAATCGTCAAGGATCAATATAATTAATAAAGCTACAAATAGTTCAGCATGTTGCTCTTACCAACAAGAACCAGCAAGAAACTCGGCGGTCAATCTTTTAAACATTTTTAAACCGCAGTCTCGTGTAAACCCGAAAGTATTTTCAAATCCAGGCATTTTATCACATATTAATATGCTTTACATATGAGCATATTTCTGACACTTATATTTAAATCTATCTTTCTATAGAGTGTTCTAGTATGAATTCCAGAATTTTATTGTAGAAGCAAATACCCAGAACAACGAATGAGTTGCTTATTCTGCTGAGTCGCCACACAGGAATTTTAAACTTATTGTGACCTCTCGTATATCTGTGATATACATAAAATATTGTCTGATACATATGGGTATTTTCCGTTCCAATATATCGGCTCTATATCGACCATTTCATATGACATAATGCTGTGGAAATAAGCAAAATAAACAAGTCACGCTGTTTTAAAATAGAAGCTACATTCCTTTCCTTTCACTCGATCTCCGAGAAAATGTTTCTGTTTCCTTCGGACAATCTTACATTAAGTTATCGTTCTCGACATTTACATTTACCCATATTAAATGAAATAATTTATAGAAATAGCCGTTACTTTGCGGAATTCCATAATACAAAAGTTACGATAAAATGAAAGCTATTTTTTGTGCGTTATAAAATTTTGTGGCGGAGCCATTCTCCTGATGATGGTATCTGTTACGATGGGAAACGATTGTTGAGATAGCCGTAGTAAATGTGTGTAGTGCTTGTGTAGTTTGATGTCGGTGGTGGTGTTTTATGATACGGGCGATAAGTAATACTGCATATATAAGATATGAGAAGGATTTTGGCTACCTACACTTAGCATTACAAACATTTTCCTAACAAACGCGGATTATAGCAAAATTTGTATCATGATTTTTGTATATTAAGTTATATAAATTGCACTTTTACATTAGAAAACAAAATGCATGTTTCCTTTTCTTCTAAAAAAAACCTAGCGCATACAGTGTTATTTTTGAAATATAAACAATATTTATATTGTTCTTTTAAAGCTTTATGCAGACTTCTATGGTAGAGGTAGACATTGGTAGACATACTATAATTTTATCTTAGGCCATGGAGCCAAAGTGCAAAAAAATTTTTTATCCGTTTTAACACCTCGGTTGATCGCCTCTTCGGGTGACAAGAGGGCTGGCTCCTTTTTCGCACAAAGAATCAGCTTAGCGATTCAACGCGGAAACGCTGCCAGCATTCTTGGGACCATTCCACGTGGGCATGATTTGTATAGTACGAGCGTGTAAGTAATTTAAGATAGATATAACTTGTACATATTTGTTAAAAATAAAAAATACTCTTAGGCCTGAAATCGAGTCTTTTAAGGCATGTAGACATATAGTCATAGACAAAATTATAACAGGTAACACACGTCAATGCCAAAAAATTACATATGTGTTTATCTTGAAATTTGACTGCTTTTGAGTTTTGACATTTAAGAGGGGAGTGTTGACGAAATAGGCGACGATATATCGCTGATTTATTTACATTTTATTTTTATTTAAAATTATCGTATAACATGCTATCCTCAATTATTAATATATAATTTATTAATGAAGATCAAATGATAAATCGAAAATGTATTTTCCGATTGGATGGCCCAAAGTTTTACAAAACTTAGGAAGTGATGTTCAGTGCATCAAGCAAATAGTGTCTAATAGAGACAAAATTTTGTTTGCCTCGCTCAGTGACGACTGTTTTGTTGTTTGGTTTTGTAAGGTAAGAATACTTAAAGTTTACCTTGTAAGGAAATTAGAATTTGGCTTTAAACGCGGTAAAACATGCCTATGTAACCTGCTATAGGCAACTGTATTGGACTAATTCTACACATCTATCGATAATTAAGTAGTTATTTAGTTGTTACTTTAAATTTATAGTAATAATATATTGATGATGCAAATCTGTTTAGTTAAATAATTTAGACATTTCACTGAATTCAAATGATAAATATTGATTCTGCAATATTAATAGAATCAAATAATATAACGATTTTCAAAGTGTATACTGGTAGTTAATATTTTTAGCATGTTTCTTAAACATTAAACTCATTTATATATTGAGTAAACACTATTGATGCCGTAAAACCAGGGCAAATATAAAAATAATGTCTTTATAAAGTGTGTTTATATGAGTGAAGGGGGAATAATTCTGCATAATCTAAATTAAGAGTTCTTAAGTTATAAGAAACTAAAGATATGAGATAATGTATTCAGCTGTATTTTGTCTCAGTACCAGTGATTATATTAATATTTGTCTAAAGTTAAGGATTTCAATATCATAGGCTTTCTTGCTGTCTAAATTTAAAGTGCCCTCAACACAATTAACTCTTGTCTGGAGTTCTTACAAAGTCTTCATATTGTAGTCACATAGATAAATTTTCAATTTATTGTCCTAAGTCATGAAGTTTTGGTCCAATGTGCAAAAGCAATATTTTCATAATATTACTTTTTGTTTATAATATTTTACAGCCAAGTGTACCCATAGTGTACCATAAAAGGAGTGTGGAATCCCTACAAAGACTGGGCGTCAATGTTGGTGTGGAATGGAAACCTGATTCTTCAATGATATGCCTCTCGGTTTGTATAAAAGTGAAAATTAAGTGATGACTTTGCAAATAAAAAAATTGTGCTCAAGGGATCTTAAAACAAATTATTTATGTGAAGTTTCCATAAAACTTTCTTAAGAATCAAGCATCAATTGTTTTGGGTAATCTGGATAAACTGAAAATATGAGCAATTTTTGGTAATCAGTACAATACTCAAAACTAAGCAATGTAAAAGAAAAAAAATTGTGCTTAGAACAATGATTTTAATGTGCATATTTTGTCTGATTGTGAAACAGACAATATGTTTCGGTATTAAAAATAAGCCCAAACAACAAAAGATAGCTGCACACACATAAGCTGCATTGCTGCACATACAAGTTTTTGATATCAAGTTTAATATATATTTAATTTAAATTATGAAAGTACTATTTTGTTAAGCCTAAGGTGTCCACCAAAACTTTGAGAAGAGAATATAACGCATATTCTATATGAACACCAATCATATAGCATCATTTAATTGAAGAGGTGATCTGAAAATGAACATATCTGAATGGTGTTCAAAACACCAGGTCTAACTTTTGTGAACTTAGCCATCATATATGTATTCAAGATATTTTAAATTTTGTGTAGATAAAAATTCCATGTACTGGTTGCCTTATCTTTAATCCATCCTACTCTCTGTACTGCATATGAATGTGACTATATCTCAATTACAGACATCCGAAGGTCATTTAATATTGTATAATGTAGAAGCAAATAGTGATCAAACTGCATATCAGCAGTGCGACCCACCCACAGCTAGCCTTAGAAGAGATTCTGCCGAACTGTTTTTAAAGGAAGTCATACCTTCACTTAAAATCACATTGGTAAGTTAATGAAAAATTTGCTAAGTGGACATCTATAATTATTATAAAACAAAGTTCCCAAAAGCTGCCTGTGTGTCTTTCTGACATATTTGATCGATTATCTTAAAATCTAAACGGACTTTTATAGGGTTTGTACTAAAGATTGCAATTCTTCACAAGGTTTATAGTACATTACCGTTTTACATAAATTGTGTTGAATATCTATCTGATCTGATTTAATTCCACTTCCTTTATTAATAAAGAGAGAAACGTGAAACATCCATATTTCATCATGGTGTAAGCCTTAACTGTAAAACATAATGAATTAAAATTATGAAATTTCTATACATTTATGATGCAATATTTGAGCAGCCCGTTGACGCAGTTGCTAGTGACTGTGCCTTCAGCCCTGTGTCGTAGGTTCAACAAGCGAGAACAGTTTGGTTGTTCTTCGAATCTATATGTATTTGTGTAATTAATTAAACCAAATATTTACCAGTTTTCTGTCATAATTAGCACAATTATTTGAGTGACTTAATTTGGGGATGGCCGACCGTGTGTGTAATTGTTTCATATATCATCATCCTCTTGCCCTTATCCCACTCTGAGTGGGGTCCGCACAACATGTTAAACATGTTGTCACATGATTTGGCTACGTATTTTACGACTGGAAGCCTGTCTGGCGTCAAATTACCTTAGTCGTATTTTATGACACCTCGGTAAGTAATGAGGGTGGTCTATTCTACTCAGCCGGATACCACATGGTGGGTCGACTTACCTTACTCGTCTATTGGGACACCTCGGTAAGAAATTTGGGTGGTCAATTCTAATCAGCCGGATATCGCAGTGCATTGTTCCATATAATTAAGTAATTAAAATCAATGGTTTCAGTTCAAAGAAATCCTAGTATGGGACGGTCATATAACTCGGATGTGCTGCATTTCTGGAACGGAGATACTGGTGTGCACGACCCGCGCTCACCTGTTGCGGTACCGCTGGGACGGCACCCAGAACCGCGACTACTGCCTCGACCTGGGCCGAATACCGTTCTCGATCAACCAGCAAGTGTCTAAAGGTAATTCTATCGGGACCATTATTTTATAATTTACTAGCTGCGTCTCACTGTACTATTGAATCGGTGAATAGGTAGTTAAAAGATATGTCGATTAAAAACGAAATTTTTTAAATATTCCGTTAAATTTACTATTTTTTTCTTTCATAAGATAATTCTACTAACAATGATTAATAGAATATAAGAAGAATTAACGTCATTTTTATTATTATATATATTTTCGAAGATATGTATAAAATAATATAATATATGGGAACAAATCCCATATAATATATATGAGACACTTACACACACTGTCGTCTGACCCCAAAGTAAGTAACTTAATACTTGTATTATGGGTGACGGACAACTGGTAGATGTACTACATATATAATTTTAAATACATAATTCAATACAAATATACGGCCAGGCTCGAAGAACCAACAAATTGTTGTTATCAAACTATCTATACTTGTCAAGTAAATTGGACAAATTTTCTTAGAAAATCATATACTGCAATACGCGTTCAGTACAATTATGCTTTTGGGACATTAATTGGGTAATCGAGATTTTGTGGCGCATCCAGCATGTCTGCCGAATCGGGAGTTCATGCAATTATCATTTGGAATACCTATACTTTTGTTTATTAATACCTGTAATGTTTGTTCTGTGTGTACAATAAAGAGTATTCTTTTTTGGGACCGACTCAGAACTGCTTCAAACTCTGTTCTTCAAGGAGTAACGAACCTTGTGCTACCTTAAAATATCTATCTGTTCATCGTAATAACAACATGAAATAATTCAGCAGATAGCAACTAAAGATATTTCATTTCTTTGTGTTAGTAATTTTATTTGTGTAGGGTTTTTTAATGCCTTTAAAAAAATATATTATTATGATTATTATGAAGGCACTGTTGGGCAATGTATTAATAATCCTTTACATTTTACCCCACAGCGCTAATTCGATATCGAGTTTCTTTATAAATTTCGCTGTTTCGTCATTTATGAAAAAATTGTGTATCGATTTTTTTCACTAAAATAAAAGAGGTATGCATGAAGATTTTCGATATTACATTTTGTATTCGATAGACGCGTATTAGGGCTGCAGATCTTCATCAAACAGAATTTGTTAATATTGAAACTATATATTGAAAATACTATTTACTAATTGAATATTGCTCCTTATTTATACAATAAGACTAACAAAATTGTAAACATATATTCCCTAACGAAAGCTAAATGCAAAAATAAATTATTACATTATCTTCTTAAACTTTCATATAACGACACTGAAGAACTCTTACATAATTATTAAATAAATATTTACAGAAAACTTTGAGAGTGCAGACTTTTGCTGCCAAACTAATAAATTGTATTCTATAGAATTATATATATATACACCCTCTCATTCATACATACCCCCTATACATACTAATACATACATACATACATATATTACATAAATACATACATACTTTTCAAACTCATTAACACACAGAGAGGTACTCTTTACAGACTTGTAGATTATTTTTGTTTTCTTTCTTCTTTTTTCTTTATTGTACTAATCATAATATTATATTTACGTTTCTTTTATTAAAACAAATAGTTATCAAATCACATGTCTTCGGTGTCTGTCGCTGTATGCCGAAATACAGTTTTAACTAGTTCGGCTACAGATGGCCATATTATAGTTAAGTCCTATTTGTGTTATGTAAGAAATAAATAAATAAAAATAAATAAATAAAATAAAATTACTTCGCAAATGTAATAATAAAATTATTTTGCTATAATCTGCGATACATTACTTCGCTAATAACGAATGTATTTCAGCGGAACCCATACTAGAAGACAACACTCACGTCAACGATATCGAATATTCGCCGCTCGTTTGTGGCTTCGGGATAACGCTCAACGACGGACGCGCCGCTTACCTCACCGCTCCCAACCTCAAATTTGACCCCAATGTAAGTTTTATTTGCCACTGAATTACAGTTCTACCACTAAGCCTCAAGAGTTTCTTAAAAATATCCAATCTCTCTTTTATTTCTATCTAAAAATCAGCTGCGAAAGCTGTAAGCTGTTATAGCGGTGAGATCGTCTGACTCTCTAGAGACGATCATGGTTCAAACCCCAGGCAGGCACGAATGAGTTTTTCTAATAAAACTTGTATCTAATTGATAATTGATTTCTAGAAGCAGGCGTTACTTTGCGGAATTCTATATTACATAGACTATATAACAGTAAATAACTATATAACAAAACTAATTTGCTATAATCCGCGGGTTAAGCGAATGCATGCAAAGCTAATGTGTATGAAGCAGGAAAAATTCGCGTACCTTACACATGCAGGACAAGTCACCACATGCATCCCAAGGCGCCTCCACCAGCAACAATGCACACAAGCAATACACACAACCACCACCAAAATCTCGAAGATCGTTTCGCCCCGAAAAAATGCTCCGATCGCCACTAAACTATATAGGATCATATGCTGGGTCTGATTGAGATAAAATTTCATTAAAATCGGTCCAGCCGTTTCGGAGACTACAAAGGACATACAAACAAACATTCATTTTTATATATTAACTAATAACATTGGTCAATTATATTTTCAACAAATAATTAATATAATAAAGCCTTACTTTGACGAGATCCATAAAAATAAATCGCGATTACCGCGAATTATAGCAAATTAATTTTAATATTACTTTTAAATATTTTCAACAATAATTTTTATGATTTATTTAACAAAAAGGAAATCACAATTGATATAATATCATTAATACAATTTTTTATTTTACTTCGAAATTACCTATACTGAAGATCTGGTAAAAAAAAATTACAACTGCCTGTTTTATTTTATAATTATATTATTTTTATATTATCTCAGATAAATATAGCAACGGATTTCAGGGTAAGAGATTTGGACGGAAACGAGTTTGTTCAGTGTTTCTATCTGCTATTATTTTTCTTAAATATTTTGTAGATACATATATTAGGTCCTTACATATGAAATTGGCGTTTTCTATGGGAGGAACATAAAGTCGTTTTTTTTTAAATGAAATATATTTAATTAATCAAAGTTTGTACCATTGCTATGTATGCACTTTTGCCATCTCATAGGTAGTTCATCGATCCCCTTACTAAAAAAACCATTCGGGCGGGAATCAATAAAATCTTTGAAGGCGGTTTGGACTGCCCCATCGGAGTAGAATTTTTTTCCTTGCAAGTAGTTATCCAAATTGCGAAAAAAATGGTAATCTGTTGGAGCAAGGTCCGGAGAGTACGGTGGATGTCTAAGACATTCTAATTGAAACTCCTCTGATTTGGTAGCCGTCTGTTGTGCAGTGTGTGGTCTAGCGTTGTCCTGAAGCAGCAGTGGCCTAGAGCGATTGACCAGCCTCGGTTGTTTAGCAGCTAGCTTTTCCATCATGGTTTGCAGTTGCTGACAATAGATATCTGCCGTAATCGTCTGGCCAGATTTAAGAAAGCTGTAGTGAACGACACCGGCACTAGTCCACCAAACACTTACAAGCAACTTTTTTTTAGTCAATTTTCGCTTAGGGTAGGATTTGGCCGGTTCGCCAGGGTGCAGCCATTGCGATGAGCGCTTCCGATTATCGTAGAGGATCCACTTTTCATCACAGGTGAAATGATTCGATTTAAAATTCCTTCATTATTGTGCCGGTTGAGTAACGTAACGCAGCAGTCGACGCGCGTTTGTCGGTTTGCTTCACTCAATTCATGAGGTACCCACCTTTCAAGCTTTTTCACCTTCCCAATTTGCTTCAAGTGGATTAGAATAGTTTTATCACTAACACCGGAGCCTGCAGCTAACTCGGACGTGGTTTGCGATGGATCCGCTTCCACAATAGCCTTCAATTCTTCATTATCAACTTTGGTCTCCGGCCGTCCACGAGGCTCGTTCTGCAGGTCGAAATTTCCAGAACGAAAACGTTGGAACCAAAAACGCACTGTGTTTTCTTTTGCGACACCGTCACCATACACATCATTAATCCTTCGAGCCGTTTCTGCAGCACTGGTGCCACGGTGGAACTCATACTCGTAAATAACGCGATATTTCATGTTTTCCATTTTGTAAACAGAGTGACACAAAGAAGAAAACAAAAGAAGAAAAGACAAATGAATTAGGGGGTTTGAAACACAAATGCATGAGTCAATAGCTGTATGAATTTGAATTTGGAATTCTTAACCATAGAGGTAATATTTGAGATCAAAGTGGCCAGTACGACAAAACGCCAATTTCATATGTAAGGACCTAATATTTTGTAGATACATATATATACCGTGTGTTAGAGTTTTTGACTTAATGATACATTTTTAAACATATATTTAATGTGTTAATATAACAAGCTAAACGGCTAGAATGTAGACAAATTGATAAGTAATTCAACTTAAGTTTACGCTATGATTTAAGATTGACAGGTGCATGTAACGAAAACTTTTAACTCCATTGCGAAAACCCTAAGTAATAGGGTTGCTAACGAGCTGGTTTTTAAAATTCATATCTTTCATTCTATCATACATTTTCCTGGCGTTCGGATAGGAAAGAACAAAACATACCTTGCCAAACAATCATTGAAGCATTTCTATTTGTACGGAAAAATATAAGTATGTATAAAACAAAATTTGATGTATATCATAGACATACGAGAGGTCACAAACAGCTTGTGATACCTGCGTCGCGATTCAGCAGCGTTAGCAACTCATTTCTCGCTATTCGCTTCTATATTAAAATTCCTCAATCCATTCTAGACCAGTGTACAGAAAGATTTCAATCAAGTGTAAAAAATATGCTTATATATGTATAAAAGCACATTACAAAATTGAAGATTATTTGGATGATAAGAAAGCCTGGATTTGAAAATCCTTTCAGCTTCATACAAGACAGAAAGTAAAATTTACGTTTGGAGAATGAGGCGTTAGTTTGTGCAATTCCAAAATACAAAGTAATAATGAGATTACTTCGCTATATTCCGCTATTATTCGCTACTTATAATTAATCGCAAATTATATTATTACTATTAATCATGAGAAGACACCACAACTAAAAAAAAAATCAAGATCAAAATCTTTGTAATATTACACTCTATAATTACACGCCGTGTGGTATCCGGCAGAATAGAATAGACCACCCTCCTTTCTTACCGAGGTGTCGTAAGAGGCGACTAAGGTATGTGCCGTGTGATGTCCGGCTGCATAAAATAGTCCACCCTCATTTCTTACCCAGGTGTTGTAAAAGGCGACTAAGGTAAGTTGAAGTCAGGCAGGCGGCCGGTCGTAAAATACGTAGCCAAAACATATGACAACATGTGTAACATGTTGCGCCGACTCCACTTAGAAGTGGAAGTGGGCAGGAGAATTAAGTTTTTTTAAGTACACTCTATAATTACCATTACATAGATTTTTTTTAATCCGTCTACAACGAAATAATGTTAAAATTACTTCTGTAAAATTTATGTAATTTATTATTAATTAGATCAAAATTAAAAGTGTAATGGGAAGTTTCTTTTGGCAAAGGGGTATTTAAATGTAGATTTTTCTGCAGGCAGTACAGGGCATATGGGCGCAGGGAATCGACGATGCAACGTGCGTCCGAGTCAACCATAAGTTTCGGCTCATTGCCATTGGTAGGAGAAAGTAAGTCCTTTTTAAAATTAATTTATAGAAACCACGTCTCATTTTATCGGGTCAGCCCGATTAGTGTGTTAAAATGTGTATTTTATACTCAGTTATAAACCTAATTTACATTTAAGAGTGAAAAAAGTAAAAAAAGTTACTTAGTTTATATTGGAAGTACAATTCCTAACGAGAAAGCTATAGAAATGAAAAAGTTGCTTAAATAGCAGAGGTGGCTTGAAGTTAGTCTTGTTCTAAACGTGGACTCAATTAGGCTATTAGATGTTTCGTCGTATATAGTGGATGATATTGAACTTTGTCATATCTTTTGCTAGTTATGTTTATGTACTACGACATTAGTACGTTCTTAACTCGGTTCAAACCTTTCGGATCTAAGAAATATTAATTATCACAACGTTCTATTTTACTTTTCATCTTTTTGAAACGATGTTCGTTGTCGATGTTGAAGATTTTTACACGTTATCCTTTGCCGTTTTGATTCCGCCTCACATTGTGATCCTTTTGAATGTTTTCGGGTGTATACACAAACATCTTTATTAAAAAAAAATATCCGATTTATAGAAGCAGGCGTTACTATGCGGAATTCCATATTACAGGCACTATAACAAAACTACTTCGCTATAATCCGCACGGGTCAAGCGAATGCATCCAAAGCTAATGTGTATGAAGCAGGCAAAATCTACGAACCTTATACATGCAAGACAAGCCACCACACGCACCCCAAGGCTCCTCCACCAGCAACAAAGCACACAAGCAGCACACACACCCACCACCACAACAATCTCGACGATCGTTTCGCCCCGAAACCGAAGCATCATCAGGAGGATAGGCTCCGGATTTTGTCGTAAAGTAGTTTTGTTATAGTGCCTGTAAAAAAATATCCTTTAAAAAAAGTTGATTCTTATACGATTCAAAATTCTGGGTTCACTTTACTTCAACATTTAACTTCACAGTTCCCAAGTCGACGTGTTCACGATAGACGAAGTGTCAGGAGGTTTGGAGCTATCTCACACTATGTTGCTTAGTTCCAAGGACTTCCCTGGTGATCCTGGACCAGTCAAGTGTTTGAGGTATGTATGCACTTACATTTATAGGAATATGATCTGTTCCGGCTTTGAGCAGGTCCAATTATTAATCTCGATATACAAAATGATAGATCGACCGAATTCCATGTATTACGGAAAAACAACTGGATGGATTTCAACGAATTTAACTTAAAATTGTTTTTTAATATAAAACGAAGTCACCAAACCTGTCTGTCTGTATGTAATCGATTTTGTTAAAATCTACTGAACGGTTTTTTGTAGTAAAAACTTACTAAAAGGTAGTGCTTCTTTAAATTTTTTTTTGTTAATTGTGTTTAAGAGATTGTACACAGTTGTAAAAGCTTAAGTCGCGAGTGCCGTGTAAACCAACAGAGACACATAAAAAATAATGAAGTAGAGAATTTTAGATCTACAAAAGTCTACAAAAGAGTCCGCGACAGCATGTCTCTGTCTTTTATGATTAACTCACAATAACTACTTTTATGCTTAAAATTTCGAAAATTCGGGTAAAGTTTCGTAAATCACTGAATTCCACGTGGGCGAAGCCGTTGTTGGCACAGCTAGTATATAATAAAATAAATTAAATAATAAGAAAATATTAAATCGCATTTTTCATCACCTAAATTGGATATATAATTGGAGAAATAGCTTTGCGATTTTGTTGTGGAGTCTATCTCCTGATGATGCTTCGGTTGCGGGGCGAAACTATTGTTGAGTTTGTGATAGTTAATGTGTGTAGTGCTGGTGTATTGTGTTGGAAGTGGTGGAGGTTTGTGCATGTCTTTTTACGAATACCTGCACGTATCGGGTATGAAAATACGGATAGTCCACTATACAAGCAATATAACATGCATTACGATTTTTGTCGTGGAGCCTATCCTCCTGATGATGCTTCGGTTTCGGGGCGAAACGATCGTCGAGATTGTGGTGGTGGGTGTGTGTGCTGCTTTTGTGTGCGTTGTTGCTGGTGAATTGCGCCTTGGGGTGCATGTGATGGCTTGTCCTGCATGTATAAGGTACGTGGATTTTGCCTGCTTCATACACATTGGCTTTGCATGCATTCACTTAACCCGTGCGGATTATAGCAAAGTAGTTAGTTCTGTTATATTGCTTGTAATATGGAATTCCGCAAAGTAACGCCTGCTTCTATAAATCAGTCCACTATACATTTAACACTATATATATTTTCTATTTACTGTATCGCGGATTGTAGCAAAATAATTTTATTATTACTTTTGTACCTAAATTGGAACTGCAGTTGGTGGAGATGGATTTGTAAACCTAGATTTTGAAACACCTAGTGGTTATTAGGTGGACGGGCGACGGGCGCGCGGTGGCGGTAAGTTGGGAAGGCGGTGGGGTGTCGGTGTGGAGCACTTTCGGTGCGCTGCTCATGTGCTCGCTGGCGTGGGACTACGGCCTCAGCCAGGATCTTGTCCGGCGAAACCCTCTGATTGTCTCCGGTATGGTACGTAGCTTGGAAATCAATTTTGGTCATGCCATTACAGCAGTTTAAAAACACTGTTAAAAAGAGGCTGATACAGAAAGCCTACTATACTGTTGAAGATTACTTAGATGATAAGGATGTGTGGATATAGGTGCGCTTCTACCCTGTACAAGACAGTAATAAATAAATGTAACTAGTTCTAAGATTTATATTTTAAAAAGAGCAACCGCCGAATTTCTTGCTGGCTCTTCTCGGTAGGAACAGCTTTCCGAACCAGCAGTAAAGTTGACGATTCAAAAGCACTTGTTTACAAGTTTACTTGAATAAAGAATATTTTGATTTGATTTGATTTGATTTGATGTGTCTCAATGAAACAATCTTTATCAATTTCGAATTGATATAATCCGTATAAAGCTGTGATGGTATTTTAGCGATAAACCTTACGTGAGAAATCAGTTTCGTAAACATTGTAACAAACGTTTTGGTAACGACTGGATTGCGTTAGCATTGTAGTGTTTTGGGAGCCTTATATTTTATTATGCATTGTAAACTAGTATATAAGCTGTGATAGCCTAGCGGTGAGACCGTGCGACTCTTTCAAGGGGAACACGAGTTCAAATCCGGGCAGGCACCAATGAGTTTTTCTATTAAAACTCATGTGTCTAATTGATAATTTCAATTTATCACACTCTTTTCGGTGAAGGAAAACATCGTTAGGAAACCTGCATATCTCTAGAGTATTCTAGGGATATGTGTAACCTACCAATCCGCATTGGAGCAGCGTGGTAGGTCTTAGCTCCAATCCTTCTCTCGAAAAACGGAGAGAGGAGGCCTTAGCCCAGCAGTGGGCATAGTAACAGGCTGTTACTTTACTTTTACTTTTTTTAAACTAGTATAAGATCCAGTATTTAGCCTATTATAAGGGAGTATTAAAGAAGACTTCAAAGCAGACGGTTGTTTGCTTTCGTAACCTACTCCGCACCTTACAGCATAAATATTGAGGCTCCCTCCGAGCAATAAGTATGCATGTTATATACACCTACTAGTCTTGCCAGCGGCTTCGCCCGCGTTGAAATCAGCGTGTCACAAATTTTTTCTAGAATTCAAATTAAAAAAGTTGTTATTGTGAATTAACTATAAGACACAGAGACATGCTATCACGGACTTTTTTTAGTATTTTTATAGATCTACAATTCTCTAGTACATTACTTTAGTGTATCTCTGCTGTTTTACGCAGCGTACGCAACTAAAGCTCCCAGCAAGCAAGTTTTTTAATAACTGCGAGATCTCTTCAACACAATGTACATAATACCGAAATGTACTATTTACCTAAACTATCCGGAAGTATTGCACTATCTTTTGGTGCAAAACCGTACAATAATCCGTTCAGTAGATTTTGAGAAAATCTATTACATACGGACAGACAGCTTTTTGGTACTTTGTTTTATAATAAGTATAGATAAGTAAGGATGTACTTTTAGCAGGATACAATATTGTTTATGTTTAAGTGTATCCTTGTTCGTGTTCCAATAAAGAAAAATAAACAATAACTAAAGTAAAACGTGCCCCGCTTACCACTCCCCGTTCGTTTCCATACGCCTTCCTATGGCGAGTTATATGAATATAAAAATATGTATATCTATGTGTGTGTGTGTGATATGTTATGGCGTGTACTTATATTTTTTGTGAGCTCAAAGTATGTTGATAGAATAAGAGCGAAAGATTAAGATCTTGGCATGTTCTGGGATGTAAAAAACCTTAAAAACTGTTATTTCAATATAAAACACATCACGGTTTGAGGACGCCTAAAACACTTACACAAGTTCTGGTAGATATGAAATAAGAAAGAAAGAAAGACTTTATTGCAGCACATTACAACACAGAGAAACAGAGAGAGAGTAATAAATAATAATAATAAACAAAATAATGCGCTTATCTCTAACATACCAATAAAAAATTTAAACAAAAAAAAAAGGCAAGTCAAATTGCAGAAACTCTGGAACCGGACCGGAAGATAACCCCCGTTATTCAGACCATATTAAGCGAGTCTCCGGGATACAAGTCTGTATGGGACTTAAACCATATAATAATAAAGCTTTTGAATTTAAACTATCGTTAGTGGTATTCATAATTAATGTTTAGAAACCAGCTATAAAGCTCCGCACCCGCCGCAATCGTCTCTTCCGCCGCCCTAACAGCTCACGAGTCGCGCCCAGCGAGCTGTTACACGCAGTTTTCGCCGCGATAATGCCGTGTAATGAATAAGATTCCCGTATGGGCTTGAAATTTGTCGGGCTCATCCGATAAAATAAGACGTGAGCATAGCCGGTCTCTAAACATTAATTATAATGAATCTTGTTATTTATTTAGGAATGGGCTACCGAAGGATATCAGTTGTGGATGGTGAAAGTCGAAGAAGACTCGAAAACTAACTTGATTCAAATAGAATTTGTCAAGAGCCCTCTTAGTGTCAACCCTTGCATGGTAAGTTTGTACATATTCAATTCTTTTAAATTTCACATACGAACACATCTTTGCAGGTTTGTAAAATACATGCACATAAGAGTTTTTTTTATCTGTAAACAACTGTTACTTAATCTATGTAATTGTTAATATCAGAACGCGGCTAAGTCAGCTCTCTCTTTTTTTCCCACTGGGCGAGCAGATGCGTCAATAAAACTATAACAAAATATACACGAAATGTAGCATTTTATTTCTATATCATTTCAGGGATAATTATTGTTATTATGAATTTTTCTTTGATTATGAGTATACGCGTACTTGTTGTAGGGTAACCAAAAACATCTCTACCTACAAGCGGACGACAAGCTCTATGTTAACCTAGATGACAACCTCACGCGGAGGACCAAGATCTCGATTATCGATTCTTCGTCCGACACATACCAGGAGAACGGCCAGGACCAGTTGGAATACGACAGCAGCGCGAAATACAAAGAGTTTGTAGACGACAACGAGTGTAGGAAGCAGTGGATCGTTCTGCAGCTGCCTGCGACATATATAGCAAGCAACTGGCCCTTGCGAGTGAGTAGTTTTTATCATCAACCAACAGACGTCCATTGTTAAACATATGTCTCTTCCTAGGACTTTCAGGCTACACAATCTTATGCCGCCTTGATCCAGCGACTCCGTGACCTTTTTGAGGTCGTCTGTCCGCCTAGTGGGGGGGGTTTGCATACACTGCGATTTTCGGCACGGAGTCGAAATTCCAGTCGAAATTTTGGTTATATATTTACTATTTACTTTGGCGCGGATTATAGAAAAACAATTTTACTATTACAAGGAATATAACAGAACTAACTACTTTGCTATAATCCGCACGGGTTAAGTGAATGCATGCAAAGCCAATGTGTATGAAGCAGGCAATATCTACGCACCTTATACATGCAGGACAAGCCACCGCATGCACCCCAAGGCGCAATTCACCATCAACAACGCACACAAAAGCAGCACACACACACACACCACCACAATCTCGACGATCGTTTCGCCCCGAAACCGAAACATCATCAGGAGGATAGGCTCCACGACAAAAATCGTAATGCCGCATTACGTTTTTTTGTCGTGGCACATTGGCTTTGCATGTATTCACTTAACCCGTGCGGAATATAGCAAAGTAGTTAGTTCTGTTATATTACTTGTAATATGGAATTCCGCAAAGTAACGCCTGCTTCTATAAATCATTTAAATAATTTTACTATTACTTTTGTACAATCAATCAGTGAAAGTGCTGGTAGTGTATGTATCACGTCGTTCGGTGTAAGTTCAGCGCAGTGGACCCGAGCGGGCAGCACGTGTGCGTGGCGGGCCGCACGGGGCTCGCGCACTACAGCTGCGCGGCGCGCCGCTGGAAGCTGTTCGGGAACGAGGCGCACGAGCGGGACTTTGTGGTCACCGCGGGCGCGCTCTGGTGGCGGGACTACGTCGTCGTCGGTGAGTACTGGTGGACCGGTGACATATGACACCTTACTCTAAAAGATAATAATAATAATAATAATAACCCCCCCATGGGGCCACCTTGACGTGGTGGGGGGGCTTAGAGGAAGGTGATACATACATAGATCATACCACCTAGATCATATACCTCCATGAGATGTAATTTAGCCACTAACATCACGGCTTAATACCCTTTCTAACTAACGGTCCCACTTTCCTATCTTTGCCTTTAACTATTTCTTCCTTTTCCTAACTGTTAAAAAAAAATCATTTATGAAAGTAATGTCACAAAGAGAATATAATTTGCGGCCGCTGCCCGGGGGTCGCCGGGGCGCGTCTGGAGCCGACGCTGGACGTCTCAGCATGCGAACCGTTGGCGGTGGGGGACTGAACAGGCGCGTTCCCCCCGAGAAAAATACTACAGCCGAGAATCAACCATTACCATCAATATCACCTTCATCATCCCCCTCGTCATCTTCATTATTTCAATCACTACCATCGTCGCCACAATCATATGCAGACATTTTAAGAAGGTCGTCTTCGCCATCATCTATAATTTCATCCCATTCAGCCAATAGTTATATCCCCGAAAGCGTTATGCAGGAGGCAAGAACCGCCGAAAAACCTGCATCCGCTAAGGCTGGCTCGAGTACGCGCAAACGATGGACACAAGAAATGAACATTTTTATTATGCGTACTTATTACATGATCACATCACTAGAATCAGACACATTAATTCGCTATCTACCTCCACTACACGCAAAATTCCTCGAAAAATTTCCTGATATGGGTGTCAGCAAACAAAGAATCGGAGATCAACGAAGAGCAATTATCAACAGAAAATTAATCTCAGTTGAGAAGATCCAAGAAATTAGATTAGAAGTAGAAGCTCAATTAAAAAACAATAACCAAACCCATAAAGCAACGAGTAACTTACCTCTCAGTACTAGTGGCAGAATGAGCTGGAGCAAAGAGGTCAATGAGATAATCATTAGAACCTACTACAAAATTACAAAACTAGAAACAGTAAACATGACGACTTATCGCTCAATTCTGCATCAGGAAGTCATCAAACAGTGCCCTCAGCTAGCACATATCTCAGTACAACGGATTGCTGACCAGAGAAGAGCAATAATAAATAATAAATACATTACACTTGAAAACCTAGAAGAAATAAGAAAAGAAATACATAAAGAGCTTAGTCACAATGCCAATAATATCAAAGAAGATGTTAGCGCACAAACACATTCACAAGAAGACACAATACACAACCAAAACCAACCACTAGATGTTAGTGTTCCAGAACTAACAGTACATGCGACATTTGAAAATACACTAATTTTCAAGAACTGGAGCCTACACAGACACACTTACCAGAGGATATTGGATATAAAATAGAAAATGATTTTACAGAATGCATGAATGATTTCAAAAACACGACGCCGATTTCACGAGAACACATTCCAAAACAAAAATCATCAAAAAAACTGGCACACATTGTACACTTTTTAAATAATCATGTTATCCCCAAAACAATTACTTCTAAAACTGATTTTGATACTCTACAATTAATAATTTATTGTGCAGCTTACACCGCAGCTAAAAATAACGGTGCTAAATTTCGTTCTACACAAAATGTAATTCATTACACAGAACCACATTGGCAAAAAAGGCTTCAAAATAAGATTGACGGGTTGCGGGCAGATATAGCCAGATTAACAGAGTTCATCAGAGGAAATAGGAGTAACAAACTACAAAATCACATAGTGCGAATAAAGAAAAGATATCAAATTCACTCACAACATGAAAACCCTAACACAGAGCTAACTCATTTTTTAGATACTTTAAAGCAGAAGGTAGGAGCATTAGCCTACCGATTAAGAAGATATAAGGAAACAACTCTTAGAAAAACACAAAATAAACTGTTTATGAATAATAAAAAACTATTTTATAGAAAATTAACACAAACCAATAACACACCTAACGAAGACACCAGTACAATCACACCTACAAAAGAAAACCTACACGATTTCTGGGCAAATATATGGTCGAACGTAGTGGAACATAAAAATAATAGCTGGATAGATAATAAAAAAGGGAAGTATAATATTTCGCCTAAAATGATATTTAAAGATATTGGTTTGGAACTATTGCAAAAAGTAATTAGAAAAACCCATAACTGGAAGGCAACCGGCTCAGACAAAATTCATAATTTCTGGTATAAGAAATTTACTAGCACCCACACACTCCTGCTGAACCACATAAATAATTTTATGCAATGCCCCCAGTTAATGCCAGATTATATAACCGAAGGTATATCTTTCATGTTGCCCAAAGATAGAGCCGACACAATAAACCCTGCAAAATACCGACCAATAACTTGCCTACAGAACATTTATAAAATCATCACAGCATGTATAACTGAGACCGTCTATACATACATAGAGAATAACAATATTTTAGCTGAGGAACAGAAGGGGTGTCGTAGACATAGCCAGGGTTGCAAGGAACAACTGACGATTGATAATGTAGTTTCAAAGTATGCAACAGTAAACAAGAAGGATATTTATACCATGTACATCGATTATAAAAAAGCTTATGACTCCGTACCCCATAGCTGGCTGATTTGCACTCTTGAACATTATAATATACACCCAATAATAATCAATTTCCTAAAAACTGCCATGAAAACGTGGAAAACTACATTAAAGATAAACAGTAAAGAAGGATTGATTGAAACTGAGCCTATTCATATAAAAAGAGGTATATTCCAAGGAGATGCCTTAAGCCCTCTTTGGTTTTGCTTAGCTCTCAACCCCTTATCTAGAATGCTAAACAACACTCAAAAAGGTTTCAACATTAAATATGATCTCGACAATTACACCCTGACACACTTAATGTACATGGATGACATAAAACTATTCGCTTCATCCCTTGCAGGAATTCAGGATTTAGCAGCTATCACCCAGTCATTCTCAACAGATATTCAAATGGAATTTGGGATTGATAAGTGCAAGATACAATCCGTTCATAAAGGGAACATTGAACACAATCCGTACCAACTGAGTACACTTGAAACTATAGAACCAGTGGACGAAATAGAGGGATACAAATATTTAGGATACCAACAGACAAGACAAATACATCAAAAACAAACTAAAAAAATACTAACAGAAAAATTTACAGCTAGGTTACATAAAATTTTGAATACAAAACTGAACTCTCACAACACTATTAAAGCAATAAACACATTTGCTATCCCTATACTTACCTACTCATTTGGGATTATACAGTGGTCACAGACTGACCTGAAAAATCTCCAACGGAAAATCAACACTACCATGACACAATACATCAAACACCATCCACGAGCCTGCATCCAAAGACAAACATTACCCAGAATCGAAGGTGGGAGAGGGTTAATTGATATACAAAATCTCCACAATAAACAAATGACTTTACTCAGAACATTTTTTCACGACAAAGCACAGTACTCACAATTACACCAAACCATTGTTCAGTCAGATATAAAATTAACACCACTCAATCTTAAACAACAGAATCTTCAATTAAGCATATCATCAGCACAACAAAAATTAGACACATGGGTTCAAAAATCCCTCCACGGAAGACATCGCCTCGACTTAACCAACGTGAACAAAACTGCGTCAAACGCATGGCTGAAGCGAGGCGAGCTGTTCCCCGAAACAGAGGGATTTATGATCGCCATACAAGACCAAATAATAGATACAAAAAATTACAGAAAACATATAATACGGGACCCCACACTACAAAGTGATCTTTGTCGACACTCATAGTAGTGCTGAAACTATTCAGCATATCACAGGAGCCTGTAAATCCATCACCCAGACTGACTATAAACATCGTCACAACCAAGTTGCCGCCATCATACACCAATATCTAGCCTATAAACACAAACTTATTACAGACAAAACTGCGTATTACAAATACACGCCGCAAGTCATACTTGAATCGGCTACTCATAAGATGTACTGGGACCGAACACTTGTAACGGATAAAACTGTACATCACAACCGTCCAGATATAACACTGCAGGATAAAAAGAATAGCATAGTTTACTTAATAGATATAGCCATACCTAACACTCACAACATTCAAACTACATTTACTGAAAAAATTGCCAAATATACCGACCTTGCTGTAGAAATTAAAGCCCAATGGCGGGTTAATTGTGTCCGAACTATCCCCATAATCCTATCTTCTACCGGAGTCATACCAAAATCCCTTCATAATAGCTTAAAAATGTTAGACATACACCCACTCACATACGTTCTCTTACAGAAAGCAGTAATACTAAACACATGCCGCTTGGTCCGTAAATTTCTTACAATAGATACCTAAATTACTTTCCATTGCTTGGCCAAAAGCCCGTAATGGAAATGTCTCGCCATATTAAAATGGTAGATTGTAAATGAAAAAAAAAAAAAAATAAAATAATAAAAAAAAACGTAAGTATTTGGATCTAGCACACGAGGTTGCCGCAATGTGGGGCGTGGCGTCCACTCAAATCATACCGATCGTCATATCTGTAAACGGATTAATCCCAGCCAGCCTCGCTTACCATCTAAGGCAGCTGGGTTTCCGTGGCAGTTCGCTCGCAGCAAAAATGCAAAAGGCAGTACTGCTGGACTCGGCTGAGTTCGCCATTTCCTCAACCTAGCGCCCTGACCCCCGGCCGTCTGGACTCCCCTGCCGGGGTACGATCCTCCGCCCATCCTTATTTATTTATTTATATGTCAGTATATTTTATCATTTTTTTTAATAGTTAAATTAGTGTGTATATATATATCTATATAATATATAACTCGGGCGTGAGTGAGTTTTCGTTAAATAATAATAATAATAATAATCATTTATTCGGATATGGTGTTACAAACAGATACTTAAACTAATGACATACCTGTCTGTAACACCATACCGAATAGGTCACAGCTCAGCGTATGTCCTGCCTAGGCGCTGATTTTCAGCAGTAACCCGAAATGGCAATGTATGGCAACAGTGTATATATATGTGTGTGTATATTATATAAAATAGTAAATAAATAACAGTGTACAATTTATATGATATAAAAGCTTTACGAAGATGTAATATATATAAAATAATACGTGAATAATAATAATTATGAATAAGAGTAATGTAATAATATGCCGCTTTATAAAATTGATGTCTAATCTAAGTAAGATTCCGCCTGAGAGAATTAGCCGGGTTAAAAAGACAAATTCGCCAACCCGAAAAGATTCTCTGATCGGTCGATGCATCGATTAGCAGAGGGAGGGGCCACTCTTAAAGGGGCCCCGATCTGGAAGTGGTTCTCTCTGGGGTACAGATAGTACCCCAAGTATTTCCATAAATGTAAAAATTATACATATCACGAATCTTAAACTCTTCGTTTACTCCTCTTCTCTCACCCGATGGACATCCACTGCTGTCTTGGTCTTGCATCGCTTAGATCTAAAAGCTCTCCGCGGCGTATTTTGCGCTTGTCAGTTCATCTCGTAGAGGGTCTCTTCCGACGCTGCGTTTTCCAGTGTGAGGTTGCCATTCTATACCTTTTAAACCCAACGCCCATCCGTTCTCCGCAGTGTGAGCCCCGCCTAACGCCATTTCAGCTTCGCTATAAAAAGAGAAGTAAAGTAGCGGCCTGTTACAATCCCATTGCTGGGAATAGGCCTCTTCTCTCCGTTTCCTGAGAGAAGGCTTGGAGCTGAGACTTCCACGCTGCTCCAATGCGGATTGGTAGGTTACACATATCTCCAGATATTCTCTAGAGATATGCTGGTTTCCTCACGATGTTTTCCTTCACCGAAAAGCGTGTGATGAATTGCAGTTATCAATTAGACAAATGAGTTTTAATAGACATCTTATTGGTGCCTGCCCGGGTGTTTCCCTCGAAAGAGTCACATGGTCTCACCGCTGGGCCATCACAGCTCTCAGCTTCGCTATACGATGAGTTATTTCAGCAACTTTGGTTGTCCTACGGATCTCCTCAGTCCTGATGTGATCGCGTAGAGATACTCCTAAAATAGCCTGGTAAAGTTAGCTACGCAGTACGAAATTTCTTCTTCGAATCGACTTTGATTTTTTTTAATTTCTTCACAGGTTGCTACAGCATAATAGAAGGTCACGATGAAATCCGCTTCTACCCGCGAGACGCGAAGCTCGACAACCGTTTCGCGAAGATAGTCCGCGTGCAGGCGCAAGTGTTCGTGCTGGACATCTTGGACGACCAGCTCGTTGTGTTCAGTGCGGATGCACTCGTCACTATATATGAGTTGAACAGGATTGACAACAGTGAGTATGGTTACAGACTTCCTTCCTCTAAATTCCGAGTTCAGCCTAAAGTTACTACTAGTACTAGGACATATTAACATGGTCGTATCGTTTTCATTTTAAGAGGTCATGACCATAACCACCGATATAGTCCAAACCATCAGCAAACTTAAATGGCAGTAGTTAGTAATTCTTGCCGAACCGTTGTTGTTATAGAACCGATAGCAGACTCGGGAAAGTGAAATCTCCTTGATGCATACCTCTTTGAATGGCTCGAAATATGTAACAACTTAATCTAGCTAATTTATGATGTCATATGAGAGTTCAAATCCTTTCGCTGTGTATTAACTAAACAGTTTATCGGTACTTTAATATAAATCTCATTATTTTTAATCTATTACGCTATTATTTCTCTATTCAATACTATTTCTATATCGTTTAGGTATTATTAAATAATGATTAAGGAAATTTTCACGGCTTCAGTATTTAATGACTTGACCTTTATTGGAAGCTTTATATGAGCTCCTCTCATTTCTTCCTTGATTTTCTTCATTTCTGCTCGGCGAATGTGTAAAATCCTGTATAGTTAATATCTTATGTACACATTTGAAAATATTTATTTGCAAATGTGTACATATTTGCAAATAAATATTTGCATATGTGAATAAAAGTCATAGTCTTCATCACAGTATTCTTTTCCATCCCCAGACTCCTTATCTTAAAGACCGATTTACTTTTCTTGGTACTACCTTTCCTATAACTTTCGTTCATTGAGTGACAATAAACTTAAGTTTCCCTACTGTCGCTCCTATTGCTATATTCAAATTCAAAGTATTATTTATTCAAGTAAACTTGTATACAAGCGCTTTTGAATCGTCAACATCTACTGCTGGTTCGGAAAGCTGTTCCTACCGAGAAGAGCAAGCAAGAAACTCGGTGGTTGCTCTTTTTAAAATATAAATCTTATCACTAGTTACATATAGTTATTACTGTCTTGTTATTACAGGGTATCCACGCATTCTTATCGTCTAGGTAGTCTTCAATAGTATAATATGCTTTCTGAATTAGCCTTTTTTAATACTAGTAGTATAGCCAGTCATTCACGGTATGGGCTGTATTATTATGTAATATGTTACTTTGGAATATCAAATACGCACAATCTGATGGCATTTTTAAACATCGTCTCAAGACTCACTATTTATCTTTGTAATAAATTAATATAGTATAAGTAAATACTGTGTATAAGTTTATGTACTGTATATATGTTTTATCTATTACCATGTATAATATATTTAAATTTGTATTAAATAAGTAAATACATAAGAATAATTACGCAATAATTCCTATGTATTTACGTTTATTAATACTGGCATCGCCTGGCCCGTTGGCGCTGTGGGTAGTGACCCTGCCTTCAGCTCCGCGGGTCGCGGGTTCGATTCCCGCCGAAGGCCAATATTTTCTACATACAAATTGTTGGTTCTCCGAGCCTGGGTGTGAATTTGTATTTAAGTATATATTTAAACTTATATATGTAGTTATATATGTATCTACCAGTTGTCCATACTTTGGGGACGGACTACCGTGTGTGTAAATGTCTCGTATATCTATTATTATTATTTATTATTATATTATTAATACTATTTGCACCGTCCTATATACTCCTAGTTTTAGTTTCTCTTAAGTGCGGTTGCCTGTAAGAGATTACTATTAGTAATAAGGCCGCCTGTGCACTATTTATAAGGTATAAGATTCTATTAATTTGTTTTTGTTTCTTTTTTCTAGTTGTGCAATAAAGTATTTTATTATTATTATTAGTAAATATTTTATTGATTGATAATAGGCCAACTTGTATAAAGAATAATTTTATTTGTATGTCAGTATGTCGGTATGTTGTGTGGTATCCGGCTCAGTAGAATAGACCACCCGCATTTCTTACCGAGGTGTCGTAAGAGGCGACTAAGATAAGTCGACCCGCTATGTGGTATCCGGCTGAGTAAAATAGACCACCCTCATTTCTTACCGAGGTGTCGTAAAGGCGACTAAGGTAAGTTGACCCACCGTGCGTTATCCGGTCGAGTAGAATAGACCATCCACTTTCTTACCGAGGGCTTGTAAAATACGACTAAGGTAAGTTAACGTCAGGCAGGCGGCCAGTCGTAAAATACGCAGCCGAATCATGTGATAAAACGATAGGTGATGTATATAATAGACAAAGTAGGAACCGACATAAGCTTGCGACTCCTGCTTTGCGCCTAGTAAAAGTACGTAAATCGTTTGTGGGTTTGGGTATAAGATTCTATAATAAAATTTCGAAATCAATTTTGGCCATGCCATTACAGCAGTTTAAAACCACCGTTAAAAAGAGGCTGATACAGAAAGCCTACTATACACTGTCCATTATATTAACCATCTTTTGACAGATTGACGATTTACATATTTAGTGATGTCCTAAAGATTCTCGTATGCGATACCATTCCGATTATAGTACCTACTATCATTAATCGAATTACGTACCTAAGTAATTCGATTAATGATAACCTACGTAAACTAATAACAGATATAGAAATCAACATTTTGATTTAATATTGCCTTAGTTTTTTGAAAATAAATGTTAATCCGTGTGTATTTATTATAATCATAAAAAATATATTATACATCAACTGGCAACATCAACAGACCTTCCGCTCGGCCGCCATTTTGACGTGATCTGTCACTCTCAACGAAACGCCCGTGATAGTCACACGCATTTACGTTCGCTGAGTGTTCTCTCGCATCTGTTACACCTTGAGTTAAGTAGCTTTATTCCTCGGAAAAACTTTTGTGAAACTTATATTAATTGATCGTGAAAATGCCGAAAGGACGTGTGTTGAAAGCACAATCGAGACAGTTAGTGTTAAAACTTCATGAGTATTTTGAGCAAGAAAATCAAAATGGCGGACCTCTTATACCTATCACGCAAGTCCGAAACCGTGTTGCAGCCGCGTTGGGGATCAGTCTATCAACTGTGACTAAAATCACTACTGATGCCTACGGCAGGAGCGGCTTGGAGCAAAACAAACCATCTACACCAAAAAGAAAGCGCCGGGCTCATAAGGTGACAGCTGTTGATGACTTTGACGCTGACGCTATTCGTCGTCATGTATATGATTACTACTTGAGAAAAGAAATTCCAACTTTGAGAAAACTTATTGTTTCTTTGAAAAGAAGTGGTCTATTTCATGGTGAAAAATCTTCTTTGGTCAAAGTTTTGAACACAATTGGCTTTTCATATAAAAAGTTAAATAAAAGAAAATTATTAATGGATGGCAAATATTGTTTTCACGGATGAAACATGGCTCAACGCTAACCACACACTATCTCGTTTCTGGACTGATGATACTGCTGATTCCACTTCCTCAGTACCAATGGGAAAAGGTGAGCGCCTAATCATTTGCCATGCAGGTACAGCAAAAGGATTTGTACAGGATTTGTACAAGACGCACTGTTGGCATTTAAATCGAAGAAATCAAATGACTACCACGAAGAGATGAATGCAAATGTGTATGAAGAGTGGTTCAAAAAAATGCTCATTTCATTGGAAGAACCATCAATAATTTTTATTGATAATGCGCCCTACCACTCCCGTCAAATTGACAAAATGCCAACACAGGCTAATAAAGAGCATGAAATAATTAATTGGCTTCGGGACAATGGAGAAAATGTGGACGACTCAATGTTAAAAGTTGAATTAATAAAAATATTAAAAACCAAAAAGAGAGCAAAACGCTATGTAATCAATGAAATGGCAGCAGAATATGGCCATACTGTTCTTCGGATTCCTCCATACCACTGCCAGTACAACGCAATAGAACTTATATGGGCACAAGTAAAAGGGCATGCTGCGAGATGCAATACAAGCCCCCCATTCACAGCGAATAAAATGTTGCAATTGCTAAAAAATGCTTGCACCCACGTAACGGCCGAGAACTGGGCAAGTGTGGTGGAAAGAACTAAAAGAGTAATATTCTCTGATTGGGAACGTGATATTGCGTTTGATAATATATTATCTACACAAGAGCTAATAATAACTGCTACTGAAGACTCCTCATCGGAGGAGTCTAGTGTTGATTATCATTCCGACGACTCGTGCTAATAAAATAAATTAAAATATCCTGATTGTTTTATTTGTATTCATGTATTAACTAAGAAGAAAGTAAAACTTTATATAATGTTATTAAATGTCTTTTAATACTCGTAACATCGATTTCTACCGATTATTTTTAATCTGTGGCATAATCGTAGTAACCATTATGTGTGACATCACTAAGTGGGCGGTACCCATCCATAAAGTACAAATATTATTTGTATGATATTTGTACGTAAGCAATACAAAACTTAATGAGCGTGAGCTGTCAAAAGACTGATAATATGATGGACGCAGTATATACTGTTGAAGATTACTTAGATGATAAGGATGTGTGGATATAGGTGCACCTCTACCCTGTACAAGACAGTAATAAATAAATGTAATTAGTTCTAAGATTTATATTTTAAAAAGAGCAACCGCCGAGTTTCTTGCTGGCTCTTCTCGGTAGGAACAGCTTTCCGAACCAGCAGTAAAGTTGACGATTCAAAAGCACTTGTTTACAAGTTTACTTGAATAAAGAATATTTTGAATTTGAATTTGTGACAACATGTTTATAGCATGTTGTGCCGACCCCACTTAGAGTGGGATAAGGACAAGAGAATGATGATGCCAGTATATCGGTATTGTTGTGGTCAGATGGCAACGTGGAAGTGCGGTGCGTGCAGGCGGTAGACATATCGGCGCTGTCGCACCCGGCTTGCGTGGTTTCCGCGTCGTTGTGCCGGCTGCAAGAGCCGTCGCCGGCGCCGCGGGCTCGAGCGGACCCGCCCGCAGCGCCGCACTCGCTGGTACGTGCACGCACGCATCCAATAATATTACCAAGAGCGACATATTTATAATATAATTATATACTATATATATAATAGAACTATATTTATAATACAACTATAATTTATACTTATTTTTATATTCATATAACTCGCCATAGGAAGGCGTATGGAAACGAACGGGGAGTGGTAAGCGGGGCACGTTTTACTTTAGTTATTGTTTATTTTTCTTTATTGGAACACGAACAAGGATACACTTAAACCTAAACAATATTGTATCCTGCTAAAAGTACATCCTTACTTATCTATACTTATTATAAAACAAAGTCCCAAAAAGCTGTCTGTCTGTATGTAATAGATTTTCTCAAAATCTTCTGAAAGGATTTTTGTACGGTTTTCACCAAAATATAGTGCAATACTTCCGGATGGTTTAGGTAAATAGTACATATCGGTATTATGTAAATTGTGTTGAAGAGATCGCGCAGTTGTTATAAAACTTGCTTGCTGGGAGCTTTAGTCGCTTGCGCTGCGTAAACCAGCAGAGATACGCTAAAGTAATGTACTAGAGAATTGTAGATCTATAAAACTCCTAAAAAAATTCCGCGATAGCATGTCTCTTATGGTTTTTTTTTTAATTTGGCCTTCATCCCATTTTTAATTGGGGTCGGCTCTCCTAACTAAAGTTTTCCAGAGATGGCGGTTCTCGATCGACCGTGGATCTATGTTCTCCCTTTTGAGGTTGTCAGCTATGGTTTTTACCCATGTGATTCGGGGTCTACCAGGTCTCTTGGGCGCGGCTATTATAAGAATATGTAACTTCAGGTTTTTTTTTTCACCGTAAAAGGCATGATTATTAGCAAATATTAGTTGACAATCTACATTTTTAATAGATTTTCGTACTCAACCGCGAATGGCAGGCGCTGAATACCGTGAACCCCTTGAATTGATCAACGCACTCAATATTAAATAATTTATTATTTTCAGGTAATCAACGCCAGCGGTAAACTTATGATGGTGCAAAGAGAGGAATATGATGTCGATGAAGATAATAATCCGGTAAGTCCATTTACACAAGATTATCAAATCAAATGTTATAATCTAAAATTTTATTTAACTATCTGTGCCTGTGACTTAGTCTTTGTGGATATTTAATTGAAATTTTGAACATAAAAGTACTTATTGTGAGTTTACCATAAGAGATAGAGACATGTATTTGTGGATTTTACTGTAGATATTTTTTAGATCTACAATTCTCTGGTACATTACTTTAGTATATCTCTGTTGGTTTAATCGTCGCACGCGACTAAAGTTCCCAGCAGGTAAGTTTATTTTAAACTGTGCGACTTCTCTAAAACAATTTACGAAAAACCGTATTGTACTATTAACTTAAACCTTCCGTAAGAATTTTACTTTTTTTTATTAACGTACAAAAATCCGTTTAGAAGATTTTGAGAAAATCGATCTCATACAAACAGACAGCTTTTGGGGACTTTTATAATAAGTATAGATATAAATTATATCATCATCCTCCTGCCCTTATCCCACTCTAAGTGGGGTCGACGCGAGATGTTTTTAACATGTTGCATGTTCTGACTATGTATTTTACTACTGGTCGCCTGTCTGACGTCAATTTACTTTAGTCCTATTTTACAACACCTCGGTAAAAAAGTGGGTGGTCTATCCTCCACTACCGGATACCACACGGTAGGTCAACGATTTTACGATCGGCCGCCTGCCTGACGTTAACCTACCTTAGTTGCATTTCACGACCCCTCGGTAAGAAAGAGGGTGGTCTATTCTACTCGACCGGATACCACACGGTGGGTCAACTTACCTTAGTCGCCTTTTACGAAACCTTGGTAAGAAATGAGGGTGGTCTATTCTACTCAGCCGGATACCACACGGCGGGTCGACTTACCTTAGTCGCCTTTTACGACACCTCGGTAAGAAATGACGGTAGTCTATTCCACTTGCCGGATACCATACGGCATATTGATATAGATTATATATCAGAGTTTAAACCAAGTTGCGGATTGGTAGGTAATAATCAAAACAAATATCGTACAATTAAATGCTAACAATCTATAAAGGAAGTGACACGTGAAAATAGGTTTAATTGGATACATATTAACGATGTCGGTAAAACAATGCAATTAGGCATTGTGTTATGAACATTTAATTACGTAAAAATTATAACGCCAATAAAGGCAACTGATTTATGAACTGTTATGCAACGAAATTAATATAATAAAGCTGGTTATATAGCTGTGGGTAAATGAAAATAATGGTTAAACCTGATGAATGGTGACTCATTTATCCATTATTGTCATTTACCTTTTAACTAAATTTTAATTAACTTTAACTGTTCTTAAAATAACTTTTAGAATTAGGCGTTACTTTGCGGAGATCCATGATACAAAAGTAATAGTAAAATTATTTTGCCGTAATCCGCGATACTGTAAATAGAAAATATATATAGTGCTAAATGTATAGTGGACTATCCGTTTTTCATACCCGTTACATGCTGGATTCTTAAAAACACATGCACAAACTTCCACCACTGCCACCACAATACACAAGCACTACACACGTTCATTATCACAAACTCAAGAATCGTTTCGCCCCGCAACCGAAGCATCATCACGAGACTCCACGACAAAATCGCAAAAGCTATTCTTCCGTTTTCAATTTGGACACAGGTTAATGTATAGAAACCTGCTACACCCAAGTCTTATTCTATCGGGTTAACCCGACTACTTTCAAGTCCATACGGGGCTCCTATTCATGAGCTCTTGATAGGCGTTATTACGATGGGGACAATAGCCGGTTTCTATACATTAACTATGAATATAACTCACTATAGTTTCAATTCAAAAATTGCGAATAGGATATAGGTTTTTTGCTGCCGCTTAGATGCAGCTGTACCTCGTGATACTTTTGAGATCATATATTCGTTTAGTTAGTCTATAAACACTATGCAATTTAGTCCTGTGTTGCCGTTCCAGCACATTACTCAATCCACTTGTTTTTCGAACAATATATTAATGCCAAGAATTAGTTTTACTTGTGTGGATTTATAACATAACGATTAAGGCAAAAAAAGCTGTTTTTAAAACTGCAATGCCGAAGCAGTAGTTATGAGTCATCAGCAGACCTACCATGAACTCTTATTGCGACTCAATTGAAGACGTAAACGACGACCGCGAAACGCTTTCTTTTCGTACCATGAAGTGAGAATTGCATTTGATCGTAATGTATGAAAAGAATAACGTTATATGAATTATAGATAACTCTGTCTCTTTTACTCACATGTTCTTAGAACGAATTCCGAACGCTCATTCGGCATCGACTTAAAGTGTGTGTCTTTAAGACGTCATGGTACGAAAAAGCAAAACAATTTCGGTTACGTCTTGAAAAGTCGCCATAAGAGTTCATAGTAGGCTTGCTGACATTTAACCAATACAGGTAGTAAGTTTATTTATATGATATCACTAAGTCTGCCCTCAATTTGCTTAGTCTGCATGAACTGCAGTACTGAGATTAATATTTAATTAGTCTTGGTATGTGCAGTGTCAATATCATACTGCATGATATAATACTTTCATATGTGTACAAGAGTTCAGACAACTTATCATATACGAAAAAAAAAAAGAAATTATAGAATGTATTCGTTACTTGATTTTTTAAATTTCTCATAATTAATACGATTAAGGAAGGAGAATAAAGATTTTTTTTTTGAATAATTTATTTACAGTGATGGAAAGTGAACGCACCCATATCACTATATATATTTGTCTGTGTCAAAACTATTCCTTCCTTCTGTCATCGACTGCTCTTGTAAAATTACGTTACACAATATATCTGTCTTCTAAAAGTTATCTTTTATTTATGCTCGCGAAGTTCAATAAGTGTCGAATAAATTCCTACATGGTAGCAGAGCGTGGTTGCAAATATATTTTACAAAAACAATATATTGATTGCCATAGTAAATTTGGATATATATTTTACCGGCCGCCATTTGTCACAGTGAAGTACAATACCGGTATATTTATTGTAAAAATTTCAGAACAATGTCGAATTCTTTCAATATCGACAAACTAAGTGGTCGAGATAATTATAATACGTGGAAATTCGCCGTACGCACTTATTTAGAGCACGAAGACTTATGGGAATGTATTGTTGAAAAACACGTGGACGCCACAAAAGATAAAAAGGCAAAGTCAAAAATAATACTATTAGTGGAGCCAGTCAATTATGTCCACATAGAAGAATGCACAACATCTAGACAGGTGTGGTATAACCTAGAAAAAGCATTTAGTGACTCTGGCCTTACTAGAAAAGTTGGTTTGTTAAAAAATTTAATTACAACTTCCTTAGAGAACAGTAATAGTGTGGAAGATTATGTAAATAAAATAATGTCCACAGCTTATAAGCTCCGAAATATAAATTTTAAGGTGGATGATGAATGGCTTGGCACCCTGCTGCTCGCTGGCTTACCAGAATCATATAAGCCTATGTTAATGGCATTGGAGAATTCAGGTATAACAATATCAGCAGATGCTGTCAAAACAAAGATTCTACAAGATGTAAAACCGGCAGATACAAATTCTGCATTTTATATCCGCAGCAATGAAAAACAAAACCTATATAATAAAGGAAAATCAAAAGGCCCACGGTGTTATAATTGCAATAAATTTGGTCACCTAAGTAAATTTTGCAGAAACAGAAAACCAAGAAATATTAGTAAAAATAATTGTGGATTTGTTGCTGCTTTTTCTGCAGCATTAGTCAATGATGAATATAACTGGTATATAGACTCCGGAGCATCAGTACACATGACTAAACATAAAGAGTGGTTGTCAGAAGTAAGTTTACCAAGTGAGAGTCATGTCCGAATAGCAGATGATAAGGTGCTCAAAGTCGAATTGTGTGGGAATGCCACTATTTCAGTTAGAAGTGAAGATGGAGTTGTTAATAAAATACATGTAAAACATGTTTTGTATGTACCCGACCTGGCAACAAATTTATTATCAGTAAGCAAAATTATTGAAAATGGTTGTAAAATTGAATTTACTGATAATGGCTGCCATATTGTTAATAATAAAAATGTTAAGGTTGCAACAGCAAACTGCCTAAACGGGACTTATAAACTGAACATATGTGAAAGTCAAGCCCTGTCAACACAGGCTGAGAATAATAGCTTTCTCTGGCATCAGAGAATGGCTCATCTGAATTATACAGATTTATATAAATTACAGAACTGCGCTGTTGGTATGAAACTAACTTCCCAGAATGAAGATGTCACATGCATCGCATGTCTTGAAGGTAAACAAACTCGTCAACCTTTCAAGCATGTGGGTTCCCGAGCAAATGATTTGCTTGATCTAATACACTCAGACATATGTGGGCCGATGGAGCATACCTCAATGGGAGGTTCAAGGTATTTTTTAACATTTATAGATGACTTTTCTGGTAAAGTATTTGTGTATACTTTAGTAAACAAAAGTCAAGCTTTAGAAAAATTTCAAGAATTTAAGCATAGAGTAGAAAACGAACTAAATAAAACTATCAAAATTCTTCGAACTGATAATGGTAAAGAATACATAAATTATGCTTTCATAAAGTTCCTAAAAGCTTCTGGCATTTTGCATCAAACCAGTAACCCATATACACCAGAACAAAATGGGAGAGCAGAGCGAATGAACCGAACTCTTATTGAAAAGGCTAAATGTATGATTTTCAATGCCTCTTTGCAGAAGGAGTATTGGGCAGAGGCAATTCTAACTGCAGCATACACAACTAATCGCTCTCCATCTCGCTCACTATCAGGACTCACTCCCCATGAAAAATGGACAGGATCCAAGCCAGATATTAGCCATATGAAAATTTTTGGATGTAAAGCCATGGTCCATATACCTAAAGAAAAAAGGCTGAAATGGGATTCAAAATCACAAGAGTTAATTTTTGTGGGATATAGTGATACCACAAAAGGTTATAGATTTATTGATAATAAAACAAAACGTGCGATAATGAGTCGAAATGTAGTTTTCTTAGAGGACTCACTAAAACAAACAATAAAGATGGATAAAAACAATGTGAATAATGCAAGTCTAAACATTGACACTTTGTCAGATGATGCATTTGATAACTCAGTTTCTACTGTTGAATCCACAAGCAATACTTCACATTTTGATAGCGTTAGTGATCCTGACTATTTACCCGAAAAAAGTTTAGAAATGCCATTCTCAAATGTTACAGTGAGAACAAGAAATAAACATAGAAATGAACATATGGATTGCAATAGTCCTGTATCTATGATGTGTTTCAATAATGATTTAGCCATGAGTATGCTAGATTGTGACCCACAAAGCACTGAAGAAGCATTACAAAGTGAACTAGCTCAACAATGGAGAGATGCCATGGATTCTGAATATAATTCATTATTAAAAAATAATACATGGGTTCTGAGTGATTTACCGGAAGGAAAAAAGGTGATACCTTGTAAATGGATCTATAAAACCAAAGCTAATGAAAATGGAGAAGTAGTCAGATTTAAAGCACGGCTTGTTATAAAAGGATATAAGCAAAAGAAAGATATAGACTATCAAGAAGTTTTTGCACCTGTTATTCGTTACACTTCCTTAAGGTTCTTAATGAGCTTAGCCGTAAGATATGACTTAAAAATACATCAAATGGATGTAGTTACAGCTTTTCTTCAAGGTGATATTGATGAAGAAATTTACATGAATCAACCTCCTCTCTATGAGCAAGAAACAAATAAAGTCTGTCGTTTAGTAAAGTCAATCTATGGTCTTAAGCAAGCCAGTCGCCAGTGGAATAGGAAGTTAAATAATTTTCTTACAGGTATTGGATTATTGAGATGTAAAATAGATCCTTGCATATATTATTTTATAGAGAACGAAAATAATATATTTTATTTAGCAGTGTATGTTGATGACCTGCTTTGTTTTTATAATAATACAGAAACTTTAAATTCAGTGAGAAGTAAATTAAAAAAATATGTTCAATATGAATGATATAGGAGAAGCAAAGCACTGCATTGGTTTAAGAATTCAAAGAGGTAATGGTTATCTTTCCTTGGATCAATCCTTGTATATTGAAAAGATTCTACAACGTTTTGAAATGTCACAATGTAAACCAATGAATACACCATGTGATGTTAGTTCAAAATTAATACCTGCAAAAGATGACAATGAAGTTTTAACCAATATTCCATATCATGAAGCAGTAGGATGCTTATTATATTTATCACAAGGCACAAGGCCTGACATTGCTTTTGCAGTGAATACCCTAAGTAGATTTAATAATAAACCTACCAAGGAACACTGGGTAGCACTTAAAAGAATAATGAGATACTTAAAAGGATCTGTAAGCATGAAATTAACTTACAAGAAAAATAAAGATGACTATATAACTGGATATTGTGATGCAGACTGGGCATCAAATATAGAGGACAGAAGGTCCTGCTCTGGTTATGTATTTCTTTTTCAGGGTTCAGCTATAAGTTGGAATTCCAAAAGACAACTTACAGTTGCCTTATCATCCACTGAGGCAGAATATATGTCACTGACCTTAGCAATGCAAGAAGCACTTTGGCTCAGACAACTTTACAGTGACTTGCATTTTAATAAAGCAATTCAACCTATAATAATTTATTGTGATAATCAAAGCACTATTAGACTTTCAGGTAATGATGTATATCATTCTCGCAGCAAACACATTGATGTGAGGTATCACTTTATTCGAGAGAAGGTGTCCAGTGGTGAGATTGCTGTCTATTTCAAGAGTACTGATGAGATGGTTGCAGACGTTCTTACCAAGGGGCTGTATAGTAACAAGCATGACTTCTGTTCTACTACAATGGGGTTGCGTTCAGGAGAGGATGATGGAAAGTGAACGCACCCATATCACTATATATATTTGTCTGTGTCAAAACTATTCCTTCCTTCTGTCATCGACTGCTCTTGTAAAATTACGTTACACAATATATCTGCCTTCTAAAAGTTATCTTTTATTTATGCTCGCGAAGTTCAATAAGTGTCGAATAAATTCCTACATACAGTCAGGTACACTCCGTTGCCGTGGATATACAATAAGTCAGCTTAACTTCTAATGACCAACGTGTATTTTTGCATGTAATATTTATATGCAAGAACACACAAGCGTCGTGAGTAACTAAATAGGTTACCTATACACATAGAAGTTGTTATAGCGTAAAGCTTATATTAATACCTTAAAAACAAGTTCAGTGCTTAGTTTTTACGGTTACCGATTGGCCGTCTAAGGAGATCGGACCGGCGGTCCATCTTCGCACAATATTTCCTTTCTTGCCGTAAGACGTGCCTGTAACGGAAACCCATGGTGCAGGATTACCTATAGGGAAGTAATCCCAAAGGTTCGCCGGTGCCGGGTCGTGTATTGGCGCTGCGATTGGAACTATCGCTTCTGCTATGGGCTCGTAAGTTGGTTTTACGATCGGGGCAATCGGTTCCAGAGCTGGGGCTATTATGGGCCCTGCGATCGGTATTGAGAACGAGTGGACGTTGGGTCCCGTACGCTTTACGACCGCATTGAAGCCGTGAACGGAATCCGCGGTGTATTCAACGATGCGTATGTTACCGTCGGGCTCGACCAGAGAGTACGCGCCTCGGACTACGTCCCCGTCGCGGGTCTCCCACTGGGCTTTATTGTCGCCTGTGTGTGGATCGTTCACGGCGTAGTTGAAAGAGTAGCTTGGATTTGGCTGAAATAAATATATGACCAGTCTATACTGTAAATTCGATCTTATGAGACGAAATTAGTTTGTGTTTTGTCTTTGAACTGAAACTCTTTGCATGACAGAAACTAAAGAATACTTCGTTATGATTTGGTTTGTTTTCTGCATATAGTAATATTAGATTTATGTTTGTATTCAGATGAGTAATCGTTAAGAGGAATGTGCAATATCCAGACAAGTCGGCAAGGTTTATATGAAGTAAATAAATTGTAAAGTATTAGATGTAATTTGAATAAATAAATAACTATAACAGAACTACTTTGCTATAATCCGCGTGTGTTAAGAGAATGTATGTAATGCTAAGTGTTTGAAGCAGGTAAAATTTACGTACCTTACAAATGCAGGACAAGTACGACAAGACAAGTATAACATAAATTCTCTTACCACACGCGGATTATAGCAAAGTAGTTCTGTTATAGTTTCAATAATATGGAATTCAGCAAAGTAACGTCTGCTACTATAAGTCATTTTTTGGATGACGTTTTGCATGCACTTTTGAATCTTTTGTTATTAAGTGACAAAAAAGTAATCAGTAAAATAAAGGAATGTTGTGTACATAAAAATGAAATCTGTATGTAAATTATCTTATAAGATTTGCTTTCACTAAATTTTGTTGTAAGGATTTTTGCTCATCGTAACGACATACTTTACAAGCAGCTTTCCACCAAATTAGTATCGTAAGAATGTATAAATTGCATCTTTAACCTGGTATCAAACCCAGGACCTCCATTAATAACTCATCGACCTGAGCTCTCGATCGTCAAATATTCATCAGTCAATTGCTATTCAATAAACCAGTAACGATTAATAACATATCGTACATATAATTTAACAGATATAGGCATGAGGCGGATGATATCAATCATTATCCACAATTAAGTAATTCTATTTACTATTCATTATTACACATAGTGCAAAGTACTTACAATACTTTCGACTGTGGCATATGATGCTAACAGTGGCGGGTTAGCGACTGCCACTGCGATGACGCAAAATACCTGTTGGAAACATCTAAATTAGAAGAATAGTTTAATCTTAAGGAAATTCCTTTATAATTTCCGAAGATTTCAATGTATTTCTGACTAATTTCATCCTCTTTTATCTAATAATAGAATAAGATTAGCATAGAAAAAGAAAAAGTAAAGTAACGGCCTTTTATTATCCCAGTGCTGGGCATAGGCCTCCTCTCTCCGTTTTTTGAATAGAAGGATTGGAGCTAAGACCTACCACGCTGCTCCAATGCGGATTGATAGGTTACACATATCAACAGAATTCTCTAAAGATATGAAATTCTAAGGATGTTTTTTTCTCCGAAAAGCGTGTGATAAGTTGCAATTATCAATTAGACACATAAGTTTTTAATAGAAAAACTCATTGGTGCCTGCACGACATTTGAACTTATGACTTCTCGAAAGAGTTGCATGTTCTCACCGCTGGGCTATCACAGATTATTTTATTTTAGCTTTAGATAAGCATATGTCAATGCATAATTCTATTATTGAATCTCTGGTTAATAGATGGTCTCTGGTCATTTGCTTTTAAGGGATATCGATGCCATTCGATATTTTGTCATTTTGAGGTCGTTTATCCAAATGCTGTGCTTAAATAGGCGTTCACTGGACTTTAGCTCTTTTCAAGAATTTCAATGCCATTCGATATTTATTCTTTTTTAAGTTGTTTATCCAACTGCTGGTCTATCAACACTGCAATTCCATGTGCATGGAATCTTTAGTAACCTTTTAAACTATGCCAGGCACTTTTATCGTTGCACATAACTTCTGATGCCTGATCACGCTATTATCTCTTCCCGTCGTCTGTTAAGTGACTTTGTTTTGTTTATTGAAGGCCAGCGGTTAGCGGGTTAGCGGCCAAATTTCATTGGATATTTACCACCAACAGTGAGTTCATTTTCCTGACGATGTATTCCTGTAAGCAAACGAAGTGCACTGTGCCTTTGTCATCGCGCACTAGTTAATTTATACTACATTAATTATTCGACCCGGTCGCGCTCCGTTTTTTTTTCGTTAGGCTGCCAGTTTCAACGGATGAATTGCCTTTAGTTGTTCGGCCATACATTTGCGATTTCTGAGCGTTCCCAAAAAAAAAACACGCTTTCTTCAATGTAATTACATAAATTCACGAATATGCCGTACTAACTGATAATAATGATTGTAAAAAGCCACACGATTAATTATATATGCAATAGTTTTCCACGCCTAATGAGTAATTTAAAAACCGAGCTGGTAAATCCTGTATTACAATTTAGTATGGAAATTAGGAAAATTACATTAGTAAACTAAGTAGTTTCTTGCCGGCTCTTCTCGGTAGGAACAGCTCCCCGAACGAGCAGTAGAGTTAACGATTCAAAGGCACTTGTTTATATGTTTATTTGTATGAAAGATATTTTGGATTTTATTGCAACTTTTTTTCAAAATTAATTTCTGTTCCCAACTCCGCCTGAACTTGAAAAAGGAGAAGTCAAAAATTAAGTATTAATAAAACAAGTGTGGACTAATTCATATTTATTATGTTGACTATCGATGCCGTATAATATTCTTCCTAATACCTCCCTATCCCACTTGGGAGGTAATACCAGACTTTCCAACCCAGATGGTTGAATCGAACTTCGGCATCTTAATATTATGTCAACGTATGGTTGTTATTATGATACCATATGTTTGGTTATAAGTTCACAGTTTTTTTATTTATTAATTAGGCTTCAGGCAAGGTGGATTTCTGTATAAAATAATGAGACCTGTTAAGGCTAGATAAATTAGTAATACAGTACCTTATTAATTGATAATTTTAAAATGTGCAAACGGTTAAGCGACTTGTAGTGCGAGGGCAGGTGTGTTTTGTCTGTCATTACTCATAACCGTATTGCGAGCAGTCATTACCAACCGACATAAAAAAAAACTGAGACCTTCTTGCCTGACGAAAATGCTTTGTTATCTTTGTTTGTGAACTATCAAAGCAAGATCACATATAGAACGCTTTTTGTATGACTACATATCCGTGGGACGACCAAACTGAGACGTTGGTATAAAACATTATTATTTATTTATTTATTTATTTATTTATTTATTTATTTATTTATTTATTTATTTATTTATTTATTTATTTATTGGAACACCAACAAGAATGCACTTAGAGTAAACTTAAATATAAACAATATTGTATCCTGCTACAAGTACATCCTTACTTACAGGTGTACACAACATGCATACTTATGGTGCTATACGTGCTTTACAATTTTTACAAAAAAAAAATATTTTTTTTTTTAATTAAATAAAATATAAAAGAAATACGAAGAACAAAGTCGGAAAGAGGCAATACTTAAACTTAAAACATAAATCAACAAATTATCGATTCTCGGAGTAAACATCTAAAGGTTGCCAAATTGTTCCTATAGATATCACCCTTAAATTCACCAGTGGATAGTGTGTTGTACTGCCGCTTCATTCTATTAATAGGACCGAAAAAACCTAGTTTAGTTCGGCTAAATGTAGGTTTGAAGAGTTTATGCATTTCATTTCTTGGTACTCTAGAAGGGATGTTAAAATTAATATTTTCCAGAAGTTGCGGACAGTCCAACACACCATTCACCAACTTAAACAAAAATACGACATCATTTACTTCTCTACGCTTTTTTAAAGACTGCATGTGAAAGTATTCTAGCTTCTTCTGATACCCAGAGATACGCCCTACTTTGTATCGGTAAATTAATTATTATATGTAGGTTCCGATGTACTTTCATGAGGTACTACTTCGGTAATCTCTTGCAGAGATATGTCAAGGTTTCAATGGAGCCCAACCTTCCGCATGATCCGTTGTTGGCCAACAAGTGACTAAGGCCACTCGTAAATCGTTTCTGATTTTTCCAAATGGTGCAAACGTGAGTCTCGCTTACAGTATTCACGCATTCTTAAGCAAGTTATTAGTTATTAAGATATTACATAAGACACATGTCTTACCTCCACATAGAGGGTCACATACTTTTCTCGCATAATATGGAATAAAGTCATCCCAAGACTTTATTTGTTGCATATTATCTATGCCCTTGTATAAGAAAATGTTTTGAACATATGGGACCTTATTACTTAATACTTGACTAACATTTTGTACTTGAACTTCTGTTGCCAGCGTATCGGTAGTAGCACATCGTTAAAGTTAATCTATGCGACTCCAGCATTGGAGTGGGCGGACAGAAGATAATATCTACGGTATCCAAAAGCGCGCTGCATTAGATAGTCTCGTATAATGAGTACGAATCTGTCGGGTATAAATTTATTTATTACTATCCAACTTTACGAAACCTTGTAAGATGCTTAAATTACTTCTTATCTTAACAATCTACAGCGTAAAATTTATAGCGAAATCCTGGCCCACGAACTAGAATTCCCTGTACTATGGGAAGCCAGACTTTCGACCGAAACTGAAATTGATTTCTAAGTTATTCTTTTATGTGTGTGGGTAAGTAAGAAAATAAACGTTACCGACCGTCGACTTGCGCGAATATAATCGGTAAATGCGGAAATATATGTAAAGATTTTAGCAACTGAAGACGAAATATTAAATGTTTTGACGAAGTATTAAATTGTTTTTTTTAAATTATAATATTTTTATAATTTAATGTGATTAAATTATTTAAAAAAATAAAATGAATATAGCGCTAATAATCAAAAATCTATAGAAGCTGAAGGTATTAGTAGCCACATTAAATCTAATTGATCCTTGATGGTTCAAACGTACTGGCAAAACTGTATGAGAAAGATCTCCTTTACATATTATGTTAGTTACAAAATTGTTTTTTATTTAACTAAAACAGTTTTCTTTGTATTGTGATTAGAGCATGTAGTCTTTATTTTTATTTATTTATTTACATTATACGATTATTAAAAGCTACAATTTATTCTCAATGTCAAGCAATAACGGCGGTATTCACTGTTACATAAAGGATCGTGTAGTTTAAATTCCAAATGAAAGATGAGCTGCTATTTCTCAGTGATATAATGATGGCCTTATATTCAGACTGAGTTATTCTTAAATAAACTTATCTATTATAAAGAAGAGCTGTGATAGCCTAGCGGTGAAACCGTGCGACTCTCTAGAGACGACATGGGTTCAAACTCCGGGCAGGCACCAATGAGTTTTACTATTAAAACTTATGTGTCTAATTGATAATTGCAATTTATCACGGTCTTAGCTCCAATCCTTCTCTCCAAAAACGGAGAGAGTAGGCCTTAACCCAGCTAAGTGGGCATAGTAACAGGCCGTTTCTTTACTATACACTGTCCATTATATTAACCATCTTTTGACAGATTGACGATTTACATATTTAGTGATGTCCTAAAGATTAAACCTACGTAAACTAATAACAGATATAGAAATCAACATTTTGATTTAATATTGCCTTAGTTTTTTGAAAATAAATGTTAATCCGTGTGTATTTATTATAATCATAAAAATATATTATACATCAACTGGCAACATCAACAGACCTTCCGCTCGGCCGCCATTTTGACGTGATCTGTCACTCTCAACGAAACGCCCGTGATAGTCACACGCATTTACGTTCGCTGAGTGTTCTCTCGCATCTGTTACACCTTGAGTTAAGTAGCTTTATTCCTCGGAAAAACTTTTGTGAAACTTATATTAATTGATCGTGAAAATGCCGAAAGGACGTGTGTTGAAAGCACAATCGAGACAGTTAGTGTTAAAACTTCATGAGTATTTTGAGCAAGAAAATCAAAATGGCGGACCTCTTATACCTATCACGCAAGTCCGAAACCGTGTTGCAGCCGCGTTGGGGATCAGTCTATCAACTGTGACTAAAATCACTACTGATGCCTACGGCAGGAGCGGCTTGGAGCAAAACAAACCATCTACACCAAAAAGAAAGCGCCGGGCTCATAAGGTGACAGCTGTTGATGACTTTGACGCTGACGCTATTCGTCGTCATGTATATGATTACTACTTGAGAAAAGAAATTCCAACTTTGAGAAAACTTATTGTTTCTTTGAAAAGAAGTGGTCTATTTCATGGTGAAAAATCTTCTTTGGTCAAAGTTTTGAACACAATTGGCTTTTCATATAAAAAGTTAAATAAAAGAAAATTATTAATGGAACGCACAGATATAGCTATAGCACGTTGTGATTTTTTAAGAGAGGCAAAGAAAATACAAGATTGGGCAAATATTGTTTTCACGGATGAAACATGGCTCAACGCTAACCACACACTATCTCGTTTCTGGACTGATGATACTGCTGATTCCACTTCCTCAGTACCAATGGGAAAAGGTGAGCGCCTAATCATTTGCCATGCAGGTACAGCAAAAGGATTTGTACAAGACGCACTGTTGGCATTTAAATCGAAGAAATCAAATGACTACCACGAAGAGATGAATGCAAATGTGTATGAAGAGTGGTTCAAAAAAATGCTCATTTCATTGGAAGAACCATCAATAATTTTTATTGATAATGCGCCCTACCACTCCCGTCAAATTGACAAAATGCCAACACAGGCTAATAAAAAGCATGAAATAATTAATTGGCTTCGGGACAATGGAGAAAATGTGGACGACTCAATGTTAAAAGTTGAATTAATAAAAATATTAAAAACCAAAAAGAGAGCAAAACGCTATGTAATCAATGAAATGGCAGCAGAATATGGCCATACTGTTCTTCGGATTCCTCCATACCACTGCCAGTACAACGCAATAGAACTTATATGGGCACAAGTAAAAGGGCATGCTGCGAGATGCAATACAAGCCCCCCATTCACAGCGAATAAAATGTTGCAATTGCTAAAAAATGCTTGCACCCACGTAACGGCCGAGAACTGGGCAAGTGTGGTGGAAAGAACTAAAAGAGTAATATTCTCTGATTGGGAACGTGATATTGCGTTTGATAATATATTATCTACACAAGAGCTAATAATAACTGCTACTGAAGACTCCTCATCGGAGGAGTCTAGTGTTGATTATCCGACGACTCGTGCTAATAAAATAAATTAAAATATCCTGATTGTTTTATTTGTATTCATGTATTAACTAAGAAGAAAGTAAAACTTTATATAATGTTATTAAATGTCTTTTAATACTCGTAACATCGATTTCTACCGATTATTTTTAATCTGTGGCATAATCGTAGTAACCATTATGTGTGACATCACTAAGTGGGCGGTACCCATCCATAAAGTACAAATATTATTTGTATGATATTTGTACGTAAGCAATACAAAACTTAATGAGCGTGAGCTGTCAAAAGACTGATAATATGATGGACGCAGTATAAAAATGTAAACAATATCTTATACACTGTCCATTATATTAACCATCTTTTGACAGATTGACGATTTACATATTTAGTGATGTCCTAAAGATTCTCGTATGCGATACCATTCCGATTATAGTACCTACTATCATTAATCGAATTACGTACCTAAGTAATTCGATTAATGATAACCTACGTAAACTAATAACAGATATAGAAATCAACATTTTGATTTAATATTGCCTTAGTTTTTTGAAAATAAATGTTAATCCGTGTGTATTTATTATAATCATAAAAAATATATTATACATCAACTGGCAACATCAACAGACCTTCCGCTCGGCCGCCATTTTGACGTGATCTGTCACTCTCAACGAAACGCCCGTGATAGTCACACGCATTTACGTTCGCTGAGTGTTCTCTCGCATCTGTTACACCTTGAGTTAAGTAGCTTTATTCCTCGGAAAAACTTTTGTGAAACTTATATTAATTGATCGTGAAAATGCCGAAAGGACGTGTGTTGAAAGCACAATCGAGACAGTTAGTGTTAAAACTTCATGAGTATTTTGAGCAAGAAAATCAAAATGGCGGACCTCTTATACCTATCACGCAAGTCCGAAACCGTGTTGCAGCCGCGTTGGGGATCAGTCTATCAACTGTGACTAAAATCACTACTGATGCCTACGGCAGGAGCGGCTTGGAGCAAAACAAACCATCTACACCAAAAAGAAAGCGCCGGGCTCATAAGGTGACAGCTGTTGATGACTTTGACGCTGACGCTATTCGTCGTCATGTATATGATTACTACTTGAGAAAAGAAATTCCAACTTTGAGAAAACTTATTGTTTCTTTGAAAAGAAGTGGTCTATTTCATGGTGAAAAATCTTCTTTGGTCAAAGTTTTGAACACAATTGGCTTTTCATATAAAAAGTTAAATAAAAGAAAATTATTAATGGAACGCACAGATATAGCTATAGCACGTTGTGATTTTTTAAGAGAGGCAAAGAAAATACAAGATTGGGCAAATATTGTTTTCACGGATGAAACATGGCTCAACGCTAACCACACACTATCTCGTTTCTGGACTGATGATACTGCTGATTCCACTTCCTCAGTACCAATGGGAAAAGGTGAGCGCCTAATCATTTGCCAGGCAGGTACAGCAAAAGGATTTGTACAAGACGCACTGTTGGCATTTAAATCGAAGAAATCAAATGACTACCACGAAGAGATGAATGCAAATGTGTATGAAGAGTGGTTCAAAAAAATGCTCATTTCATTGGAAGAACCATCAATAATTTTTATTGATAATGCGCCCTACCACTCCCGTCAAATTGACAAAATGCCAACACAGGCTAATAAAAAGCATGAAATAATTAATTGGCTTCGGGACAATGGAGAAAATGTGGACGACTCAATGTTAAAAGTTGAATTAATAAAAATATTAAAAACCAAAAAGAGAGCAAAACGCTATGTAATCAATGAAATGGCAGCAGAATATGGCCATACTGTTCTTCGGATTCCTCCATACCACTGCCAGTACAACGCAATAGAACTTATATGGGCACAAGTAAAAGGGCATGCTGCGAGATGCAATACAAGCCCCCCATTCACAGCGAATAAAATGTTGCAATTGCTAAAAAATGCTTGCACCCACGTAACGGCCGAGAACTGGGCAAGTGTGGTGGAAAGAACTAAAAGAGTAATATTCTCTGATTGGGAACGTGATATTGCGTTTGATAATATATTATCTACACAAGAGCTAATAATAACTGCTACTGAAGACTCCTCATCGGAGGAGTCTAGTGTTGATTATCATTCCGACGACTCGTGCTAATAAAATAAATTAAAATATCCTGATTGTTTTATTTGTATTCATGTATTAACTAAGAAGAAAGTAAAACTTTATATAATGTTATTAAATGTCTTTTAATACTCGTAACATCGATTTCTACCGATTATTTTTAATCTGTGGCATAATCGTAGTAACCATTATGTGTGACATCACTAAGTGGGCGGTACCCATCCATAAAGTACAAATATTATTTGTATGATATTTGTACGTAAGCAATACAAAACTTAATGAGCGTGAGCTGTCAAAAGACTGATAATATGATGGACGCAGTATACTTACGTACTTTTATTATAAAGAAGACTAGGAAAATATTAAGGTAGAATTAAAGTACAAGCATTCACTTTGGTCACTCTTATTTAATAAATTTATACTTACAACCACATTCTACACTATGACTTTTTACAATAGAAGACTAGATTTCGCCCAACAAAGGCTACAATAATAATTGGCATGGCATTCTTAATCAGATATCACTTTCTTCCTTATGATAATCGTTTTACCGTTCAACGGTATAGGTTTCGACCTCACTTTATACAGATGCCCGTTGATATATTGTTTGCTCACAAGCATAGCTAGCGGCCGTTTACGCACGGGTCCTCGGAGAGGCACCCATCCACCGAACGATCTAGTCTTCGGGTCCCAAGGGAAACTATTGCCGGATATTTTTACTGGAGCTTTAGAGACAGGCGCAGCGCCAAAGCCGTAACTCAACGGATCTATTAGGGGGTTAACTGGCGGTAATGGCATAGGCAATGGACCGAATAGCGGTGACGGTGTCAGACTGGCTGCCAACCTTTGCACGAGGGCGTTAAATCCACCGTAATCGTCCGCGTGGTATTCTAAAATCCGTAAGTTTTCATTTGGATCTAACGACATGCGTCCAATTATCCGGTCGCCGTATTTATCTTCCGGTAACACTCTATACTGCCTAGTGTATAAATCGTCCATTCCGTAATTCAAGGCGTATCGGGAATATTCCTTAAAAAAAATTTAGAACGTTAATACGTAGGTTATGCCGTCATGCATAGGTTGTGATTTTTTTGACTTACGTCTTCATCAGAAATTGGTACTGACTTTCCTAAGATAGTCGAAGATAATGTTAGAAGATGCAGGATCTGAAAAGTTACGAAAAGTATTATTATGGAAACATATCCGTAATTTAATTCGTTAAGGAATAATAATTTTTTATGGTCAAGATGTACAGAAAAATGGAATCTCTTTAGTATTAGCGACCTGTTATTATCCTATTGTTGGGATAAGACCTCATCTCTCATTTTTTGTGAGAAAGGTTTTTGCTTGAACCCTGCATGTTGCTTCAATCGTTAGGTTGGTTACACGTATGATAGGAATTATCCAGGAATATGCAGGTTTCCTCGTGATGTTTTCCTTCAACCCAAAAGCATGATAAACTGAACATATCAATAAGACATATAGTTTTTGTTTGTACTTTTTGGTGCCCGCTTGGGGTTTTAATCCACTACCCCCTGGTAGTAAGACGTTATAATGACATGTTCTCACTGTTTGCCTATCACAGCTTTTCTTTATTCTTTACTGAGTTCATTTAAAATTTTCACGAACTTTGACTCAAAAAAAAATATACGTATCATAAAAATCTGATATTTTATAGCTCTTAACTTTAACGCCTCCAATTTAATCCTAATCCTTATTAAAAATGTAAACCGAAAAACAATAGATTATTATCACATATCAGAAAATTAAATCTGTAACTTTTTAGGAACATTTATATATTATTTAGTATGTATATTTATTTTTTTAAATAATTTTTACCGTTAGCAAGTGATACATTTTACACTTATCTACTCCGATGTACCAATGACTGAGTATTGCAGCGAGCACCTCTTATATGAATCGACGCAAGACTCGATGCATCTACACCTGTAAAACCAGATGCACCTGTTAACGCGCTACGAGTTCTGACATCTTACGTATTCATCTCAATTGAAAAAAATTCTAACGTTTTTGTTACGTCGCTTCACTATCATGTAACAATTAATAAATAGTAATTCATGTTAATATTGTTAAGCTTTCAAGGTCTTAGCTCCAACCCCTCTCTCCAGAAAGAGAGCGGAGGCCTATGCCCAGCAGATTTTTTAATTTTTATTTCTCAGCATTATAATATGGAACATTTTAGCCTGGCTCCCTACTCTATAATAACTCGAGGGAATCGTTACATTAGCATTGATGCGTCGGTATGTAAGTGATTGATATGAATTTTTACGATGACAATATTAAATTAACTGTAATTGTTTTACATTTCAGCATAGTATCGATTCAATGTAAATTTGAAAAAAATGGGACGTTTTGCTTTATTTTAGCCAGGTATATATGCTTGAATTGTACTAAGTAAGCCAGACATACAGACAACCGGACAGAATGAAAACACACTATAGTTTGATAAAACTCTTTTTTGTGGATGCAAGTTATTATTACATGTATAATTAATATGTTTACTGATAATTTAATAGGACTAATAATAAAACAATTTTCAGATACCACACAGTGGCGACAACTTTATTCGTGTTAAACTAACTATGCTTTAAATAATAACAATTATAAATTATGTACACATTAAATTTCTCATTCAATTCAATCTATTTAAAGGTATAATTTTATGACATATCCAGGAAAGGCTGGTAGCGGCATATAATCTATTTGACTTTATTCAACGTCATCGTGTCCAAGATTCTTTTTCCCAGTTAATGGCCGTGTCCCAAACCAATGCCTGATAATCCCTTGTAATCGTAGCCACCCTTATCTCCTAGCAACCCTTTGCCCAAGAGGGCTAAATCATAACCGGCATTATACAATGGCGTCGCTGGTACATGATGTGGCTTAATAAAAGGATATGATGGATATATCGGAGCAGGCCAGTAGGGATGTTTAGATATCGGACCGTAGTAAGGTTCGGGGTATATCGGAGAAGGGTAAATCGACTGATCAATCTTTGGTAAAGGGTAAATTGGTTCTTTTAGGATCGGATATGGAACAATGGGCTCCTTTATTATGGGAAGAGGAAGAATAGGCTCCTTGATTGGGAGAACCTCTTTTATTAAAACAGGAGATGCCTCCTTGTAGAATGATGCAGAGGAAGAAGCTAGACCACCAAGATGCACGCCAGTCAGAAGTGGGGCACCAGCTAGTTTTTCTATTCCAGCTACTGGTCCAATCGTAATAGGCACTTCCGCCTTATAACCAACAACTGGTAGTGGGGCCTTATAAATGGGCGTAGAAACCGGGTGAAGGTTTGGCCCGATGCGCTTAACAACAGCGTTGAAACCCGTTTTATCATCTGCACTGTACTCTACGACACGTATGCTCCCGTCAGGCTCGACCAGCGAATAAGCACCTGTTTAGAGAAGTTAAATTAGTACAGTCGAAAGCGATTATATTGAAACTCTTGGAATGTTTTGTGTACCTATAACAACGTCCCCATCACGTTTCTCCCAGTGGGCTTTGTTATCACCGGTATGGGGATCACGAACAGCGTATTCAAAAGCGTATCTGGGATATGCCTGAAATAAATTAATTATGAGCAATATATTTAAAACTGTATTTTACTTTTTTTTATTGGAGCAAGATTTAGTTACGTAGTAATCTACAGATGCGTAGCCCGGTGCGTATATTTCGGCGCCATACCCGTTGCCTCTGGCCGCTGCCGATAGGGCAAGGAGGCACGTTATCTGCAACAAATCATTGCTGTAACTTCATTCGCGGCTGTATTAATCAAAAACAAACGTCACACGCACCGCGGCCAAGCACTTCATTTTCAGTTGGGCCCACGCCAACTGCCGGCTATCTAAAACGTACTGAATTCTAAGTAGTGCAAAAGTGAATATATATGATTGTTTGGGACCTTCAAACGTTTAACGGAAACTAAATGTTTCACGCGCGACCACCGTCTGTATCGAATACCAGTGCTTGCAACAGTCTTCCTCATTTTCATAGAACCTTCAATTGGTGAAAACGTATAAGTAATACGTCCGAACTTACATGTCCGTCTAACAGTTAATGCCCATTTTGATTCGGGTTATTAAAAAATTTCGAAAGATTAGATTAATTTGTTTAGTTTTTATATTCAGAGTTCAGTGCCGACTATGAATAAAAAGTATGGTAGCAGTCGTTTAGCATCAATGTTAATTTGTATTGATTGTCGTTGTGTATATCCTACAAAATAGTGTTATAAGGTAAATGCGCCAATATTGAAAAACAAAAAAGCGGTACCCGCATCATCATTCCGCATATCATATTCGCATCATCCCTTTAGAGAGGATTTTAAGAAATAGTTTGTCTTACAATTAGCTTTACAATATCTTTATAATGTCATACTTTTTTTTTTATAGAAAAATAGATGATGAAACCGACATAAGATTGTGGCTCTTGCTTGATGATTTAAAATGTAACTTAATCATTTATGAATTTTGATATAGTTTTGCATGGATAGTTGCAGCGATATATTAATAAAATTGTCAACATCTCAAAGGCCATAATTGAAGATATTTTATTCAAATATTTAAGTTGAATTGAACAAAGTCGGGTATATATTGTTTGCTATAAAATTAAAATGTATAAACAATAAATAAAGAAAGCTAATGATGCCCGTCGATTCTGACGCAATGTTTGTAAGCGAATACTGTGACGCTCTGATTGCGCGTACGTTACGTGCACGCGGGCAGATAGCGGGTTAGCGGGGCTAAGGCGTTGCCTCCACGCACGAATCTAACTTAGAGTCCGTTGTAATATCATCGGGTAACCTTCACGAAAAGGCCATTATTCCTTACTTATCTCTTAAGGATGTATAATATGCTATATTCATCATCATCCTCCTGCCTAAGGGCAGGAGGATGATGATGAATATCTCACTCTCAGTGGGGTCGGCACAACATGTTCTCACATGATTCGGCTACGTATTTTACGACCGGCCGCCTGCCTGACGTCAACTTACCTCAGTCGCCTTTTACGACACCTCGGTAAGAAATGAGGGTGGTCTATCCTATTCAGCCGGATACCACACGGCATGTATAATATGCTATATACAAAAGTAATAATAAAATTTATAATAAGTCCACAATTACATTATGTCAAAAAATAAAAATTATAAAACACTTAAAATTCTTTTTAATAGTCATTGAAAAATCACAATGAAAATAACGATTTCAGATTTAATTTTTATACGATTCTAACGTCATTCAATTGTTTTGCCTTCCCGGAACCCCTCTACAACTCTTAAACTATATGAAATTAAAGTTCAAATAGACTTTTAAAAATGATTACGATCTTTTGTGTGGAATATAGGAAAGTGTTGTTTTTAGCCTTTTTCAGGATTGAAAAAAACATTATCTCCGTAAGAACCATCCTCGTACTTCAAGTAATATTATAAAAAAATTAGCGAAATCGATTCATTTTTATATTATAGATTTGGTTACGATAAGTTCGTAACTATTATTGCATGCATATTGCATAGTTACGCCTCGTTCTGATGAGCGTAAAAAGTACGTCGCGTTAAAATTCTGCTATAGGCGTTATAATAAGTTTCGTATGGTATATTCAGCTTAACGCCCTATGCCCTGACGACTAAAATGAAACACTGCACGATAAAATACGTCGCGATGTAAATACCTTGCCGAGTGAGCAGATACCTGGATACCCATTTGTTTCAATTCAAACGTAATTTTAACGCACGATACAAATCCTCTCATGCGTACGAGGAGTTAAGGCTTAACGCAATCTAGATTTCGACCGTCCTCTAATTATATTAGTTCATATTAAACTCTACTGTTCTATAATTACAGAATATTACCACTGTTCACCGGACATTTAGCAATAGTTTACTTCGAGAAACTTAGCTAAAATATTTAAATATAAGATTCTGTAACTTATTTCTTTCTAAATGACATACAACATAGATCGAATGTGCTTATCTAGGCCTCTGGTCGCTATTTTGTCTGCGTGTCTGAGTTCATCATTCTCCCGCATTTATGCTTCTCACATGTTATCTTTCACAAGAAGAAGTAGCGTCAGATAAAAAACGAAAGTATTTCCCGTCTAATAAATAATTTGAATTGTTAATATGTGAATAGATGTTAAAGAGAGAACATTGTAACGAATTGCACGAAAGTATAGAATCGGGAGATGATCCGAAGGAAAAGACGATTTCCTGAAATATGACTTCGAGCAACGCTTAATAAGAGTAGCTAGGGCGGTAGGTTGAGGGCGAGGGCAAGGTGTCGCAAGAGCCATAGACAACCAGAGACACTCCAGACGTATTGGTTCTATAGTCTTTGGTACGTTAGCAATATGACTTTTGAATAGCAGATAACGCGACTCTCGGACTTGACTGTGTTGTCTTATAATTGCATAACGCGTGCTTTCTACCCATACAGTTATAGAGTAAGGGGACCTATCGAAAAAAAAGAAAAAGCTAACGAGGATACCTAATTCCTCTTTTTTATGTGCGATTAGACAAAGATAAGTATGATTCTCTCATCTTTCCATCTCTTATTATTTATTTATTGACTAGGAAGCCAACGTGATTTATAATTCGGTTCAATTAATACTAATATACATTTGTTAATTACAGTTGTCTATTATATATTCCAATTAAAGGCTAACTCAGGATGCTAAACAATGTTCACAACAAAAACAAAAAAAAAAGAAATAGAAAAAAGAATTATTACAATAAAAAAAAACTATTCTACTTTATCAAATAAAATGTGGGGGAAATAATCGAAAAATGAAATCAGTAATATTAAAAATCAACAGTAAAAATGGTAAAATATGGTGTCCTTTTTATGAAATATGTATGTATGTAAAAGTAATAATAATAATTATTTTGCTATAATCTGCGATATAGAAAATATATATAGTGTTAAATGTATAGTTGACTATCCGTTTTTTTCGTAAAAACACATGCACAAACCTCCACCACTGTCACCACAATACACAAGCACTACACACGTTCACTAACACAAACTCAACAATCGTTTTGCCCCGCAACTGAAGCATCATCAAGAGATGGACTCCACGACAAAATCGCAAAGCTTTGCAATTTAATATTTCTTTTGTATTATGGATCTCCGCAAAGTACCGCCTAATTCTATAAATTAAATATGTATGTGCTAAATTTATTATTTCTTGTTTTTTTTATTTGTGGGACACTCACACTCACAGGCCTGATTATGTTTCACCTACGTATGATAATTCTATATTCCTACCCCGCAGATGGGTGAAGTTACTTCTTCTTTCTCCTACCCTTATCCCACTCTAAGTGGGGTCGGTACAACATGTTTCCTCTTCCATTCTCTTCTATCATTCGTCAACTCTGGGTGAAGTTACGTAGTAAGTAAATGGATGGTTTATAAATTCCTTCGTTCCAGGCGTACAGCTGTCTGCCAGCGACGGTGCTTGCGTCGTGCGTGGAAAGCGTATGGTCGGGGAGCGGTACAGGCACGCAGACCCAACTATCGCGGGCGTTGTGGCTATGGTGCGGTGCTCTGGGTGCCAGGGTCTGGTTGCCCTTGATGCCGCGGGAGACCACTCGACGCACCGACCCCTCACGACACACCTTCATGGCGAAGAGGATCATGCTGCCCTTCCATCTTGATATATACCCGCTCAGTGAGTTTGTTAATATATTAGCAAAGCCACGCGGTTTCATCCGCGTACATACCGATCTCGTGGTAGTGAACAGTCAACTAAATTGGACTACAGATTTATTTTTGTAAATCGTTAGTTTGGCCCTGGATTAATGATTAAGGCAAAGGAAGTTTTAACTGGAAATTGAATTGTTTTAAAAGGTATAGCTATATCCGTGTATATCGTTGGTATTCATGGAATAAGAGCTAACTCATCAGTAGCAGGCTTTGTTATATGGTCGCTACAATGAATTTGTTATGACATTCGTTTCCTTAGATTCACATTTTTAAATTCGTCCTTTTGATTGAAATCCGATTTCAATACTTTAAAAAGTATTAGACAAATATTGAAACAATTTTAATAAAATATTATATAATGGGATAAGGAATATAATACGGTGATATTAAATTATTATTACAATTCTATTACGGATCCCTATTTTTTTTAAATATAGCCTATGTTGTTCAGTGAAGATGCAGCTTTCCAATGGTAAAATAATTTTTGAAATTGATCTAGTAGTTTTTGCGTGAAAACATTACAAACATACATACAAATCTTTCCTCTTATATTATATTAGTATATATAAATGAGTAAAATTCAATACTTCTATATAATAAAAAAGAAATTTTCGTTGTTCAAATCGTCACATGTTGTTAAAGACATCAGAGATTCGAAAGGTTTCCTACTGACAAGAATCAACAAGAATCTCATTTGACGCTTTCATATTATAAACATTAAACTTTCAACCCCCGTTGAACCCTCAACCAACACGGTTTAATAAAGGCAATTACGATAGTTGGCTGTGGCAGATCAACCAAAGAACAACTGTCTAATATTACCGTAGTTATTGGAATAACTCAAATTATAACTCTGTTAATAACCTGGTTTTCGTTTTCCAGCTATTCTCTTCGACGACGCAATCCTTTTAGGTGTGGAGAACGACACCACGTTATACGCATCGGATTCAAATTCAGTTTTCTCCTTGCCTTTTTGCATCATAAACAGAACGGTGAGCACAGACAATAATTATCACTTAGCCTTAGTAGTCTTAAAAAAGTAAAGTAGCGGCCTGTTACAATCCCACTGCTGGGAATAGGCCTCCTCTCTCCGTTTCTGGAGAGAGGGGTTGGAACTAAGACCTACCACGCTGCTCCAATGCGAATTGGTAGGTTACACATATCTCCAGAATTCTCAAGAGATATGCAGGTTTCCTCACTATGTTTTCCTTCACCGAAAAGCGTGTGATAAATTTCAATTATCAATTAGACACATGAGTTTTAATAGAAAAACTCATTGGTGCCTACCCGGGTTTGAACTCGTATTCCCCTCGAAAGAGTCGCACGGTCTCACCGCTGGGCTATCACAGGTCTGTCTTAAGTACTAATTAAAAAATAAATGCAAACAGTAACATTGTTACTTTTTCCTTTTTATCAGAGTCAAGTGTACCTACACCAAATACTGCGTCAGCTGCTCCGTCGCAATCTCGGCTACCACGCGTGGGAGATCGCCCGATCGTGCTCGCAGCTGCCGTACTTCCCCCACTCCTTGGAGCTGCTGCTGCACGAAGTGCTGGAGGAGGAGGCGACCAGCAAAGAGCCCATACCTGACGCACAACTGCCCAGCGTGATAGAGTTCGTACACGAGTTCCCTGTTTATTTGCAAGTGAGTATTCTCCAGCTCATTCGACCAAAGATTTAAAGAACGGTCTTTTCCAATCACTTTCCACACTGGATCGTTTGACAATCGATGGTAATTTATATCTAAGATTTTTTTTTCATTTGTCAGGAAAACTTATTAGGCGTTATCAGGGCGTTATTCAATATATACAAAACAATAGGGAATGCAATAAGTCAATTACAAGTTTTCACAAAAAAAAATGTCTTAAACTAAAAAACTCGCTTACAAATAAAAACTTATCATCATCATCCTCCTGCCCTTATCCTACTCTGAGTGGAGTCGGCACAACATGTTAAAAACATGTCACATGATTTGGCTACGTATTTAACGACCGGCCGCCTGCCTGACGTCAACTTAAGTTAGTCGCCTTTTACGACACCTCGGTAAAAAATGAGGGTGGTCTATTCTACTCAGCCGGATACCACACGGCGGACAAATAAAAACTTATAAATATGCAAATTTATATATGGTTTGATGAAAAAAACCAGTACATAGAACATATGCAAGAGTGGTACACAACAAATCTGTTTCAGATTGTTGTTTGTGTGTTTTTTTCCATGTTGTTGTATTTACATGATGATGTACATACATGCAACGCATGATCGTAGTAAGAAGGTATTTCAAGAGTTTTGTTCCAAGGTGGGGTGGTAATGAGAGGTTCTTTATACTTTCATAACTTATCCGCTGGATTAAGTTAAAATTAAAGCATGTTTCTTGTACTAATTACAGAGCAAAAAGGGCAAGGAAAATAGCACATAGTGCTTAATTGACAACAAATAGAACGCAACGCAAAAAAAAATATTTTCTTTTATTTTATTTTGACAGGAAAACTTACAGCGGTATTAAATATATATAAAACAAAAGGAAATACAATAAGTCAATTACAAGTTTTCACAAATAAACTAAAAAAAACTCTCTTAGTAATAAAAATTTATAAATATCAAATTAATAAATTTACAAATTAAAAAAATATAAGCCAGTATTTTAAAATAATATACGGAAAATTATTGTGAAAAAAGCGTGGCGTGCTCGATGTGTATACTAAAAAGTTGGAACAAAGCGACCAAAAAATGATAGCAGAAAAAAATTAAGTTGTTTAGTTTATTTTTTAGCTCACGAGTTCTTTATATGTATAAAGTTCAAAGTAGGTCAGAAATTAGTTTAAAGGAATATCCTACATACAGTTGAAACTAATGAGATGAAAGATAGATTACTAGTTTTTGACCGCGGCTTCGCTCGCGTGGAATTTGGTCTGTTACATTATGTTTCGTGAAGAGTCATTTGCAATAAAATTCCTACTAAATGAAATACTGAAAGCAACAAATGTATTGATTTTGATAAGAGTTTGATAAAAATACTAAAATGTGCATTGTAAAATAGTATCTTATTTAATTAAAATTTATCATTCACAATTTTGGTCATAGTGGCTTCCATATCAAAGGTATCTACCTTCCGTATACCGTTATATGATGTCGCGGACTTTTATTTGTAACTCCAATAGTTTAAGCAGCGTACGCCAAGATAACTCTCAGAAGCCATATTTTTTGCGACTTTATTGACATGTATCGCTATAGTTACATAAAATCATTACAAATTAAAGAACAAAAAATTCCAGACTGTGGTACAGTGCGCTCGCAAAACAGAGATAGCTCTGTGGGCGTACTTGTTCTCCGCGGCTGGCAAGCCGAAGGAGTTGTTCCAAGAGTGTCTGCAGCGGAAGATGCTCGATACCGCTGCTTCCTACCTCATCATTTTACAGGTATATCACGATTTTGAAATAAAACTTCTTTACGGACGCTTAAATCGGGTAGTAAGCTGGTTATTGCATGACGAGAGCTTTACGAAAAGTGCGAACAGGCGAAGTGATTGACCCGTGCTGAGACCGTATGTTTCCTGCAATACCAATGAGTTTTTCTGTTAAAAGTTTTGTGTAATTGATTATTTATCATTTTATTTATCACGCATTTCGGTGAAGGAAAATATCTTGAAGAAACTTGCATGTTTAGAGTATTCTGAGCTCATCTGTAATTTACCAATCCGCATTATAGCAGCTTGGAGAATCCTAGCTCCAACGTTTCTTTCCATAGAAAACCGGAAAGAGGAGGCCTATGCCTAAACTGGGATAGTAACAGAACGTTATTTTATTTTTGTAGATTATCATTATTATTTATTATAAAATTTAGTGTTAGGAGAGAGTAACTCGAAAACACTCTAAGCCACAGTTAATATCAATTAAAGAACTATAACTTTAGCAAAGGCAAATTATATAATGTTTACAAATAACTATTATAGTTTATTTATACGACCCATTAAACTATTGAGGTCAAATATTATTTAAGAGCCTCGCAAAAGACAAGGATGTAGATGTCCGAAAAAACTAGAAGTTATGAAGTTCGCTCTATTAGCATTATTATACTTCTACGCTAGTTTGTCCAACCTGGCAATTAATAGTATGTTATTTTATCATTTTACAGACGGAATTCCTTCACAATTTAAAGTGTAACGTTTTATATCAAAAATATTTTATTATATTTTTTGCAGCTTACTAAGGTAGAGTATTGCACGTGTGATTAAAAAACTGCTAAGAAACTATAATCTCAATTACAACCGGGTTGATATATTCAATAAATCAAAGGAATGTTTCAAGAAAAAAATTCTGGATATAATTCAGAATATGTAGAGCATTAATATAATATATACACAAATTGAAGCATTTCCACGCATATCCTACACACGCACTCAACCGTACACACATACTTCTCTAGCGTCCCTATTATAATAAGAATATTATTAACAAAATTAAAATCTGTAATTGGCTGTAAGTAAAAATTAAGTATAGTTTGTAAATTAATATATTAAAGAGCTGTGGATTTTGTAAAAGTAAATAAGAAAATAAATAAAAATACTTTCAGGTTTATTAAAAGTATTCATTTTCCAGATTTTTTTTTCTTGTGACATTGTCAGGTGTTCGCTTGTTCAAATCCTAGGTCTGTCCGTTTACCGGAAAATATTATAGCTAATTGATTAACGCCTATTCAAAATGGGCATATATTGCTGACTTATTGTTTCCCAATTGGGTCAATATAAAGTGTCGATCAGAAATATAGACCTATAAAATCAATACATTTTCAAAATTCGTTCAGTTCTTGTGATCTAGTCGACTTGCTGCCCAGCTACGGCCCCGGTTCCTGCCTGCCGGCTGGCTTCAGCAATAGACTGGTGAACAAATACTCCGGCTCCAACCCGTTACAAGGGTTTCGCGACTTACTAGTATCCAAGTACTAGTTGTGATTAGATAAATCTAAAGTAATATTATTATTATTATTACGAAAATAAAAGTTAATAAACCAAACTGGACGGTCTATGACTTCGCATCGAAATAAATCGAGCACATTTTTGCCTTTTTTAAATCATTACTATTCAACAAGGCCTTTGGGTATGTTAAGACGACCCTAAGTACAGAAAAATATATTCACTGCTTACGTTTAATCTGCTTATGCTAATGATTGCTTTTATCTGATTTAGAATCTGGAAAGTTCCACTATAAGCAGACAGCTGGCCACACAGCTTTTGGACACCGCACTGCAGCAAGAGCGTTGGGACTTGGCCAGAGATCTCGTGCGCTTCTTGAGAGCAATCGGTAAGTTTCAGAAACAGTATGATATGGGTGACAGTGTGAACAATTGAAATCTGGTGGACTGTTTGGTGTACCTAATGAACCTAGTGTAATGAAACACTTTCGGCTTCGGCGCTTGCGCTTGAACCCATTGTAGGCTACGCATTCCGTCGCGACAGGGTGAATTTAATTCAACATTTGCAAGCATATCCTTGTCGGATAAAAGTCCTTTAAAAAAATAAAAATGAAAAAACAACATCTATTAAATTTAAGTCGTCATCATCCTCCTGTCCTTATTCCACTCTAAGTGGCGTCGACACAACATCTTACAAACATGTTGTCACATGATTTGGCTACGTATTTTACGACCGGCCGCCTGACTGACGTCATCTTACCTTAGTCGTGTTTTACGACCCCTTGGTAAGAAATGAGGGTTCTCTATTCTACTCAGACGGATACCACATGGCGGGCCGACTTACCTTAGTCGCCTTTTACGACACCTCCGTAAGAAAGAAGTTGGTCCATTCCACTAAACCGAATATGATACGGCGGGTCGACTTACCTTAGTCGCCTTTTAGGACACCTCGCTAAGAAATAAGGTTGGTCTATTCTACTCAGCCGAATACCACATGGCGGGTAGACTTACCTTAGTGGCCTTTTACGACACCTCGCTAAGAAATAAGGTTGGTCTATTCTACTCAGCCGAATACCACATGGCGGGTAGACTTACCTTAGTCGCCTTTTACGACACCTCGCTAAGAAATGAGGTTGGTCTATTCTACTCAGCCGAATACCACATGGCGGGTAGACTTACCTTAGTTGCCTTTTACGACACCTCGCTAAGAAATTTGGTTGGTCTATTCTACTCAGCCGAATACCACATGGCGGGTAGACTTACCTTAGTCGCCTTTTTACGACACCTCAGTGAGAAATGAGGGTGGTCTATTCTACTCAGCCGGATACCACACGGCATCATCTATTACATTTAAGTATAGTAATTAAATTTAATAGATATTAAATTTATAAAACGACCAAAAATTTTAATTAACATATGCGACCGCGCCCCTACAAACACGAAAAAGGTTATTTTTACCTTCACAAAAAACACAACCGGTTATCTCCCGCAACTATTTAGTTATCATTTGGGTCTCATATTAAACAACGCAATATTCTGTTATTGACTATTGTAACTTTATCATGATTTTCCTTTATTACATCACAGATCCAAACGACGTAGATTCACCAAGGAATTCGATCAATGTCCAACAGAAGTACGGCCAAGTAGTGCAATCTCAAACCGTCAGCCCCAATGCGGAGGATTTATCTGTCATCCTCGGAACCATGCAGGTGAATACAGAAGCTTTTATTTATTTATTTATTTTATAGATCCGCCAACAGAGTATACAGTAATTGTCAAACTTAATTATTATTACATACATATGCAAGGTCTAATGCTACCCTAATTAAAGTTTGTCCAACATGCTTAAAAAAATACAGTACAATTGGAATATTAAATTATCTCAAACATATTAAAGCATCAAAATGTCAAAAAACAAATATATACTTAGTTCTCATTACAAAAAATCTAAATAAATGCCAAGATAGCAAATTAAAAAAAATAGCAAATAACAATAATAACTAGACTAATAATAATAATAAATATAATAAGTTTAAAAAAAATACTTTAAAGGTAGTCAACCATTTACAAGAATTTTTCTTATAGTTTTTAAAGCGGCCAATTTAGTAGTAACAGCCTCTTACGCCCACTATGCCCACTGCTGGGCTAAGGCCTCCTCTTTCCGTTTTTGGAGAGAAGGATTGGAGCTAAGACCTACCACGCTGCTCCAATGCGGATTGGTAGGTTTAGCGGCCAATTTAGGTATGTGCAATATCAATATCAATTAAATTAAAAATTTAAAAGGTCACTATAAATGGAATAGTTCGTGTCTGACTTCGTTAAATATTGTTTATGTTACTCACATGTTAGAAAATTATCAAATGTCTAGTATAACAACGTAATCCTAATTTCAGGATTGGTCTTCCGCATCCTGAAATTTCGATTTTCTGCCGTTTTTATGATTTGCCAGATTTTCTAAAATTTGGGCACATTTTTACGTTATATGACATATTCCATGTACATTATAAAACACGTACTTACTAGAAAGCTTTTTTCTCCTGCCCTTATCCCACTCTAAGTGGGGTCGGCACATGTTACAACATGTTGTCACATGATTTGGCTACGTTTTTACGACCGGCCGCCTGCCTGACGTCAACTTACCTTAGTCGCCTTTTACAACACCTCGGTAAGAAATGAGGGTGGTCTATTCTATTCTGCCGGATACCACACGGCACATACCTTAGTCGCCTCTTACGATACCTCGGTAAAAAATGAGGGTGGTCTATTCTATTCTGCCGGATACCACACGGCACATACCTTAGTCGCCTCTTACGACACCTCGGTAAGAAAGGAGGGTGGTCTATTCTATTCTGCCGGATACCACACGGCGTACTTACTAGAAAGCTTTTATACTATTGTTATATTCTCGTAACTGTCAATATCCACGGCACATGTTTTACCTTAGTGTGGATTAATAATAATTAAATCATTTTTTTGTATTCAGTATATATTCTTGCTTGTTTTGATTGATTTTCCTGTATTTTTATTTTACATTTTGTATTCCGTGTATAAATAAATAAATAAGGCATCATCTTGGGTATTTCGTCTCTAAGTTTATTAGAATGATATCTTACATGATTGTCTTTTTTGAAAAAATATTTCAATTGCTGAAATCTATTAGTGGGTCTGTTCTTATATCTAGTTGGCTGGCGGACGTGGACGTAGTTTCAGTACGACGGCGGCGCCGCGAGAGCCGTCTCCGCCTGCTGGCGCGACGTCTGCGCCCGCACCGCGGCGTACAGCCGCCGCCACCGCGGCCGTTAAGAGGAAAAAGTCTGTCCCAGCACGGAATGACCGGTAGATTTATAGTCTTTAACATTACTTTTATACAAAACTAGCAAAGCCCCGCGGTTTCACCCGCGTCCATACAGATCTCGTGGTAGTGGAAAGTCTACGAAATCGGACTATAGATTTATTTTGTAGATTATTTAATTATATAAAATGGGTATCATTAGTATTCTTGGAATAAGACTAACTCACCAAGTGCAGGCTATAACGGTAGGTTAGGTTTGTTATGGCATTATTTGATTTCGATTTACATTCTTAAATTCGTAAAATCTTTTGATTGGGATGTCGGATTTTAATAATTTAAAAAGTATTTTACAGGTATTGAAACAGTTATTCATAAAATATCATTTAATGGGATAAGGATTAATACAGAGATATGAATAAAATGGTTTCATTATTGTCGGCACTTTTACCAACTTTTACAATGAAAAAAAGTAGTTATATTGGCATAACTATAATAGTTAGACATATGGTATCGCGGACTTTTTTGTGGATATTGATACGTTCTATAATACTGTAGAACATTTTTTTGTTCTATTATCAATAGTTTCCGCAGCGCACGCGATGACAGATGTTTACGACTAAATTTTTGCCAAGTTATTACAATTTTATTAGGGATCCCTATTTTTTTTGAAAATGACATATAGCCTAAGTTGCTCAGTGAAAAAGCAGCTTTCCAATGGTGAAAGAATTTTTGAAATCGGTCCAGTAGTTTTTGCGTGAAAACGTAACAAACATACATACAAACAAACAGACAAACATACAAACAATTTTTTTTATGCGTAAGTTGACACGAGCGAACTAGCGAGTACCGCCGCCATTGGCACCACTAATGAGTACTTCAGATAAAACATATAGGCCTACAAAAGTAATAATAAAATGACTTTGCTATAATCCGCTATACAGTAAATAGAAAATATGTATAGTGCTAAATGCATAGTGGACTATCCGGTTTTTCATACCCGTTACATTGTGGACTCGTAAAAACACATGCACTAACTTCCACCACTGCCACCACAATGCACAAGCTCTACACACGTTCACTATCACAAACACAACAATTGTTTCGCCCCGTAACCGAAGCATCATCAGGAGATAGACTACTGTCGTGGACACTATATATATTTTCTATTTACTGTATAGCGGATTATAGCAAAATAATTTTATTATTAATTATGGATCTTCGCAAAGTAACGCCTAATTCTATAAATAACATATAGGCCTAGTTAAAATTTATGAATGGGTATGTAATTTTTAATATAATTATTAATAATGTGCCACACGATATTCGTTAAAGAAAAAGTCTTGTGAAAACCTTAAGACATTGTTTAGAAAGATTAAATAGAGAATTGTAGGGATATTGTGTATTGTGACTTACCAATCAGCATCAGTGTTTAAGCTCGAACACCTTTCCCCAAAAAGGAGACCGAAGGTATAATCCAGCGCTAATGGGCATCGGCCTCCTCTCCGTTTTCGGCGAGAAGGATTGGAGCTAAGACCTACCACGCTGCTCCAATGCGGATTGGTAGTATACACATATCCCTGGGGATATGTGTATCATCAGCCTCTTTTTAACAGTGTTTTTAAACTGCTGTAATGGCATAGCCAAAATTGATTTCGGAATGTTATTATAGAATCTTATACCCAAACCCACAAACGATTTACGTACTTTTGCTTTTTTATATACATCACCTATCGTTTTATAATTATTTATATTTTTATGTACAAAAATTACACTGTTTAAAGTATACTGTGAAGCAAATGTAAGAATACCTATTTTCTTAAACTTTTCTCGCAGGTAATCACGCGGACTTAAATTGTAGATGCTAGGTATGTCTCTTTTTTGTAATAGGAAATTTTTTTCACTATCCGCGCATTTACCCCACAGCAATATTCCATAAGACATAGTGCTATGGTACCACCCTTCGTGTACGGGCTGTATAATCTCTAAAGATATACGGGCTGCTACTACCCTGTACTATCCTTTGTTGATAAATTGATAGTTGCGACGCTTAATTGATATAGTTATTTAATTGATAGTTATTATAATGATTGATAGTAATGATTTGATATGTTGAGCACGCGCGGCCGCTAACGTCGTACTGATTTAAAATTTGTATTAAGTGATTTTAATAATATGGCGTAAATGCCGACGGTGCAAATGTACGTGTTAGCCCGTACACTACGTATAATTTCCAGCGAGTCGTACGCGGGCACGGCGGAGGAGTTCTTCATCGACATGATGATCCAGCGGCACGCACGCGCGCTGCTGTCGGGCGCGCGGCTCGTGGCGCTGGGCCGGCTGGCGGCCGCGCTCGACCTGCCGCTGGTGGCGTGGCTGGCGGGCGAGCGCGAGCGGGCGGCGCGCGTGGACAGCGCCGTGCCCTGCCTGCGGCGGCTGCACGAGGACTTCAACTGGCCCTACCCGGCGCTCAGCGAGGACCAGCGGCACGCGCACAGGAAGACAAGCGTCGCACCAGGCACGACACCAGATCATATCCGTACTAATATCATACTGTTCCGCGCAAACGCGGACGGATGAAACAACCTCCGGGACCTCGGCCCGTCGTCTCGACGTCTCAACCTACCTTATGCAGCCGTCGGCTGTATGTGGTCCGGCCTCATGAGTCACTGCGTGTATATGTGTACGTGTGTGTGCTTGTATGTACTTGGCCGATTCCCGAAACCGTTGGCTCGCCTCTGTACTATTCCACGGACACGTAATGTCTGTTTCTCCCGGAGTATACACTTCACTATATCGGTTAAATAACATCCGGTGTGCACACAACCTTCGTAAGGTCACACGTTATTGAATCGTCCCTATATCGGGGAATAGTAACCCAACGCGCACTAGAACCGTGGACGGTCGCGTCTTCTACTGTAAAGTTTATTTAATGTTATTGAAATTATTGCACCTATTATGGCCAAGATCTTTAACAAGTCTGTAGACACAGGGACATTTCCAAATTTAATGAAGTATAGTAAATTGATCCCTGTTTTCAAATCTGGTGATAAGAGCGACCCTAACAACTATAGACCCATCTCGATCTTGCCAACTCTTAGCAAGGCCTTTGAGAAAGTTATTCTAAATCAACTGCTCAAGCATTTTAATTTTAATAATTTACTTCACCCTGAGCAGTATGGGCTTACCAAGGGTCGGTCTACATCGGATGCGGGCGTAAGATTGTTGAAGCATATCTTTGATGCGTGGGAGAACTCACAAAATGCCATAGGGGTATTTTGTGATTTGTCCAAGGCATTTGATTGCGTTCAACACGAAACTTTATTACTAAAGCTTGGTCATTATGGTATTAAGGATCATGCACTTCGTCTCGTTGCATCTTATCTCTATAGCCGAATTCAAAGAGTGTGCATTAATGATGTGCAGTCATCCGGATCGGCCTTAGTTATGGGTGTGCCTCAAGGATCAATCCTTGGTCCCTTTCTGTTTTTAGTATATATAAATGATCTACCATATTTCATTCATAATATTTGCGACATTGTACTGTTTGCTGATGACACATCTTTAATATTTAAAGTAAATAGGCTAATAATATTGACGAAGTAAACAGTGGATTGTCGCAGGTAGCTCAATGGTTCAGGCTAAATAATTTGGTACTAAACTCAAATAAAACGAAATGTTTAGAATTTGCATTACCTAATGCAGCTTAAAAAGCAAATGAGCTCTTAATAGACAATGTACCACTAAAAACAGAAAATACAACTGTATTTTTGGGAATGACGTTGGATACAAAACTCCAATGGAGCACACACATAACAGCTCTCGCAGGGAAACTCAGTTCAGCAGCCTATGCTATTCGAAAGATAAGACAGTTTACAGACGTCGAAACAGCAAAACTAGTTTATTTTGCTTACTTCCATAGCATTATGTCTTATGGAATAATGTTATGGGGTAAATGTGCTGATATTGAGAAAATTTTTGTATTGCAAAAAAGAGCATACGTGGCATTTATAATTTGAATTCGCGTGAGTCCCTGCGAGAGGAGTTTAAGGAAACAGGTATTCTTACGTTAGCTTCACAGTATATTTTTAGCAATTTGATTTTTGTGCATAAAAATATACATAATTATAAAAAGATTGGCGATGTATATAATATCAAAGCCCAAATCATGTATATAAATAGACAAAGTAGGAACCGACATAAGCTTGCGGCTCCTGCTTTGCGCCTTGTAAGAGTACGCAAGTCGTTTGTGGGTTTGGGTATAAGATTCTATAATAAAATTCCACAATCAATTTTAACTTTGCCATTACAGCAATTTAAAAATACTGTTAAAAAGAGGCTGATACAGAAAGCCTATTATACCGTGGAGGCTTACATTGATGATAAGAATGCGTGGATATAGCTGCTCTTTGACCTTGTGCAGGATAGCTATGACAAAATGTAATTAGTATTAAGAATCTTCTTTTTTAAAAGAGCTCCACCGAGTTTCTTGCTGGCTCTTCTCGGTAGGACGGCTTTCCGAACCAGCAGTAAAGTTGACGATTCAAAAGCACTTGTTTACAAGTTTACTTGAATAAAGAATATTTTGAATTTGAATTTGAATTTGAATTCTCAAACGCTTCACTATTAAACGCGTCACTAAATCTGAGAATAACACCCGAAACGCAAAATTACACACGTGCGTTATATAAGAATGCCGCGTCCAAGCCGCGCGCGGCCTCTCTCTATCGTGTCTGACGGGTGACTGTCGGGGGGCCGCTCTGGTCGTGAACGAATGCATAAAACTAGCTTGCGTTCGCGTCGCGTCGCGCGCGTCATTTTATTCAAAACACATACATTATCATCATCATCCTCCTGCCCTTAGGCTAGATTCACACTATAATGCCGTTCTCGGTTCGATCTCGCTCCATTCCCTGACTGGTCCGTTGTGGGTAGTGACTCTGCCTTCAGCTCCGCGGGTCGCGGGTTCGATTACCGCCGAGGGCCAACATTTTCTATGAACAATTTGTTGGTTCTTCGAGCCTGGGTGTGTATTTGTATTTAAGTATGTATTTAAAATTATGTATGTAGTATATCTACCAGTTGTCCGTCGCCCATAACACAAGTATTAAGTTACTTATTTCGGGGACAGACGACCGTGTGTGTTAATAACCAATATATTTATTTATTCTCGGTTCGCTCTAATCTCGCAATGTCTACACTACTCGATACCGTTCTCGATTCGGTCTCGATCCATGGTCAACATAGGTCGTTTACGTAAAAATATAATGTTTTGAATGAACAAGTTATAAATAGAAGAAATACAAAAGTAATAGTAGAATAATTTTGCTATAATCCGCGATGCGATAAAATAAAGAAAATTGGAGGGAGGGGGAAAAATATGGGTGCATCCCAGTCTCCAACACCAACGAGAAAACAACACTTGAGGAACATTTGAAATTATACAAAATATCACATTATCCTCCTGCCCTTATCCCACTCTAAGTGGGGTCGGCACAACATGTTGCAAACATGTATGTCACATGATTTGGCTACGTATTTAACGACTGGCCGCCTGCCTGACGTCAACTTAGTCGTATTCTACGACCCCCTCGGTAAGAAAGAGGGTGGTCTATTCTACTCAACCGGATGCCACATGCTTGTTTATTTGTTTGCGTGCGAATACATACCTGGATACCCATTTGTACCCCTGTCGAAATGATCGACGTATTTTTAACGCACGGTAATAAACCTCTCGTGCGTAAAGTAAAGTAACAGCCTGTTACTATGCCCACTGTTGGGTTAAGGCCTCCTCTCTCCGTTATTGGAGAGAAGGATTGGAGCTAAGACCTACCACGCTGCTCCAATGCGAATTGGTAGGTTACACATATCCCTAGAATTCTCTAGAGATATGCAGGTTTCCTCACGATGTTTTCCTTCACCGAAAAGCGTGTGATAAATAGCAATTATCAATTAGACACATAAGTTTTAATAGAAAAACTCATTGGTGCCTGCCCGGGGTTTGAACCTATGTCGTATCTAGAGAGTCGCACGGTCTCACCGCTAGGCTATCACAGCTTACAGGGGTTAATGTATATTTTTGCTGTTAACTTGTGCATTATCCGTCAGCGCCGTACACGGGTAATGCAGAAACGGACAGCCAATGCGGCGACAGCGGGTACGTGTCGCTATCGCTGCGGGCCGCGCTGCCGATGGCTGCGGGCGCGCCGCTATCGCCCGCACCGCTCAGGTAAAGTATTCAAACATATGTTAGCTACGGCCGGAATTCGACTCATAATTCTAACGTTCTCTCATAGAAAATGTTACCAAATAATACGTCACCAACAGATAACCGTACAACTACAACTTATGGAACACGCTAAACAAGTATTGGCAGGTTAATTTAATAATAATTTGGAATCATTAAGCCAGGACGATTCTACCACCAGTTCGGAACGCTGTCCTCCACTGAGAAGAACTGGCAAGAAACTCAATGGTTGCTCTTATCGCGAATATTAACTATTTGACGTTAGATTCTAACAACACGAAATACTCAATATCGGTAACCAAATCAACACACAACGTCACAGCTCTTTACAACGTATGGACACCTTGGGAGGTGGTATTGGACTGCCTAACTGTTGAATGTCGCTCGCGAACAAGACTCGGGTCACAATATTTTACCCTCATTCATTCGGTTTTATTCCTCTACCCACCAAATGACAGATAACATAATATTGTAGACAAAATACTTCCTCATTATTATTCTATGCACATTAATGTATTTATTTATAATATATAATTTATATAATTTATATCTGATTATTATAATTATGTCTAACAATTATACACGTTATACCGAGTCACCATATGATATCTGACAATATCTAACACATATAAATAAATAAATATATGGGACACTTACACACACGGTTGTCCGTCCTCAGAGTTAGTTACTTAATACTTGTGTTATAGGTGACGGACAACTGGTAGATATACTACATATTTAATTTTAAATACATAAAAGTAAAGTAGCGGCCTGTTACAATCCCACTGCTCGGCATGGGCCTCCTCTCTCCGTTTCTGGAGAGAAGGATTGGAGCTAAGACCTACCACGCTGCCCATATGCGGATTGGTAGGTTACACATATCTCCAGAATTTTAAACAACAGATTGTTTATAGAAAATGTTGGCCCCTCGGCGGGAATCGAACCCGCGACCCGCGATTTTTTCATTACCGCCTGCTTGTATAAATTGTTTTGAATTGAATTGATGTAGATCAGGGCGTTTTAAACTTTTGTCATTCACGACCCCATTTATAATTGCGAGTTTCTTGACGATCCCGTACAAATATAAAAGAAAAATCAATTAATATTTTTTGATTTATTTATTAGGTAATATACATTTACACATACATATGAAAATATATAGTTTTAGATTGTTTGATCGTTGAATCGTTTTGAAACATACAAAAATCTATATGTCGGTGGAGATAGCTCAAAACCTTCAACAAATGAGCGTGTCTAGACGCTGCAAGTCCACTGTATTCCGCCAACTCTAGTGATGTTATAAAATGGTATATATAAATATTTGACATTAAAATTTCTCGACCCCGTAATTTTGCTACGTGACCCCAAATGGGGTCGTTAGTTTAAGAAGCCCAGCAGGCCTACCATGAACTCTTATTGCGACTCAATTGAAGACATAAACGACGACCGCGAACCGCTTTCTTTTCGTACCATGAAGTGTGAATTGCATTGGGGTCGTAATGTTTGAAAAGGATAACGTTATATGAACTACAGATAACTCTTATAAGTCTGCATGGACTAAGATACTGAGATTAATATTTAATTAGTCTTGGTATGTGCAGTGTCAATATCATACTGCATGATATAATACTTTCATATGTGTACATGGTATGAAAAAGCAAAACAATTTCGTTTACGTCTTCAATTGTGTCGCAATAAGAGTTTATGGTAGGCCTGGTGTTCCGCACAAACGTGCGGGCGGATGAAACAACCTCTGAGACCTGGGCCCGTCGTCTCGGCGTCTCAACCTACCTTATGCGGCCGTCAGCTGTATGCGGTCCGGCCTCATGAATCACTGCGTGTATATGTGTGTGTGCGAACCCGTTGGCTCGCCTCAGCAGTCTTCCACGGACACATACTGTCTATTTCTCCCGGAGTATACACTTCACCAACGCGGTTAACTAACACAAATAACACGCGGTGTGTACACAACCTTCGTAAGGTCACACGTTATTGAATCGTCCCATATCGGGGAACATTAACCCGAACGCGCACTAAAACCGCGGACGGTCGCGTCTTGTCAAACGCTTCACTAATTGAACGCGTCACTAAATCTAAAAACCACACCCAAAACGCATAATTACGCGTGTGCGTTATAAAAGGAATGCCGTATACAGGAGCGCGCGGCTTCTTCCTGTCGTGTTCGAAACATCACTAACTGGCGGACGCGACCGGCGGCGAACGAATGCCCAAAGGTCGTTGATCCGGCCGGTCGCGCTGCGTCGCGCGTCAATTTATACAAAACACCTGGTGATGTAGATTGTTTGGTGCAGTTCCGTCGGCGAGGGCAGCGTGGCGGAGGGCGGCGCGGTGGCGTGGGGCGGCGCGCTGGCGGCCGGCGAGGGCGGCGCCGACGCGGGCGAGGAGCGGCGCTACGCCGCGCTCATGGAGCGGCTGCACCACCACCAGGCCGAGCGCGGGGACCACACGGCGCACGTGCAGCTCAGGTAACACCTCCTCCTCCAGTCCCGATCCCTTCCCTTCCCGAACCCTCGGCCGCTAACGTCGTAATGACTCCAAATGTCTTCAGTATAAAAAATTTACAAAAGTAATAGTAAAATTATTTTGTTATAATCCGCGATACAGTAAATAGAAAATAAATATAGTGTTAAATGTATAGTGGACTATCCGTTTCTTCATACCCGATACGTGCAGGATTCGTAAAAACACATGCACAAACCTCCACCACTTCCACCGGATAGTCCACTATACATTTAACACTATGTATATTTTCTATTTACTGTACCGCGGATTATAGCAAAATAATTTTATTATTACTTTCGTATTATGGATCTCCGCAAAGTAACGCCTAATTCTAGAAATTATATAAAAAAATTATGAATAAAAATGCGTGAATATAACGTAAGAATTACATTTGAAGCATCATCAGGAGGATAGGCTCCACGACAAAAATCGTATTCGGTTCGGTTTCGGGGCGAAACGATCGTCGAGATTGTGGTGGTGGGTGTGTGTGCTGCTTTTGTGTGCGTTGTTGCTGGTGAATTGCGCCTTGGGGTGCATGTGGTGGCTTGTCCTGCATGTGTAAGGTTCGTACATTTTGCCTGCTTCATACACATTGGCTTTGCATGCATTGACTTAACCCGTGCGGATTATAGCAAAGTAGTTAGTTCTGTTATATTGCTTTTAAATTTGTTGATAATATGGTGCTGCCTGGTGTAGGTACTACCTGCAGCTAATGACGGAGGCGAGCTGCGTGGAGTGGGCGCTGGTGGTGGCGGTGGTGCTGCGCGACGCCATGGCGGTGCTGCGCTGCGCCAATGCTGCCCGCGGACCAGACGTCAGCCTGGCGGCAGCACGCCGCCTGCGGGCAGCGCTGGTCGACCTACACGCCTGGACGGACGGCGAGTGGTAAGTGACTCTGCCTGCAGCTCCGCGGGATGCGGGTTCGATTCCCGCCGACATTTTCTATAAACAATTTGTTGGTTCTTCGATCCTGGGTGTATATTTTTAAGTATATATTTGAAATTATATAAGTAGCATATTTACCAGTTTTCTTTCACCCATAACACAAATATTAGGTTACTTACTTAATAAACGACCGTGTGTGTAAGTGTTCCATATATTTATTTATTTATTTATTTATTTTATTTATTGTGCTATCTGTGAAAATAATACGTCATAACCTGTAAAAAAAGTAGTAGTAGGGTAACAGGTCTATATCCCGAAATAGTATAGGTTTTTATTTATAAGTATTAGCAAATTACTATATATATTTTATCACTATACCGCTGCAAACTTGTCCAATTCCTGCTGCAAAGTAATGTCCTGCTACTATCTACCCACTTTCTGCTTTAACAGAATGTGGTATGGAATGTAAAAACACTACTGTCAATGTAATGAGCCGATTCACAGGTTGCACATATCTGAAATATTCTCTTAGTGGTATTTAAAAAAAATTACGTATCCATATCGCATATCCTAAATTAGTTTATTTTTTATTAAAATAATCACGTCCTTCATTTGAATAATATATCGGTAAAACTATGTAGTTTGAGTAGTAGTTAATCAAAATTTAGATTTTTGACTTGTCCAGCGACACCGAGTGATTCAGCTGAGGCACAGCCAACTAAAAGTTAAAGAGCAAAAGAGAAGATAATATATTTGTTCACAGTCTCGGCTACAAAACATTCATGATGGCGATCAGTAACCAGATCCCGTTCCTGACGTCGATAATAAACGCCCGAGAGCGTCGCGTCTCCATGGCGAATACGAGAGCCCGGACGCCCAGCACCAGTTCGCTGCCCGAGCCCAAACTGTCCCCGGTAGAGCCGAGGTTGCCGCCACCACAAAAAGCCCAGGAAGTTTCCAAGCAGTCGGTAAGAAAAGACTCTCCAATCATCATGCCAGAAGTCGAGTCAGAAGTTCTGGCCGCACGACCTTCGCTACCGCCTCGGCAGGAGGCGGCATCTAACTGTGCCATTATGTAGACTTTTTATAGACTCCTACTGTTTATCCATTAAATGAGATATGCTACTGAAATTGATAGCCGAGTGGTGATAGAGAGTGGTGAGATGGTTTCAGACCCGGGCAGGCCCAACGAGTTTTTCTATTAAAAACTTATGTATTGATATTTATCACACGCTATTCGGTGAAGGCAGACATCGTGAGGAAACTTGCATATCTCTAGAGAATTCTAGGGATATATGTAACCTATCAATCCGCATTGGAGCAGCGTGGTAGGTCTTAGCTCCAATCCTTCTCTCCAAAAAACGGAGAGAGGAGGCCTATTCTCAGCAGTGGGATAACAGGCCGTTTGCGATTCGATGCGGTCCGATTTTCGCCGAGGGCTAATATGTATTTAAAATTATATATTATCAGTTGCCCAATAAAACAGGTGACCGTGTTTACCATTGTCCCATATATATTATTTATTAATATTCATCCTACTTTATGTATAGAAACCGACTATAATAACGTCTATGCGCAGCGGGTCTCCTGCGGCTAGTCTAGCTAACCCGAAAGAAAAAGAAATGACTGGCCCGTTTGCGCTGTGGGTACCCTACCTTTAGCTCCGCGGGTCGCGGGTTCGATTCCCGCCGAGGGCCAACATTTTCTATAAACAATTTGTTGGTTCTTCGAGCCTGGGTGTATATTTGTATTTAACTATGTATTTAAAAACTATATATGTATATATTTACCAGTTGTCCGTCACTCATAACACAAGTATTAAGTTACTTACTTTAGGGATGGACGACCGTGTGTGTAAGTGTCCCATATATTTATTTATATTTATTTATTTATTATTTAATGAGTATAGCCGGTTTCTATACATAAAATATAAATACTGCTCACGATATTTTAAATTCGAACACATCTAACTTTATTTATAATGTTAACGTGCGCGTGTTACTGTGTTAGTAATATTAGATAGACTACTTGGCGAAACTCCAAACAAAGCTATGATAACGATATGTCAACTGAAATATTTAATATACGATGCCATTCATTATTATATCGATTAATTTTAATATAATACATTATTTACTTTTGCGAAACGATTGCTTTATATATTTATTACTAATTTTTTAATTAATTTCTACTTACGTTTGTCAGTAATAACTAGTCTTATTTAATTCACCTTTCATATATCTTAATATAAATACGATAAGATATTTAATTAAAAATAAACTCTTGTAATTATTAATAATTTAATGAATGATTGTGTTATTAGTTATATTAATAAATATTTATATATATTAATAAAGTAGTACTAACACTATTAGTTTATTAATATAATATTACATTTAAATATTTTATAAATATTAATAAAATTTGTAGTAGAAATGTTACGGAGTTTTGTTTATCTGAGTCGGAATCGGAAATATTTAATTTGAATTATCGGAATTCGAGTCGGTTGCGGACGATAAGAAAGTCGTTAAGAAAATTCAACAATGTATTATAAGTTTTTAATATCTTGAATGATTCAAACGTAAATATCCAGATATATAAATCAAAAATCAAATAAAAATTAAATTTTAGTGATACTGAAACTAGCAATTCATTCAAATTAAATAAAATATTCTTTATTCAAGTAAACTTGGTAACAAGTGCTTTTGAATCGTCAAAATCTACCGCTGGTTCGGAAAGCTGTTCCTACCGAGAAGAGCCAGCAAGAAACTCGATGGTTGAAAGTACAGACTCAATCGGAGGTGTACTTTCAACCATCTCTTTCTTACTTTTTCGAACCGAGGTGTCGTAAAATACGACTAAGGTAAGGTAAGGCAGGCGGCCGGTCGTAAAATACGTAGCCAAATCATGTGACTACTATATTTATAACATTGTGCCGACCCCTCTTAGAGTGGGACAAAGGCAGGAGGATGACGACTCTATCGGAGGTGTTGACGTGTTGATATGTGAATTGAGTCGAAGTTGACTTTATGGAATCGAAGACGAAGCTCCGTAACATCTCCAATTTGTAGATAAGATAGATACTTAAGTAGTAAAATAATAACGTTGTCTTCCCGGCCGATATTATAATATCAATTTTCTATTGAAAATAATAAAATGAGTGAATATTGGATTTTTTTAATGTAGGTTTATAATACGCCTTTCTTGAGCTATTTTCAATTATAATGTGTGATTATAGACATTCTACCTTTTGAATGTAAGCGATTAAACGAGATATAGATTGTGACTCACTTCATTTCTGCAACCTGTATTTTTTTTTTACTCTACGAATTTTTATATTTTACTTTACGATACGAATTGGAGTACATTAATGAAATAAAAAGTAGACATAATTTATATAAATCTATGCATTACACATATTTTCTAATATTCCTACTCTACTCTGCTATGTTCATCGAAAGAATTATTTCATAGCAAAATATGCCGTCATTATTATTCGTAGTTTACTATATTGTGATGTCCATACAAAGTCCAAAACCAAAACTTTGTCTCGAAAAATATATACTGAATATAATTGTCGTTTGTTTTTGGAAATTTTTCCAAATCCTTACTCAAATTATTATCAACTACTCCTCAAATGGTGCATTTTTGTCGCCAAGACTTTATTTTTGTAAATAGTTCCCAATTCTTGATATTAATCATCATAAATAAAGATATAATTATTAAAAAGAAGCTTGTTGATATATTTTTTTTAATGTTTTGAATATATTGTAATGTTATTACGATAAGTCTAGAACATCATAATTTAACTTTATTAGATTTTTTCTCGGTATAGAATTTTCACAGGTTTTTATATATTTTTTTTTTTCTTTTTGCTTTCTCCGAAATGCTTTAAAATATCTGCTACTGATGTTTATGTTAAGGCACTGTCATATAGTAATATTATCTCAATAAGTATACATATTTATTTTTTCCGCGAATCTGGCCTCGCTAAAAACTATTCCCAAAATTCACAGTTGAATTTTGCTTTTCTCTTTTGCAGTGTAAAAGTACCTATCGCATTTATGCTTGTTATAAACACAATTTGTTATATGATTTGAACGCACCATATATCTCAGATAAAAAAAGAAACATGCGAGTCTTGTTGAAAAATTTGTAAACGACCCATTTTTATACGTGTGCAAATATAATATAATAGAAGTAGAATTCCTTTTATACATCGGTCATAAGACCTGTCGTAATGTATGGATCAGAATGTTGGGCAATGAAAAAGATGGATGAAAGAAGAGTGCATGCAAATGAGATGAGGATGTTAAGGTGGATGTGTGGTGTGACAAGACTTGATAAAATAAGAAATGAGTATATAAGGGGAAGTCTGAAAGTTGCGCCCATTATAGAAAAGATGAGAGGTGCAAGATTGGGATGGACATGTAATGAGGAGGGATGAAAATCATGTGATCAAACGAGTGTTGAGTATGAATGTGGATGGATATGTGACTAGAGGAAGGCCTAAAAAGAGATGGTTGGACTGTGTGAAGTATGACATGCATATAAAAGGAGTAGGGCCAGAGTTGACGAATGATAGAAGAGAATGGAAGAGAAAAACATGTTGTACCGACCCCACTTAAAGTGGGATAAGGGTAGGAGAAAGAAGAAGAAGAAGTAGAATTCCTTAGTTATGTTAGCGTTTGTCTCACTATTGTATGTCATTTCTTGAGTATTTAATATAACTAATTCGTAAAAATTTTATCGATAAAAAGTTTAATATTAGTCCTGGGCACCCATGTTCCTTTTTAAATCTGAACGCAATATAAACCTTGTGAGTTGCTCAATAATGTAATCTCATGTATCATAACGAAATTTACTCACCGAAACAACTATTCCCGCCATTTTGGTGCCAAGTACCAAACTAATTTTATATAAACTAAACACCTTCATGTCATTAATAACCAATGAAATAATTATGTATATGTTATATTGTAGTACAAAACAACTTTTTATATTCATATTGTGACCATAACATAGTGATTATTGTTAGATATTAAATTTAATATTTATTAAAAACTAATTTGTAATTTATATATAAGAGAATTAACCCTTTTTTAACAATTTCAATCTTAAAAAAAAGGCAGAAGCCACTTATTGAGTAAACGACTTTAAATGTAACTATTGTATTGTTTTAAATTTTCCTGATATTTCTGATCTAAATTTTTATAATAGAAAAAAATTATAGATTATTCTAAGGGTTTAGAGTAGGTTAATTTATCGATGAAATGTTCGATCTAAGATCTGAAAATTTTCAATATTGTTATTTAGAAAATTACACATATTTTTTAACTATGATTTGAAGACTTAACTTTAACTAACATGTAGTGCTCGATCTTAAGATATTGATACTAAGATAAATCTATATACGACTAAATTGCTAATACTGGCCCTATGATATGCAATATTTTTTGTTCACATATCAAGATTTTGATTTATTTCCATTAAAATTTAAGCCAAGAATGCCATCGATAATCAACTTTATGATGTACTAGAGCTCTTGTAGTGAAAAAAGCAATAGATAAATCAATTATTGTTAGCAATCAATTGTTGCGCAGGGCCCACAATGATTTATTTAATGTCCAATAAAATATAATTATTTTTTTCTTATTACATTTTATTTTATATATTTTTTTTATATATAAACGGTATTGCATGGTATTGTTCAAAATTATTCAACTATTTATCTGTCAATAAGATATTGATGGTTTATTTATTTGTGTACATAGTTTATTCTATATGTTATATTTTCGAAAATGTAACGTTTTTAAAGTGTTTCATGGTTAGTTTCAATGCGACAGAAGTGCCTACAGTTCAATGTATTGATCAGTGTCAGAAGTGCCTACAGTGCAATGCATCAGTGTTTATAAGATATAGTAAAGATGCTTCCTTTACTTAGGCATTACTTTTCTAAGATAGGTTTTAAAAAAACAAAAATTTATAAATATTTTAATCTGGTGTTTCGTTTATTATAAACTATTAGCAATATTAATCTTAAAAGTTTTGGATTTTTTCTGAATATGTAATAAATTTTCAATGTGTCTAGATTTCTTTTATAACTACTCTCGATTTAAGAATTTTAGGATGACAGCGACGCTACATTGTTTGAGTGTAAACATTTTAAGATAACCCAAATAATACGGCAAGTTTATACTAATCATATTCTTTATCTTTTGTTTATATCCACATAGAAAATACCATCAATAGTCCTTAACTTTTGTTTATGTAGTAGTTTGGGTACTTAAAGACAATTTAAAGATCACTTACAGAGTTTTACGTAAATAAGTTGATAAAGCGACTTATATAATATATCAATAGAATTTTAGTGGTCTCTATATCATCGTTATAAACGAAATCCATCGTACCATAAATCAAATATTGTATACATAAATATTAGTTAAAACTTTTTTAACTTATATTCATCACAAGGCTTATCGATTAGCGATAAGCCTTGTGATGAATATATTTTCAAAATGTATTCTGAACTTTATAATGGTTAAACACTTGTACAATTTCTTACGTTTTGACCAGTTTTGGCGGTAAGAACGTATGACATAATATCCATAGGATGCGGATTTTTTTTGGTTTTGTAAAATTTTAATATAAATTTATTTGGATTTCATCAAGCTGTGATAGCCCAGCGATGAGTTCGTGCGACTCTTTCTAGGGGGTCGCGAGTTTAAACTCCGAGTAGACACCAATAAGTTCTTCTGTTAAAACTTATGTGTCTAATTGATATTTAAAATTTACGGCACGCTTTTCGGTGAAGGACAACTTCGTGAGGAAACCTGTATATCTTTAGAGAATTCTGGGGACATGTGTAACCTACCCATCTGCATTTGAGTAGTGTGGTAGGTCTTGTCTCCAACCTTTCCCTCCAAAAAAAGGAGAAAGATGGCCTATGCACGGCAGTGGGATAGTAACAGGCTGTTAGTTTACTATTTTTATATTTGGATTACTCTACTTGCAGATACTGGCAGTGATATCGTTTATTTAAATACGAGTGTTTAAATACATAGTTATTAGGAGATTAAAGTATATGAGGTTTTTTATTTTATTACATTCCACATTCCGATTTTATTATAGCAATAATTATAATAATTTTTTAACGTAAGATTAAGATTAATTTTCTTAGTGTTGTCAATTAGTGTTGAATGTTATTAAATACTTCAAACCGTCATGTAAGTTACAGGTGCTATTTCACAAGTCGTAAAGGAAATTTGTAATCCATCTTTTTGAATCTACCATATTATTTATCATTATGTATTCATAACTAATAATTGTATTCTTTTTTCAACAGTCGAACTATAGAGAAACTTATGATTTATGTATTGTATTAATTAATTATACAATTTTGTTGGAATTAATTGTAAATTATAATAGTCAATTGATGTTAATAAATAAAATTTTGTATTTACTTTTTTTGATAACCCTTTTACTATTTGAGAAATTTGATAATTGAGGCTTGTTTAAAGATTTAATGAAAGAGAAGACTAATTACTAAATGAAGAATTAAATTAGAAGAGTTAAATTAAAAGCCGGTTGTATATATCGATACTAACATGCACACATTAATATCAATACCAGGCAGATAATTTTTATATGAGATCAATGCTATTTATTTTCATAATTAAATTTTTTTAAATAGAATTTAAGCCTATGTGCCTTATTTTAATCGTTCAATATTGCTAAAATTAAATCGTTTAAAAACCCGATAGTAGTTTTCGTAACGTATAAATCAAAGATTTAATATTAATTAAAAAAAAAATAACATTTATCAATGCAGAAAAATTCAAGAGTATTGCCAGCTACGTTTTGATAAATTCCTCAAAAAGTGGGGGGGGAATGTTACTTTGACGTCCAAAGATTGCAAATACCTAACAATAGAGCTAGATTTGAAGACTTTTTAGGATGTTATCAAAAATATTAAGTTGTCGATATTCATAAATTCAAACGTTATCTAGTCCTAACACAACTGCGTCAGCCGAAGCTTTTTAGTTTTTTATCTCTAAATATTTTACATATATCTGTACAGACAAAGACAATCGTAACAAATATTTGCTATTATTTGTCGTTGGTCCTCGATGAAAAAAAAACAATTTAAAAAAACACCTTCATTTTCTTATTCCATGACATTTGTCCGTAACTGACGGAACTGTCAAGACGTTATACTTTGTCGAGAGAATGTAGAAACATTGATTTTACACGTTTTAGTGTTGTTTTTCTGAGATTATTTACTTTGTTTATGAAGATTTAAAACGAAAAGCCGTGTTACTGTCATAAAATGGCAGGTACGGCAGAAAATAATTTATCGATCTCGGAGTTGAAGGCGGAGATCGAGAGGCTGAGTCGGGAGCTTGACCAAGCTAGCAGTGAGAAGATTCAGTCAGCGCAGCTTGGCTTGGTGCTATTAGAAGAGAAGAGCTCACTGCAGCACCGATGCGATGAACTTGAGAGTCTATATGAGAACACAAAACACGAATTGGACATCACACAGGAGGTTAGATGGCCTACATTCCTAATATTTTCACTTTTCATGCCTTAATGGGTACATTAACGTGCAAACGGTAACTTAAAATTTAATTTTTAACATCTCGTGCTTACAAGATGTGCTACTTTCAAAAAATAATGATCATTTTGTTTCATGAATGTTTATAGTTTTATGCTATTTGTTATTACAAAAACATGTAAAGTAGTCGTAGATTATAAGTCTTAATCAGTTTTATACATTTAGTTTTGTTAGATACATAGCTGTATGTATGTAAAATGTATATTTTAAGTGTATTTTGAAAGTTATACTTCACCAAAGTCTATGTGTTAAATATATCATTTATATACAATATTTTCTTAATTTTTGGCAGGCTTTAATGAAACTTGATACAACACAAAAAGTGACAACACAAAGTGGTATAGAGCAAGAAAATGCTCTCCTCAATGAGTCTGCTGCTATGGAAAGTTCCCTTACTTTACAAATTATTGAACTCGAAGGGGAATCTAAACAGGTAACTACTTCTATATTTATGGCATTACTGATATACTGAAATAATAGGTACTTAAGATGTTTTGTGTTCACTTTGTAAAAAAGAAAATCAATGTCTCTAAAGATCTTTGTGCACAAATTCACACCAACCTGTTTCTTGGTTCTAACACCAAAGAAGGAAGTATAAACACTAATATATCACAAAAAGTATGAATTACAATGTCAAATATTGTTTTTTTTTCTATTATTGTTCTTTATTTTCGGCATTGAAACATGTAGTTTTGTCAAAATTCTATAAGAACATTTTCAAGAACCACCCTTTTGCTCAGATAAATAGGTAGATTACACATATCAAGAAATATCAAAAAGCTTTATACAGTTTTGTTTTTCTACATTTACCGATCTAATCTCACTAACCCTTAATGTCTACCTGTGGTACAAATACCTCAGTAGGTATGCAGTTCCAGAGGTTCTTATTCCACTGGTTGTGAATCACTAGATACTTATGTATTTTCGTAAATTACAAATGGGATACTTTTAATATAAACTATGAACATTTTTGTTTTAAAAGAATGCTAAATGGTTTACTACTACTTGATTCCAATGATTGTATGATGAATGTCTTGAGATTTTTATTCCTTGTATATCACCAACAGTGCTCTTTGGGTGTGGTTTTTGCTATTTCAAGTTTCTTTAAAAAACAAAATATTAACATTGGACAATGTCAAATAGTCCTCGCGATCTAAAACCAAACTAGATACAATCTCTAAATGCCCCAAACCGCTCATAAGGTGGAGGCCGATTATCCTTGTTTTAACAAATCTGTTTACAAATTAACGAATCAATTTAGTCTAGTCTCTCCCTCATTATTTCACCCAAAAAACAGATACCAAGGCTCCATCGCTGTACAATCAATATTCCTAAAATGTGCACAAAACGCTTTGGCTCATTTTTCCTGATGCGTAAGGCCAAAGTGTAGAATTCCCTTCCAGCATTTATATTCACGGATTTCTACGATTTGCAAAACTTTAAAAAAAAATCGTTGGCACTTATTTGCAAGCGCGGTTCAGGTTAGGCTTACAGCATTCGTTTTAGACTATCGTACTAAACCTTTCGCAACCTTATCGTACTAAAAAATTAATTTATACGATCGCATAGCGATTGAGCATCCAACAATATCGTGGAATACGTATACAGTGTCTTTCTATGATTTTCTTGAGTACTTTCATTTATTTATTTAATGCGGGTTACATACCGAAAGCTAAGCTACTCCGAAGCTAAACTAAGCCAGCTTAGTTATTCTAAGCTAAGATAAACTAAAAAATTGTCCTGTGCACACCAAGAGCTAAGCTGAAGCTCAATCAGTGTTGCCACGTTCAATTCGACGGACGAAGGAAGTGCGGGGCAAGAAGGAAAGGCTTAGCTTAGTTCGTATAGCTGCGCACCGTCATACACAACTCGCATATTTTAGTTAGCTCACATATTCGGACAAAACGGTTCGGTTCATCTTTCCTCATCCGTACGGCCAAGGCATGGAATTGCCTTCCTGCATACGTGTTCCCGGATACCTACAATTTAGTCAAATTCAAAAAAAGAGTGAATAGGCACTACTTTGGCAAGCGCGGTCCACCATAGGCTGCATCTGTCGCTTTCCATCAGGCGAGATCGCAGCCAGGCGCTTGCCTTAACTTATAAAAAAAAAAAGTTTAGTTTGCGTAGTTCGCAGTCTGCATACAGGTATGAAAAACTGCGTTAGTTAGGTGAGCTAAACTGAACTAACTTAGCTTAGCTCTTCGTCTGCAACCAACATACATAAGACTAAAAGATATTTATATATAATAACACAAAAGACGAGACGATGGTCTTTGAAGACGAGGTCCCCGCTTACAAACATCGAGCGGCTGATTACGTCCGCGCCTGTTATGACGTGCTAAAGCTGTGATAGCCCAGAGGTGAGACCGTGCGACTCTTACGAGGGGAATACGAGTTCAAACCCGGGCAGGCACCGATGAGTTTTTCTCATGTGTCTAATTGACAATTGCAATTTATCACACGCTTTTCGGTGAAGGAAAACATCGTGGGGAAACCTGCATATCTCTAAAGAATTCTGGAGATATGTGTAACCTACCGCATTGGAGCAGCGTGGTAGGTCTTAGCTCCAACTCTTCTCTACAGAAACGAAGAGAGGAGGCCTATTCCCAGCAGTGGGGTTGTAACAGGCCGCTACAGTACTGTTATGACGTTATACATTGCCTTCCACGAAATATCACATACCAATCCGGTCCTATAGCTCTCCAATCGGTCCCTCATTACTGACCATCGTGGTCAACGGATCCCGAACTCTTTCGTATGATCTGCCTCCAATTTCCAGTCTAAAGTAGCCCTCACCGTCTGATGGAATTTAGATGAGGAGGTTGCTTCTTTCATTTGGACGGACCATCGTATTGTCTCGTTGTCTCTTGCCTTATATTGCCAACAATGACCAGCTTTTCAAGGTTGCCATCTCCTCTTTGAATATCATATATTCTCTTCGCATTCGGTTCCTATCGGTCCGATACAGGTTGTATCTTTCCATCCATTAATGATATAAGCAATAGAGATACCGACATAAAAAAAGCTCGAGTCGCTCGCTACATCAGTGTCGGTAAAATTTCCGATAGCTCTTCACATTGCTCATTTTGTCGAGTAGTGACCATCGGAGCATATGTTTTTTCTACGCCCCAGCGTACTTTATACATGTAACATTCATTTTAAATTATTTATAGAATAAGGCTTTACTTTGCGGAGATCCATAATACAAAAGTTGTAATAATTTTTTATTTATTTATCGCGGATTATATACCAAAATAATTTTATTATTACTTTTTTAACATTCAGTGCTTGACACGAAATTACGTTTGGTTATGTATTTATGTAGATAATTATTATAAGTACTACTTTATTCATGCAAAAATCCTTAAGATGTTTACCTTCTTCGAAAAGCGTGTGTAAATTGCAATTATCAATTAGACACAAGTTTTAATAGAGAAACTTATTGGTGCCTGCCCGGTGTTTGAACTGTGTGTGACCTGTGTGTGACCGTTTGGAAGAGTTCTACAGTTTCCCCGCTGGCCTATCACAGCTTTTTCGCTGCTATAATTTATGAAAAAACAATTTCGTACAAACACGAATTCCTATAATGTGTTCGAATGCGTCATTTTCGATAAATTTAATAAAGCTACACTGCTGTAAATGGTGTCGAGAAAACAAATATCAATGCACCTACATGATGCGTTGTAAGTCTAAATTTAAATTAGTGATACATCGTCCACACCCTTATAAGATTTACACAGCAACAGAAGACACTAACCGAATAATATTGCCTAACCACGCACAGTCTAAAGTATTAAAGGGGTAAACGTGTTAACTTAATGAAAGGTTATGAAGACCAACATTATGTCTGGCCTATAACCCCTATATATGACGAAACATGCCTACGACTAATCAAATGAGAGCAATTGAGATGAATCATCGCCGAACCCTGCTTCAGTATATGCGGGACGTCGTTTTCGTATAGACTGAAAAAAAGTTAACGGAATTCTTTTTTAAAATAAGCGTTCCATTTCCTCGTCAGTAAGAATGTAGTCTGTGATTAATCGTATAGTAATCAGTTAGAGCATACATAGACCCATATCGGACGTGATGTAACGCCGCGGATGGCGTAAGCGCAGTCGCGGGTTAATCCACAACACTGGTCCAGAAATATACTTTTATTTGACTGGCCTTGATTCACATATTCCCTGCCACTTAACAGTGTGAAGATTTTATAATGCATACGAGCACGCGCTAAACGCATAGACTATATTCAAGTGCTTACTAAATCATGTGGGACGCATTGTTAGTTGCAGCCGTACAGTTATAATCTATAGTGAATTAGTGGAATGTCTCAGTCATTCATTGAAAATGAGCGAAGGTGAAGAGGTATTGTGTGTGTATTATGTGTACTATTTAACATTTGTCTCGCAGGCTCCTGTCATGACTCGTATTTCACTCAGTGTTTACATATGTAATGGAACATTGTTTGCTTGCTGGCCTTTAGCCAAAGACTTGGATTTAAGTTACGTTTATTTTACGACAGTTTCATCTGTCTTTTGTAAACATCTTATATATATAAATGGCATGTTTACGTTGTTCGTTAACGCTAGCTAATCTCTGAAAGAAATTTGTACTTATTATTTTTTATAATAACTGTTTTTGCCCGCGTGAAAATCAGTTTGTCATCAAGCGTGTAACCTTTATGTTCCTCTACAACCTGCTCTATATTCCTGTGAAAGTCCCATCAAAATAGGTTTGGTCTGGAGAATGTACCTAAACCTAAACCTTCCGCAAGAATTGTATTATCTTTTAGAAAAAACCGTCCACAAATTCTTTCAGTAGATTTCGAAAATCGATCAGTAACAAGCTTTTGGGGACTTTATTTTATATTAAATATAGATATATATATTTTATAATTACGCGACTACTTGATCGACTGCGTGATAAGTAAGCTTCTATTAATAAGATATGAAGGCTTCCTTTAGGTAGGTCCTGACATAGGTTTTGTTCCGCGTCAAATACGTTCGCTTATACGCAAACAAACGGGCTTCATGCCGTGATAAGGAACAAGACCGCATCCTTGTTAACAAGACTGCGGTGCAGCTCCAATAGTATTCTGAGGACCTTAATAAGATGGACTCGCCTATGATATATCATTTTATTAAGGTGCTTGTTAGCCAGTCCTGAAGGTTTATTACCGTTATATTTTTAAATTTAATATTATTTCTTTTGTACTAATATACAAATTGGGCCTGTTTTGTCTGAAATAAAGATTTATTATTATTATTATTATAGGCCTTGAAACTACTCGATTGTGAATTAGATTATATTACATTAAGAGAAATCTTCATAACTGGGAAAAGCCGACGGAAAGACATTTAGCCTTAAACGTTGGGTCGTGGGTTCAAACTCGACAGAGTGCTCAATAACACTTTTGTGCCAAATTGATATTAACAATTAGTCAAGAGCTCGACGATGGGAAACATCGTAAGCAGCGTCGATGTTGTTGTGGTTTAACTTTAACGCAAGAGAATAGAGGAGGCCTTTATATGATAACAAAGATATTTTTCCTTTACATTAATTCAATAAATCAGAACCATTTTTCCCAAAAGTCAGCTCATTTAATTTTTTTCAATAACTCAATGCAACATTGACGGCGCCAATGTTATTTTACAGGCACTATAACAAAACTACGTCGCTATAATCCGCACGGGTTAAGCAAATGCATGCAAAGCTAGTGTGTATGAAGTAGGCCAAATACACGTACCTTACACATGCAGAACAAGTCACCACATGTATCTCCACCAGCAACAATGCACATAAGCAGTACACACAACCACCACCAAAATTTCGACGATCGTTTGGCTCCGAAACCAAAGCATCATCAGGCGGATAAGCTCCACGACAAAATCGCAATGCATTTCGCGTTGTGATGCGATTGTGGTGGTGGTTGTGTGTATTGCTTGTGTGCATGGTGGTGGAGGTATTCTAGGATACGTGGTTACTTGTCCTGCTTGTGTAAAGGTATGTGAATTTTACCTGCTTCTAACACTAAGCATTACATACATCCTTTTAAGAAACGCGGATTAAAGCAAAATAATTCTATCATAACTTCTGTTCGATCTATTTGGTTTTGGTTTAGGAGAACGTTTCGGTGAGTAGTGAGATATTAATAGACTGTTACCAAGCGTGCATTACATTATTACACGGTCTGTAGCACGATGAGGAAAGTTTTAACGAGATGTCTAATATTTAACAGACGTGAGTATCCCGCAGGACGTTATGACGCATGTTAAGCTATTCAAAGTTAATGTGTGTAAATTGTGAACGAGCACGGGATGTTAAATTTAACAAGTAGGTAACTGCCAACTTTGCCTATATCCGTATAGGCAAAGTTGGCAGTGACCCTGCCTTTAGCTATGTAGTTAGCGGCTTTGATTCCCGCCGAGGGCCAATTTCTTCTACTAACAATTTTTCGGTTCTTTGAGTCTTGGTGTATATATTGTTTCAACAGTCTACTTAAATGTTTTATATTTTTAATTTAGATTGAATTTGAAAACGGTCTTCTCAATCATCCTAATTATTGTTCAAACAGCTCCTAGAAGAGAGATTTCCCAGATAGCTTAAAAAATTTCTGTCTTGTTTTAAAGTAAATTGTAAAAGTAGAACTGTCACTATCCCAAAACTGGGCATAAGAATGTAGCTGCCTGACGCAGCTACTATTACCTATTACCCAAAAACAGTTTACCTCAGTACCTTACCAGGAATCATAGGGAAAATGAAACAACATACAAGACTAAGGACTGGTGATTTCGTAAAGACGTGTGGTTATTACTTTAGGTGAACCTAATCGAGTAATCCAATTTTCGTAGACAATTTTCGCGATTGTTTCAGCTGATGTGTCGTGCGTCGGTAGTAACCATCTTTCGACTTCTCGTAATAAATTATAGTCTTGTATGTTGTTTCATTTTCCCTATGATTTTATTATTTTCAGCAGAAATACTGTCAGAATTCATAATTCAATATAAGGCCGTTCTTTTAAGTAAACCATATTTAATTCATTTGCCTTAGCAATGAAAACTTTAGACTCATTTTTCTTAAAACATGATTTTTGGAGTTGTGCCACTATTAGTATCCAATTAATATCCCACTGCTCGAAGACCTCCTCTCTCCGTTTTTGGAGAGAAGGGTTGTAGCAAAGACTTACCACGCTACTTCAACGCGGATTGGTAGGTTACACATATCCCTAGAATCCGCTGGAGATATTCAGATTTCCTCACGATGTTTTCTTTCACCGAAAAGCGTGTGATAAATTGCAATTATCAATACATCGCCCTATCCGACGAATAAAGTCACATTTCCTATGCTTATATACGAGACATGTGACTTTGTTCTTCGGATGGGTAACATAATTTTTAACAGAACAACTCATTAGTGCCTGTCCGGGGATTGAACACGCGACCCTTAGAAAGAGTCGCACGGTCTCACCGCTGCGCTATCACAGCTTGTTACTTAACACCGTCCAAAAAATTAACATTCCACGTGAAAACTAATGTTTCTAGTCCAAAAATTAGAAAGAGTTATTATTTCACGCTAACGATCTCTTAGCACGATGTATGCGCATGGTCTAATGAAATCCAGGCCGTTTCTGTTATCACCGAACAAAATTCTGCACTTCTGACTCATCGTTGGTGCATATTTACTGAGGTAACGTAGTTTGCTGCCTCGTCGGTTTTGTATTCTGATGAGTATGAATAAAATATTCGGTGCTCGGGTGCCTGTGATAGTTCTTGCATCTGATGAATAAGCAAACACCGATTTCATTTGAATGTCTTTGGACAAATTTTGTTATAGTGTATGTACTATTTGTGCAAGCAACTTTGCAACGTGAAAATCATTTTTCCCCGAATCGAAGTTTTGAAAATAAATTAGTTATTGTAACATAACCATAAGAGATAGAGAAATGCTATCGCGGACTTTTTCGTAGGATTTTTGTAGATGTACAATTTTCTAGTACTTTAGTGTACCCGGCAGGCGAATTATTTTGCGACCTCGTAAATGGTATTGTTCTTTTAATCCTAACCTTCTGGAAGAATTGCACTTTCGTTAAGGAAAAACCCGTCCGTAAATCCGTTCCGTAGAATTTGGGTAAATCGATCACTAACAGACAGAAAGCTTTAGGGACTTTGTTTTATAATAAGTATAGGTTGATGCCGGCTTTACTTGCCGCCTTATATCGCGGGTCAGCCCTATCTTGATCAATCATCATTGGAGCATGGTGGCTCTTAGCTATGATCCTAATATCCAGGAAAACGGAGAGGAGCCCTATGTCCAGTAGTAGGATATTAATAGGTCGTTACTACTTTATACTTGTACTATATATTGTTGTTTGTTGTAATAAACTGTAAGCGTTTGTTTGAGATTAAAAAACCTACTTAACTTTTACTTTTTAATATAACGATATTAATAAAAGGTTTTGTTTTTATGTGTGTGTGCGTTTATGTGTATGTGTGTATGAGTGCGTACAAAGCTACTGCGTGCATGCGAATATTTGTGTTCCTGTTTTAAGTATAAAGTAGGTATATGCGGAAGAAACTGCACTTCTCACAAGTCCGAAACGCGCTATCGATTTCAGCCAGCAGTGAGTCAGGCGAACTGAGATAACGATGTCTTTCAAGTATTATTCAGACTTTTTATTTGAGCACAATTGAGGCTTTGTCGTTACTAGTAGATCTAGTTTTTATCGAGCAACCATTGTATGAATTGCTAAGGCATTCTTTTTTGGTAAGCGTGATCGCTTTCGTGACGTAGTGGTAAATGTGCTGGTTTTATATAGGAGATCGTGGATTCGACTTCCGATGTTTTAATTTATGTAGAAAAAAATACATAAAATGATTTAAATAGTAAATGTGAGATGTCCAAGTCGGTCGCAAAATCAATGAAAATATTAGCCGAAATTAAAGCTGCGGCGACATTAAACAGCGATTTGCGACGCGACCAGTCGTGCAAATCGCAATTAAAGCAAAAATCGCTAAAGAAAATATATAAATAAATATACACACTTACATTAACGGTCGTCCGTCCCCAAAGTTAGTAAGTTAATACTTGTATTATGGGTGACGGACAACTGGTATATACTGGTATATACTGCATATATAATTTTGAATACATGCTTAAATACAAATTCACCCAGGCACGAAAAAGCAACACATTGTTTATAGAAAATGTTGGCCTTCGGTTTTTCGACTAATGTAATTTGACCCACCGAGTGGTATCCGGTTGAGTAGAATATACCACCCTCTTTCTTACCGAGGGGTCGTGAAATACGGCTAGGTTAAGTTGACGTCAGGCAGGCGGCCGGACGTAAAATATGTATGCCAAATCATGTGACAATATGTTTGTAACATGTTAAGCCGACCCCACTTAGAGTGGGATAAGGACAGGAGGATGGTGATGATATCATAATCTACCATTTTTGTATAAATCCCATTGGTGTCAAATTGTTTTTATTATTTTTTGGTTACGGTACTGTAGAGCCGCAGGTTGCCGATCCCTGGTCTAGATTATAAGTAATCCCCGTACGACGGGCGTCAGTTTAACTCGTAATATTTGGGGTGAAACTGTTTTGACCTAATTAAAAAATGTAAAACACCTCTCATAACGGTCGCGTAACATGAACCACTGAAAAATATATTACTAAAAATAAATAATGACTTTACTTTTTAGCATCGTTGACATATAAAATTAAATGACATATAAATTCCAAACATTAATTTAAATTTACTATACCCTACTAGTACACACATATCTATCTATACTTATGTTAAAACAAAGTCCCTTAAAAGCTGTGGTAGTACAGCGGTGAGACCGTGCGACTCCTTCAAGGGGTAAACGGAATCAAACCCGGGCAGGCACCAATGAGTTTTTCCGTTAAAACTTATGTGTCTAGTTAATGATTGCAATTTATCACACACTTTTCGGTGAAGGAAAACATCGTGACGGAACCTGCATATCTATAGAAAATTCCAGGGATATGTGTAACCTACCAACACGCATTGGATCAGCGTGGTAGGCATTATCTCCAACCCTTCTCTCTGGAAACAGTGAGAGGAGGCCTATGCCCAGCAGTGGGATTGTAACAGACCATTACTTTACTTTTACTAAAGTCCCTTAAGGCTGTCTGTATGTGATAGATTTTCTCCAAATCTACTGAACGGATTTTTGTGCAGTTTTCATAATGAGATAGTGCAATCCATCCGGAAGGTTTAAGTGAATAGTACATTACGATCTTATGTAAATTGTGTTGAAGAGGCCACGCAGTTGTAAAAAATCGCACCTTCTGAGAGTTTTAGTCGCGTGCGACGCGAAAACCATAGAAGATGCACTAAAGTAATGTACTAGATAATTGTAGATCTAAAGAAATACCAAAAAAAAGTCCACAACAGTATGTCTCTATGTCTTCTAATCTGTCTAAATTCTAAGGATTATATAGATGAAAAGAACGCTTTGATGATATCCAATGCGGATGCGGAAAGCTACATATATACCCTGAATTCACTAGAGATATGCAGGTTTCCTCACGATGGTAGAAACAGCTTTCCGAACCAGAAGTACAGTTGGCGATTCAAATGCGCTTGTTTACAAGTTTACTTCATCATCCTCCTGCCCTTATCCCACTCTAAGTGGGGTCGGCACAACATGTTAGAAACATGTTGTCACAAGATTTGGCTACGTATTTCACGACCAGCCGCCTGCCTGACGTCAACTTACCTTAGTCATATTTTACGACCCCTCGGTAAGAAAGAGGGTGTTCTATTCTACTCAACCGGATACCACACGGTGGGTCAATTTACCTTAGTCGCCTTTTATGACACCTCGGTAAGAAATGAGGGTGGTCTATTCTTATGCGGATACCACACGGCATTGTTTACAAGTTTACTTGAATAAAGAATATTTTGAACTTTTATTCAGTGTTTTCCTTCACCGATAAGCATGTGTTAAATTATTGCAATTATCAATAACACACGTTTTAATAGACAAACTCGTTGTGTTCTATCCGTGGTTTGAACCCGCGATCCCTCGAAAGATACTACGGTCTTACCGCTGGGTTATCACAGCTTTTTGATCCATAATACAAAATTAATATTTTTCCGCCGTGTAGTATCCGGATAAATCCGGATCTGAGGGTAAGTTGACCCACCGTGTGACATCCGTTTGAGTAGAATAGACCACCCTCATTTCTTACCGAGGTGTCGTAAAAAGCGACTAAGGTAAGTTGACACACCGTGTGGTATCCGGTTGAGTAGAATAGACCAGCCTCATTTCTTACCGAGAGGTCCTAAAAAACGACCGAGGTAAGTTGACGTCAGGCAGGCGGCCGGTCGTGAAATACGCAGCCAAATCATGTGACAACATGTTTGTAACATGTTGTGGACCCCACTTAGAGTGGGATAAGGTCGGGAGGATGATGATGATGTCACAAGTTGTAACAGATAAACTCATTGGTGTTACCCGTGGTTTGAACCCGTGACCGCCTCGAAAGATACCGCGGTATTACCGTTGGGCTATCACTTTTTTGATTTATAATACAAAATAATATGTAATTTCTTTTAATAAAAATTATTTTGTTTAAAAAAATTAAGAAGCAAAAATTACTCCTTGTTACTTTTGTAACTTCTGCTCTCTTATAGTAAAGTTTATAGGCATGAAATGAAAGTGCCATAAACTGTCAGTTAGCACGCCATAGTTCCGTCACCGCCACACCTAGTCTGTTCTAGACACCAATCAACTAAGTGCTAGCCGCATTTAGATTGAATAAATGACCTGTTTGCTCGGCTCGTCTGTACCTACGACTAAATATGCACGGAAAGCTCGTTTTTGGTAATAAATGAGACGTATATAATTTACTTACTAGCTTTTACCCGCGACTTCGTTCACGTGGAGTCTTGGAATAAACAAGCCCCTGTCACTCCTTTCAATCCTTCAAATATCTACATCACAAAAATCAGTTTTTAATGTCATCCTATTCCTGTTGAATTTACAGGATTTCTATAGCCTATATGTGTTACCCCGTTGCCAAATTTCATTGATATTGGTTCAGCGGATTTGCTGTGAAAGCATACTAGCTGTCTAGTAGCAGACTTTTGCATTTATATTATTAGTAAGGATATAAAAGTACGAGTATCATATGTTTTCGTTGGCACACTATATTAATTGACAAGCTACTCGTAACTGCTGTCTTATCACCCTCATTTTTTAAATACTCTATATTATCTACTATTTTATTCCTCTTCACGAAAGAAAAACGGGAAATTTTTAACCTATATAGAGTTTTAAAATAACTAACAATTACTCTTTCGAGAAAAAAGTGAAAATTATAGTATTATACTTATTTATTATTGACCAATTTATAGTGTTATTGATTATAAAATATATATATTATAGTTATTTATTATTTTATTTATTGTATTGCCATCGGTTCTTGATGTATGTACAAAGTATGAATCAAATCTGTCCGCTCATAGTGGGTCAAAATTATGTTTAAAGTATTCTCTAAAAGAGATAAAGATCTCGTACATCCATAGGGGTAAAACTTATATGAAGCGTGTAACACGTTAAAATATAAGCTTTTTATGTTTAATTCAATCTTAACATCTCTTCTCTGGGATTTGGTCGGTACATAATATTTATACGTTTAGTATCATAATCCCAAAGTCCCAAAGGACTTAAAAACTCAAAACATTTCATTAAAATTATATGCTATTTTACAAGAATTTATAAAAACTTAAAACAAAATTAAAACTAACTAAATAGTACTAAAAAAATTAAATAAAAAAAAGAAAACATAAATTATATATACATATTTACATCTATTTACACTAAATCAAAACCGTGGATTCCACTGCAGTGGGGTAAGGTTCCCAAAATACTGGCAGCGTTACCCCTTATGATGCTAAATGTACGGGATAACACATACATTTGCTATATCAGCATTTTATGTCAAATAATTTATTTCTCTCAAATTTGGAATCAATACGACCAAAGATTACAGTGTACAGAGTACTACGTTGGCGGCTGAGCGTGCTCAACCTTTCGAATCGTTAGAAATACTATCAAATAACTATCAAATTATAATCAATAAACTATCAATTATCTTTCGCAAATATCAATTACATCTATCAATCTAATTCTATCAACCTATCAACCAAATGTTGATGTACAGGATAGCAGCAGCCCGTATACTAAAAGAAACTACATACACTTCGATATAATTTTGGGTCCTTGATATATCAAGATGAAAATTGGGCTTATTTATAGTTTTTTTATTTATTAGATAACTATTATATCTAGGATAGGCCCGATTTATCAGCACGTGAATTATGTGACAAAGTGTTCAGGTACTGACAAGAAACATACCGGCAAATACCTTCAGGATGCTATTACTGGTCCGCATCAGCTAACATCCCCGACGAAAGCTAAAGATTATTTTTTATTATTATTTAATACATTTTTTTTTATTGAAATAGTCATGTAATCAAAAACATCTTTGTTATATTTTTAATTATAAGTTTACTTTAATCGATGACTTGTTTCATTTGTGCCAAACACATTTTTAAAGAATTTTTAATGTCCAGATTACATATTGTACTAATTTTTTAAATATCTTGAAACACAAAAATATATCGCTTTTTTAACCATACCTCAACCTTTTACAATTGAGCCCAAAAGTCCCCGTTTCCTTGCATTATAATTGCTCGAACTGTTTAGCTGTGACAGTGTAACAAACAAAAAGACATACAGACCGTCACTTTTATAATATTAGTATGGATATATTTCTTCTTTTATTACAGTTACGACACGAGCTAGAACGCGTGATAAGCGAACGGGATAGATTATTAGCGGAGAGTTCAGAGCTCGGTGCGGACAAGGCGACTCGGGAGTCGGAACGGGCGGCGCTCCGGGCTGAGCTGCGGGAAGCGAGGCAGAGAGAGCAACGTCTCCTACTGGACATAGGGGACTTGGAGGATGAGAATATTTCGCTTCAGAAGCAGGTGTCGGCGCTGCGGTCCTCACAGGTACGTGATATTAATAGCAATCATTGCTATTTAAGAATCATATACGTTCCATGATATGATCAATTTTAATCACGGTGATTATACCTGCTAGCGCTACTGCTATTGTGTATACAAAGAAATGTAAGCCGTATATCGTATGCATAAAGTAAAAAGTAATATAGCGGCCTGTTACAATCCCACTGCTGGGAATAGGCCTCCTCTCTCCGTTTCTGGAGAGAAGAGTTGGAGCTAAGACCTACCACGCTGCTCCAATGCGAATTGGTAGGTTACACATATTTCCAAAATTCTCTAGAGATATGCAGGTTTCCTCACGATGTTTTCCTTCACCGAAAAGTGTGTGATAAATTGCAATTATCAATTAGACACATAAGTTTTAATAGAAAAAACTCATTGGTGCCTGCCCGGGTTTGAACTCGTGTTCCCCTCGAAAGAGTCGCACGCTCTCACCACTGGGCTATCACAGCTCCCATCGTCCGCATGCGTGTAGGAAATAAGGGTTACATTTGTTTGTACTAGCAATCATTTCTCCACTAACAGCCGAATAATAGCGGGTAGCGTTTTTGGTAATCGCTATTACTGTGCAAAATGATTATTATTACAAACAAATGTAATTCTTAAAACGTACACAATACGGTCGATTTCTAGGTTATACTTTCAGTTATAATAATTGATCCATAGATGGATGATAAAAAACCTTATACATACACGCGCTATATTAAAATTGTAATAACTTTGTCAGTAGCAATTATTATACCACCCAATAGCAGATGGTATTATAAGAAGAGTGTTTCATATCATGATCACGAAGCGATTGATGATTCTGTCCATGTGTAGTTATTAACATTCTTGACAAGTGTGCATAAATATAAATGCATGAAACGGAGTACAGGTGAGTGTGTGAGCGAGGCGGAAAGACAGGAGGGAGAGAGAAGGATGTACGACCATAGAGTTATTATACTTAGAGTAGAAAAGCCATAGGCAGGCCTGTAAGTGAAAAATGGCACAATAAATAATGAAAGAAAAGTAGATACTCGTATATTTCATGTTCTAATCACAAATAAGAAAGAGAAACTGATAGGTCACCCTCATTTTCTTTCTCTTTATTGTAATATGGCACGTTTTAGGCTGGCTTCGCTACTCTAGTAAAATAACTCTATGCATACGACGGAGGACGAATGATTTTTTTTTAAAGTTACTAGTTTTACTTTAGCTTAAATAGTCCGAATACCTTATTTCTACAAAAACATTAAATAACATTTGATGTTTTTGTAATAGAGATAGACCGTCAATAATTATTTCAGACAACTAAGGCCCATTTAGAGGACAAGATTCCAGCATAACCGGATATCTCCCAAAAAACGACCCCTGTAAAAAACATAATGACATCATTTCTTTATAAAAGCAGAATTATTATTATGTTATTAATAAAGAAAGTTATACCATTTTATGCTAGTCTTCTCAGACAAGAATTAAATTTTCATAGAGACTTAAACACTTTACAGTCTCATTTTATCTTAAGCTACATCTATTCTAAAATGTAAATCTCGGCTACATTATTTTAAGAGATTGTAAAGCAAAATTGAACTTGAAGATTGAGCGCTAGTTTTTGAGTATAATGCTAAAATGAGAAGAAATTTTAATTTCGAAAACACTCAAACATCAAACCTGTAAATCTGTATCCGGTAGGTCGAATTTGAAGGTCTAAAACATGAAGTGCGACAATTGCGCGAAGAAGCGGAAATCGCGCGCGCGGCTGCCGACGAGACAGCAGCGCTGCGCCGCATCGCCGAGAGACAGCTTGCAGAAGCGCTGGAAGCTCTGCAGGCGGAGAGAGAAGCCAAGTTTGCTGCCAAGAAAGAACTCGATGCACACCTCAGCAGGGAAGCGCAGTTTAACATTACCAACTTGGCGTACAGTATACGAGGTCAGTATTTTCTAGAACATTCGTAGAAGACTCAAAAAATTTGTACGTAGTATCAAGATGGCCGATTTTTGTAAAGGACTACGTACTGGATATTCCTCATTATAGTTATGTGTTTCATTTACTATACGATCAATAATGCTTACAATTTTACGTGCACTTCGCTCTTCGATGCTCAGCACAAAGATAGCTTAAAGATAACTTCTGGGCTGTTCATTTTGCTTTTCAACTTGAGAAATGTGATATATATTGCCAGGGATGCTGGTTTTCTTCCTTTACAAATTGAATTATGATTGATCGTCGTTGCAAAAGTATAGCCGTGTTAATACATTTACGAAGAACTTAAAAGCTTTCACAAAATCCACAAACCAGTGATATTTATTCTTATTGTCATTGATCTACAGTAGATTGTTTGTCTATGGTATACAGGGATCGGTAACCTGCGGATCTTACGATGTAATGTTGTGGCTTTAGTTTGCTAATTTCCATTTACCTTGGTGTAAATTGGCTGATTAATTGACGAAGGTTAAACATCGTTTGGGTATATCTTATTAACAAGTCAATTTAATAGCGCAACTATTACGTTGCGCTATTAAATTGACATTCATATGAAAAAAACTCTGGCTGTCGAATAACAATGTTGTGTTGCGCCGTTTCCAATCAGAAGTTCCGTCAGTTTGAGTCGGTTTGTGTCAGGTATGCCGGACGATGGTGCGGACGAGGACGGCGAGGCGGGCGGCTCCGGCGCTGGCGAGCTGAGCACCGACCATCACGCAGACCTCTTCTCTGAAGTTCATCTGCACGAGATCAGCCGCCTCGAGAAGCAGCTCGAACAAGCTCACAACGAGAACGTGAGTGAACTAGCAATCTGAATGAATTAATTTGAAGAAAAAGCGGCGGAAAAAGCTTAATTTTTTTAAACCATAGAACGCCAAAAATGTTTTTCTTATAAAAAATTTGTTTGTTTGTAACCGCAGACGGTCGCGTCTTCTCACACATTTTACTGGTTAAAACGCGTCACTAAATACTTATATCAATATCAAAAGTCAATAAACAATAAACCACACCCAAAACGCATAATTACGCGTGTGCGTTCTACAATAAGGTCGTACAAGTACGCGCGGGTCCTGTCTTATCGTAATCCGAAACATCACTAAGCTATCGGCGCTCGCGTCGACAATAGGATGCATAAAGGTCGTTGCTCCGGCCGGTCGCGCGCGTGAATTTATACAAAACACTGGGTTTTTGCACGCTTGACATTATCCTTAATTATTTCTCTCAAGTTTGAAATTAAAGGATGAAATGAAGGGTTTCCTGGTAGAGGACATGTCGAACCTGCTCAGGCTGGTTCGGGCTTGATTGTCTAGGTTTTATTTTTAGGTCTTTGGCCAATACCTATTCTTTCGCCTTTACTCACATGTAACGTGGCGCTCTGATTCCAGTCGCAGCTATCGGCGTCGCTGCGAGCTGCGCAGGGTACGGCCGAGACTGAGAGCGCGGCAGCGGGCGTGCTTCGCGCCGGACTCACGCGAGTCTCTTCGCGCGTGTCTGCCCTGCATGCTCTACACCAGGACTGTGCACCACTGGTAAGGCTTTTTCCTAATTAGACTCACTCGATTGATGTTTTGATGTACCGGTTGGAGTGACGCATCCGTACTCCTCACTTATTTCTTGTGTTCTATGTGCGTTTATCTGAAATGGCGAGTAAGTTAGACGTAAAGTATTCATAAATTCGACTACGCATCAGAGAATTTGTAAGGCTTTGTCTCAATCATTAAACATCATATCTTGAGTATGTTGTTTAATTGAACGGTCCCGAATCGTACACGTACACTCGTCGTGGAGACTTTGTGATGATTCGGCCAGTGTACGGATGCACTATCCTTAAATCTTATCTAAAGGTGCTCCTGTATCAAACGAGTTTATTTAGGAGCAGTATCTTTTTTGGGAAAATTCTTTTACTAGTTCTAAATACTATCGAAAACCATAGACAAGTTTTTAACAATTTAATATTTCTCCCTGACAAACAAACATGCAAAACTAACATTATTGATTTCTTAAGAAAAATAAGCAGATAACAGATAATGGGAAATATTAAAATAAACAAATGGAAACTTTTTTATAGAAGCAGGCGTTACATTGCGGAATTCCATATTACAAGCAATATAACAGAACTAACTACTTTGCTATAATCCGCACGGGCTAAGCGAATGCATGCAAAGCCAATGTGTATGAAGCAGAGAGATGTTTCGGTTTCGGAGCGAAACGATCGTCGAGATTGTGGTGGTGGGTGTGTGTGCTGCTTTTGTGTGCGTTGTTGCTGGTGAATTGCGCCTTGGGGTGTATGTGGTGGCTTGTCCTGCTTGTATAAGGTGCGTAGATATTGCCTGCTTCATACACATTGGCTTTGCATGCATTCGCTTAACCCGTGATTCGCGGATTATAGCAAAGTAGTTAATTCTGTTATATTGCTTGTTAACAATTTAGCATTTTTGATTTTTTGCGATTTTGTCGTGGATTCTATCTTATGATGATGCTTCGGTTGCGGGGCGAAACGATTGTTGAGTTTGTGATAGTGAACGTGTGTAGTGCTTGTGTATTGTGGTGGAAGTGGTGGAGGTAAAAACACATGTACAAACATGTGTTTTTAAGAATCCTGCACGTATCGGGTATGAAAATACGGATAACCCACTATATATATTTTCTATTTACTTTATCGCGGATTATAGCAAAATAATTTTGCTATGACTTTTGTATTATGGATCTCCGCAAAGTAACGCCTAATTCTATAAAATTTAAGCATAAAGCAGATAATGGGAAATATTTAATAAGGAAACGGAAGCTACTTTTTGTAAACTAGTATTGTAAGAAGGCGTTGCGTCTAGGAGGACGATAAGGCGGAAGGCGGCATGGCTGCGCGCGCGGCCAAGTGGCTGACGTGGTGGCGCGTGTCGGGTGGCGAGCTGGCTGCGCTACTGTCCATGCTGCGCGAGCTGGACCAGCTGCCGGCCGACGGAACGCCGGCCGCTCTGCAGCGAGCACAGCTAGCGCAACTCAGCGACCGCGTGGCAGATGCAGAGCTGCGCTGCGCTGCGCTACAGGTGGACGCGGAGATACTACGCACGCTCGCCGGAGGTAATTTCGCGTACACTATTGTAAAAAGAATTAGAATGACGTAAGCAGAATCGAACAACCGATAATATTTTACCAAAGGAAAAATTTGGCAATAATTACAGGCATATGTGACTGAAGAATGTCCCAGAGTGTGGATATGAAGAAACAAGTTTTATTACCATTTCATTAATTCCCTGTGGCTTTGGAGGTCAGCTGTCAACTTAGTGGGGACTAACTTAGTCAACTTAGTGCCACTCGCCATTGTAGCACCTTTAGAAAATTTTTTCGAATTTCGAAATTAGACCTGAACTATTTAATTTAATTTAAATGATCACAATTTCCAGGTGCGGGTAGAGCGCTATCATCTGCCGCCCCAGCGTTGGCTTCGGCAGCAGAGACCCTGGCCGGCGTGTACCACCACGTGTGCGCCGTCAACGGCACGCAGCCCGAGCGGCTGCTGCTCGAACACGCCGGACAGACCGACGGTATGTACAACGTTACAACGGTATGTCTCGGACACACGATTTCATTGTTTATGTAGAGCGGAAGGTGAACCTTTTTGCTGCATTGTGCCATTTTTTCTAAACGAATATTCAATGAGGTTTTAGGTGTGCCATCAAAAAGGATGATTTTGTTAGTAATGGGAAAACAATAAATTAATATTTAAAGTAACTAAAGTTACTAATCCGCTACTGGGCGTAGGTCTTTTTTTAGGAGACAAGAATTTTAGCTAAGACCAACCATGCTGCGCCAATGAGGATTGATAAGTTACAAATATGATTTTTATAGATGCTTATGCCTATGCTAGTTTTCATACGACGTTTTTCTGAAACAAAAAGCGTGTGATGAATTGCAGTTATCAATCAGACACAAATTTTTGTAATCTGGCTCGAAGGACCAAAATGTAAGGGGAAGAAATGATACTTTAAACTTATTATAATGCTAACGATAAATGTTTGTTAATACTATAACGATATAAATTAATGCTAAATATAAATACTGAGGCACGCGTTGCTCGTGCTGCTCGTAGACTAGTAATATTTATGCTATTATGTATAAGATGCTAATGCACCGAACATAGTGTGTAAGAGAACAGGACAGGTTGAATACAAAATCAAAACCACATCAATCAAATTGATAAAATTCTATTTTATATAAGTAAATATCATCGTCAATATCAAAAGAATCCCTTCTTGGTGTTCGGTGACATATTATCTTAAATACGGAAATGGCGCCGCCGCACTCAGTTTGCAATAGTCTACGACCAACGGGAATAACGGCGCGCCCCGGCATTAGTTTTGGTAGCATTACTTTATAGCAGCATAGTATTAGTGTAGTAGAAATCAATTCTTTTTAAATTTTGGTCCTTCGAGCGGGATATACACTGGGTAACATCTTAATCAGCCTTTCATAACATTAATTCTGAAAGCTATTGGATGGTTTTTTTTATGATGACATACGCTGCTGCATTTTGTTTTATACAACGCTTGAGCGTGAAATTGTCTCTCAATCTTTGCGTAGGGCTGCTTTAGCGACCTGTTGCAGATTTTTAAGGCTATATTTCGTTTACTCTATTGAGTTTGAGTAATTCCACCGCTTCCTTGCTTTTTGGCGCTTTTCTCTACAATGCTTTGTGATGGTCTATCTTTTGACACGCGTTAAATTAATCAGATACAAGCTTTAAAGTGCATTTGAATCATTGCAGTGATTACATAGAATTCTTATTGTTAGAGTAGGGAATCCAGCATTATATGTGCTATATTACACTAATGTTTTTTTAAATGTTTAAAAATTTATGATAGAATTGTTTTGCTGGAATCCGTGTTTGTTAATAAAATCTATGTAATGCTAAGTGTAGGAAATAGAAACCGTCCTCATACCTTATAGATGCAGGATTAAAACAAATCAAATCAAAAATAATCTTTATTTAAGTAAGCTCTTTCGAGCACTTTCAATTTGTCAACGATCAATACAAATATACAACTGGTTCAGAATGTTGCTCTTACCAAGAAGAACCAGCAAGAAACTCGGCGATCAATCTTTTAAATGTGTTCAATTATACATTACTAGTTGACCCGGCAAACGTTGTTTTGCCATATAAATAACTATAGATTTGACTTGACTCTAACACATTGTGAATAAAAACACTTTGATAGGTTGATAATAGATGGCGTTTTTCAATGTCATCCCATTCCTGTAGAATTAACAGGATTTCTATAGCCATAGGGCACATAGTGCGGAGAACCTGGGGAGACGCTGGGTTCTTAAGGTGCTGGAATGGCGACCCCGCACCGGAAAGCGCAGCGTCGGTAGACCCCCTACGAGGTGGACAGACGACCTCAAAAAGGTCGCAGGGAGCCACTGGATCCAGGCGGCCCAAGATCGTGTAGTGTGGAGATCCCATGAAGAGGCCTATGTCCAGCAGTGGACGTTTGATCGGCTGACGAAGAAGAAGAAGATGAATGAATGTATTTGCGTTCCAGTGTCCTCCGGCGAGGGCCGCGGCGTGGACGAGGAGGCGCTGGCGCTGGCGGCCGGCGAGCTGGAGGGGCTGCGCGCGGCCGGCCAGGTGGCGCGCTACGCCGACACGCTGCTGGACCAGCTCACGCACCTGCGGGCCGCGCTCGACACTGCGCTCGACTCGCGCCACCGCCACCAGCCCGGTGAGTACCACCACCAACACGCCACACAAGATACCTTCACATCTTCCTTGACTCCCATTTGACTGGCCCGTTGGCGCACTGGGTATTGACCCTGCCTTCAACTCCGCGGGTCGCGGGTTCGATTCCCGCCGAGTGCCAACATTTTCTATAAACAATTTGTTAATTCCACGAGCCTGGGTATGTATTTGTATTTAATTATGTATTTAAAATTATAAATGTTGTGACTTACTTTGGGCAAGGACGACCGTGTGTGTAAGTGTTCCATATATTTATTTATTTATTATTTACATCTATCATACAATTACATAAATATGTTAATTAATGAATAAAAAATTTAATATGTTACCTAGGGACATAACTTTTACGTAATAGTATGCATGCAATGCAAATACTTCGCTGCAGAATGTACGCACACACAATAATTTAACATTTATCTTGACAAATGTAATTGTTTCTTACTGACCTGGACCTAAACTAGAAGTATATCATCCTGAATAAAAGTCGAATATTTACTTATTATAAACCAGAATTGGAAGTATGAGCATTTAAAAATAAGTATTTTCCTAGCTTTTAAGTCGTTAGCAGAATTAAAACGTTTTTTCTTTCCAGAACCTATCCCGTCCATTTCCATTCATAACCCTAGAAGTATATACCATCCAAAACGATATAAAGAGCAAAGTAATTTAAGTTTCAAAATATTAGATACTAAACAAAGGCTCCAAAAGTTAACTGACCAGTTAAAAGGCCTAGTTCAAAATGATGATAGCGAAAAGACAGTTTGTCGCGGACGAACCGTTAGAGAGATAACAAATTATTTTGAGAATATGTCGAAAATGAGTATTATTAATAGTAAAGAGACATTTTCGTTATCTGAAACTTATCCAGCAATTTTTCATTCGACGTCCAATTTCGATACAACCCCCAAACTTTTGCCATATCATAGTGTCATGAGAAACTCTTCCTTAAATCTTGCCAGAAAGTCGTTGCGATGCGACATCAACTTACATTTAACATGGAAGCATCCTGTGTTCGATGGAAGGACTGTTAATTTCAAGAAGTTTAACAACCACAGTTTACAAAATAAAAAGAACTCGAAGAATACATTCAACTTGAAAGAGTCTTTGAGAGCAAGTTTCTTGGCAGGAATCCTTATGTTGCAATATATTATGTGAAACTTTAGGTAATATTTGTAGTTGATTATCATTTTGTTCTATTTGTAGATAATTTGGCCATACACCTTTCCTCCATACTCCTCAGTAAAAAAATTAAGTACTTGATTATTATTCTCATTAAAGTTTGAAAAATTATCGTTTTATGAATTTCATGTAGCGGTACTATTTAATAATATTCAATTCAAAATATTCTTTATTCAAGTAAGCTTGTAAACAAGTGCTTTTGAATCGTCAAAATCTACCGCTGGTTTGGAAGGCTGTTCCTACCGAGAAGAGCCAGCATGAAACTCGGTGGTTGCACTTTTCAAATAAAATTCCTATAACTAGTTAGTTTAACTATAATTATTGAGATTAATACTGAGTCGCAAGACTTCGTGTGAAAACTTTTTTGTCTATTAAATGTCAACAAAAACAAAAAAAAACAAGTAAAAAAGCGTCCTTTTTTAAAATATTTTTTCATTAGTTGTCATATTGTGGACCATAATTTCTAGAATATAGTAATACCCCGCTTTACGCGAGGGATACGTTCCAAAAATAATCGCGTTAACTGAAATTCGCGTATAACGAGGTTTATGATTAAACATAGTCAAAAATTATTATAAAAAAATACAAATCATTTTAATCAATCACTTTAATTCTAGGAACACTTTATGCAATATATACTTTTATTTTTTACTGAAAAATCTATTGTCTTTCGGGTGTTTACGTTCTTGTAAAATAGGTTCATAACACCCAACACTGTTTTTAATCGTTTGATAGATGGTCAAGACACGGTCATCATTACTATCTATATTCTACAATATGTCCAAACCTGAATAAATTTTTATAAATCGTTCTCACAGTCGATTCCGAGAGTCCAAAATCTCTCCCAACAATTGTTGCTTTGCCTCAATTTTCCATTCTTCTTAACACTTTCATCTTCAATTCCAAAGTGATGCTTTTACGCTCTTTTTTCTTTATAGGCGGCATTTTTAACGTAGGGTTAAATTATGTATGTATCTTCAATAAATCTTAAAACAACCGCCAGCCAACCGAATTAATATCACTGAACAAATCAACAAACGAAACGAACGAGGAAATCCCCGTAAAATAAAGTCGAAATTTGCATCCGACTACATACAACGGGGTCGCGTAAAGCGGGGTATTACTGTATGCTGAAAATTTCACATGTCTCAGTTTAACATTATTAAAAAGGTATTTAAAAGTGATTATTATATAATCAAGTAATTGATTAAAATTGATTTTTATATCTGTACATCACTGAATTTACTCGTTTCATTCTAGGAACAATTATTTTGGAATATTACGTCACGTCATTAATTTATTCATTATTTTTTTAGTTTACACAATAACTGATGAAATTTTTGATTTCAGTTTCCACGATAACTGATTGGGTTAATGTTTGTAATTCCACAGTATCATTCGCATAAATTTTTCGGCCTTTACAACCTTTATTGATATGGACTTAACATGATCCATAATATTCCGTAATCCAACGATTCTTTTCAATTATATAGTATCATTATTTGTCAGGCTCCGTACTGTCTGAGTAATATTGAGGTGATATTGAAATTATGATGAAGTGAAAACTGATTTGCCTGAATTATGATTCATAAGCTGTTAGTCAACGTAATAAAACAAGTTTGTCTTTTTACATTAACACTAAATGTGTTAGCATCAGTAATATATTTACAAATAACGATTAGGGAGTAGTGAAAATTTATGATAGTATTTCAAACATATCATTTTTCACCGGTATTGGTGTCGATCTATTTTACCTATGAACTGTACGACCCATCTTTTTCATACGGAAATTGTTGGAATGCTGGAGAGGGACTTAGGTTTTTTTTGGATAGTAATTTGGAATTCAACATAAACGAAATCGCGGGTGAATATTACAATATAAATAATTATCATATAAGATGGATAGTGCTTATATAATATAGTAGCTTTTAAGCGCAAATTCGTTCGCGTGGACTGCAGTCTTATTATTTGAGTAAACCATAACATATTAATTATGGTTAAAGTGGGTTAATCTTAAAAGCTAGACATATGCTGTCGCGGACTTTAATTAAGAACTTTTAGAGAGGAACAATTTTGTAGTACATGATTTTTTAATAACTTTCTCCGTTTACTTAGTGCAGGCAAGGACAGCATTAAATTTTGCCGTTTTCATATTTTTTATTGCTGCTCCTCTCCTATTCATCTTAGCGTTATGGTATATAGCCTATACCCTTTCTCGATAAATAGACTATCTTACACTCAGAGAATTTTTCAAATCGGTCCAGTAGTTCCCGAGATTAGCCCGTTGAAACAAACAAACAAACTCTTCAGCTTTATATATTATATGTATGTTTTGTGTTTTGTATTAGTTTAACTTAATTTATATATGCTATGTAAAGGTTATAGACCCAACCACAGCGCAAGGTTTGATTACCTTTAAGTGGGTCTACATCCTAATCGATGTAACCTGTTTGTAATTCTATTATAAATAAATAAATAAAAAGAATAGTATAGATGTGCTTAATAACTGTTACAGTGATGGAGTCGGAAGAAAGCGGCGCCGAGTTGGCTGAGCTGCAAGAGCAAGTGATCAAACTGAAGTCCCTGCTGTCCACCAAGCGCGAGCAGATCGCGACGCTCCGCACCGTGCTCAAGTCCAACAAGAACACGGCGGAAGTGGCGCTCTCGAACCTCAAGGCCAAGTACGAGACCGAGAAGACCATCGTCACGGAGACCATGCTCAAGCTGCGCAACGAGCTGCGCCTGCTCAAGGAGGACGCCGCTACATTCTCCAGTCAGTATTATTTTAAGCTAAAATCGCATAATTTATTTATTTATTTATTAAATAGTTCGCCAACAGACATTACACTTACATAAGAAATAAAACCAACATACTTTATAAACATGCAAATTGTGCAAGTCCAATTACTGGCAAACAGCATGCATGAATTTCCTACAAGTGCGGATAAAAGGTACAGTCTAAACAGATAACAATTAACTCTTAAACAATTAAATATGTAAACTAATAAGACATACAGGATGCAACACTCAATTATTTTAATACTTGTGCAAAATAGTTTTAAATTATGAAGACCCATTGTGAGAATGTCATTATGTATTCTCGTAAAAAATATATTATGCTCGCGACAAAACCTATTCAGAACACTGTGAGCACCTAAATTAGTTCTACAAGTTTTTTGGGCGAAAGGTTTGAAGTTTCTATATCGTGCATTCTTACGAGGTACAGAAAAGTTTATTTTTACTAACAAGCTAGGACAATTCAGTTCATTGTTAATAATTTCAAAAAGAAGTAATTGATCAGTAATCCAACGACGATTTTCAAAAGTCTTCATTTTAAAAAAGGTTAATCTTCTAGCGTAATAAGTTAGTTCACTATGCATTTTCGTGTGCTGTCAGGAAGATAAGAAAGCGTTTCTGAACTCTTTCAATTCTACATATGGAATTTTTATAAGAAGGGTTCCAAACACTACAGTAATATTCTAATAAGCTACGAATCTAATCTAGTTTTAAGTATTATAAATCATCTTTAGATAATTCTTTCCCATCTAAAATTTTTTGGTTGTATTTACTACATCACAGTCTGAATTATTTACTCAATAATCTATCTATATCTTTGTTAAGCCTTTTATGTTGTCCTTAAATATATGTAGAATTTACTTATTTATTTTTTGATTTAATTTTATAATATATGTCCATTAATTAAACTTATACAAGTATTTATTTCGTCCATTTTTATAAAATTTATGTCAAAAACTTTTATGTAAGTAATTAATTCTTTATTATGGTAATAATTTTTAAGGACCTCTTTTATTGAATAATAAAATTACCTCACCTGACCTGAATTTGTTACTTTTTTTGGCCATTAATTCTTATCTATTCGAGCAATGTGACCAGCTCATGACCATTTTAATTTCATTGTATACTTTAAAGAATCTATTACATTTGTTTTCTTCCTTATCTATGCGTTTAATATTTAATAAACTTCTTTCCATAGCCCTTTGGCAAAATTGCCAATGTATATATCTCTATCTGCCATCTATATCTATACTTTTTATAAAACAAAAACCCCAAGATGTATTATGTGTCTGTATGTGTTTGATTTTCTCACAATCTACTAAACTGATCTAAATCCACATATTATTATCATTTATGTAATCCTCAATTGTAGACTTTAACTATCAGCACCTTTTTAACAGTTAAAAATCATCGCTATTGACCAAATCGTTGGTCCTCTATCAGGTTTGCGCGCCATGTTCGCGGCTCGCTGCGAGGAGTACGTGACGCAGGTGGACGAGCTGACGCAGGCACTGTCCAGCGCCGAGGAGGAGAAGAAGACCCTCAACCAGCTGCTGCGGCTCGCAGTGCAACAGAAGCTGTCTCTCACACAACGTCTCGAGGAGTTGGAGGTAGGCCTATTCAACACGAATAATAGTATATTTTGTATGACTAATTTTTATATCGATGACTGGGTTTAACGCGTTATCGTCCTTTGTTTTAGACCGCATCGCTATTTAAAAAAGCAGTAAAACATTATTTACATGGAATTCATATGAAATTGCATGCTTTAACTACTTTTACAAATTGATTATTTTGTTTAATAAACACTATCAAGCTATTCATAATGAAGCTGCTCTTTACTATATTTTTTTTATCAAGAATCTAATGTTATTTAACAGGGACTATGTTATGGTGGCAATCGCTGCATATATTGTTTATGATCAACTTCACTATCGCTGATCGTCAATAACAAGTTAAATAATTAAGAAACTCGTCCAAATGGCAGAGCTTTAATTAAATGAATATGACGTTAGTCCAAAGCTAATTCATATATTCGTTGTGTTGCGTTTGTGGGTAGTAAGGTACGCAATCGAACCGAAGGTGATCAACGATATGACATGATCAAATAACAAATGTATATTTTATTTACTACATGCTAACAACAAGTTAGAGTAAGAAATAGTATATAACAGAGAAAAATAACTTAGCTTATATACTACGGGTTCCGAAGGGGGGAGCGAGATACAGGAAACTTATTGTCACGTACAACCGTCAAGTATTTCCTATATGCCTATTTTGCATAACATTTTTATTTATCCATAACTCACGTACTAGTTATTTAAACTATACAACCTGTGAGCTATGGTTTTGCTTGTGAATTAATTTGTGGCTGTACGCCACATTACTTCCCCCTTTGAGAAGAAACCTAACATATACTCAAATATATATAAAATATCCTACTGATCATATTCTCTTAGTGCAAAATTACTTTAACATACAGAACAATATAATTAATCCAGATTTAAATAAATCAGCTCTAGTTCCATTCTTATCAAATCAGATCAAATCAAAATAATCTTTATTCAAATAAACCATTTCAGGCACTTTTGAATCGTCAAGCATTAATATGATTAATGAAGCTACAACTGGTTCGGAATGTTGCTCTTACCGAGAAGAACCAGCAAGAAACTCGGCGGTCAATCGTTTAAATATTTTCAATTATACATTATTAAACCGCTGTCTTGTATGAAGCTGAAAGGATTTTCAAATCCAGGCTTTCTTATCATCCAAATAATCTTCAATTTTGTAATATGCTTTACGTATAAGCATATTTTTTACACTTGATTGAAATCTTTCTGTACACTGGTCTAGAATGGATTGAGGAATTTCATTTTAGAAGCGAATAGCGAGACCAACAAAAGAGTTGCTTACTCTGCTGAGACGCGACGCAGTTATTCTCAATTAGTCTGTTATTTCTTTCTTAAATGAGTTGTTGTTAATAACTTTTTTTCGATTGGATTTATTAACCAGTATGATTTAAAAATTAAGAACAATACCGATCATTTAGTCAGTCCTGTTAACGCCCGGTGATCGTTGCAGGTGGACCGCGAGATGCGCACCCGGCGCGTGCCCAAGCCGAGCGGGGGCACGCGCGCTCGCGGCCGCGACTTCTAGCGGCTCGTGCGCGCGCTCAAGGCGGCCGCCGCCGCCCTGCGCGCGCTGCTCCACCGGCCCGCGCGCCCCCCGCCCGCGGCCCACAACACGAATTTATAGATGTACGCGCTTACACCTCCCGAAACACTATTGAAAAACAAAATGCTCTTTTTTATCTTGTCTCACCTATAAAGTATTTTAGTGTTTCGGAACCTAAAGCGAAGGTGCGACGCGGCTTCCCCGCGGCGGGTTCGCGCTCGCCACGACGAACACGATTAGTGAACATTTTATAACCGTCGTTTTTAGGATACTAAATTATTTATACGTTTTATAAAATTGAATGTACTGTGAGTGTGTACGCGTGTGCGAGTGCGGTTCGCACGCACCGCGCGTTCGCGATTCTTGCGATCTCTATTTACGTACGTTATCGCCCACGGCCGAACCGATATTTTGATATTGTATTGCTCCCCTATATTTTGCACCTCCGGAGATCGATGTTCGACTCTTATTTTTGTAACGGGGCCGTTGTACTTTATTACGCAGATAGATTTATCCCGTAACGCGGCGCGTCCGGCGGCGCGCCCCTCGGAGGCAGATGTTTACTATTTATCAGGTCGACCCTCGAGCCCGAGAGGAGGAGACCGTGCGGCGTTATTTTTTATTATATACATGTTTAATATGGAATTTCGAGATTCACATATATGTAAATATAGAATCCTTACTCGTTATAATGTTTAGAACGTCCAATTGAAGAAGAAATTAAATTTTCATCCATCCAGTGTGTGCGCAAAAGACTATGTAATCTGTTCTCTAGTTGATACGTTTGTTGTGTTGTTGTGGCCCTCCGCCGACTACTTCGTCCATCTTGTTCTAGTTATATTTGTAGTGTTTCCGTGTTGTTTTCTTTAACTTAACGTTGACACCGCCGGGACGTCGGAGTGGTTTCTCGATTCGTGGGATATGATCCCTACGAACGCGATCGACCTAAGCTGACGATCGTCGGCCGTTCGGAAGTGGCGCTGCGGGCTCGAAGCGCTCGCTCGCCTCGACCGGACAGGCTCTGGCGACCGTTCATCGCCAGCTCCGAGTCGCGGTGTAGCACCGTCCAACTCCTGTCCAGGGCCGGTCCGCCCCACGGTACGCTTGCCCAACCGTCAGTGTTCGACCAACGAAATGCGCTAACGTTATTTTGCTCAATGATTCGCTCACGGGGTGCGGCCGGCTCTCTATTATTAAGACAAAATTTACAAAAGATTTATTGAAAAGTTTAACGTTATATTGTTTACGTTGTCGATGTGATGTTCGCTTCCGATCCGTGCACGACCCGCTATCACGGCCGTTTCTCTCCGTAGTGTCGGACGTAGGACCGTTCCGAGTAGTGCGGGCGCTCGCCCGGTAGCCGCTATTGCCGGTTTAGATGTAGATTAGATGAATACATTTACCTTCATATATATTAGTAGACGATATCGGGACAGTCGATAGTTTCCGATATCGATTCTTGTAGCTAATTTATTTGCTAGAAGTGATCGCGAGCTTTCGAGCGTTCCGAAGCTCGTGTCGCGAGGACCATTACCTTGCATTTATTGTTTTTAGATTAATCGATTAGCTAGCTTTTATATTAGATCATTCTTCGTGTACTTAAAAGGTGAACTTAATCAGTATGTAGATATAGATATTCTTCGAGTATTATTTTTCCTTGGTAGCTTTAGCAGCAGACATCTTTTCGTATAGTTTGTATCTAGTCACCGTTCCTTCCGCCCGGAGGCCCGTTCGTGGGGTCACTCTTCGACGCCCCGAGCGACCTCTGAGCGGACCGCTGTATGCATAATGCCATGGGTTGTAGAAGCACCATATCCTGTATTATCTCTTGCGTCCAATATTTGATCGACAGTATCGTTTTTTTGACGTTGTTATGTTTACTTTATTTAACTGATATTCTTGTACGTCTTTACACGTATTTATTTATCATTTATTGTTAGGCGTTCGTTAGTTTAGTTCGCAGTTGACGTGTCGCTCGATGTCTGCTGCCACTGGCCGGTGGTGGTGTTAATGAGCGATTAACCAAATATTAATTTTTTTCTTTATACTGTTTATATAACACTTTAGATTGTTTATTTTGCCTAGACATAAATATTATTTTATATTTCATAGAGAGAATAACTTTTTTTTTATTATTTAACACGAAAGTATATAATGCCTGCTACTTTGTTGCATCGCAATAAGATTGTGTTCGGTGAATTTGCATGATTGTTCCCGCGGATAATTTTATCGAGCGATTAGACTGTTAATGACGACGCCACAGATTATGTTACCAATTGTTGCAGTCAGAAATTTATTATCTACTTATATACAAAATGATATATTTGACTCAAGGAGCAAAGCGTCAGAGGCGTTTTATCTGGTCGAATGTCACCAAGGCATCAGATAGATTCACAATATCGAATTTGTTATCAATATAGTTCTATATGGATCGATCAGGTGAGCTCGGGAACAAATCATATCAGATTCATTTTCAAAGGCACGCCGTATTGACTGATTGAATCAAGTATGAGAATATTAAATGATTATATTTAAGAATGTGTTTCAATTATTCCTATTATCTTATATAAAGTAGTAGGTAGTAAAGTATCAGCCGTTTCTGGAGAGAAGGGTTGGAGCTAAGACCTACCACGCTGCTCCAATGCGGATTGGTAGGTTACACATATCTCCAGAATTCTCTAAAGATATGCAGGTTTCCTTACGATGTTTTCCTTCACCGAAAAGCGTGTGATAATTGCAATTACCAATTAGACACATGGGTTTTAATAGAAAAACTCATTGGTGCCTGCCCGGGTTTGAACTCGTGTTCCCCTCGAAAGAGTCGCACGGTCTCACCGCTGGGCTATCACAGCTATATGTGCACATAAAATTCTCGTGTCACAATTTTAATTACCATATTGCTCCGAAACGGCTTGACCGATTTTTATGAAATTTTATGTGCATCAATAGGTCTGAGAATCGGCTACGATATATTTTTATACCCCTAAGTGATAAGGATTATCCACCTATAATTTTTTTTTTAATTTACACCACAATACACTATATTGGATATAGATGAGAAACTACTTCATTTTCATCGAGTAATGATTTATAGAAATAGGCGTTACTTTGCGGAGATCCACAATACAAAAGTAATAATAAAATTATTTTGCTATAATCCGCAATACTATAATCGCGGATTATAGCAAAATAATTTTATTATTACTTTTGTCGAGTAATGAGATAAAACATACCTTCCATCGCAAGGACGTCACTGCAAGTTCAACCACTAGATGGCGCTGTACTGTATTCTTATAGTGGCGCATACAATAAAAACTACATGGGCCGAGTTTTGCTCGGTATTGTTTTTAGACAATATAAAATTTTTTGCAAAAGAGGTAATTCGGATTAGTTTGAAGATACATGGATTTGGTCCCGGTAATATTTATTGTTAATAAGCATTACTTCCGATTACCGCCAGCGGAAATAAAAAATTTAGTAATAAATGTAACATCTGCTTTATTTCAGTTGAGGGTCCAAATAATAACACAAAAGAAAAAATCAATATTTATTTAAATGCACAAGGATCGATTACACAGCACTAAACACATCGTCAATAGATCTGATGACTATACCTTTCGTATCACAGTAGTCCATAACGAATTAAATAAACATTACCACTTAATAAACATCCCATAACTTACTTGTTATATACAAATTAAAGGTTACGTCTAAAATAAATTATAATAAAGTACGGTTATGTTGCTGAAAAAACATATATGTATGGCATGTGGTTTACGTCATTCTTGATACCGGGGTGCCTTACCTCGGTACTTTTTTATGGATCTCCACAAATTAATGCCTAAATATATAAATTATTAAAGTATTAACAGTACACATAAAAAAAACAGTTTTTAATATAATAAAAATACAAACTAAATCGCTCACGGACTGCAACAGTGGCACAACTCTAAAACATGTGTATTGGACTATGTATAGATTTAGAACAGAATATTTATGAATATGTAGTAAATTTAGAAGACACATTCTTGTCAGCAGTAATACCGTCAGAACTCCTAATTCAATATTAGGCTGTTCGTTTACGCAAACTAAAGCATTTTCCTTGCCAATTAAATAAAAAAAAAAAGACTTGCCTACGGAATAGTGTAAACTAAAAGTAATGAATATGCTTATACGTATACAAGACAAAAAATACATTAACTTACATAATACCCATTACACTCGTATACATTAAATACCTAGACTAGATTATACGAAATTGTTGAATATTTGCATTATATACAAAAAATATTATGAATAATGACATGAATTCAGAATGATGTGTGCATTAAGAGAGGTATGTATGATGTATGCGTGCCGTGTGGTATCCGGCTGCATAGAATAGACCACCCACATTTCTTACCGAGGAGTCGTAAGAGGCGACTAAGGTAAGTGTCGTGTGGTATCCGGCTGCATAGAATAAATGTCTCTACTTTCTTACCGGATGTCGTAAGAGGCGACTAAGGTAAGTGTCGTGTGGTATCCGGCTGCATAGAATAAATGTCTCTACTTTCTTACCGGATGTCGTAAGAGGCAACTAAGGTAAGTGTCGTGTGGTATCCGGTTGCATAGAATAGACCACCCTCCTTTCTTACCGAGGTGTCGTAAGAGGCGACTAAGGTAAGTTGACGTCAGGCAGGCGGTCGGTCGTAAAATACGTAGCCAAATCATTCTACAACATGTTTGTAACATGTTGTGCCGACCCCACTTAGGTGGGATAAGGGCATAAATTCTCCTGCCCTTATCCCACACTAAGTGGGATCTCTTAATCGGTCCCAAAAAGCTACTGATTCCTGTGTCGCGACTCAGCAGAGTTGGCAACTCATTCTGTGTATTCTACAATCTCGGTGTCGGTATTCGATTCTACAATAAAATACCCCAATCCATACTAGACCAGTCTACAGAAAAGTTTAAATTGGATGTAAGAAATGTGCTTATACGTATAGCATATTACACAATTGAAGATTATTTTAATGATTAAAAATGGAAAATTGGATTTGAAAATCCTTTCAGATTCAAACGAGACTGCGATTTAATAATGAAAAATTGAAAATGTTTCAAATATTCACCGCCGAGTTTCTTGCTGGTTCTTCTCGGTAAGAGCACCATTCAGGACCAATTGTCAACAAAATCTAATTCATCCTTAATGATTTAAAAGTGTTTACTTGAACAAAGATCATTTTGATTTGATCTGATTGGGATGAAAACTTATAAACCCATTTATCTCAAAAAATGATTTTTTGACTTATGCCACAATTACGGGCCATGAACGGAATGCTTTTTACAACTACATCGACCACTAATGAACGAAGAAATGATTCGTTATATCTAAATCGTATTTTACTTTATCACATACACCTTACGCATATTTGTATCATCCCATAGACTACGTTTACAAATTGACAATGTATCGTGTAATGACCCCATTATTACTTATATCAAAATGACCTTATCAAATGAAATATTTGAGCGTCATGATACCAGAAATATCGTAGGCGAATATATATATCTAAAAGCATAGAATACAATATTAATTTATAATTAGAAAGCTGATATTTGTCAAAAGTAGAGACTAGCTTATAAATAAAAAAGATTATTTATTTATAGTCATGAATAATGAGATATCGATATTGAAATATGTTATAATTTATATTTATTATGTAAAAAAAAATAAAGCAAAAATATTGGTATGCATGAGTATAGAATAAGATATGATTTTGTAATCAATAATAAGAAAAAATGCAACTAGTTTAATTTTTAAATTTAAACTATCGTGAGTAGTATTCATAGTTAATAAACTAGTCGAAAAAGTCGAGAAACTAGTCGGGCTAATCCGATAAAATTAGACGTGAGTATAGCCGGTATCTTTATTAACTATAGCTTAATTTTATTTACATTAACCCTTTCGCTACCAGCGTCACATATTAGTGACATATTTGACGGATGTTTATTATCAATTTATGATTACTGTTATATCAAGCCGTTTGCCGTGTGGTTTCCGGCAGAATAGAATAGACCACCCTCATTTCTTACCGAGGTGTCGTAAAAGGTGACTGAGGTAAGTTGACGTGAGGCAGGCGGTCGATCGTAAAACACGTAGCCAAATCATGTGAGAACATGTTTGTAACATGCATGCTGACCCCACTTAGTGTGGAATAAGGGCAGGAGAATGATGAATGATGATGTTATATCAAGCCGTACTTCATATAAATTGTAAGTACATTCCCAAAAAACTTAATAATAATTATATCATATTTCAATAATAAAACTTTTGGGCTGTGGTCGCGGTTTTCCTCCTGAAGCCCTGGTAGCGAAAGGGTTAAAATTTAATAGTATATTTTAATATGTGTGAATATTTACAAAGTACTAATATTGCTTATATTGGATTGTTTATATTAAATGAGATATCAAGATAAATAATAAAGAGAAATATGCTTATAAATAATACTTATTATGTAGAGTTCGTAAGTTGTTTGTGGGTTTGGATATAAGATACTGTACAATAAAATTCCGGAATCAATTTTGTCTTTGCCATTACAGCAGTTTAAAAACACTGTTAAAAAGAGGCTGATACAGAAAGCCTATACTGTTGAGGATAACTTAGATTATAAGAAAGCGTGGACATAGCTACTCTTCCACCCTGTACAAGACAGTAATGATTAAATGTAACTAGTAATATGAATTTTTTTTAGAGCAACCGCTGAGTTTCTTGCTATCTCTTTTCGGTTTGAGCAGCTTTCCGAACCAGCAGTATAGTTGACGAATAAAAAGTACTTGTTTACAAGTTTACTCGAATAAAGAATATTTTGAATTTGAAATTTATGAATTTCTATAAAAATAAACCTATCACAACGGCTCTGAAACGGGGGAGGAGGCCAAGTAGTGAGATTGGATAATAATTCTGTAGAGGAATGAGACCATACCATATCATAACATAGAGAGCCTTCTTGTAAGGTACAAAATATCAGTTACATCATTAGTAGATAGATGGCGTTAATTCTAGAAATTTGTTAAGGTCAATTTATATCAGGCGGACGCATGCTCACTTTCCCTCCTTCTATCACAACTCTATGAAGTTAGGTTACTTGTAAACAGATATAGAGCATCCCTTCCTTCTTATTCTCTAACCGCGGATTGTAGCAAATTAATATTATCTTTAATATTTTATTATTAAACTGAAAGTATGGAAAGCAAATATTTGTATAATGGAACTCCGCAAACTAGCCGTATAGTTCCATAAATTGACCCGTTGAGATTGTTAGTATATAACTTTATAAATTATTCTGTTGAGATTGTGGTAGTGAATGTATGTAGTGCCAGTAGTAGCATTACATACATATATAGCTTATTTTTTTTGTTATAAAATTCGAAAGTTTAAATGAACCGGGCAAAGGAACGGTGAATTCTACGTTAACTTTAACTGCATAGTTCAAGCCTACAAGTTAACCAGGTCCGCGACGTCGCCGGTCGGCGGCACCGTGGACGGGCGGAAGTACTGGCACAGCTGGTCGTAGAGCCGGATGCGGTTGGTGCGCTCGTCCCACTCGGCGTCGTCGGGCGCGTCGTCCTCGTCCGTGCCCACGTCCCACGTGTCGGGCGTGGGCGACGAGGACTCCTCGAACGGCTGCGTGGGCTCGAACAGCGCGTCGTCCGCACCCAACACCTGATGTATTCATTCAAATAAAAATAATCTACCAATGCTTATGTAATAATCAATACAGCAAAAAATTTAATTGCATAAATATCTTTAAAAAAAGTTGCCCTACCTAGCACCAGCAGGCCTACCATGAAATCATTTTTTTTTAATTTAAGACGTTTTGCGCTAATGTGGACGGCACCTCATCATATGACAGTGGTCTATGGTAGTTTTGCAAATTTTAAATCACGGAAATCAATTTTTTTGTAAAACCGCTAGACAATTAACATTTTACTGCTACTAATTTAACTAATTTGTATTTAAACCTGCAATCTTTCAAATAAACTTATGAGAAGATTAGTATTTTTCTTTTCTCTTCGAATTTATGGTTGAAATATCAAACACGAGTAAACAAATGCTTTTGAACCATCAATTCTACTGCTGGTTCTGAAAGCTGTTCCTACCGAGAAGAGCCGGCAAGAACCCATAGCCACAAACGACGCACGTACTTTTGCAAGGTGCAAAGCAGGAGCCGGAGAAACAGGCAAGCTAAACCAACAAAAGGTTTATGTTGGTTCCTACCTTGTCCTACTAATTCCTACTAATATTTCCTATCTTTACTTATTATAAAACAAAGTCCCAAAATGCTGTCTGTCTGTATGTAACAAATTTTCTCAAAATCTACTGAACAGATTTTTGTACGGTTTTCACCAAAAGATTGGGAAATACTTCTGGATGGTTTAAGTAAATAGTACATATCGGTATTGTGTAAATTGTGCTGAAGAGAACGCGCAGTAGTTAAAAAACTCGCGTGCGCTGCGTAAACCAGCAGAAATGCGCTAAAATAATGTATTAAAGAATTGTAGATCTATAAAAATACTAAAAAAAAGTCCGCGATAGCATGTCTCTATCTCTCACTCACAATAACTACTTTTATGTTCAAAATTTCGAAAATTCGTGAAAAGTTTCGTAAATCACTTAATTCCACCGTCCGTAGTTTAGTAAAATCCGTAGTTTTTTCACGAAAAAACTATTGGATGGATTTGGATGAAACTTTACAGTTATATAGGTTATACATCGGAATAATATATAGGCTACAATCGGAATAACATAATACAGGCACTATAACAAAACTACCTCGATATAATCCGCACGGGGTCCGGGGGGGGGGGGGGTCCGTACGGATTATAGCGAGATAGTGTTATAGTAAAACATCAGAATGGCAATAAAAGACAAAAATATGTAGGTGGCCGAAAAACTATTGAAAATATTAAAATAATAGCAAAAACATATTTATGCATATAAAAGCACATAAAAACTAAGTATACAGATTAGCTGTAGTTGTAATCTAAAAAAAAAATAATTAATGATGCATTACAGTAAGTTCGTTTTAAGTACAATAACATAAAAAAAGAATACAAATGAACTAACTAAAAAAGGGCACGGACATAAAGTCTGTGGTAAGTAATGTCACTATTAAAAAAAAAAAAAAGTGTTGTTATAGTGCCTGTAATGTGGAGTTCCGCAAAGTAACTCCTGCTTCTATAAATCGGAATAACATAAATGCGTACCGCGGCTAGCGCCTGCGCCATGTCCCCCGAGTGCGCGTCCCGGCGCAGCGCGGCGCGGCGGCGGGCCAGCGCGCGCACGCGGCGCCCGGACAGCGCGCGCGCGCTGCTCTCGGGCCGCGCGCTGCCGGCGAACAGCACCGTGGCCAGCTTCTGGAAGTGCTGCACCTGGACACCGTACGCTGACTGTTCAATACATTTGACGAAATAGGAAATGTAGTAGTTTTTAATAATTTACTTATTAAAAGCTTTTATTTAACTTGCCCTGTATGTAAGTAAAGGTGGAATCATCATCATCCTCCTGCCCTTATCCCACTCTAAGTGGCGTCGGCACAACACGTTACAAACATTTTGTCACATGATTTGTCTACGTATTTTACGACCGGCCGCCTGCCTGACGTCAACTTACCTTAGTCGTATTTTACGACCCCTCGGTAAGAAAGAGGGTGGTCTATTCTACTAAAGCGGACACCACACAGTGGGTCAATTCACTTTAGTCGCCTTTTACGACTCCTCGCTAAGAAATGTGGTGGTCTATTTCAAAATTCAGTTTTTAAAATTTAGAATACTAATCAGCTTAAATTTTAAATTTTTTTAAAGCAATTAGAATACTAATCAGCTTAAATTTTATAAAACTGGTTCAGTCCCGATGACAATGCATATTTATAATAAGCATGACCTGATGCTGCTGGCAGGATTGACTCCATTGAGGAGGAAACTCTTCAACGGTCAGCAGTAGGGACATGAAGTTTTGTTTAAAAACTTTTTTAAATTGACTTGTTTATTGTTTGTATTGTTTATTTATATATAATGATTACATCTCAAACTTAGCTTAGTATAGTATTATTACTTTAGCTTAGTACAGTATAACCTAATCAATAAGATGAATAAGTGTTTGCAAAAAATTTACTACTTAAAGATTATCACAATTATAAATATTGGATTTGGATCCAAATATATCGGGAACGGATTTCTCTAGAGTGGCCAATAGCCAAAAATTGGGACGTTTTCGTGAGCGGGGATTGCTTTTAAATAGTGGAGCTGAGCGTAGTGAAGAAACAGAAGACTCGTAACTTCGTACTTTAATTTTAAAATTTCCTCAATTTTATTTTATGGGCAGACATATAACATATAGCAAGGGATGAGGGATAAATGACGAGAGTAAAATATAATTATATAAAGAGATGGTTGGATTCTGTGAAGTATGACATACGTATAACAGAAATAGCGCCTGAGTTGACCAATGGTAGGAGGGCTTTGAAGAGAAAAATGTTTTGCCGACACCACTTAGAGTGGCATAAGGGCAGAAGAATAATGAATGTAATGAGTGCGGTGTTCACCTATGCCGTGTGGTATCCGGCTGAGTAGAATAGGCAAACCTCACTCTTACGGAGGTGTCGTAAAACACGACTAAGGTATGCCGACGTCAGGCAGACGGCTGGTCGTAAAATACGTAGCCAAATCATGTGACAACATGTTTGTAATATGTTGTCCCGACCCCACTTTGATTGAGATAAAGGCAGGAGAATAATGATGCATTAATTACATATGGTGTGCCACAGGGTAGCATTCTTGGACCTACACTCTTTTTAATTTACAGAGTGGGATAAGGGCAGGAGGAGGACATTGTTACCTTTATTTAATTAAATACCATCTATTACATGACACTACGATCTATTAAAAAAACTATTTTTTCCTTGCTCTTCCAAGTTATGCGTTTCTTCAACGCTCACTTATACTTGTAACATGTTGTGCCGACTCCACTTAGAGTGAGATAAGGGCAGGAGGAGGAGGATGATGAGGAGGAGGAGGAGGATGATGATGATGATGATGATGATGATGATGATGATGATGATGATGATGATGATGATGAGTGCGGTATTCACCTGCAGCGGGTCGTCGTGGTCGGTGGCGTCTCGCAGCTCGTGTCGCAGATAGGTGAGCGCGCCGGCGGCCCGCTGCGGCGCCGCGGCCAGCTGCCGGTAGTGCGCCTCGCGCAGCGCGGCCCGCGCGCCCGCCGCCGCGCGCCCCGCGCCCGCGCGCCGCAGCCGCAGCGCCCACAGGTCGTCCAGCCGCAGCCGCGGGTCGCCCGCCGTGCCCGGGTTGCCGCCGAACAGGTAATGCACCTGCGCACACCAGACGACCGCACATTATACCAGTTCCTGAGATCACAGTCACCGCGGCCCGACGCGGAAGACGACGGCGACGACGAGGACGACGCAACGGCATTATGGCAACACCGGACTTGACGACACCACCTGGAATGACACCACTGGATATTCCTTCCCAGACCGCTCCACCGAACCAGACATCCCTCAGGCCACCTAGGTGGCCTGGGCCAACCGGCCCGAATACTGACCAGGCCCACAGGCCTGCGAGGACCAGTCCGGGCAAAAAGGATCGCCTCGAGGCCCGTACCCCGGCACCCTCACAAGGTACCGAGAAGACCCGGATTGATTGATTACTAAGGTAGGCATAGATGGAGCTGCGTATATATATAGCCCAGCGGTGAGACCGTGCGACTCTTTCCAGTGGAACACGAGTTCAAACCCGGGCAGGCACCAATGAGTTTTTCTATTAAAACTCATGTGTCTAGTTGATAATTACAATTTATCACACGCTTTTCGGTGAACGAAAACATCGTGAGGAAACCTTCATATCTCTAGAGAATTCTGGAGATATGTGTAACCTACCAATCCGCATTGGAGCAGCGTGGTAGGTCTTAGCTCCAACCCTTCTCTTCAGAAATGGAGATAGGAGGGCTATTCCTAGCAGTGGGATTGTAACAGGGATTCAATAGCACTTAATAAATGTAATAGTACAATTATTTTGCTTTAATCCGCGATAAAGTAAATAGATTATTGTTTTAGTAGTTAAAGTTCACTTTTCATTGTAGGGGATTTCTTGATTTAAACAAACGTGTAAACTCGGTGAGTATTTATTTGCGACTGACTTAAACCTACAACATACCGCCCACCAAAGGACCTTTAGGCCTTTCATAATCAATTGAGTAACTTTGGTGGGTTGAAACATTTAATTAACAATTACTATAGGCTAGCATTTTAGTTTTAACTTTAGACTTTAGTAACAATTAGATAACATAATTAATTTATTTATAACTAAACATAAATCAAATTTTGAAAAAACATCAGAGTAATAGTATCTAAGTATTCACATCTATTGGTAGGCGACATAACTTGTTGAATGTGCGCTTAATTATATTGTCTCCACTCTTAACACTGTATACTCTGGTTATACCGTCATCGCCAGGGTGTTTATCAATAATTCGACCCATAGCCCATTTGCCTGGAGGGAGATTTTCATTTTTGATGACAACGATATTTCCAACGTCGAATTCTGGATTTTTTTTATGCCATTTGGGTCTTTGTTGTAAACAAGTAAGGTATTCACTTTGCCATTTTTTCCAAAAGTCACTAAGCATTTTTTGGGCATGTTGCCATCGAGATAAATGTGTGACTGAGATGTCTCTTAAGTCTGGATGCGGTACGGATATCGGAGCCTCACCAATTAGAAAATGGCCCGGCGTTAAATAGGTAACATCAACTGTGTTAAAGTCATCAATTGGACTAAGCGGACGCGAATTCAAGCAAGCTTCTATTTGGCAAAGAAGGGTACTCATTTCTTCGAAGGTCAAATGACGTGATAGTATTCTTCTCATGTGATGTTTCATGGATTTTACAGCACTCTCCCATAAGCCACCCATGTGCGGGCTGTACGCTGGGATAAAATGCCACTGTGTCCCATCAATGGCAAGAGACTGAGCAATGGATCCTTCAAATTGTAGCTTAGCTTCTGTCCATGCTGCTGCCAACTCTTTGTTAGCACCTACAAAGTTCCTTCCTTGGTCACTCCATAAGTGCGCACATTTTCCACGTCTTGCAACAAATCTCTTGAAGGCACCTATGAATGATTCCGTTGTAAGATCTCCAACTAACTCTAAATGTATCGCCTTTGTGGCCATGCATATGAAAATAGATACGTAAGCTTTACAAGTTTTCGTGCCTCTGGCTTTTGATGGAAGTATATGATATGGGCCAGCAAAGTCTACGCCGCTATTTAAAAACGGTCTCGCTGGAGTAACTCTAACTTTAGGTAAGTCACCCATGAGTTGATTCTTAGTAGCAGCACTATGCTTGGAACATATTATACATTTATGTATTATTAACTTTACTATTTTTTTTGATTTCAGAATCCAGAATCGTGAGCGTATGTATCCCAACATTAATTGTACTCCACCATGTAATGTCTTCTTGTGAGCGTCAGCAACTATGAGTAGCGATAGGTGATTAGTATCGTCAAGTATCACTGGATGTTTGCTGTTTTCATCTATGTCTGCTTGACGCAACCTACCGCCCACCCTGAGTATATTTTCATTATCAAGAAATGGTTGTAGTGATATCAACCTACTATCTTTTTTGAGTTGTTTGTTTTCCTTTAATGTCTTGATTTCATATTCAAATGTACCCTTTTGAATTATCTTTATGCATGAATTTAGTGAATCGTCTAGTTCTTTAGTAGAAATGGCCAAATCTTTATTATTTAAATTTCTTCCCTTCAAGAATCTTTTACAATAAGTTATTGTGATAAGTAGTTCGTTTAAACTATCAAAGTTCTCAAATTTCGAGGCAAAACTTTTCTGTGTTGTGTCCATCGGTTCTGTGTGTTTATCAATTTTCAAATTTACTTGTATCATTTTTTCTTCATTGGTTGATAAATTTTCAGGAATTGTAAATATGATCTTTTCAGATTTTAACCATTCTGGACCTTCCCACCATTTCTTATTTTCTTTAAGATCTAGAACATGTTCTCCTCTGGATGCCACATCTGCTGGATTATCCTTCGTTTGGACATGATACCAGTTTCTTCCTACATTATCAAGAATTTCTACGACACGATTCCTGACGAATGTGTTCCATCGTGTAGGATCTCCGAAAAGCCAGGAAAGTACAATTGTAGAGTCGGTCCATGCAAATATTTGATTTTCATTTATTTTAATTGCTTGTTTTATTTGTTTCAGAAGCCGGGACAGCAGCAGGGCGCCACAGAGTTCCAGCCGAGGAAGAGAGACAGATTTCACAGGAGCTACGCGTGTCTTCGCTGCGATTATATGTATCTTCACCCCGTGAGTTGCTTTGACTTTTAAATAAGCTACGGCTGCGTATGCCTTGGTTGATGCATCGCTAAAACCATGTACTTCAAACCTTTCCATCGTGTCATTCGTAGTGTTCATCCATCTTTGTATTTCAATTTCATTAATATGTTGAAAACTTTCTCTTAGCATCACCCATTCATCGGTTATCACATTTTCCAATTCTTCATCCCATGAAATTCCCTTTAACCATAATTTTTGTATTATTAGTTTTGCAGGTAGAAGACAAGGAGACAGCCAGCCGAGTGGATCAAACAATCGTTGGACGTCTGCGAGGATGGTGCGTTTGGTAATCGTAGCTGTTATCGGAGGTAAGTTTAAATTATATTGAAATACATCAGAACCCATATTCCATCGTAATCCCAACGCAGTGATTGTTCCTTGTATTGTTATGTCTAGGTTAACATGGGAGCTTCTTTTCATAATATCAAATTGTTTTATGAATTCGGCATTGTTTGAACTCCATTTTTGAAGTGTGAACCCTCCTTTCTGTAAAATTGCTTCTATGTTCTTGGCTGTTTCAATGGCTGATTCCAGTGAATCTTCGCCTGACATTAAATCGTCTACATAGAAATCTTCTTTGATTATTTTTGCAGCCTTAGGACATATTGTACCTTCATCTTCAGCTACTTGGTGTAACGTGCGAACAGCCAAATATGGAGCAGACGCAGTACCGACTGTGACTCTCATGAGTCGGTAATCTTTTATTGGTTTGATGAGATCGTTTCGCCATAGAATTCTTTGTAAATCTCTGTCTTCTTTTGTAACCAATATGCAACGATACATTTTCTGTATGTCTGCAACGAAACATACCTTTTTCATTCGCCATCTCATGATTAGGTTTCTCATGTCAGTTTGTAGCTGTGGTCCCACTAACAACTCATCGTTGAGTGATACGTTGTTAGTGCCTTTTTGAGATGCATTAAACACTGGTCTCACTTTAGTGGTTTCCTTCTCTTCCCTTACTACGGGGTGATGGGGCATGTATACACTTTTGTTATTTAGTTCATCCAAAGGTACTTCTTCCATATGATTCATAGTCAAATATTCTTCCATAGCTTTAGTATATTCTTCTTTCAATTTAATATCTCTATTTAGTCTTCTCTCTAATTGATAGAATCTTCTTAATGCAATTTCTCTTGTTTCCCCTTGTGTACATAATAATTCTTCTGATTTAGTTGGTAGTTTGACAATATACTCCCCTTTGTTTGTTCTTGAATGAGTGGCTTGATATATTTGTTCACATTGTCTTTCTTCTGCTGTCAATACTTTAGTTTCATCATTGTCTAGTTCCCACATGGATTTGAGCATGTTGTCTAGATTAAGGTTCATATGCATAACAGTAAATTCTTCTTTGTTTTCTTCTTCTTGTATGTTCCCAAAGAGAATCCATCCAAGGCTGGTATTTTGGGCACATGGTGACCCTGGAGGACCCTTGATAATTTCGCTTTTTAGTATTTGGGCACAAACTTCAACACCCAGTAATAAATCTATTCTTCCAGGTTTATGGAAATTTGGATCAGCTAAGAAGAGCCTTTCCAAATGTGACCAGGTGCTGATGGTAATTGCTTTAGATGGTAGCTGAGTGGTAAGTCGCGTTGATAAAATGTATGCCTTTACTTTTAGATTGAAACTCTCATTGTGTCTTGATAGTATTGTTATTTGTGTTGCGTGCTTGACGACAGTTGTGGTTGAACCAACCCCAGTGATGGTGCCATTAACAGGCGTTCTCTTTGATCTTAATAGCTGGGCGGCTCGTTCGCTTATAAACGTCGCCTGTGATCCTTGATCCACTAGTGCACGGAGCATGGTTATGCGTCCCGATTCATCCTTTACCGGCACAAGCGCGGTAGCCAGCAGTGCTGTGGTGGAACTAGTGGTTAAATGTGATGAAAGTTCTATGTTGGTATTGCTTGTTGAAGTGCTTGGTACTTGATCTTCTTTTACATGAGGAATTTGGTTGTTGCCTGGTTGATTTGCCGAATTGGTAGAATTCCTTGGTATATGTTGGTGAACCAGTGAATGGTGACGTTTGTGACATATACGACAGGACAAGGTAAGACGACATCTTTTTGCAGAGTGACCTGATGCCAGACAATTGAAACATAAATTGTTGCTCTTCAAGTATTCAGACCTCTCACTTGGTTGAAGTTTGATAAATTCCCTACAGTGACATAGTGTGTGATTTTCATGACACATTGGACAATATTTTGATGTAGTTGCTCCTGATGTAGATGCTGAGGTGACGTAATGGACTGTATGAACTTCCTTCTTTCTCAATAGTTTTTCTCTTGCAGGTGGAGTGACGAGTTCGAGGGTACGGAATTTAGCTTGTAAGAACTTAACAAGATTTTCCCAGGTAGGTAAATCATCCAGGCTGTCTTGGTAAGCATATTCTTCCCAATCACGATGTGAATCTGGGTCCAACTTCTGTACAACTAGGTATATAATCAATGGATCCCAAGAGTCCGTTGACACATTGAGGTTCTTTAAACTATTAAGACATTCGTTGGTGGTATCCATCAACATCTTGATATGTGTCGCGGTCTGGCTGGGCATCTTCTTTTGAGAAAATAATTTTGACAAGAGAGAATTCACAATTAAACGTTTGTTACCGTATCTTCCTTTTAATAACTCCCATGCCTGTTCATAGTTATTGTCTGTGACTTGCAAGTGTCTAAGTAATGACTCAGCTTCACCGGACACACTGCTTTTCAGATAATGCAATTTTTGGACTTTAGTGAGCGATAAATTATTGTGCACTAATGATAGGAACATATCTTGGAACGACGGCCATTCTTCATAAACGCCGGTGTAAACGGGTAACTCTATTCTAGGTAACTTCACTTGTACTTCATGATGAAAACTGGCTGTATGAGAATCAAGCGTGACGTCACTGGGTCGAGTGGTAATCGATGACAGTAAATCCCGTAAATCGCCTTGAAGTGACAAATACAAATCTTCCACGACAAAGTAATCTTCATTTGCGAAGTACGAAATATCATCTTTCTTTTCCTTAGGAACCTGTCTTGATAGCTTGTGATGTGCCGTGGTGAACTTGGTCCAATAATCTTCGATTGTGCTTAAACGCGTTTCTATATATCCTTTTGTAAGTCTTTGTTTGGGGCATTTCTTAAAATTGCTTTGTGCTTTCTGTATCAATGAAGCAATGTCTTCTATTTCCGTAAGCAAAGTTTCCATTTTTATATGTTATAATTATAATATACGCGCACAACAATCACTTGTTTCAAATAATAACGTTGTAATAATGTAATTTGTTCTTATAACTTGTAAGTTGACAGCGTTCGTACTTAAAGAATGCACGCCTATTGTTCGAGGCGACCGTTTCTTATCTCTTGCACGACTCGGGTAGCTAATTTTATTCGGCTCGATAATCGACCATATGTTTTAGTAGTTAAAGTTCACTTTTCATTGTAGGGGATTTCTTGATTTAAACAAACGTGTAAACTCGGTGAGTATTTATTTGCGACTGACTTAAACCTACAACAATTATATATATATATATATATAATGCTAAATATAGAGTGGAATATGGGCGTAGGACGTACGTACAAGGGGAGGCAGCTGCCTTACACTGAAAACTGTAACATTAGAAAACTGACAACTCACAACGTAGTGACACTTTAAAAGGCTTGCATAGTACCTATAATATAGTGTAACGTAAAAATTAGTAAATATTAATTAATTTATATTAAAGGTATATAGTAATGACAAAAAAGTAATAATATTTAATATTGATAAATATCTAAATGTAATAAACAATATAGTCTAGGATTTCTTGACACGCCTCCCCCCTCTCCCCTTATAGAATAATAATAAATGGCTACGCCATTGAAGTGGAATATTCATTTTCATAGACTATTCCTAGCCGGACCACGCCCAGAGGTAAAGCTAAATCCTTAAAACTAAATCTATAGCTAAATGCCTAAATACTAACCAGGCTTTATAAGAGCTTATGAGACTACGGAGCTTAAATGACCAAAGCTATATATAGCAATAAAACACGATTTGCCCCTGTGACACATCATAACATTACTCTTTCAGTTGATTTATAGAAGCAGGCGTTCCTTTGCGGAATTCCATATTACAGGCACTATAACAGAATTACCTTGCTATAATCCGCACGGGTTAAGTAAATGCATGCAAAGCTAATGTGTATGAAGCAGGCAAAATTTACGCACCTTACAGATGCAGGACAAGGCGTCTCCACCAGCAACAATGAACACAAGCAGCACACACAACCACCACCGGAATCTCGATGATCGTTTCGTTCCGAATTCATTAGGAGAATAGGCTCCACGACAAAATCCCACGCCACCCATACAAGCAGTCTTAAATAGTTCAACCCCCATCACTACCCTCCCCTCCTCTCAACTCTTTCAGTTAATAGATTGTGTTAGTAAAGAACACGCAAATGAACGTGAAATGTTTCGTTTCTATCTAGACTTGCCTTTACACAAGTTTAGAAATTATCTTAAAACGATGCTACTACATAAAGCTTACTATACAATTGAAGATTATTTGAGTGATAGTAGCATATCTTAACTGCAGTCAGCTACGCACCAAGCTGCAGCGATTAATTTGTAACCATCAATCGAATTGAGCCTTGAAGGCTCAGAGTCACTCAGCGAGCGATGGAGCGGGCTATGCTCGGAGTGTCTCTACGTGATCAAATCAGAAATGAGGAGATCCGTAGAAGAACCAGAGTCACCGATATAGCTCAGCGCGTTGCGAAGCTGAAGTGGCGATGGGCGGGGCACATAGTGCGTAGAACCGATGGGCGTTGGGGTCTCAAGGTGTTGGAATGGCGACCCCGCACCGGTAAACGCAGTGTTGGCAGACCCCCTACGCGATGGACGGACGACCTCAAAAAGGTCGCGGGGAGCCGCTGGATACAAGCGGCACAAGATCGTGTGTTTTGGAAAGCCCATGAAGAGACCTATGTCCAGCAGTGGACGCCTATCGGTTGAGAAAGAAGAAGAAGAAGAATCGAATTGTAAAAAAAATTTATAAATTTAAAAAAAACAATGGCCGCCGAGTTTCTTGCTGGTTCTTCTCGGTAGGAGCAAACTTCCGAATCAGTGGTAACTTCTTGAAAACATTGACGATTCAAAAGTACTGTAAACAGTCTACTTGAATATAGAATATTTTGAGTTTGAGTTTGAGTTTGAAAGAAATTTATTAACAACAACTCATTTCACTCAAGAATAAAAATTACAGACTAATTGAGAATAAGAATGGAAATCAATATAAAGTAACGGCCTGTTACTATACCACTGCTGGGCTAAGGCCTCCTCTCTCCGTTTTTGGAGAGAAGGATTGGAGCTAAGACCTACCACGCTGCTCCAATGCGGATTGGTAGGTTAGACATATCCCTAGAGAATTCTCTAGAGATATGCAGGTTTCCTTACGATGTTTTCCTTCACCGAAAAGCGTGTGATAAATTGGAATTATCAATTAGACACATAAGTTTTAATAGAAGAAGAATTAGAAACTCATTGGTGCCTGCCCGGGGTTTGAATCTATGTCGTCTCTAGAGACTCGCACAGTTCACCACTAGGCTATCACAGCTTAAATCAAGGCTTTTAAATCATACAGGTTAATAAATCCAATAAAAAAAAAACAACAACTCATTTAAGAATAAAAATAACAAAGCAACGATCACCGGGCGTTGATAGAGCTGACTGAATCAGTATTGTACGAACTTTTCAATCGGTTTATAAATCCAATCGAAATGCCTTTACACAAGTTTAGAAATTATCTTAAAACGATGCTACTACATAAAGCTTACTATACAATTGAAGATTATTTGAGTGATAGTAGCATATCTTAACTGCAGTCACCTACGCATTAAGCTGCAACGTTTAATTTGTAACCATCAATCAAATTATTTAAAAAAATATTTAAAAAAAGGCCGCCGAGTTTCTTGCTGGTTCTTCTCGGTAGGAGCAAACTTCCGAATAAGTGGTAACTTCTTGAAAACATTGACGATTCAAAAGTACTGTAAACAGTCTACTTGAATAAAGAATATTTTGAGTTTGAGGTTTGAGTTTGAACGGTTCGTCTATGAATGCAGTCCGCACCTTCCGCACGGGGTCGTAGACGAGCTGGTGCGCGAACCGCGGGCGCGGCTCGGCGGGCGCGACGCAGTCGCTGCGGTACACGCACGTCCACGCGCGCCGCCGCAGCGAGAACACCCACAGCGTGTTGTACACGCGCTTGTCCTTCTCCTTGCTCATGCCCTGCGATCGTACGATACAAACCATCGAAAAATAATATATAGTTAGAAATTATCACCTTTAGGCAGAAAGCGGAACTATCTAAGCAATATTAAAATGACACAGTAATGATACTAGTTGCGTAGTAACAACGCATGAACATGCTGGTTGAGACCAGTCAAGACAAGGTGAAACACGATCTAAACGCCGGAGCGTTTAATAATCGTACAAGCCAAGTGTTCCGCACAAACGTGCGGACGGATGAAACAACCTCCGAGACCTGGGCCCGCCGTCTCGGCGTCTCAACCTACCTTATGCGGCCGTCAGCTGAATGCAGTCCGGCCTCATGAATAACTGCGTGTATATGTGTACGTGTGTGTGTGTGTGGACTTGTATGTACTTGGCCGATTCCCGAACCCGTTGTCTCGCCTCTGCAGTCTTCCACGGACACATACTGTCTATTTCTCCCGGAGTATACACTTCACCAACGCGGTTAAATAACACAAATAACACGCGGTGTGCACATAACCTTCGTAAGGTCACACGTTATTGAATCGTCCCATATCGGTAAACAGTAATCCCAACGCGTACTAAAACCGCAGACGGTTGCGTCTTCTCACACGTTTCACTGGTTAAAACGCGTCACTAAAGACTTATATCAATATCAAAAGTCAATACAGTCGTGGTACTATCTAAAAACCACACCCAAACGCATAATTACGCGTGTGCGTTCTACAATAAGATCGTATACAGGTGCGCGCGTCCTGTCTTATCGTAATCCAAAACGTTACTAAGTATCGGCGCTGGCGTCAACGATAGAATGCACAAAGGTCGTTGATCCGACCGGTCGCGCCGCTTGGCGCGCGTGAATTTATACAAAACACCAAGCTTTACAGCAAGACTCCAGGGGATGGACGGTGTAGCCGCGTAAGCGTAAGCTAATAACCGTACGAGACGAGTATTACACCAAGACTGACTGCCATGTGGCGAACTCCACCTTTTATAAACAATTCTCGCTCCAAAAGCAAGCCCCCGTTCTGGTATCGATTACGTGATCAGTGATGCCACTATACAAAACTAAAGAAATGAGACTTGACTATTGCCACGGATGCGACTTTAATGGCGGTTCGGCGAAACCTCTAACTATATATAAAAATTGGGTTAGTGACAAACAATGAATATCCCGGAAATAAAGTCATATGAAGAACAAGCGATCGACACTGTTGTTTCTGCACTGAATCGGGCCAAAGCGAATCTTGTGGAGCGGCAGACGTTGAAGAAATTAGCTAGTAAATTTATCGACCGTAGATAATGGAAAAATTAGCTGTTAGAAGATAGATTTAGAAGGTTTTCTCCCTTACATACATCTAACAAGCATTACCCACGACTCTACACAAGTCAACTTAAATGTTAATAAAAGAACAGCAGGCCTACCATGAACTCTTATTGCGACTCAATTGAAAACGTAAACAACGACCCCGAACTGCTTTCTTTTCGTAACATGAAGTGTGAATTGCATTGGGGTCGTAATGTTTGAAAAGGATAACGTTATATGAACTATAGATAACTGTCTCTTTAACTCACATGTTCAACAAGAGGTAAACCCTCTTCAATTAAGTCGCAATAACAGTTCATGATAGGTCTACAGAATGGGTAAGATTGTAGTATAATACTATAGTATCTGACTAGTATAGTCAATATAAGCACCATATCCATCTTGTAACGGACTTTAAACAAAAACAATACAACTAAGGATTTCAAACTGGACAAACAACACAGAATAATCAAACAGCGGCTAACTTACAAAATTCCGTCGAGATTTTTGAGAACAGTTTACAGAATTAAATAAATATATGGGACACTTACACACACGGCCGTCCGTCCCCAAAGTAAGTAACTTAATACTTGTTACGGGTGACGGACAACTGGTAGATATATACATATATAATTTTAAATACATACTTAAATACAAATACACACCCAGGCTTGAAGAACCAACTAATTGTTTATAGAAAATGTTGGCCCTCAGTGGGAATCGAATTATTATTGACTAGTAATATGCGCGGCTTCGCTCGCGAGAAATTCAGCGTTTTGGATGTAATAGTCGCTCGAGTCTCGTCAGGAGACTGACTCTCTGATACTCTACAAGCTTCTTATACCTATTCCCCCCACTAAACTACAGTCGATACCGGTTTGTTACTACCCCCACTAAAAATTGTTGTTAAACGACCTCTTCAACTCAATTTACATAAAACTGTCATGTACTGTTACCCTAAACCTTTGGGAGGAATGGCACTACCTTTTAGTAAAAACCGTACAAAAATCCGTTCAGTAGATTTGGAGAAAATCGATTACATACAGACAGCTTTAGCTCCTTTATTTTATAATAAGTATTATAGATTATGATATGAGCTTTGTTTAAAAGAAATGTGGTCAAACCTTTACAGACAGACAATCTTTATATAATATTGGTATAGTAGTTCTGTTTTGAATAAAATGACTCGGCCGCCGGAGACGCGACCGGCGGAATCAAGAACGTTTATGCATTCGATTGCCGACGCGAGCGGCCGACCGGTAGTAACTTTTCAAACACGATAAGGACAGGCCGCGTGCGCCTTTATACGGCATTCTTTTATAACGCACACGTGTAATTTTGAGTTTCGGGTGTTATTCTCAGATTTAGTGACGCGTTTAACCAGTGAAGTGTTTGATAAGGCGCGACCGTCCACGGTTTTGGTGCGCGTTGGATACTATTCCCCGATATAGGGACGATTCAATAACGTGTGATCTTACGAAGGTTGTGTGCACACCGGGTGTTATTTAGCCGATATAGTGAAGTGTATACTCAGGGAGAAACAGACATTACGTGTCCGTGGCAGAGTGCAGAGGGGAGCCAACGGTTTCGGGAATCGGCAAAGTACATACAAGCACACACACACACGTACACATATACACGCAGTGACTCATGAGGCCGGACCACATACAGCCAACGGCCGCATAAGGTTGGTTGAAACGCCGGGACGCCGGGCTCAGGTCCCGGAGGTTGTTTCATCCGTCCGCACGTTTGCGCGGAACAAGTTGTGTACGTCAGTCGGTGTTACCGAGAGCACGTGTATCTCGTCGGTGTCCGGGTCGAGCGTGGCGCGCTGCGTGAACCCCTGCGGCGGCGGCGCGCGTGCGGGCGCGGCGCACAGTGCGTGCGCGGCGTGCCCGTCACACTCCCACCACCACAGGTCCACCAGCTGCTCCTTGTTGCGCTGTCCCGCGAACATGTACAGCCGACGCTGCACCTGAACACACAATATCGTAATAATAATTATTATTTATTTATTTATTTATTTATTTATTTTGTAAGACCATCGACGACAAATACATCTTTACGTTGTATAAAACATACTTAGAATTAAAAGGATTACAGCTAAATGTATCGTCAATTATAGATGGTGACGACATGAGCAATACAGTTAACCAGTATAGAAGTAAAAATGGTATTAAAAGCATAGAACAAAATAAAAAGAAAAAATTATAATAATAGGAGGCTACGAAACTCCATATAAGTAAATAATATATAAATAATAGTATATATACACATACATATACACATATGCACATAATTATAAAAAAATACGATCGACGAAGTTGTCAGAACTAATATCGGGGTGAGTAACTTTTGTAAGTATTAGAAATGGATTTTTTAAATGTGTGTAAGGGGTCTGGAAAAATGTCGGCGGGAGCATTTTTGATAGTACGGTTATATGAGCGCACCAGTCTGTTAATCGGAGAGTGCTGACCCAGATTAGTTCTGGCCCTATTTTCCAAAAAAACTTTTCTAATGACACCACGAGGAAATCGTCCAGGAACGGAAATATTTATTAGGCTAAGCAGGTAGGAACAGTCGATGGCTCCCCTCAATAGTTTAAAGAGAAAAATGCAATCAGTTACATGTCGGCGGTTCTCCAAAGTATCTACTTCAAAATATTCCAATCTTTCTCGATAGCTCTTAAATTTTTTTGCAAGGTTACAACTATAAACCAAGTGCCACAGAAATCTTTTTTGAACTGTCTCTAGGCGATTTATGTAGATGTTGTAGTGAGGGTTCCATACTACACTGCAGTATTCCAAAGATGGTCGCACTAATGCATTGTACAATACAATTTTTGTTTTTGGATTTTTAAATTCTTTGCAATTGCGCAACAAAAATCCAAGGGCTTTGAAAGCTTTGGTTACTACACGATCAATGTGAACATTGAATTTAAGATGGCTATCCAAAATTATACCGAGATCGCGAACTTGATCGACCTTAAGTAATTGCTTACCTTCAAGGAAATAAGAATTCGATATGGGATTGTGCGCTCTCGTAAATTGTATGTAATGACATTTATCAATATTATTAATTAACACGTTCGCGACGGGATGAACCACCGGTGGTACATGCAATATTGTCCCATCGGGTGGGATGAGCCACCGATGGTACACGCGCGTGTCGATCTAATAAAAAGGTGATTATTGAACTAACAAATTTATTTACATACTAGCTGTGCCAACTACGGCTTCACCCGCGTGGAATTCAGTGATTTACGAAACATTTCTCGAATTTTCAAAATTTTTAACATATTAGTAGTTATTGTGAGTTAACCATCAGAGATAGAGACATGCTATCGCGGACTCTTTTGTTGTATTTTTATAGAGCTACAATTCTCTTGTACATTACTTTAGCGTAACTCTGCTGGTTTACGCAGGGCACGCGACTAAAGCTCCCAGCAAGCAAGTTTTTTAACAACTGTACGATCTCTTCAACGCAATTTAAACCATACCGATATGTACTATTTACCTAAACTATCCGGAAGTATTGCACTATCTTTTAGTGAAAACTGTACAAAAATCCGTTCAGTAGATTTTGAGAAAATTGATTACATACAGACAGATATCTTTATGGGACTTTGTTTTATGATAAGTATAGATAGATTTAAGTACTTAAGAGAACTATTTATTTCTATGAATTTCTGCGAAACATTGTATACACAAAGCAGCCGAGAAAACAACGAAAAACCGCCCCTACCCCACGGTGCGGCTGGTGAATTCAGTCCCCGTCGCGAACGTGTTAATCAATAATAATTACACCCAGGCTGACTACCTAAGTCAGCCTGGGTGTATCTGGGTGGGTAATCAAGATGGATACAATATAAATCTCTATCAACTTGTATACCTATATGACTTAATCTATGGTTTTTCCATCCAAATTTATCAATGGTCAACATTGATTAACATATTTTAGAAGATATCGCAGAATAAAAAGGAAAGCTCTGGAAAAACGCCTCCTTAGCACGTCGCTCGTAATCACCCTCGTCGCTAGTATAATATAATAGGTTGTTCGAGTTAAATAATGATATGCTTATTTTATATTTACGTCTTTAAATATTTTTTACTACATCGTAATGTATAGACAAATAGTAGCAAAAAGAATTGTAATGTCAAAAAATGTAAAACGTCAATAAAGAGGAAGTCTGTGAAACCGAATTATACGTGTATTAATTTTTTCTAATAAAAACTTTAAATTGATATCCTGCTCATGTAAAATAGACCTGGTGCTAGGTAGATCATAGGTATTCAGTTATTAGTAGAAGAGACAAGCCTGTAAGTGCGAGTGTCCAACAATGACGGGGAAGATGAGAAGCCTATACTTATATTTGTCTAATCACACGTGCTCAGAGAAATATTCATGACGCATTTTAATTTAAATACCTTGAACATTTGTAAGGTTTTTTTTTTAAATGTTCATGGTTTTTATGCTATAGGCAAATTAGTTTTAAATTTTCCATGATCCAATTTGATCCATCGAACTAAATCTAATGTTCGGATAATGCTCAGAAAAAGAGAGACAGATAGGTCATTTGCGCTCTATTTCTTTCGATGAATACATTTAAAGCTGTCTCTCCTACTCTATGATAATTACTGTATGATAATAGGACCGACGCTGTGATAGCCCAGTGGTGAGACCGTGCGACTCTCTATAGATGAACATGGGTTCAAACCCGGGCCTACCAATGAGTATTTCTATTAAAACGTATATATATTTCTATTAAAATGTGTTTAATTGATACTTGCAATTTATCACACGCTTTTCGGTGAAGGAAGACATCGTTAGGAAACATGCATATCTCTAGAGAATTCTAGGGATATATGTAACCTACCAATCCACATTGGAGCAGCGTGGTAGGTCCTAGCTCCAATCCTTACCTCCAATAAACGGAGAGAGGAGGCCTATTCCCAGCAGTGGGATATTAACAGCCCGTTACTTTACTTTTTTTATATACCACCGAAGGGCGTAGGAGTCTTAAGGCATTAGAATAGCAACCCCGCACCAGAAAACTCAGCGTCGTCAGTCCCTTAGGTGGACTGATGGGCTCAAAGAGATCGTGGGGAGCCGCTGGATTCAACCGGCAAAAAATCGTGTAATGTGGAGATTCCGGGAATCCGTGAGCTGTGTTTAGCAGAGGATGTCGGTTGAAGAAGATCAATAGGATCGTACCGGGTGGATCCCGTGAATCCCTGAGCTATGTTCAGCAGAGGATGTCGGTTGAAGAAGATAAATAGGACCGTACCGGGTGGAACAGCATGGAGTGGGAGACACGAGGCTGCGGCGCGGCCAGCTCGTGCTTGTCCGGCAGCAGCAGCTGCCACGTGTTCCGCGGGATGTAGTACGCGTACAGCCCCGAGTACTGCGGGCTGGCGAGCTCCTCGCTGGAATCAAACTGCTGACCTTTTAAGGCCCGAACTCCACCAAAGCGGATGGTAATATGAGAGGACGACAAAAAGAGGACCAGTTGGACACACTACCTGCCTATATCATCATCCTCCTGCCCTTATCCCACTCTAAGCGGAGTCGGCACAACATGTACAAACATGTAGTCAAATGATTTGGCTACGTATTTTACCGGCCGCCTGCCTGACGTCAACTTACCTTAGTCGCCTTTTACGACACCTCGGTAAGAAATGAGTATAGTCTATTCTACTTAGCCGGATACCACACGGCGGGCACTGCCTGCCTATATGAGCAGGCTAAAACGTATTCAAGTTCTATTTTGGAAGTCTCCTTTTAAATGGGTTTTTGTTAGTAAAGATTGTGTGTGTGTGTGTGTGTATGCGCGTGCGTGTGTGGGTGTGTGCGTGCGTGTGCGTAAATAAATAAATTCTTTATTTCTGTTCCAAAAAATTTCCAAAACTTACATAACAACAACAATTTACAGATTTTCGTAATCGTAACGTCATCGTTTCACCGATCGCTAAACTAGAATCGTGAGATTCTGTGCTTTAGCTACCGGCTCTCTTAGAGGTGTGTGTGTGTGTGTGTAGGTAGTGCCCAAACTTCAAGCTTTGACTGGCCCTTGGCGCAGTTGGCAGTGACCCTGTCTTCGGCTCCGCGGGTCGCGGGTTCGATTTCCGCCGAGAACTAACATTTTCTATTTAGAATTTGTTGGTTCTTCGAGTCCGGGTGTATATATGTATTTAAGTATGTATTTATTGTTGAGTTGTCTCTCACCCATAACACAAGTATTAAGTTACTTACTTTGGGGCTGGACGACCGTGTGTGTAAATGTCCCATATATTTATTTATTTATTATTTCACGTATTCAGCTCCTTCGTACTGATGCGTTCGACTCACGTGTTGGCGGGCAGCACCCGGCCGCCGAACACGTACAGGGTCTGCGTGTCGGGGTCGAGGCACATCTGGTGGTCGAACACGAGCCGCGGCCCGCCCGCCGCCGCCGTGTCGCCGCACACCAGCGACCACGTGCCGGCGCACACGTCGTAAGAGTACAGGTCGCTCTAGAACAATGGTAAATAAATAATAAATTTGACTGGCACAGTGGGTAGTGTTTAAACGAAATATTTTTATGTAATTGTTTTGTACAAATTGACGCGCGACGCGGCGCGACCGGCCGGATCAACGACCTTTCTGGATTCTATTGCCGCCGGTCGTGTCCGCCAGTTAGTAACGTTTTGGATTACGATAAGTACAGGCGGCGCGTGCCCGTATACGGCATTCTGTTACAACACGCACGTGTAATTTTGCGTTATTCGGGTGTTATTTTCAGTAGTGCCACGACTGTATTGACTTTTGATATTGATATAAGTATTTAGATTCCTGTAGATTCCCCGATATAGGGACGATTCAATGACGTGTGACCTTACGAAGGTTGTGTGCACAGCGGGTGTTATTTGTGTTACTTAACCGCATTGGTAAAGTGTATACTCCGGGAGAAACAGACATTACGTGTCCGTGGAAGACTGCAGAGGCGAGCCAACGGTTTCCGGAATCGGCCAAGTACATACAAGCACGCACACACACGTACACATATACACGCAGTGATTCATGAGGCCGGACCGCATACAGCTGACGGCCACATAAGGTAGGTTGAGACGCCGAGACGACGGGCCCAGGTCTCGGAGGTTGTTTCATCCGCCCGCACGTTTGTGCGGAACAGTAATGTTTGCTAATCGCGACGACAGGTGGTACATTGCAACGAGCTATTGAGTGTCGATTGTGTTCACATATAGTCAAACGTTTTTGCCACTTACTGTTAGTGTGCCCGCCCGGTGACGCTGTCAAAGCCTTCAAGGCTAAACAGCATTAGTTAGTTTCCGAAAAAAAACCACTAGTGCCAAGTAACCTCAAGTATCCACAAATAGTCATACCTATTTTATAGTATTCAAATAAAGTGATATTAGAACAGTGCAGTTTAATTCAGAGGAGCTAGGTTTGTGGGAGAGTTATCTCCAGGCAGTGACCCTGCCTACAGCTCCGCGAATCGCGATTTCGATTCCCGCCGAGGGCCAACATTTTCTATAAACAATTTGTTAATTCTTCGAGCCTGGGTGTTTTTTTTTATTTAAGTATTTATTTAAGATTATATATGTAGTATATTTACCAGTCGTATGTCACACATAACACAAGTATTAAGTTACTTACTCTGGGGATGGACGACCGTGTGTGTAAGTGTCCCATATATTTGGACAGTACCCACTGCACCAACGGGCCACAATTTCACATTATTATCGACACCGTCATGCATTTCAAAGGAGACTCTCAGAATATCACATATCTTTGGGCCCAGACATCGTCATTATTCTCGTGCCCTTATCCCACTCTAAGTGGGGTCAGCGCAAAATGTAATAAACCTGTTGTTAAATGATTTGACTAGGTATTTTACGACCGGCTGCCTACCCAATGACGACAACAGTTATCAAATAACATCAACAACAACAGTTTGTATAACAAACTCTCTGACAATATCAAAAGTATGACAGTTCCTAATTTTAAGAAAATGCTGTTTAATTATTTACTGGATAAACTTTATTATAACATTAATGAATTTTTGGCAGATTGTAATTTATGACATTTAGATATAACATTTACACATTTGACATTATTTTTCCTTAATTTGACTAAAATTTATAATGTATTAATTAATTCTTTAATAATATAATGTTTGCACGCCTGCAAGGCAGAATATGTAAGATACGATGATTTAACTATTAAGAACTTTGTACTCATATTCCGCAAATAAAGAAATAAATAAATAAAATACGGCGGGTCAACTTACCTTAGTCACATTTTACGATATCTCGGTAAGAAACGAGGGTGGTCTATTCTATTCAGTCGGATGTCACAAGGCGGCAATTAGACATATAAGGCAACTCTTTGGGCCCAGGGATTACAATTATCATTTTTGTGTTTTTAAAAAGACAAATATTTGCTATCATAGTGTCGATTTTTTTTTTTTTCTATGGGGGAAGTATAAAAAAAGAATTATAGTTTAAGGTTATGTACAAGCTAAATACCGTATCATCTTCCTGCCCTTATTCCACTGCCAAACATGTTGTCAGATGATTTGTCTGTGTATTTTACGACCGGCCGCTTGCCTGACGTTACAACTTACCTTAGTCGCCTTTTACGACACCTCGGTAATAAATGAGGGTGGTCTATTCTACTCAACCGGATACCACACGGCGGTACAAGTCAAATACCATAATAACGCATTAAAAACGACAGGATTTGTGATGAAAAATATAACAAATAACTATAAGGTATAACCATTAAAGTAAAAGTTGATCATTTATTTTTATCGTAAAAAATACACAATTATATATTATTGAAATAATAATATGTGGCAAGAGTGGCCGCTGAATTTCTTGCTGGTTCTACTTGGTAAGAGCACCTTTCCTAACCAGCCGTAGCTTTATTGTTCCGCGCAAACGTGCAGACGGATGAAACAACCTCCGGGACCTGGGCCCGTCGTCTCGGCGTCTCAACCTACCTTATGCGGTCGTCAGCTGTATGCGGTCCGGCCTCATGAGTCACTGCGTGTATATGTGTACGTGTGTGTGTGTACTTGTATGTACTTTCCCGAAACCGTTGGCTCGCCTCTGCAATCTTCCACGGACACGTAATGTCTGTTTCTCCCGGAGTATACACTTCACTATATCGGTTAAATAACACCCGGTGTGCACACAACCTTCGTAAGGTCACACGTTATTGAATCGTCCCTATATCGGGGAATAGTAACTCAACGCGCACTAAAACCGTGGACGGTCGCGTCTTCTCAAACGCTTCACTGGATTAAACGCGTCACTAAATACTTATATCAGTCTCAAATGTCAATAAAGTCGTGTCACTACTGAGAATAACACCCGAAACGCAAAATTACACGTGTGCGTTATACAATAAAGCCGTATACAGGCGCACGCGGCCTGTCCTTATCGTATTCGAAACGTCACTAACTGTCGGCCGCTCGCGTCGGCAATCGAATGCATAAAGGTCGTTGATCCGGCCGGTCGCGTCGCGTCGCGCGCGTCAATTTATTCAAAACATTCATTGTAATTTGACGATTCAAAAGTGCTTGTGAAAGCCAACTTGAATAAAGAATTAAGTATTTGAATTCGATTTATTACTCACGTGCATGTTGGTGGGCACCCGTTGCGCGTTGTCCAGGTAGCGGCCCAGCGTGTAGAGCCGCTCGTGCACCGGGTCGAACACCATCTTGTGGCAGGAGCGCGGCGAGGGCCCCCCCACGGCGCCACTGTGCGCGCACAGCAACGACCAGCGCTCGCTGCTCGTGTCGAAGCTCCACAGGTCGTCCAGGTCCTCCGAGCCGTTCCAGCCGCCGAACAGGTATAAGGTACCTGTAACAGGCACACTCTTTTATCAGTTTCACCTGTATGTATCTAAGTATAGTACCCAGCAATAAATAATGCACATCGACGTTTACAACGAAACAGCCGGCCAGTTCGGTGTCGTAGAGCGCTGTCACTGTCACACACGGGTTCGTCGGTCTGTGCAACAGAGACAATGCTCTATGAAGCAGAGTCTAGCCGATTTCTCTCTCTAATATCTCAATAATGAGTTTTCTATTAAAAGTTGTGTCTAATTGATAATTGCAATTTATCACACGATTTTCGGTGAAGGAAAAACATCAGAGAAAACCTGCATATCTCTGGAGAATTCTGGAGATATTTGTTACCTATCAATCCGCATTGGAGCAGCGTGGTAGGTCTTAGCTCCAACCGTACTGTCCAAAAAAAAATGGAGAGAGGAGGCCTATGCCCAGCAGTGGGATAGTAACTGGCCGTTGTTTTAGGTGTACTTTACCAGAATTAGGATCGACGACGAGCTGGTGTCCGCCTCGAGGTCCAGGTCGGCTGCTGCAGCTCCCGCACGCCGTGTTACACTGTTCGGTCCTCTCCCCTCCATTCGAGCTCGCCTCCTGCAACATATACACTTATGAGTTTTCTTCTTCTGCAATCAGTCTCTCATTACAGAAACTATAACAGAACTACTTAGCTATATTCCACGTGTGTTAAGCGAATCCTAGGTGTATGAAGCAGTCAAAATTCACGTACCTTACACATGCAGGACACAGTCACCACAGGCATCCCAAGACGCCTCCATCAGCAACAATTGACTGGCCCGTTGGCGCAGTTGGCACTGACCCTGTCTTCGGCTCCGTGGGTCGCGGGTTCGATTCCCGCCGAGAACCAACATTTTCTATTTAGAATTTGTTGGTTCTTCGAGTCTGGGTGTATATATGTATTTAAGTATGTATTTAAAACTATATATGTATATATTTACCAGTTGTCTCTCACCCATAACACAAGTATTAAGTTACTTACTTTGGGGATGGACGATCGTGTGTGTCAATGTCCTATATATTTGTTTATTATTATTATTAATTAACACAAGCAATACACACAACCACCACTACAATCTCTACGATCGTTTCGCCCCGAAATCGAAGCATCATCAGGAGGATAGGCTCTACGACAAAATCGTAATGCGATTACGATTTTGTCTGTTATAGTTTCTGTAATATGGAATTCCGCAAAGTAACGCCTGCTTCTATAAAAGGTCATTACTGAGGATCGTGGTCACTTGAGCCCTTTTTTCTTACGATGTCTCCATCTATTCCGGTTTAAACTAGCCCTCACTGCTTGATCTATCAAGTCCTCACCCACCACGTCCTAATCCAAATTCTAATTTGGATGACCATGTGGCTTCTTTTACTTGGTCAGGCCATCGTGTTGGCGACCGGCCTTGTAGTCCCTTGCCTTCTGTGTTGCCAACAATGACCAGCTTTTCAAGGTTGCTATCTCTTCTTCACGTTATGTGGCCGAAATACGAAAGTACGTGGTTGTCTTGAATAGTTCTAAATAAAAGTCCGAAATAAAAAAGAAAAAAAAAAAAAAAAAAGGCGAAAGCATATTAGATATATGCTGTCGCTGACTTTTTGTGTGAAAGCCACTATGACCAAAATTTTGAATCATTAATTTAATGAAATTTGATACTATTTTACCAAGCACATTTTAGTACATACGATATATGTACTCTATGTAACTCTTATAAAAATCAATACATTTGTCGTTTTCAGTATTTCATGTAGATAAACTTTGTCTTTCACACCAAGAAATTTGGCCGAATCATTTAAGAGTTATCACGATATGATTGACTTCAATTGAGCACCATAGAGTGCGTACTATGCGTGGTGCACGGAGATTGTTTGGATTTCGACAGTTTTGAAGTTAGCCTTCTAACATTTTGGATGTACGAGCAACTAAATATATGTTTTTGAATGTTAAGTAAAATAAAGATTTTTTTATCTAAAATGATCGGTCACGAAACTTAATGTGGCAGACCAAATTCCACGTGAGCGAAGTCGCGGGATAAAGCTTGTATCAATATAACTCTCATTCAATTCATTCAATTTAATTAATTGCGATTTTGTCGTGGAGCCTATTCTCCAGATGATGCTTCGGTTTCGAAGCGAAACGATCGTCAAGTTTGTGGTGGTGGTTGTGTGTTCTGCTTGTGTGCGTTGCTGCAGGTGAAGGCGCCTTGGGGTGCATGTGGTGGCTTGTCCTGCATGTGTGAGGTGCGTAAATTTTGCCTGCTTCATACTCATTGGCTTTGCATGCATTCGCTTAACCCGTGCGGATTATATCAATCTATCAACCAAAGACTGTATAGGTTAGTAGTAGCCCGTACATCATTATGGTCCTTCGAGCCGGATCTGAACATGCGATCTATGGACGGTCAATAACTCACGTTGGAGTCCTGGCGGGGATCGCGGTCCGCACACGATAAATCCGCAGGTCGGCCGCGCGGTCGCGGCGGCGGCGGTGCGGCGTCGTCGCACGCAAGCCGCTCCTCCACCTCGACGGAGCAGCCGCACAGCTGGCGCCACTCGGGCGAGTACGGCTGCCAGGACATATACCAGTCCAGCTCGCCGTCTGTACAGAAACATCTATTACTGGACAACCCCCTGGGTTGCGGTCGAACAGGGTGTAGGACGGCCGATTAATAATTATAACACAGCTATCCGAAACCTGATTTATTAATGCTTTACCAATTAAATTAGGTTTGAGGTTATTAGTTTTTTACAATGCACGATACACAGCCGAACGCAATGCAATGAATTAATAAAGGTTCTAAGAAGAAAGAAAGGGGCTCGATACAATCTGACGTCTTGCTTATATACAAGTACCGCGAACCAAACGATAGCGAGCATTTTTTCGATGCAGCGCCATCTGGTTTGATTCGCAGTACTATATATCGTAAATGCGTTATCCAATTACCTCAGGACGATAATACGCATGAGGATTCGTGGATTTGGAGAAAACATCTGTAGGCCTACCATGAACTTTCAAATAATGCAAAAGTAATAATAAAATTATTGTGCTATAATCCTCGATACAGTAAATAGAAAATATATATAGTGTTAAATGTATAGTAACGACAAAATCGCAAAGCTTTGCGATTTTGTCGTGGAGTCTATATCCTGATGATGCTTCGGTTGCGGGGCGAAAAGATTGTTGAGTTTGTGATGTGAACGTGTGTAGTGCTTGTGTATTTTGGTGGAAGTGGTGGAGGTTTGTGCATGTGGTTTTACGAATCCTGCACGTATCGAGTATGAAAATAAGGATAGTCCACTATACATTTAACACTATATATTTTTTCTAATTACTGTATCGCGGATTATAGCAAAATAATTTTATTATTACTTTTGTATTATGGATCTGCGCACAGTAACGCCTAATTCTATATTTTTTTTAAATAACGATTCAATCCAAAGACACTACCTAAGTCGAACTTCTTTCTTTTCGTATCATGAAGTGTGGATTGCATAGGTCATATTGTTTGAAAAGAATAACGTTATATGAACTATAGATAACTGTCTCTTTTACTCACATGTTCTTAGGACGAATTCCGAACGCTCATTCGGCAACGACTTAAACTGTGCGTCTTTAAGACGTGATAGTATGAAAAAGCAAAACAATTGAGTCGCAATAAGAGTTCATGTTAGGCCTGCTAGTGACTCAAAAGTAATGAAAATATTATTGATAAAAAACTGCTTTGCTTGGGAAGTCATATTGTGAATGCGTGACAAGAGCATATATGTTAATGAATATAGAAAGTTTCGATATATTACTGCAAGGGGCAAAAGAAAGAGGTACGCGCGCACATTTTCTTTCTCTCTTCAGGCTCATTCTTTTAACATAGATTATAGCATAATTATATTATCATTACTTTCATATAGATCTCAGCAATAACGCCTAGTTTCATAAATTACTTTGATGGTCACCAATTCAGAAACTATATAATAGAGACATGACGAAGCAGATTGTTTTGTAAGTATATAGCTATAGAGGAAGCACGTTCTCTAATGTTGATTGTTACGACCATACGAAAAGACTTCGTAATGGATATGTTATACAATTCAAATCGGAAGGGGACAGTTTCCGAACATGCAAAAAGAGTTCGTACACAATATGTCATAGAGTTCAAATTCGCTTGACGCTAACTCTCTGGAACATTCACTTTGTTTACGAATCGTGTTCGCTATCCCCCCCCCACTAGGACTCGCGAATGTTCGCGAACATTAAGCGGACTTATCGTGCGCCTCGACTCTCAGTTTCTGAATAGCGATCAAGAGCGAATAACGCAGCGAAAATCAATTGAAATAATAGTTACCTCGGCTTTCTTATTGGACAATGAACTGCATAGAGACGTTGCAAGTGAAGTTGAAAGTGTTTTTTTAACGAATCACCAGGTATTTTCATTCAAATCCACTAACAATATGTATGTAATAATATTTATACCTTTGGCAGCCTCGTCAAATATTTGCTCAGCCAGCTTATAATCCCCGTTCTCCACCAGAGCGTTCCAGAGACGAGCCTGCACCGCACCTTCAAGCTGAACGCCGCTCTCCCGCGAGAGCGCCTCGAAGGCGTCCCTATATCGGCGTCGGCGCAAATGCTTTAGCAAAATCCGAACCGCTTCCTCCTCTTTGCGCTGAAATCAAATCAAAATATTCTTATAATCTATACTTATTATAAAACAAAGTCCCAAAAAGCTGTCTGTATGTAATCGATTTTCTCAAAATCTACCGAACGGATCTTTGTACGGTTTTCACCAAAAGATTATGCAATACTTTCGGATGGTTAAGGTAAATAGTGCATAGCGGTATTATGTAAATTGTGTTGAAGAGATCGCGCAGTTGTTAAAAAACTTGCTTGCTCGGAGCTTTAGTCTCGTACGCTGCGTAAACCAGCTGAGATACGCTAAGGTAATGTACTAGAGAATTGTAGAGCTATAAAACTACCACAAAAAAGTCCGCGATGGCATGCCCTATCTCTTATGGTAAACTCACAATAACTACTTTTACGTTTAAAATTTGAATTGTAGAAAAAAAAATGTGACACGCAGATTTCCACGCGGCACAGCTAGTCAAAAATAAAATAATCCTCTTACTATTCAAGTAATTGCCGTGTGGTATCTGGCTGAATAGAATAGACCACCCTCATTTCTTACCGAGGTGTCGTAAAAGGCGACTAAGGTAAGTCGACCCGCCGTGTGGTATTCGGCTGAGTAGAATAGACCACCCTCATTTCTTACCGAGGTCTCGTAAAAGGAGACTCAGGTTAGTTGACCCACCGTGTGGTGTCCGGTTGAGTAGAATAGACCATCATCTTTCTTACCGAGGGGTCGTAAAATACGACTAAGGTAAGTTGACGTCAGGCAGGCGGCCGGTCGTAAAATACGTAGCCGAGTCATATGATAACGTGTTTTTAACATGTTGTGCCGACCCCACTTGGAGTGGTATAAGGGCAGGAGAATGATGATGATCTTAATATTCAAGTAAGTTTTTTACAAACACTTTCAAATCGTCAAGGATCAATTAGATTTAATGAAGCTACAACTGGTTCGGAATGTTGCTCTTAACGAGAAGAACTAGAAAGAAACTCTGTGGTTGCTCTTTTTAAAATTCAATTCTTTGAACTAGTGACATTTTCTCATTACTTTGCTGTAAAAGGTTAGGCTTAAAGTTTCATAGTTCCTCATAGTACTATATAGTTTTCTATTACTTTATTTAAATAAATGAATTAACTTTATTATTTATCATCGACCACTATAAATACATAACCCTTTATCTGTTAAGTCAATAAACTTAAAAGTATAGACCATTTGTATTGTTAAGGACATGTTGAGATAATAAAGTAATTAAGAGAGAAAACAATTTTAATGGCCAAATTCTATAGCATACAATGTATTCATTTAGCCTCTAATCAATACTAATATTATTAATACGAAAGTCTGTGTGTTTGTCTGTCTTGGACACTATCATATCTAATTTGCTGAACCGATACTGAAGAAATTAAGTACAATTAAAGTTTACACACTAGGGTCACATAAAGTATTAATAAATGCTGTTTTTCCTTCGGGAACAATGGAAAAAACATATTGCATTATTGAGGGTACTTAACCGCTTAAGGTGGGGCGACTCAAGTCGCGTGTTCGACTAGTAGATGCAAAAGTACTGTCTCGGCTGTTACTATCCCATTACCAGCAAAGGCCCTGCTCTTCCTATTAGAGCGATGGGTTGAAGCTTAGAACCACCACACTGCTTCAATGTGGATTGGTAGGTGACACATATCCCAGGAGTTGGTTCATTAAAGTGTTTAAAAAAATGTAAATGTCAACTAGGCACAAAAATTCATTAATGCCTCCATGGGATTTGAACCTGTCAGCCCATACAAGAATCACACATCTTCTCAATGGACTGTCTTGAGTGCCTTCAGCTTCGCGTTTCGCGGTTTCGATTTCCGCCGAGCGCAAACATTTTCTATAAACGAATTCTTGGTTCTTAGAATCTTGGATGTATATTTATATTTAAGTATGAATTTAAATTTATAGATATATATATTATTTACCAGTTGTCTCTCACCCGTAACAGATGTATTAAGTTATTTATTTTGGACACATAAGACTGTATAATTATCCTATATATAATATTTATTTTATTTATAATTAAATAATTACTCATATTTACGTTTCCTGAAAATCTGACTATTGGTATTAAGAACATCATTAAAGTTTCTCATTTAAAGTGGGTCAAATTTACTTGCAAGATTCCACCTTCACATACAAACATAGCAAGTTGAATAAATGCTTTTTAAAAAGCAGCATATAAGAATATACAAATATTACCAGATTTATTGTGTCCATAGCTGAAGTGATCAAATCTTCATGATTCTTCCCTTGCAACTCCACATACCATATGGTGTAATTGTATGCAGGACCCCATGATTGGAGAGGCACTATCTTGATGTACCTGACAGGTAGATACAGGCCATCAGATGTCCTGTGCCTTAATTTGAATGTTTCCGCAGCACAGTCCTTTTTAAGACCACTGGATGAAAAGAAAAGTTACTGAACATTGTTAAGAAATATATAAGAAATTCTGGTAAAACAACATTTCAGTTGTAAATCAATAAAGTTAATATATAGATACCGGCTATACTCACGTCTAATTTTATCGGATTAGCGCGACTAGTTTCGAACCCATCCGGGGCACTTATTCATGAGCTCTTTACACGTCCTCACCGCCGCGTTAACGCAATAACTGCAGTTCCCGCAGCGTCGAGCTAATCCGATAAAATTAGACGTGAGTATAGCCGGTATCTATATATTAACTATGTATAGTTTAAATTTAAAAATCAATAAAGTTTTTCTGACTCACTTGATACTTAAACATAACACACATACATATTGCATGCTTCGTAATACCTGAACTCAAAAAAGTTGTTTTGAAGCAAGTACAAATAAAACATAGTGTAGCACCTAAAAAACCAGAGTGCTAAAGAGACACATAACTAGAAAGAGTAAGAAAACACTTGCCTTTTTAATAGTTCATTATTTTAGTCATAGATGGCATTAAAATAAAGATAACAATGTATTAACAATAAAGATAACCATTAAGCCTTATTTCAAATTTTGACTCTAGTACTAAACATGCAAGAGTGAATGCATATAAATAATCACACTTTAACAAATACACACATTGGGAGAAAAATTGGTGAGAAAAATGAGAGGAGACTGAGGAAGAAAGAGAAAGAGATTTCTATTAGAATTTGAGTATTCTTATTAAGCTATTGCATAGCTTCTATTGCAGGCCTTGAGCTCGGAACCCGAATCAAGAAATTGCATAACGAAAAACCTAACACCGCCTACTCCGACGGGCACAGCAGTGATACTTTTTAGTAGCGATCTGAACGCACACACCAGTTCACGGGTTAATGACTTTTTGAAATATCAAGCTTGTCTCTTTACTTCAGCAGCCCGCCTTTAGGTGGCATTGGTTGTATTTGAAAACTACCGTAATCAGCTGTTTGTGAGAAAGTATATAGGTGTATAGGTATTTTTTATCATCTACATACAACAGTGAATAAAATAATAATAAAATAAATATATAATTGTAATTGTATAAGATGATAAAAAATGCTATGCAACAGCTTTACCGCGGCAGTCTCCGAGTGCCACACATATTTTTTTAATATAAATTATGCATAAAACTTACCCAGTCAATAACAATGACAAATTATTCTCCTCCGTACCACCATATATTTGAAACTTTTTGAGATCGCTAACATGCGCTTTAATATATTTGCCAAACATTATGGTCTCCACAATGGAAGGTGTTTGCAGCTTCAGCATTATAAACTGTAATGGAGTGGTGCTGTCTGTGAACCATCTGGAGAGCTGATCCGGAGGATTATTTACCATTATATTCCTAAAAAAAAGTAAATATAAGCAGGGTTCAACTGTTAAATCAAACGAAGTACAAAACCTGTAATTTAAGCTACATTATATAAAAACTAATGCTTTGTTCTGAGTAGCTTTACATGATCAAATTAGAAATGAAGAGATCGATATCAAAGTGACTTAGTCTAACAGGTGGGTAGCATTAGTGAGAAAATAGCCACCCAGTAGGTAGCCAACCTACTGGTTTAACCGGCAACCTAATAAAAGGTCTCAGAGAGCCGCTGGCTTTAAACGGAAAGATTTAATGAGGTATTCAATGATTATTTTCATTAAATTCTTAAAAGTAAAATTAAATTTGATACTTTATACATATTAATGGTATTGATAACATAGCTAGTTAGATTTTAAGGGTTGCCTACACTACCATTAAGATCATATTTATGTATCAAGTAATGATTAGTAAAGCCCAATTTATTTATTAACAGTAAAAGTCTTTTAATGTTAATAAAAATATTATCGTTTTAAATACTACCATTTGAAATAACACCCATACCGTTTAACTCTAAATTGGTTATTAGAAACATAAAATTGTTAATACGCCTGGAGTTGTAATATTTTAAGCAATAAAAGTAAATAAAAATAACGCCCGGGAATAGCAAAAAAACTTATTTACGTAATGTGAAACATACTCTGGCAAATAATTCGCCGAATAACTCGAATACTTGTATATAGAATAATTTAACATATTCGTTACATATTGTTCATCCATCTCGATAAAAAAAGATTAAATTGAATCGGTTAATAAAAAATATATATAAACCCTCGCAAATCACAGCACACACAAATAACCACAGACTACATATTTATCATAGATATTTATTATTTAATATACCCTACCCCTTGTTAGCACGGACGTAAAAATTACTTCGCGTTATAATTCCACAATAGACGTTATAAGAAGTTTCGTATGGTATATTCAGCTTAACGCCCTCGCCCTAACGTCTAAAATGGAACACTGCACGATAAAAATACGTCGCGATATAAATACGCTGTCGTGTGAACAGATACCTGGATAGAGATCTTTCATTCTGAAAGTGCACGCCCCTCCAATGTCTTACTCACAGACAGAAAACTTATGTACAGACGAAATACACGCAAACTTGTTATTCTAATTGGTTACTCAGTTGCCGGACAGACACGAAAGTAGGAGCACGCATCGATTATTGCCAAAAGTACAGTTAGCATGTCATAAAAAAAGAGGATAAATATTTTTTATTTTAAATAATAATTAGATAATTTTTTTCTTTAATAGAAAATATAGAGAATTTTATAAAACTATGTGGCGAAAAAAAACGGGCAAAATTAAAATAATGTAATTTGGTGGAGGGGCGTGCACTTTTAGAATAAAAGATCTTTACCCATTTGTTTCAATTCAACGTAATTTTTACGCGCGATAAAAATCCTCTCGTGCGTACGAGGGGTAAACAGTCTTATTACCTATGTAATGTACCTACAATCAAAATATTTTATCAATAATTTTATTTATGCCCTAGAATCTAACTGATACGGAGAAAAGTAAAGAAAGTATTATTTTACTAAAATCCGCAATAAAAGAAAATATATATAATGCTAAATGTCGTGCAAACTATCCGTTCTCATTCTGAATACGCTGAATTCCTAACTCATTGACTAGCCGCCACAAATAACATAACAATACACAACCACCACACACATTCACTACCACGATCTCAACAGACAAGTTACATTTTTTTTAATTACTTTAAGCCGTTACAGCCGTATAACACCACACTGACGAAAAGGCCGTAAATCCTTTGGGACTAAGGCTTGGATTATCAAGGTTATAATGGGGAATAATGAATTGAAGTAGGTAGGTACTTTCCTAAAAGATAGTGAGTTATAATGCATGGGTTGTTAATTTTCGAGTGCATTAGTCTCCATAGCTCCTATGATATGGATTTAGACCATATGATGTAAGGAATTATAATTCTAATTATTAAATGTATAATCAATGGCGGTTAAGGCATATGTTTTTTTGCCCATATAATGCCATGGCGGGTTGAATATATTTATATAAATTAAATTCTCAGAAAATCCTTTTTAAAGTCTATTTTAGCCTTACCTGTAATAAAATACATACCTAAATTGCGTTTTTGTATTATATATATACATGTATGGAAATCTAGGCCTGTATTATGCCTTGAAAGATTAGATTCCAGATTCTGTAAATAAATTCATAGAAAACATAAATATTATTATTAATTTATTTTTAAGTGATTACTTATTACTTTATACATAATTAATTTGAATTAGCTAATTTGTTTATTGTATTAAAGAGTAGTTAAAAATTGGTGTTTATTTATATTATTATATATATTTCCGTTTTAGTTTCGACTTTGTGGACAACATGAGATTATTTTATTGTATAGTTTTAGTAATAATTTTACAAATATTTGAAATTTATACTTTAATAGTAGATGACTGTGCTCGCATCAATAATTTAGATGAAAATATTCTCAATAATTTAACCAAAGCAGTCATTCCAGAGTTAAGCGGAAAAAGGAAGGGAGAAGCTGGAAAAATTGCAGTCATTGGTGGTTCAGTTGAATATACTGGCGCTCCTTACTTTGCTGCAATATCGTCTTTGAAGGTAATTCCATTTATTTCTGTTATCTACAAATGAGGCCAGTAAGAATATTGATAATTTTGTTGGCTCAACATTAAATATAGTTGATACCATTTTTTTTTTCACAGGTTGGAGCAGATATAGCATATGTGATTACAACAGAAACTGCAGCACCAATAATAAAAGCTTACAGTCCAGACCTTATTGTCATTCCACATAATTCTTTAAATATTAGCTCATTACTGTCCAGGGTACACATAGTTGTTATTGGACCAGGTTTAGGCAGGTCATCAGAAGGATTAAACTTGGCGTACCATGTAATTAACATTTGTAAGGAATTGCGTTTACCATTAGTTATTGATGCTGATGGACTGTATGCTATTTATAAAAATGTAAAAATTATTAAAGATTATCCAAGTCCCGGTGTAATCTTAACACCCAACACTATTGAGTATAAGAGATTAAAGGAAGCTGTGCCTGTCAATTTTCAACCATGGAATAAATATTGGGGACATTATGTTACAGTATTGCAGAAGGGTGAAAAAGATATGTATTTATCAAGTAATAGTAACTTTGATTGGTCTCTCAAGGAAGGTGGTTCTGGAAGGCGTGTTGGTGGTCAAGGTGATATTTTAGCAGGTGCTTTAGGAACTTTTTTTAACTGGGCACTGAAGGCCAATCTATGTGAAACAGATATATCAACAGAATTAGCACAAAGTGTGGCATCTTATGCAGCAGCTAAATTTACAAGAACTTGTAACTCCAAAGCTTTTAATATATATGGCAGAAGCATGATTACTTCAAACATGATAAATGAAATGCATTCAGCATTTGATGACTTATTTCTGTAATAATGTGAAGTAAATAGTTGTTTTTAAATTGTGTAAATTTAATTATATAGGCATTGTTCAATCTACCCTAATGTTTGTGTTAATTTAATCACTCAACGGCTAATAGTCCTAATAGTATTTATATTATTTTGCTTTAAATAAAATGTAGGTCTCTTCATGGGAACGCCACACCCCACGATCCCATGAAAAGACCTATGTCCAGCAGTGGACGTCCATCGATTGACGAAGAAGTAAAATGTTCCTATATTTTTTTTATGAAAGGCCTTAAAAGATCTGAATCCAGGCTGTTAAAAAATTAATAAAAAAGAAAAATATTTTGAAGAAACATTAATTTGAATTGTTTTTTAATATTTAAACAAATAGAGGTCTTAATTTTTTTTTAAGGTATAGTAAATCTCGTTTGTATTTTTTTATTATAGAATACCTTATTGCTTCAGCTGGGAGTGTATGAGTTTATAGGATACCAATGCACAACTCTGTGTGGGGCCAGGATTGTGGGTTTTAGCTTCTACCCTTCTGTGAAGAGAAAAGAAGTACTTTTGCTATAAATAGTAACAGATCACTACTTTACTTTTTTCCTTGCTCAGTTTCAGTTACTGAACTTCACTCGCTTGTATTAATAATATTAACTTTTAATAAGTAGGTAGGTACCAGCCTATTCAAAACTTTTTACTATTGCTTAGATTTTATTATCTATCCGCCGGCGCAGAGTAACGAATGAGTTATGTGACACTTTTCTTTTGCCATTTTGACAGTTGCAATGTGAAAGTATTCGTTTTGAAACATTTACCTTTCATACATTGTGCGTACTTAATTTTTTAAATTACAATAACTTCATCTTACAATCATCGTAATTCACTCTTCTCATTTTAGTCAACCTCAATATGCTAGTCAAATGTTTGTTTGTAAAATATAATAAATTTTGCGAAAGAAATTTCTTTTATAGGTTTTAGAACGTATGGTTATAAATTTTTCTTATCAAAATATTGTTTAATTCCGAAAGAATGTCTTGTAATTGTGCACTGTTGTAAATATTCTTCAGATTTAATGGAGACGTAATTGGAGATAATTGACATAATGGAAGAGGAAATCGATGAATGTGTAAGAAAGAAGATACAATGGCAACAGTTGCCTGGAAATCTTAAAAAGGTGTTAAACTAAAGAAATTACGTGTTTACATTTTTGTATTACGATTTTATTTTATCGAGTTTTTGATTATGATCGGCAATTATATTTTAACATATCAAGTTTAACAGCATATAAATTAAGTGACATAAAATATTTGTTTCAGCTTTTAAACGATTCTCCAAAAGAATATGAACGATATATATTCAATTTTAGTATTAAGAATCAGCTGCGATTTCGTGGGAGTTTAGGTAAGAAATATAAAGTAGTCGGAACATTAATATGATACACTTACTTTCTATTTTGCTACAATCTTAATACTTCAGATTCTTGTAAGAATAATAAAATTGTCATAAGGTAAATTATGTATTTTCACTTAGAATATAGAAGAAGTAAATGCTTTAAAGTGATTGTGGGTTACTATGTATGAGCGCCACCTCAGCACGTACGTATTTACGCAACCGCAGACTGATACTGTATAACAACTGTAGATTTGATATATAAATATTCAATTCTACAGTTTTTTTCACATTTATTGTATTATTATGTCAGGAGCAGTTGGTTACAGAGTTAAAAAGGGTTTTTTAACCGAACTGCTCCTAAAAACAGGGTCGATGCCGGCTGTGCCAATACCAGTCAAGTCTATAATTCTGTAAGGATTCCAGTGCAGAGTATTACACAAAATGATGTATAATAAGAATGATAATTTTAATTCTGTATATATATATATTTACATATATAGTTATTAATTTTACAGTGCGGACAGTAAGAAAAGATGAGAGGAAATATTATGAAGCATTGGTACAAAACAGTATACAGAGACTTATGCTCTACCCATATCACTTGGCTGATATGATCGTTAAAGGTTTGCATGCTTTATTTTTTATAAGACAAGTTAAAAAAAGCTGTTATAAAAGATTTTAACAAAACTTTATGTACCTACTGTTAACCGTTGACGAGCTCCCTCCATCAGAGCCAATCCTGGAAACATCAGGTTATTATAAACATGAATTGTCATTGAGACTCAACCAAGCACCGGGAAGTGGGCCAAATTTAATTTGCAAGATTCCACCTTCATGTACATACATACATATAAGTCAAGTTCAATAATAGCTTTTAATAAAATATTCATAATAAAGTAATAATAAAATTATTCTGCTATAATCCGCGATACAGTAAATAGGAAATATATATAGTGCTAAATGTATAGTGGACTATCTGTTTTTTCATACCCGTTACATGCAGGATTCGTAAAAACACATGCACAAGCACTACACATGTCCACTATCACAAACACAACAATGGTTTCGCCCCGCAACCGAAGTATCATCAGGATTAAAAAGAGTGCAAAATACAAAATGAAGAATAATGTTGAAAAAATTTTAGACTCCACGACAGAATCGCAAAGCTTTTGCGATTTTTTTGCGATTTTGTCGTGGAGTCTATCTCCTCATCATCCTCAGCATCATCAGGAGATGACTCCACGACAAAATCGCAAAAAATAGCTTTGCGATTTTGTCGTGGAGTCTATATATTAGTAATGGAAATTAATAGTGTTAGTTTGTGATATTATTTATTCAACCAAATTTATTCAACATTATTTTTCATTTTGTATTTAGCACTGTTCTTTTTTTAATATCTATTTTTTTTGTAGGATTGAGAATAACTCCATTTATATATTACATTGAAGTGGTTGCTCTACTGATAGAGCTAGAGAAAAGCTATGATACTATGCCCAACTTCACTGCTGCAGATTGTAAGTACACTCTGTATATGTTTAGTTTTATACAGGTGGTATCGACCATACGACATTAATTATAATTCCAAGTACTTACACACATTAGCAACCTACATAAAAAATCAGTAAATTTAGTGAAGAAATTTAGTTACAGGAATTATTTTACGTTTTGAATAAAAAGACATGATATAGAAGGTTGAATAACCATTTCGTAATCTCAGTCGAGGACTGAGATAAGCGGTTAGCCTATATTAAGAATCGAAAGTTTAAAGTCTACCTATTTACGAAAAAATAAAAATTTTCGATAAGTATTTTAGTTTTTGACATAAATAAATAAATAATAAATATATAGGACACTTACACACACGGTCGTCCATCCCCAAAGTAAGTAACTTAATGCTTGTCTTATGGGTGATGGACAACTGGAAAATTTACTGCATATATAATTTTAAATACATACTTCAATAAAAATACACACCCAGGCTCGAAGAACCAACAAATTGTTTTTAGAAAATGTTGGCCCTCGGCGGGAATCGAACCCGCGGAGCTGAAGACGGGGTCACTACCCACTACGCGAACGGGCCAGTCCATATTAAATTTGACATACATAAGCCAAATACGAGCCAAATCGATTTTTGTTCGCATTTTAGGTATATTGATTTTAACGCCGTGTGGTATCCGGCTATATAGAATAGACCACCCTCATTTCTTACCGAGATGTCTTAAAAAGCGACTAAGGTAAATTGACGTCAGGCAGGCGGCCGGTCGTAAAATACGTAGCCAAATTGTTCCGCACAAACGTGCAGGCGGATGAAACAACCTCCGAGGCCTGGGCCCGTCGTCTCGGCGTCTCAACCTACCTTATGCGGCCGTCAGCTATATGCGGTCCGGCCTCATGAATCACTGCCTGTATATGTGTACGTGTTAGTGTGTGCTTGTATGTACTTGGCCGATTCCCGAACCCGTTGGCTCGCCTCTGCAGTCTTCCACTGACACGTAATGTCTGTTTCTCCCGGAGTATACACTTCACTATATCGGTTAAATAACACAAATAACACACGGTGTGCACACAACCTTCGTAAGGTCACACGTTATTGAATCGTCCCTATATCGGGGAACAGTAATCCCAACGCGCACTAAAACCGCGGACGGTCGCGTCTTATCAAACGCTTCACTGATTTACACGCGTTTACGTCAGTAAATCTGAGAACCACACCCAAAACGCATAATTACACGTGTGCGTTATACAATAAAGTCGAATACAGGCGCACGAGTCCTGTTTTTATCGTATTCGAAACATTACTAACTGTCGGACGCGACCGGTGGCAATCGAATGCACAAAGGTCGTTGATCCGGCCGGTCGCGCCGCGTCGCGCGCGTCTGTTTGTTCAAAACACAAATCATGTGACAACATGTTGTGCCGACCCCACTTGGAGTGGGATAAGGGCAGGAGAATCATTTAGGTATATTGATTTTAGGATATGATTTCAGGTCTTCGGTTACTAGGGATAGGTCGTAACGAGTATCTAGAGCTGGTGGGTAAGGCACGCTCTCTGGGGCGGCGCGGGCGCTCGCGTGCCGTCCGCTCGCTGCTGCCGCGCGTGCCGCTCGATGTGCCGCTGCAGCCGTGGTGGAGGGTCGAGCTTGGGTACGTGCTGGAAGAGGACGTTAAGGTAATATTTATTTGATTTATGGAAGCAAGCATATCTTTAGAGAACTCTGGGGATATGTGTAACCTACCAATCCGCATTGGAGCAGCGTTGTAGGTCTTAGCTCCAATCCTTCTCTCCAAATAAACGGAGAGGAGTCCTATACCCAGCAGCATTTTTTAAAATCAGCCTAAAATGTGTTTATCGAAAAAAAAAGAGAAAGCAAATGACGCTATCTATCTGTCAAGATAACTTTAAGTCACTCATCATCCCTCTCTATTTTTGTTGAACACTATATGTTTTATAGAAGCAGGCGTTACTCTGCGGAATTCCATATTACAAGCAATATAACAGAACTAACTACTTTGCTATAATCCACACGGGTTAAGTGAATGCATGCAAAGCTAATGTGTATGAAGCAGGCAAAATTTACGCACCTTATACATGCAGGACAAGTCACACACGCATCCCAAGGCGCTTCCACCAGTACACACAACCACCACCAAATTCTCGACGATCGTTTCGCTCCGAAACTGAAGCATCATCAGGAGGATAGGCTCCATGAGATCATTTTTTTTGCGTCATTGCGATTTTGCTGGTGGTGACTTGTCCTGCATCTGTAAGGTGCGTAAATTTTGCCTGCTTCATACACATTAGCTTTGTATGCATTCACTTAACCCGTGCGGATTATAGCAAGGTAGTTCTATTATAGTGTCTGTAATATTTATTTCTCAAATTTTTTTATCTATTTATCTAACTGAATTATTGCCTAAATGTCGTGTGGTATCCAGCTGAGTAGAATAGACCCCCCTCATTTCTTAACGAGGTGTCGTAAAAGGTGACTAAGGTAAATTGACATCAGGCCTGCGGTCTTAAAATGCGCAGCGAAATCATGTGATAACATGTTTGTAACATGTGCCGACCTCACTTAGAGTAGGATAAGGGCAGGAGGATGATGATTTAACGAAACTATTCAAGGTATATAGATTGCCTTTGAACGAGCAATACGTGTATATACGAGTATACAGGATGATAGTTAACTTTATTTCTTAATAATTTAAATTTGTGTATTTACAACGAAGTTATTCGTTATATTTAATGCCTTTAAACGAGCAATTCGTGTATATACGAGTATATAGGATGATGGTTAACTTTATATCTTAAAAATTTTGATTTATGTATTTACAACGAAATTAATCAAGTTATATCAATCGCGAGACCAATGAATAACTTGCTAACTCTATTCATTCGCGATACAGGAATTTTGTAATACGCTTTACGTATAAGTATATTTCTTACCCTAAGTTTAAACATTATTTAACCGAGGTCTTGTACGAAGCTAAAAGGATTATCAGGCATTTTTATCATCGAAAAAATCTTCAATTCTAAATATGCATTAAAAGTATTGAATACACACATATGCATTTAAGAATTTCCATCCCGTTTCTTCCCCTAGCCACTGAGCGAAAAGGAGAAACAACTTATAGACTTGCTGATCGACCGTGGCTCGCAGACCGCCGGCACCCTCGACTACCAGCTCGTTAAGACTCTGTACAGGTAATGTTTGTTACCACCTACCACAGTATCCATATATATCGATATTAGTGATCTGAATTAAATATTATGTACTAAAAATAAAAATTAACTACACCAGCACATAAAAATTAGTTAAAAGAGCCGACCGGGTCGACTTATGGATACGTATTATGACCTGTATCAGAATTCATGGTCAGTTTGATATACACAATAAAATATCTAAAAAACAGTTATTAGGGATCAGCCAGACTGGTTTCAAATCCATAAAAAAGTACTTTCTCTGTTTTTTGAGAGAAGGATTGGAGTTAAGACCTACCAAGATGCTCCAATGCGGATTGGTAAGGCTACACATATGCCTAGAATTCTCTAGAGATATGCAGGTTTCCTCACGATGATTTTGCTTTATCGAAAATCGTGTGATAATTGCTGTTAGCAATAAGACACATAAGTTTCAACAGAAAAACTTATTTGACTGGCCTGTTGGCGCAGTTGGCAGTGACCCTGTCTTCGGCCCCGTGGGTCGCGGGTTCGATTCCCGCCGAGAACTAGCATTTTCTACTTAGAATTTGTTGGTTCTTCCAGTCTGGGTGTATATATGTATTTAAGTATGTATTTAAAACTATATATGTATATATTTACCAGTTGTCTCTCATCCATAACACAAGTATTAAGTTATTTACTTTTGGGGATGGACGACCGTGTGTGTAAATGTCCCATATATATTTATTTAAAAATTTATCGGTGCCTGCCCGGGGTTTGAATTCATGAGTCCCTTGAAAGAGTCGCACGGTTTCACCGCTGGGCTATCACAGTTTAGATCAAGCCCATCCGCGGCACTTATTCATGAGCTCTTTACACGACGTTATCACGGTGAGCATTGCGTACAGCGGCTCGCTGTGCGAAACTCGTGAGTGGCTGGGGCGGGGGGAGACATCAAAATCATTCTTGGTTCATTGCAACATTGCGGAGTTGTGATAGCCCAGCGGTGAGACCGTGCGACTCTTTCTAGAGGAACACGAGTTCAAACCCGGGCAGGCACCAATGAGTCTTTCTATTAAAACTCAAGTGTCTAATTGATAATTGCAATTTATCACACGCTTTTCGGTGTAGGAAAATATCGTGAGGAAACCTGCATATCTCTAGAGAACTCTGGAGATATGTGTAATCTACCAATCCGCATTGGAGCAGCGTGTTAGGGCTTAGCTCCAACCCTTCTCTCCAGAAACGGAGAGAGGAGGTCTATTCCCAGCAGTGGGATTGTAACAGGCCGCTTTCTCTCAACTTTACTTTCATTGCAACAAAAAATGTATAACACTAAAACTGTCGATTTTCGTGTTTCAGTACATAGGTATATAAAATTTATAGAAATAGCCGTTATTTTGCAGACATCTATACTACAAAATTAATACTAAAATTATTTTTCTATAATCTTCGACATAGTTACATGTGGTTTTTTAACTTTTTTTTTAAATTTGAGGATGTATGATCTGAATTGATTAGAATTCAAATTGAGAGGGTCGAAATATACTTTCCAATTTTTTTGAGTGCCGGTATTAAAATGTTGAATTTGGAATTGGAATTGGAATGTTCCAGACGCGGATTGATATACGTGGACGTGCCGATAACGTCCGCCGATAAGGTGTCCGTGCCGCCGCTGAAGGGGTTCGTCATGAACCGCATCGCAGGTGACTACTTCGAGACGCTGCTGTACAAAGTGTTCGTGTCTATAGACGAGCACACTAGCGTGGCTGACCTGGCCGCCGTCCTCCAGGTAAAGCCACACTACACATATAAATAAATCTATACTTATTATAAAACTAAGTCCCAAAAAGCTGTCTGGCTGTATGTAATCGATTTTCTCAAAATCTCCTGAACGGATCTTTGTACGGTTTTCACCAAAAGATAGTGCAATACTTCCGGATGGTTTAAGTAAATAGTACATATCGGTATTAAGTAAATTGTGTTGAAGAGATCGAGCAGTTGTTAAAAAACTTGCTTGCTGGGAGCTTAAGTCGCGTGCGCTGCTTAAACCATCAGTTTTACGTTAAAGTAATGTAGTACAGGATTATAGATCCATGACAATACTACAAAATTCCGCGATAGTATGTCTCTATCTCTTATGGTAAACTCACAATAACTAGTTTTGTTTAAATTTGAATTCTAGAAAAAAAAAATTGATACACTGATTTTCATGCGGGCGAAGCCACTGGCACGGCTAGTAAATAAATATATGGGACACTTACACACACGTTTGTCCGTCCCCAAAGTAAGTAGCGGCTCCGGTAAATAATAAAATATTAAGCTGCTTGTGCAAGCAGTTATACAGCGGCACCAGTAAATAAAAAAAATAATGATCTGGCTGTATAATATGTGGATTATGCCTTTTATTTAAAAAAAACAGCCGACTGTATGATATGACTGGCTGTATATTTGAGTGACCCGTTGGCGCAGTGGGTAGTGACCCTGCCTTTAGCTCCGCGGGTCGCGGGTTCGCTTCCCGCCGAGAGCTAACATTTTCTATATACAATTTGTTGGGTCTTCGAGCCTGGGTGTATATTTGTATTCAAGTATGTATTTAATGTAGCATATCTATCAGTTGTCCGTCACCCATAACACAAGTATAAAGTTACTTACTTTGGGGACGGAAAAAGTTACATTTAGTCATTCTTCTTCTTCTTCTTCTTCGTCAACCGATGGACGTCCACTGCTGGACATAGGTCTCTTCACGGGATCTCCACACCACACGATCTTGCGCCGCTTGGATCCAGCGGCTCCCCGCGACCTTTTTGAGGTCGTCTGTCCACCTCGTTGGGGGCCTGCCGACGCTGCGCCGAAGATATCCCGGACGTCAGCCTTTACGAGATTAGTATGGCTCTCAAACAACTCAAGAACAACAAGGCTCCAGGTGACGACGGAATCACAACCGAACTCCTGAAGGCGGGTGGTAAACCGGTACTTAAAGTCCTTCAGCGACTGTTCAATTCCGTCATTCACGAAGGAACTCTGCCGGAAGCATGGTACAGGAGCGTGGTGGTTCTTTTCTTCAAGAAAGGTGATAACACCCTATTGAAGAATTATAGACCCATCGCGCTGCTGAATCATGTTTATAAGTTGTTTTCGAGAGTCATAACGAACCGTCTCGCTCGTAGGTTCGACGACTTCCAGCCTCCCGAACAAGCCGGTTTCCGAAAAGGCTATAGTACCATAGACCACGTATTCACGCTGCGGCAGGTTATACAGAAGACCGAGGAGTATAACCAGCCACTTTGCTTGGCGTTCGTGGACTATGAGAAGGCCTTCGATTCGGTGGAAACATGGGCTGTGTTAAGATCGCTCCAGAGATGCCGAATCGACTATCGGTACGTCCAAGTGTTGAAGTGTTTGTATGAAAACGCCACAATGTCTGTCCGTATCCAAGACAAAACTACGAGACCAATCCAAATGCGGCGAGGTGTGCGACAGGGAGATGTCATCTCTCCGAAGCTGTTTACCGCTGCATTGGAGGATGTCTTTAAGCTTTTGGATTGGAACGGATACGGCATCAACATCAACGGCGAGTACATCACTCACCTTAGATTTGCCGACGACATAGTCGTTATGGCAGAGTCTCTGGAGGACCTTAACACAATGCTCGACGACCTCAGCAGAGTATCTCAACAGGTGGGCCTCAAAATGAACATGAGTAAGACGAAAATTATGTCAAACTCGCATGTTCCGCTCCACCCAGTCATCGTTGAGAACTCTGCACTCGAAATTGTAGACGAATATATATACCTGGGACATACAGTCCAGCTAGGTAGGTCCAATTTCGAGAAAGAGGTTAGTCGCCGAATCCAACTCGGATGGGCAGCGTTCGGGAAGCTACGCGAGATCTTTTCGTCCAAGATACCTCAGTGCCTGAAGACCAAGGTTTTCGAACAGTGCGTGTTGCCAGTGCTAACCTATGGATCCGAAACATGGTCGCTGACTATGGGCCTCATAAGAAAGCTCAGAGTCACTCAACGGGCGATGGAGCGAGCTATGCTCGGGGTTTCTCTACGTGATCAAATCAGAAATGAGGAGATCCGTAGAAGAACTAGAGTCACCGACATAGCTCAGCGTGTCGCGAAGCTGAAGTGGCGATGGGCGGGGCACATAGTGCGGAGAACCGATGGACGTTGGGGTCTCAAGGTGTTAGAATGGCGACCCCACACCGGAAAGCGCAGCGTCGGCATTTAGTCATTACTATGTTAAAATTAAACTTAAATAACCTCCTCTTTGACTTCCAGTCAGCACGGAACCGCTGTCGCATTTCTTCGTGCTGACCGTTTCTTTAATTTTTTTCTCCTTTTTCCTCTTTTATTTATTAGATGTTATAACATCGCTCCGATAGCCGTGATCGTCTAGTGGTTAGGACCCTACGTTGTGGCCGTAGTAACCCAGGTTCGAATCCTGGTCACGGCAGTGTTCGCACTGTCATGGCGGAGCTATTTTTTAATGCTGTATATACCTGTAATAAGTGATTGTAATCACTCCCTGTCCAAATGTTACATTAGATTAGTTCTGTATTGTTATAATTGCTGTTGGTATATCTTAAAAAAATAAATAAAAATAACGGTTTTATGGTGCAGGTGGAATGCGAGCTGGTGAAGCAGGCGGTCTCGCTGTACTGCCGGCTGGGGTTCGCCAAGTGCCTGCAGCCCCCGCCCGTGTCCCCGCAGCACCCCTCGTGGCGAGACGCGCTCACCACCCACAACCATCAGCCGTGCGTATACCTTGCCGCGTGCAACGTGCGTGCTTGCGTCCAAGACAAAAAAGATACCACATTTTGTTGGTTTGGTGGGTTTATATATGGTTTCATATATAAACCCACTAGCAGAACCGGCCAACGTTGTTTTGCCGTAAAAAATATTTATAGGGAATTGCTAGCGTACATTTAAAGAAAATGTCCAAAAAATTATTTATTTTTTGTTTTTTTATTTTTTATTTTATTTATAAAGTATGTTATCTATATTTATATTGATAAAATAAATTTATTTAATTTAAAAATATATATTTATGCTATAAATTTATTTTTATGTATGAAAATAGAAAGCAGCCGATTCTTAGACCTAGAATATGCATATAAAATTTGATAAAAATTGGTCAAGCCATTTCGGAGGAGTATGGTAACTAATATTTTGACACGAGAATCTCATATATGGGATATCAAAATAAATATTAACTAACTGGTTTGAATGTTATACTTTGCCAATAATAATTATGTGGGTCAAAATCACACCCGGTCATCCGTCCACAAAGAAACTCAATATTTGTATTATGGGTGACTGGCAAATTTTGAAATAAATATACTTAGATAATCCAATAATCTCTGGAAATTCTTATATAAAAGATATTATAACTTATAAACTATGAACAAATGAGAAATAATAAAAGTAAAAGTAAAGTAACAGCCTGTTACTATCCCACTGCATTACACATATCCCTAGAATTCTCTAGAGATATGCTGGTTTCCTCAAGATGTTTTCCTTCACCGAAAAGCGTGAGATAAACTATCATTATTCAATTTGAGATATAAGTTTTAATAATAAAAATCATTGGTGCCTGCCCAAAGTTTAAACTCGTGACTTTCTCTAAAGAGTGGCATGATGTTACCGCTGGGCGATCACAGCTTCGCAAAATAATACTGTTTAGAAAATCCTATATACTTACAGCTATCCATATTTAATTTTGTATATTGTCAATGCATTTTATTTTATATTCTCCAACAGGTATAGACAAATAGCCCCATTAACTTTTGATCCCAGTATGGAGGAAGATCTACAAATGGAACCAGTGCTGATCAAAGACTTACCCTCGACATCAAAACAGGTAAAAATAATAATGATACCATCATTTAAGCCTTGTCAAGGGTGTGGGTTCAATTCCTCGAGATATAAACCCTATGTGACAGAAACCCCATAAGTTATAACTCCTGTGTGATATGCACTCTATAAAATATGAAACTTGTGAAATATGAATCCTGTCATATGTACCTTTATGATATACTAGCAATACCCCGCGGTTTCACCCGCGTCCATACCGATCTCGGGGTAGTGGAAAGTCTACGAAGTCGGACTATAGATTTATTTGTAGATTATTTAATTATAAAAAATGGGTATCATTAGTATACTTGGAATAAGACCTAACTAACCAAATGCAGGCCCTGCTATAACGGTCGATACAATGATTTTGTTATGGCATTATTTTCTTTCGATTTGTATTCTTAAATTCGTAATATCTTTTGTAAGGGACGTCAGTTTTTAATAATTTAAATGGTATTTTACAGATACTGAAATATTTTTAAATAAAATATCATTTAAGGATAAGGATTAATACAGAGATATGAATAAAATGGTTTGATTATTGTCGGCAATTTTATCAACTTTTGCAAAGTGAAAAAGTAGTTATATTGGTATAACTATAATAGTTAGACATATGGTAACACGGGCTTTTTTGTGGGTATTGATATGTTCTATAATACTGGAGAAAATTATTTTGTTCTATCCTCAATAGTTTCCGCAGCGCATGCGATGAAAGATGTTTACGACTAAATTTTTCACAACTTATTACAATTTTATTAGGCATCCCTATTTTTTTTGAAAATGTTATATAGCCTATGTTGCTCAAATTCAAATTCAAATTCAAAATATTCTTTATTCAAGAAACTTGTAAACAAGTGCTTTTGAATCGTCAACTTTACTGCTGGTTCGGAAAGCTGTTCCTACCGAGAAGAGCCAGCAAGAAACTCGGCGGTTGCTCTTTTTAAAATATAAATCTTAGAACTAATTACATTTATTTTTTACTGTCTTGTACAGGGTAGAGGTGCACCTATATCCACACATCCTTATCATCTAAGTGCTCAGTGAAGAAGCAGCTTTCCAATGTTGAAATCCAGTAGTTTTTGCGTGAAAACATTGCAAACATACACACATACAAACAAACATACAAATCTTTCCTCTTTATAATATTAGTATAGACTAACATTCTATGAGATATGTACAAATTTTATGGGATATGAACCCTATTAAATATGTACCCTCATTACACGTGAGATATTTACCCTTCTAAGATATGAATTACTAGCTTTTAAACGCAACTTCGTTCGCGTGGACTGCAGTCTTATTATTTTTATAAACCGTAATACTTATATTGATTATGGTTAAAGTGGGTTAACACTAAAAGATAGATATATGCTGTCGCGTACTTTTATTTAGAACTTTTAAGGGGGAACAATTTCGCAATACATGATTGTTCAATTACTTTCACCGTTTACTTAGCGCACGCAAGGAAAACTTTAAATTATGCCGTTTTCGCAATATTTTTTATTATTTCACATTATCCTCTCCTATTCATCTTCGTAATTTTATATAGTATATAGCCTTTCCTGACTGGCCCGTTGGCGCAGTGGGTAGTGACCCTGCCTTTAGCTCCGCGGGTTGCGGGTTCGATTCCCGCCGAAGGCCAACATTTTCTATAAACAATTTGTTGGTTCTTCGAGCCTGGGTGTGTATTTGTATTTAAGTATGTATTTAAAATTATGTGTGTAGTATATTTACCAGTTGTCCCTCACCCATAACACAAGTATTAAGTTACTTACTTTGGGGACGGACAACCGTGTGTGTAAATGTCCCATATATTTATTTATTATTATTTATTATTCCATGATAAATGGACTACCTTACGATCAAAGAATAATTCAAATCGGTCCAGTAATCTCTGAGACTAGCGCGTTCAAACAATCAATCAATCAATCAAACAACCTCTTTAGCTTTATATATTATAGTATAGACGAGAAACGAACTCCGGTTACAAATGTTCCGTTAGTGTTATAAATCCTATGTCCGCCAGGAGGCATCAATCCTGTTTCTTTATGTCTAGTTAATGAATTTAGTTGCAGTCGAAACAAGTATCTGCCATAACGTGTACTCTCGACTTGTTTTGTATCAATTTGAATGTAAAATTTGTCTAGAAGAATGATAGTACAAGCCGCTACTTTATTATTTTCTTTTATATGTAGAGATGCTCGGAGGTGTCCGAGCCGTCGAGTACCAACGCTGGTCGGAGGGTGGCCGTGCTGTTCGACTCCACGCTAGCAGCTTACCTCATGATGGGGAACCTATCGCCTGTGAGTATGTTATTTTGTTACAAATAGAAAGAGAGGGGATGGAGATAGACACACATACACATACACACACACACACACGAACACACACACATACACACCTATATATCTGAAGGTGAAAGCTGAGTTACCTTAAGTCACATTTTATAAATTATTCAGTAGAGCTTTATTTATTTTATATACACGAAATTAGTGGCTGTAGGACTAAATGTATATTACCATTTGATCAATACGGGTATACTGAATCAGAATAATTGAAAATACAAAAATTACAAAAAATGAACTTAGGTCCTCTACCTTTCACTTTTTTTTTTTCGAACTGACTGTATGCTGTTAGCCCTAATGGCTTTTACAGCGTCACCGGGCGGGACGGGCAAACACAGAAGCATCGCCGAGGTTGCGAAATGCAGAGAGTAGAGCGCAGAAGCTCTACTTAAGTCGGGGAACGCCGTCCTAAGGGTGCCTCCTGTGAGGCCGGACCACGGCTTAGGGCGACGAGTAGTAGAGGGTTGATGGTATGACTTAGATTAGTCATTGCGGCGTCGGAAGGGTGGCGAAAAGCCACGACCGACCGATGTAAGAAAACTGGGACCTCGTCTTCGCCGGCGAAGACGCTGTGTGTGTGTATTACGTGTTTATGTGTTGGCGATCGTTATTTGATCGTCGGGGTCATACAGGACGCTTTTTGGACGCCTATATTTTCTATGGTCGGACCTAACTGGGATGTAGGTAGAAGCAACTGAAATAAGGGGGTTCGAGTGTACCTCAGATTTCTCGAAGAAAGATTTCGAAAAACGTCTTTATGGAGGTCAACGTTCCGCATGAACCACGGACAACCAGTGGCTGTCCGCATAAATCGGTTCTGTAGTCTTTGGAGCCTGAGCAATCTGACCTTTGAAACGTGCGCAAACGCAACGCTCGCATAGGACATTATTGGTCTTATGCAAGTTTTGTAGAGTGTCACTTTGTTGCGGAGCGACATCTTACTTTTCTTGCATAACATCGGATAAAGTCGTCCCATGACATACGCAGCCTTATTGCAGACTATGTGCATGTGCTCTTGGAAGGTCATGGAAGGTTGAAAGGTGACACCTAGGTACCTGACTTTCTGTTGCCAGTGAATCGGTGTATTGTAAAGGGAAATTTCCGTAGGTGTCTCTGTGTGAGATCGAAAGCGATTACCGATAAAGTGCATGGCTGCACTTTTATCCGGGTTACCTTTCACCTACAGATAGAGAGAACCACAGCACAGAGAGTTACACACCCAGACACCTCTTTTACTCAAACTCATGATTTCTTTTTAAATCCTTGCAGGATCTTAAAAGTCATGCGGTGACGTTGTTCGAAGTGGGCAAGTTGTGCGACGAGAGTTTAGATAGTTTGCTGATAGAACTTGATAAGGTATGTTTAATTCATTATTTACTAGAAATACGTGCGGCTTCGCCCGCGTGAAATTCAGTATTTAGCATGTTATAGTCGCTCGAGTCTCGGCATGAGACTGGCTCTCTGATACCCGACACCGCTTTTTGTACCTTTATTCCCCCTCTAAACTACAATCGACACCGGTTTGTTACTACCCCACTAAAAATGATTGTAAAACGACCTCTTCAACTCAATTTACATGAAACGGTTATCTGCTATTAACCTAAACCTTTCGGAGGAATTGCACTACCTTTTAGTAAAAACCGTACTAAAATCCGTTCAGTAGATTTTGAGAAAATCATTTACATACAGACAGACAGCTTTGGGGACTTTATTTTATAATAAGTATAGATTTAAAACTTTTTCTATGTCATTATTCTTCTGCCCTTATCCCACTCTAAGTGGGGTCTGCAGTTGTCCGTCACCCATAATACAGGTATTAAGTTACTTTGGGGACGGTAAAACCGTGTGTGTAAGTGTCCCATATATTTATATTTATTTATTTTATAGTTGAAGTTAAAAATCTTAGGTAGCAGGGGATTCGGAGATCGAAGGTGAAGCGAGACGTTATCTAGCCGCGGCCGCGTGTCTGCGTGTGGCGCTGCGCACGCTGCGTCCCAAATTGAGACCGCTAGACTTGCTGCGCTGTGAAGCGCTTCATGCCCTAGACGCACCAGCGCGGACGAGATTGCTCGCTACGAAATATAGGTAAAACAAAAATCTTGCTGATCCAAGCGTAAGTCACTTTAGATGTTAGTTGAAACTTTCAGAAAGTATAAAAGCTGTGATAGCGTAGCGGTGACATCGTGTGACTCTCTAGAGATAATCATGGGTTCAAACCCCGGGCAGGTACCAATGAGTTTTTCTAGTTAAACTCATGTGTCTAATTGATAATTGCAATTTATCACACGCTTTTCGGTGAAGGAAAACATAGTGAGTAAACCTGCATATCTCTAGAGATTTCTAGGGATATGTGTAACCTACCAATCCGCATTGGAGCAGCGTGGTAAGTCTTAGCTCCAACCCTTCTATCCACAATACGGAGAGAGGAGGTCTATGCCCTGCAGAAAGTAAAGGATTAGGCTTTTAAGGTGCCGTTCATAAAATACGTCACGCTAACATAATTTTTGCGAATGTAAATGATCACTTTTTTTCTTCTTCCTGAAAAGTTGTCAAAAATAGGATAGGGCAAATTTCCATTTCACAGTCGATATATAAACTTCCAATCCAATGAATAAAACCTGGGTCTAAACTCTTTAATCTAAAAAAAAGGAAGCATTTTCTCGTCAGTACGATAAACAAGCGGTTACTTGGCAGACTGGCGATATCTACGGCCCCGCTAAGTCGGGAGGCTCGTGCGGGCGCCGCGGCCGGGTCCTTGCCGCACGTGGGTCCTGCGCCCCCCGAAGCCTCCTCGCCCTGGATGAAGCTGTACCTCTACCACCTCGCCGGGTATGGCCCGCCGACGTTGCTTCTTACTAAAGGTGATATTTTTAGAGCAGTTGTAGAGTTTCATGATGGGCCATCTTGGCATAAACAAATTTCCGAACCACCAGTAGATTTGGTGATTTGGTGAGAAACAATTTGTTAATTTGTTTGGTAAAAAGACAATGTATTATAAATTAATATCTTGACAACAAACTTATCTATTATTTATATTATTTAGTACAGTATCTTTTTAATTAACAAAAAATAATTCATTAATTCTATAGTTAAAATTACTATTATCTATATTGCATCATTTTTTCAATATATTTTTACTTTTTCGTTTTGTGTTATTTTGAGTGCTAATATTTATCTAGATACATAATTTTTCTTTTTATTTCTTTCTATATTACCCGTATTTCATTTCTTATCTTTTACCTTGTGTTACTCAAAGAGATGCCTTTAAGATATAAGTCCGCCTTTGTTTGTACATGTACTATTTTTTTTCTTTTCCAACAATATGTACGTACAATAAATAAATAGATAAGAGTTACTGCTATATAATAAAAAGTTATAATTTTGTATTTAGAGGAACTTGCGGGCGTACAGCACGCACGCACGCACGTTCCTACACACGCGCTTATTTATAGTTATTTTATATTTAATTTTGGTAGTTATTTATTATTGTTTATTTCTTACTAGATTAAGGTGGTACATATAGCACAGTTTATACTATACCTACCACCCTAGCAATTTGTTTCTGTGTAAATTAGACTAATTAATTATATATCGTGAGTCCCTGCGAGAGAAGTTTAAGGAAACAGGTATTCTTACGTTAGCTTCACAGTATATTTTTAGAAATTTGATTTTTGTGCATAAAAATATATATAATTATAAAAAGATTGGCGATGTATATAATAGACAAAGTAGGAACCGACATAAGCTTGCGGCTCCTGCTTTGCGCCTTGTAAGAGAACGTAAGTCGTTTGTGGGTTTGGGTATAACAAAATTCCACAATCAATTTTAACTTTGCCATTACAGCAATTTAAAAATACTGTTAAAAAGAGGCTGATACAGAAAGCCTATTATACCGTGGAGGCTTACATTGATAATAAGAATGCGTGGATATAGCTGCTCTTTGACCTTGTGCAGGATAGCTATGACAGAATGTAATTAGTATTAAGAATCTTCTTTTTTAAAAGAGCTCCACCGAGTTTCTCGCTGGCTCTTCTCGGTAGGACGGCTTTCCGAACCAGCAATAGAGTCGACGATTCAAAAGCACTTGTTTACAAGTTTATTTGTATAAAGAATATTTTGAATTTGAATTTGAATTTGAATACACCAGGCACGGTCCTCCGAGGAGTTCCGCGGTCACTGCTGGGCTTCTCGCGGCTGGCCGTGTCGTGGTGGGGGGCGGAGTCCGAGAGCACGTCGCTGCCGGCGGCGGCTGCGCTGGCGGCCGCCAACTCGGCGCTCCGCCGGGGGCCCGTGCTCGTGCAGGCCGCGGGCGTGAGGACCGCGCCCAACCTGGTGCACCTGCCCTTCCCTCCCACTTCTGAGATCGACGATGGTGAGCCGTTTTAATGAACTTTACGTAAGTTATCATACACATATACCGCCGTATGGTATCCGGTCGAGTAGAATAGTGTTTTGTATAAATTGGCGCGCGACGCGGCGCGAACGGCCGGATCAACGACCTTTGGGCATTCGTTCGCCTCCGGTCGCGTCCGCCAGTCAGTGATGTTTCGAACACGACAGGAAGAAGCCGCGCGCGCCTGTATACGGCATTCCTTTTATGACGCACACGTGTAATTATGCGTTTTGGGTGTAGTTTTTAGATTTAGTGACGCGTTAAATTAGTGAAGCGTTTAACAAGACGCGACCGTCCGCGGTTTTAGTGCGCGTTCGGGTTAATGTTCCCCGATATGGGACGATTCAATAACGTGTGACCTTACGAAGGTTGTGTGCACACCGCGTGTTATTTGTGTTATTTAACCGCGTTGGTGAAGTGTATACTCCGGGAGAAATAGACAGTACGTGTCTGCGGAAGACTGCTGCGGCGAGCGAACGGGTTCGGGAATCAGGTTCTGGGGCTCAGGTCCCGGAGGTTGTTTCATCCGTCCGCACGTTTGCGCGGAACAATAATGTTTCTGTCAATGCACAGAGTACGAAGAACCTAGGATAAACAATTAATTTTTTTTTAATGAAACAATTTTGGGTCTGTTTCTTCGCACTCTGTGTACACAAGGTTTCTTATGGTTGATAATTGTCTAGAGCTACAGTCCCTATGGAGGAAGCATACCGGGTTGCGGAGGTTGCTGCGTCGGTTGCGGCTGACGCGGTCGGCCGGGTACGTCACGCTGGCCGATATCGGAGTGCCCGATCTTGGTTGCGCGCGGCCGCCGCACGCCGTGCAGCTTGGTACGTGTGATACACCTTAAGATTTAACAGAAAAAGGCTTTGTTCTTCCTCAAATCTATAAATAATTAAATTTATCCCGTAATTAAATAATATAAAGACTTTCACCTCTTTTTTTTTTTTAAATAGTGACATTACTTACCACAGACTTTATGTCCGAGCCCTTTTTTGTTAGTTCATTTGTATTCTTTTTTTTTATGTTATTGTACTTAAAACGAACTTACTCTAATGCATCAATTATTTTTTATTATTTTTTTTATATTATTTTAATAGTTTTTCGGCCACCTCCATATTTTTGTCTTTTATTGCCATTTTGATGTTTTGGTCCCTTATCTCTGTAGATGGTGCTTTTATTGCCTTAAGGACGAAGTAAGCGATAGCGACTTTCACCTCTATCACTTTACAGATTTGTCTTAAAGGGCTCAATTCCAGGCCGATAATATATTAGTAACTATGACAAATTCTAAATAAAAATAACTAATTATGTTTATTATAGATGGCGTTTTTGAACGTCATTTTATTCCTGCTGAATTAACAGGATTTCTATAGCCTATATGTTACCCCCGGTGAATAAGGAATAATTGGGCCAAATTTCATCGGTATTGGTTCAGCGGATTGGCCGTGAAAACGACACAGACAGACAGACAGACTTTCGCATTCATAATATTAGTAAGGATATTTATTTTAGTAAATAGCGCGTATTACTCATATTTATTATACGTTGTAATAGCTATTAATGTAGAGCGGACTAGTATTGCCTGAATCCCAAATTGTTAATTGCTTACAACGGACGTTGTTAATAGATTGCCCAAGGCAATATATTTAAAGACTAATTTAAAATATTGAAAGAAGAAAACAATAGTATAGAAAAATTTAATTCTTTACATTGTTATTACTTTTTAGTAATTCTATAATGGCATTGTTTGTTGTTTGCTTACATCTATACTCGTTATTTATTTCCTTTACACCTTGATCTTATTTTCTCATAGTCATTTTGATTGTTTGGGCATCATATTCAAATTCAAAATATTTTTTCTAGAATTTAAATCTTTGAAGATTGAAAAGTAGTTATTGTGAGTTAACCGTAAGAGGTAGAGACATGCTTTCACGGACTTTTTTGTAGTATTTTTGCAGATCTGGAATTTCTAGTACATCACTTTTTTACGAGTTCTTTTTACAACTGCGCGACCACAGTTTACATATAACCGTAATGTACTATTAACCTAAACCTTCCAGAAGAATTGCAGTACCGTTCAGTAAAGATCGTACTAAAATCCGTTCAGTCAATTTTAAGAAAATCGATCACATACAGAGAGCTTTAGGGGACTTTGTTTTATAATAAGTATATTAATATTATGGCCATATTCACTTTTGGTATATATATTTTTGTTTAGTTATACCCAGAAAGCGAAAGGATACTTGTGGCATAGCGAAGCCGGTCAGTGAGATATCGATTTCCTCTAACGAATCCGGGAAAGAAACTACAGAATATACAAAATCCGTAAGCAATCTACAGTCACCCATAGAATCTCACTTTGCAGTGACCCCCACGACCGATAGTAAGGCCAGTTCACCGGCTAACGGTTTCACCAGCATTGAGAGTGGAAAGTTACTATGTGAGGAACTTGATAATTTAAATATCGATACCCATTTAAGCAAAGAATCGATTGTCAGCGACGATTTCGTACCTATACATTCCTCGGCCAGTATTGACGATTTGAAAGAGAGACATTCCAAGGAATATTCTAGAAGTAAAGAATCGATTTCAGACGAGCTTGTTCCTATTCATTCGCCGTCGACCAGTAGTGAGAAAGAGAAAAGAGTATCTGAACGGTCATTGAGTGCAAAAGAGAAAGCAGATAGTTTGGACGAGTTTACAGACTTATCGTGTGATAAAGAGAGTATGAAGTTGGCCGACCAGTTTGGAGATTTTCTGAGTAACAAAGGGGGGAGAGATAAGTTGGACAGCCAGTTGAGCGATATGTTCAGCCCTGTCGAGGAATCGATATCGATGTTCACGCAGTTGTCAGACAAGTTGACGGAGATCACGAACGAGGGGGACAGCGGTGTCGATACGGCGCATAACAACTCTGACGACGAAACGTGTAAGCCCGAGGTGAGTTTGAGTTCTAAAATTAATCAATTTTTTAAAAGCTTTTATTTAGCTTCCCTTTTATATACGTTAAGGTAGAATCTTGCAAGTTTTTGACCCACTCTTGCCGGTATTCGATTGAGTCGATAACAAGCATAACCTGACGCTGCCACCAAGATTGGCTCGTGACGAGGGAACTTCTCAACGATTAACAGTATAGACATGGAATTCTGTTAAAGGGTTTTTTGTATCGAAAAACGACGGTAAATATATTATTTTATTAAATATTTGTTACAATTTATACATATCCGTTGCTGGAAGGAAACCTTTCTTAGAAAATGATATCTCTGTTATTGGAATGGCCCACTCTTTTTACGCGTGCGTGCGTGACTGCGTGGGTACGGTGGTGTATGATTTTGTACGTGCGTGAATGCGTGCGTAATGTGTTGTACCCTTGAAGAATTATAAAATACCAGTTTTACCAGTACATGATTTAGGGTACTTTTAATGATTTCCTGATTAAAAAAAGATATTTTACACAGATCCAAATTTTTTAGACTTCCTGCAGGCCTATCATGAACTCTTATTGCGACTCAATTGAAGACGTAAACTAAATTGTTTTGCTTTTTCATACAATGACGTCTTAAAGATGCACACTTTAAGTCGTTGCCGAATGAGCGTTCGGAATGCATCCTAAAATCATGTAAGTAAAAGAGACAGAGTTATCTATAGTTCATGTAACGTTATCCTTTTCAAACATTACGACCCCAATGCAATTCACAATTCACGGTACGAAAAGAAAGCGGTTTGCGGTCCACCATGTTCTTAGGACGAATTCCGAACGCTCATTGGGCATCGATTTAAAGTGAGCGTCTCTAAGACGTCATGGTATGAAAAAGCAAAACAATTTCGTTTACGCCTTCAATTGAGTCGCAATAAGAGTTCATGGTAGGCCTGCAGGTCTTTCTTTGTCAAGTTGGTATTTTAAGGTTTAATTTTGGTAAAATGATTGCATCTGGTTGGCAATATCATTTAAGCAATGGCTAGTGACTTTCCTAACAGTAGTTATCTACGGATAATGTCATGCTGAGATTTATTAATATATCATTCTATATTACAGAAGTGGACAATTTTAGACCTCCAGTTTGGCATTCCACTGTTTGACGAAGCGTTGTGCGAAAGAGTTTGTAACAGTATAGTTAGGAGGATAGCGAAGTCAGATTTGTAAGTGTTGTCTTAATTTATCTCTTATTAAAAGCTTTTCTTAAACTTGCCCTATACGTAAACTATAAAATATATTGATAAAAAAAAACTAAAAACCCGCTTATATTGAATTAAAAAGTGAAAAAAAATTAGTGTTATTGTGAAACAAGCACGGTTTATGCCATCGTTTTTGTATATAATCGGGAGCTCCCTTTTTTCACAATATATATGCTATTTTTCGATTTTTTTAAATGCCTTTATTTAAATTGCCGTGTATGTGAAGGTCGAATATTGCAAGTTAAATTTGACCCTATTCCCGGTGTCTGATTGAGCTGAGATTTAACATACTGGTCCAGTTCCGATGACAATAGATGTTTATGATAAGCATGACCTGATGCTGCTGCCAGGTTTAGCTCTAGGGAACTCCTCAACGGCTAAAAATAGGGACATATTTTGTTTAAAGCTTTGCACATTTTTGTTGTAAGCTGTGATAGCTTAACGGTGATACCGTGCGGCTCTCTAGAGACGACGTGGGTTCAAACCACCAATCAAACACGGGCAGGCAATATGAGTTTTTCTATTAAAACTTATGTGTCTAATTGATAAGTGCAACTTATCACACGCTTTTCGTTGAAGAAAAACATCATGAGGAAACCTGCATATCTCTAGAAAATTCTGGAGGTATGTGTAACCTACCAATCCGCATTGGAGCAGCGTGTTAGGTCTTAGCTCCAACCCTTCTCTCCAGAAACGGGGAGAGGAGGCCTATTCCCAGCAGTGGGATTGTAAAAGGCCGCTACTTTACTTTACTTTTTATGCAGGTTTCCTCACGATGTATTTCTTGGTAGGTCTTAGCTTTTTCTCTCCAAAAACAGAGAGAGAGAGGATGCCTTAGCCCAGCAGTGGGCATAGTAACAGGCCGTTACCTTTTTTGGTTAAATAATATTATGTAATCATAATATTATTTTGCTACATACAAGTTTATAATAATACAAAAAGTAATACAAAAATACAAAAAATATATTTTTTAATGTAAGCATGTTTAAAAATTATGTTTTGTTTTAGATTAGAGAAAATAAAGGAAGACAACGATTTTATACGAACGGATGTATTGAAATTTGTATCACAGTGTCAGGTAAGGAATTTTAAATTATTATAATGTTTTCCAAATATTAAGTTCATACTTATTTGTACTACATAAAGGAGACATGTTGTTTATTTATGAACGCTATCGTTAATGCTACATATATCTGTACTTAAATCAATTTATTGGACTATTTAGAAGCTGAAAGAATGTCTTTTCAAATTTCATACCACCACATCGACTACGTGAATTATATGATATGTATTTCAATAATTTGCAATTATACTGATGATTTCTACACTGGAAATCATATTAGTTTAATAATGATATAGTTAATTTTGAAATAGTGGTACTTTGAGTCTCATATGTACAGATATATAAATCGACTATACTTGCAGAACCGTACGAGTTCGCAAGGTGAAATATCGCCTCTTTACAAAAACAACGTGATATCTGTGAAACCACTTTACAGAAGAGCAATTTCAAACATTTAAATTTTGATAAATTTTAAAATATTGATAATTTTAGTGTGGGAAAAACAATTAAATTGTTGCGGTAATTAATGTGCTGTTTGAAAATAAGCAAAAAAGATATAAAAAAGAAATAATAAAAATAACGTTTTATATGAGATGTCCCGTTTTTCTTGTAGAGAGGCGATAAGTTCAAACCCATTGATTGAATTTACTGTAATTTAACACACGCTTTTTGTTGAAAGAAAACATCGTGAGTAAATCTGTATATCTCTTGAGAATTCTTAGCTCCAAACCTTCTCTCTAAAAACGGTGGGAAGAGACCTATGCCCAGCCGTGGCACAGTAAAAGGCCATTACTTTCACTTAAAAATGTTAACAATTGTGTTCACCCGATTAGTTAAGACCAGGGCTTCTTAAACTTTTGTCATTCACGACCCCATCTATGATTGCGAGTTTCTTGACGACCCCATACAAATATAAAAGAAAAATCAATTAATATTTTTTGATGACTTATTTATTAGGTAAGAATATACATTTACATATACGTATGAAAATATATAGTTTTAGAATTTGATCGTCGTGTAAGGGTCAATAATTTTAGAACAATTTTATAGGACAAACGTTTTCATTTATAATTGTATTTTTTTCAAATAAACTAAATAGAAATCATTTGATTAATATTATAAAATATTGACTAATATTATAGATTATGAAAGGGACGATACTAGGTGGAGTGGGGACAGTACGTTTTGTAAAGTGTTACAGTGAAGACGAAATTGAATTGTAAAGTGTTAATATTGTGAGTAATAGATACATATATATAGGTGGAAGCTGTAAAGCAGGTTGTATTACTTAGTGCGGCCTTTATTACAGTTGAATCGTTTTGAAACATACAAAAATGTATCAGTCGGTGGAAATAGCTCAAAACTTTCAACAAATGCGCGTGTCTAGACGCTGCAAGTCCACTTTATTCCGCCAACTCTAGTTATGTTATAAAATATAAATATTTGACGTTAAAACCTTTCGACCCCAGAATTTTGCTTCGTGACCCCAAATGGGGTTAGTTTCCATTCCCATAGTTTAGGAAGCCGTGGTTAAGACCCATTCGGGGTATTTGGTCATAAGTTCTTTGGCCTACAGTAATTGTGCTTTCGAACCAAATGAACTGTTGCTTTTCAGTATTACCCCGGTGAAGATATGGGGATCGTGAAGCGTGGTATTCTGGTGCCATTGCCGAGGAAGAATCTGGTATTCGAGAACGGTCGTATAAGCGAATGGAACGGGAAGTGATGCTGGGCTCGCTTATGGGATATGTTCGAACTTATGGCTCCTCTTTATAATTGGCGATTACAAACGATCACGATCTGTTGTACTCGGCAATAGTCGTCAACCCGGGATTGTCGATGTCTGTTATTCAGACACGAATCAAAGGTAATCACTGGGCTATACGTATCGTATAATAATGACGATTGCGTGGACACTTGCACGATGATCGTGCCGATTATAGGCGATCACGCGATCGACGATCATCGCAGATAGTCTTGTCTTTGGTTTAAACAACTTTTTATAATGCGATATGTAGTTTGCATAGAGATATTATAATAAAGTAGGGGAGCCATAGGCAATTCTTTAAGTGACAGTGACACAATAAATAATGAGAGGGAAGATAAATTCGTATACTTTGTCTTTGTCTAATCACATATAAAAAAGGGAGACGGATAAATACACCCTCATTCGCTTTCCCTTTATCTCTCAAATTTTAAGCTGGCTTCCTTATCTAGTATAATAACTTAATGGTACTTTGACATGTATAGTTTAAAATATGATAACAAGAAAGTATTCGTATATCAATATAAATTATAAATACGGCATATCATTTTTTTGGACTGAAAAATATTGCTTTTATTTGACGATTTTACTAACTACATACTATCTTATTTATTTATGACTAACAATGGCTGATAACTGCAGCATATGAGTTTATGCATTGACAGTTTTATGATTTGTATTGTTTTATGATTTCAAAATTTATTTATTTATCTACTATAAAAAAACGTTTGAAAAACATTATTAATAAAAACAGTGTACAAAGGTCAAGTTATCCCTTTGACTGTTTTTCTATTAAAACGTGTCTAATTAATAATTGCAATTTATCACACGCTTTTCGGTGAAGGAATACATCGTGAGGAAATCTGCATAAAAAGTAAAGTAGCGGCCTGTTACAATCCCACTGCTGGGAATAGGCCTCCTCTCTCCGTTTCTGGAGAGAAGGGTTTGAGCTAAGACCTACCACGCTGCTCCAATGTAAATTGGTAGGTTACACATATCAACAGAATTCTCTGGAGATATGTAGGTTTCCTCACGATGTTTTCCTTCACCGAAAAGCGTGTGATAAATTGCAATTATCAATTAGACATGTTTTAATAGAAAAACAGTCAAAGGGATAATTTGACCTTCGTACACTTTTTTATTATTAATGTTTTTCAAACGTTTTTCATGGTAGATAAATAAATATATTATAAAATCATAAAACAATACAAATCATAAAACTGTCAATGCATAAACTCATAATAATTCTATTTAAACTCGGTTTTAATAGAAAAACACAGTGCCTGCCCGGGTTTGAACTCGTGTTCCCCTTGAAAGAGTCGCACGGTCTCACCGCTAGGCTATCACAGCTCAAACCTGCATATCTCTATGCAATTCTAGGGATCTGTGTAATCTACAAGCGGCGTGGCAGACCTTAGTTCCTATCCTTCTCTCCAAAAAACGGAGAGAGGATCATACGCCCAGCTGTGGGATAGTAACATCAAATTAAATGAAATTAAATCGATTAGCTCAGACCTCTAATTTATTTTAATATTTTGATTAATTTTGCAATTAAGATATAGATATGTCATAAGAAATGTTGGGCAGAATTCCAACCGTATCTATTATAAAATACTGTTTCGTCCGCTTTAGTCCATAGTTTAGGAATGACTACGTGAAAAACATAAATTGAAAATATTTTATTAGTTTTAGTAAGTAATGGTATTGCCTTGTGGATTATATAATGTAGATATATGTGCTTTAAGATTTTTTATGCCTAGTTAGAACCATGAACACAGACGTCCATCGAGTTACCTATGTATGTATAAATTAGCAACAGAAATAAATGTAACTATAAGAAATATAGAAATTAGAAGTATTGTGTGTATGTAGATATAACTCAATAGTAGATAAAAATATATAAAAGCTTGGGTAAACTAATTTCTTTAAAGCTTAGCTAAAATTCTTCTTTGATTTGGTTGACTTAATTCGTGCCACGCTCAGTAACATGCCTTCATTTAGCCTTCGCATATTTGGAAGTGAAGGCCTTAACTGAAGTTTTCCTGACCTTAGTAGAGTTTTGTCTATGAAGGATATTTTGCACCATAAGTAATGAACGAGATGTTAAGTAATTTATAGAATTAGGCGTTACTTTGCGGAGATCCATAATACAAAAGTAATAATAAAACTATTTTGCTATAATCCGCGATACAGTAAATAGAAAATATATATAGTGTTTAATGTATAGTGGACTATCAGTATTTTCATACCCGATACGTGCAGGAATCGTAACAACACATGCACAAACCTCCACCACTTCCACCACAACACACAAGCACTACACAGGTTCACTATCACAAACTCAATCGTTTCGCCCCGCAACCGAAGCATCATCAGGAGATAGACTCAAAGACGCAAAGCTTTGCAATTTTGTCGTGGATGTGTTGTTACGATTCCTGCACGTATCGGGTATGAAAGTACTGATAGTCCACTATACATTAAACACTATATATATTTTCTATTTACTGTATCGCGGATTATGGCAAAATAAATTTATTCTTACTTTTGTAAGATGTTAAGGCATATTGTGAATTTAAAAAAACAAAAGTTTGTTGTCTATGAAACTATTTCTATAAATATCATAATGCAGATTTAGCTTATATAAAAAAATATATATATTGCTTTGCAAGTTAAGTGAACTGTAAAAAATAGTGTACAAAAATTTATGGATATAATTGGATCTATTTAACCCATTTGGAATTTAAGGATTAATAATCTTTAACTTGACAATATGACTAATTCGTAATAACACTTCCAGCCGCCCTTCGTTATAGTGTTTCGCTGCCTCTAATCTTTCTCGCTCACACATTGCATTCCGTTTCAAGTATTAATTTAACGTTCCATTTTCATATGTGTCTTTTACATAAATTATTTAGTTATTAATAATTAAAACTTTTTAAATATAATATTATCACGTACTTCTAACCTTATAAAAATTACTCATATGATTTTATATATTTTATAAGTATACATAATGGATAAAAAAAATTAACGTAGATATAACAAAATGGTGAATAATTTTATACAATAAAAAAACTTCCTTCAAAAACTGTAAATTACTTAAATGGTGTATATGTTTAAATGAAATAATAATATAAAAAATGTTATTAAAATATGCGTTATATTCATAAAAAAACAACATTAAATAAAAAGAAAAACTTTATGCTTTATACATATTGCATATCTTAGATGATGTAGTAATAATTTTTTTACCGAAAATCTTTTTGCATATCAGAAAAGATGTGTAACGTACATTGTTTTTTTTTATGAATAAGGGGTGTGTAATTCCTAGATTATGTAGCTTTGATGTTATTCTGGTTTTTATTTTAAAGTTTATAACCTAAGGCAATTTGTACGTGAAGAGATTACAATAAAAAAAATATTGCTATTAAAACATTTTGGTAATGGATGGAATGGAGTTTATTTCTAAATATTGGTTTGCTTCTCTAAAAATTTTTTTATGTATCGATGTAATTTGAGTAATATTTGGGATATCCGTCCATGCCATAGAACTATTATACTAGCGTAGGGACCCATGGTCGTGTAAGTCAGAGTGACATAATAAATAATGAGGGAAGGCGAAACTCGTATATTTTGTCTTTATCCTATCACACATAAAAAAGAGAGAGAAAGATATATGTCTTCATTGTAATATGGCACATTATAGACTTACTTTCCTACTCTAGTATAATAACTATGGTTCTTTTTTTTTCATATTACTTAGCATTTATATTTCACATTAAAAAATTGTATCGAGGTTGTACTTTAAAATATAATTTGAATTATAACACTATATTCTAATAACGTCTTCCTGTGAAGCTGAAAGCTTGGACTTTACTACCGATAAAAAACCATGATTTTTAGTTTGCTATAGAGATACCATTCTAAAATTGAATTGTTTCTCCGAATGATTCTTATAGAAATTACGATATTAAAAATTTCTTTGTTGAAACTAGAAGTAAACTAAACTAATTACGAGTTTGAAAAGCGGAAGGACGAAGTGCTAAATTTTGTTATTTTATTAAATGTTTATGTAAATATACACGGACACTCTAAATTGCCCTAAAAACTTATTTATTCCTCCCTGTGACGTGTGCTCATACTCTGTTCTATTCATTAAACTTAATATATAATTATCGCGTTAAACTATGAAGAATAAATTATTATTTTATTTATTTATTTTAAAAGATAGACTATGTTATGAAGGATGATGCCATTTCTTAAATGAAATCGATCAATCTTATTATTTCTGTCAATAGTTGTGATAATTCTAGTGTTAGTAATGATTTAGATACTTAAATAAAAGCTTTTATAAGTACTTGTTTTATTTTTATTTTTCAACAAAATATCAATTCCTGATATTGGGTTAACTATGTCAATCGGTATAATATCCATAGAGCAACAACGAAAATACTTGCATGGTTCATAACTATAAGAACAAATCATTTGACATTGGTAGGCATAGAATAACTTATATTATTTAATATTGACCCAAGTAGGTTGTATCTTCATGTCACAATTATTTCGGTAACCTAGACGTCAGAGCATAATGAGCCTATTTGTTGTCATCGTTAGAACGAGACTAACTTCTATATGGCAGCCTCTGCCAATCAACAGAAATATTTTACTTAATTACTCCGATTCTGTTATTGTTAACGTACAAATCCCTTTCAGCTTAAGACCAACTTCATAGCAAATTAGATTATTTCTTACAAACAATAATTAATCTAAAGTTGACGATGTAGAAAATATATTTTATATTAGGTGGATCATATAAATTTTCCTGCAAATTAGAAATTGTACAACTCCTTTTTGAATTTATTAAGTGATTATTGTTTTTATAAAATTGGGAATGTCTTGTGTTACTTGTCTACAGTTACAAGTTGAACTTTGAATAAAGATCAGAACTTGCTGCATACTTGCTTTCTCAATAACCTAGAATGTACAGCTATAAAAGCATTTAAAAAGAGTGCCTGTCAAATGTATTGTCATTTTTTGATTTTTTAAGGTTGTTCGCAAACTTTTTCAGTCGTCCGTGGTATTTTTTACTCCTTGGTAAATTGCAAGAAAACTTTGTGTCCGCTTAGCATTGTATTTTTTACACTTCGCATAGTGCAGTGGAGTGTATAATTTTTAACGCTGGCTGATACTGATTCTAACATAGCACAAACAATGGAGGTAGATGTGTATGCTATTTCGGACGGTTCTCGTTTACCCCTTATTGACGAAACATCGGCCCTTGGGACTCAGGCACCGAAAGACAGGTTTGTGATTGTAAATATAAAATATAGATTATCTTAGAGATTTTCACAACAAGGGTTATTGGTGGTCAATGTATCACCCTATTTCCGAACCAAATTTGTGTAACTTGTTGAACTAATTATAAAATAATATTCATGTAACACCCACATTCCACCTACCAATAATATTTGGATTCAACATTAGCCCTAGAAGTTAATATGATTTTTTTTTATTGTCACTAATATTAGGCCTAACCTATGTTCCAGTATCACCTGGTGTGTAAATTTATTCGATTTCTAATTCTAAACATGTAATGGAACAGAAGAAACAAAAGGAATTATAATGTAATTAAAAAAAGATTCTCAGTAATTAATCATTATTGCTGTGGTAATTCCATATATGGTTAAATTATGTGTTAACTGCCAACCCACATTAGAATGGTATGCAAGAATTGTGCTTTTGTAGTCTTTATAAAAAAGTTATAGTTTAGTATACAGAAATATAATAACAGGTTATTGAGATTTTTTTCTTTACATATTGAAATGGATTAAACAAATCCTTAAACATTGATAAATAAGCTATATGAAGTATATATTTTATTTGTTCTGACATTATATCAGCTGGCAATCTCCATTGTGGACAAATACTTTTTAATAGATTGCTTATAAATATAAAATTATTTATCAATAAAATTTGATTGGCATAAAATATGCATAATATAATACTGCACTCAATTATTATTATGTTATTATAATAATAATTGAGTGCAGTATTATATTATGCGATTATACAATTCAAAATTCAAAATATTCTTTATTCAAGTAAACTTGTAAACAAGTGCTTTTGAATCATCAACATCTACTGCTGGTTCGGAAAGCTGTTCCTACCGAGAAGAACCAGCAAGAAACTCGGTGGTTGCTCTTTTCAAACAATAATTCTTATCACTAGTTATGTATAGTTTTTAATGTCTTGTAAAGGGTTGAAGAGAAGCTATATCTATGCATTCTTATCGTCTAGGTAATCTTCAACAGCATCGTAGGCTTTCTGAATTAGCCTTTTCTTAATAGTATTTTTAAACAGCTGTAATGGTAAAGTTAAAGTAGATTGTTGAAATTTATTATAGAAAGTTATTATTAGAGGTCACCTTATATTTATTATGAAGAACTTATGAAAATATATTTTTCTATTTATATAATAGCACACCACTTAGTGATGCAAATGATCAAAAACTTGAGTGTTTAGATAATGATTATTATGACACATTAAAAACCAGTTTTATCTTATCTCATGGTGGGTTGAAAATGGACTGAGATGTACTTTGGGTGTTTTGAAATTTGTTTGTAGTCTGTAACTAAGCTCACTCTAGTTAGATTTTAGCTTTCTAGTTTGAGCATTAACTATAAATCTTCTACAAAAGTTATGCCAGAATTATTTCGCTATCATTCATGTTTATTGCATGCAACTAACACAGATTATAGCAAAAACATTTATAGTACCCGGCAATAAATAATGTAGAGTAGAGTTCTGTCACTGTCACACATGGGTTTGTCAGTCTGAGTGACACAGAAAATGTTCTATGAAGCAGAATCTAGCCGATTTCTCTCTCTGAGCCTCGATGTGCATTATTTATTGTCGCGTACTATACATGTATAAGTATATCAATATCTTCTATTAAATGATTTTTTATTAATTATATGTCAGAACTGAAAAAGTCATATCACCCTGTCTAAAGGATAATAATATATATATATATACATAGAACATGTAACTTCAATCCTTCAGATGGGGCGAAATGTTATCTGCTGTTTCTTAAGTTGTTAATTGTAATAATGAAAGTTAAATGAGTAAGATATTTTCTATAAATGTGGAGGTAGCAATCTCATTTTGAATGTAGACTTGTACAGCTATTAGATGTCCTATGTTCAGTCTTGGTTAATGTCAACATTATCCTTATTCAGACATTTTATAGGCTTATCAGAGTGTTACTAGCTGAGGAGGTGTATTGTATTATTATATTATTATATTTCTTACCGAAGTTGACACTTCACGACTAATAGGCGACTAAGCTAAGACGACGTGCCGTGTGGTATCCAGCTGAGTTGAATGGACCATCCTCATTTCTTAAGGAGGTGTCGTAAAAGGCGACTAAGGTAAGTCGACCCACCTTGTGGTATCCGGCTGAGTAGATTAGACTACCCTCATTTCTTACAACGGTATCGTAAAAGGCGACTAAGGAAGTTAACAGTCGTAAAATACCTAGCCAAATATTTTAACAACATGTGCCGATCCCACAGAGTGGGATAAGGGCAGGAGAATGATGGCTAATTGATTACGCGATGAGCTGATATAGCAGGCCAGTGTTGCTATAATATGCTACTTTAACGGTAGTGCCGAATTGTAAGCAGAGTGTTAGATACACAAAACATAAAACACCTCGAAAATTAGAGAGTCGATGTCGAACTCTATGGTCATAATAATATTATTTATTTTTGCATGTTTGTAAAAAGATTTAAAATTTCTTTCCACCGCTTGACCAGACTTATAGCCGTACTGGACCAAGTCGAGATGAGAGTGGAACGGCTGAGGCGTGACACTGTTCGCATTGAAGAGGACCGGGACTCTTTATTGTCTACCCTCGATAGTGTGAAGCACTCAGAACTCCTTACAGAAATATCGGAATGTAAGTATCCATCTCGTACTACTTTTTCAACCAATATATATCCGCAGTCTCTTTATCTTCTAAGTAGATCAAGCTGTATGTATGTATTTACGTATGTGTAAGTATTTTTTTATGAATAACGACCCATATAGAAATCAGTGTCATTAGCCGTGTGGTATCGGGCTGCATAGAATAGACCACCCTCATATCTTACCGAGGTGTCGTAAAAGGCGACTTAGGTAAGATGACGTAACATTTGTAACATGTTGTGCCGACCCCACTTAGAGTGGGATAAGGGCAGGAGAATGATGATGATAGAAATCAGTGTCACGAAGTTTTTCCCGCCTAAATCCCTTAATTTTATATAGTTAAATTAAACCAACATGGAATAAAAGAAAGAAAAATACCTATGAAACCTAAGAAATATTAAATACCGAAGCTAACGAACGCATTTATTTAGATAATGATTAGTGACTGAACAGAAGAAAAATCGAAAGTCTCGAAATTGACGTAATATTTTTAATTTAAATTATTGAATATAAAAGCTGTTATCGTGAGTTAACCATAAGAGATAGAGACATGGTATTGCGGACTTTTTGTAGATCTACAATTCTCTAGTACATCACCTACTTTAGTGTATCTCTATTGGTTTATGCGGTGCAAGCGAGTAAAGCTCCAAGCAAGATAATCTATAACCGCGCGACATCTTTGACACAATTTACGCGAAACCGTAATGCGCTATTAACCTCAATTTTCCGGAACAATTGCACTACATTATAGAAAAAACCATACAGAATCCTTTCGGTAAATTTCGAGAAAATTTATCAAGAAATTAATAAATTTACATAAAACCGTGATGTAGGCATCTAAACCTTCCACGAAAACGTTTTTCATCTTCTCTAGCTTTTAGTAAAAAACGTACAAAAATCTAGTAGATTTTAATAAATTTGATCACATACAAACAGACAGCTCTGGCGACTTTGTCTTATAATATTTTTATGAACATACGAAAAAACTTCGCAATGCATATAGAGCATATAGAGTTCAAATTGGAAGGGGGCAGTTTACGAACATTCAAAAAGAGTTCGTAACCTATAAATCATACAAAAGTAATAATAAAATTATTTATTTTTTATAGTTTATATTTTAAAAATTATCATTATAATATATATAATATTAATTTTAATTTATATTTTATATAAAAAAAAATTGCTATAGCAATATATTTTTTATTATTACTTTTGTATTATGGATCTCTCAAAGTAGCGCCTAATTCTATAAATTATAAATCATATAGTTGAAACATTAACTTTGTTTACGAATCGTATTCACGCTAGGACTCGCGAACATTCGCGCACATTTTCGTCATCGGTTCGTTCGATATATAAGCGGACGTATCGTGCGCCTCCACGTTCAGTTTGCGAATAGCGTTCAAGAGCGAATAATGAAGCGAAAATGAAATCACTTTCAGTAAAGTGACCTCGACTTTCTTATTGGACAACGGACTGTATAGAGACTGTAAGCACTAAGTTTGTAATGAAAAGCTGAATAACGTGTTTTAACGAGTCACCAGTGTATTTTCATCCATATCCACAGACCCTAGCACGTAACAATATGTTTAGATAACTAGCTAAATGACCACCGAAAATATAGGCGTCCAAAAAGCGTCCTATATGACCCTGACGATCAAATAACGATCGCAAACACAAAAACACGTAATACACACACACACACACAGCGTCTTCGCCGGCGAAGACGAGGTCCCAGTTTTCTGACGTCGGTCGGTCGTGGCTTCTCCCCACCCTTTCAACATCGCAATGACTAATTAAAATCATACATTAGCCCTCCACTACGCGTCGCCCTAAGCCGTGGTCTGGCCTCACAGGAGGCACCCTTAGAACGACGTTCCCTGACGCTCTACTCTCTGCATTTCGCAACCTCGACGATGCTTTTACGCTCGCCCGTCCCGCCCGGTGACGCTGTAAAAGCCGTTAGGGCTAGCAGCATACAGTCAATTCGAAAAAAAAAACTAGTTAAACCACCCAACCTTAGGTAAACGGGACCAAAAATTTAGACGAGCTTAAGCTAAATTATTCTTTGTACCCGTGAGAGCTTCGAAGTTTGAAGTTGTTAATGAAAACAAATTATACAAAATGTAAAGTCCGATAACAATTTAAAATTAACAGTTTTTCGAGTTGCACAAACAAAATACGGAAGTAAAATTTTATATACGAAGAAAATGTGATTATGACTGATATAATTGCACTTTTGATATTGTTTTCTTGCCAATTGAAGGTTAACTAGTATATTATGCATTGAGTCCGGCAATTTAACATTTTAATTTTGAATTTTGTAATAATTGACGAATCCTTACTTTCATTTTTATATTTTAGAATCAATTTTACTACCGTTTCTATTTTAATATTCGATATATCCGGTTGGAGAAATGGTTGGACGAAATAAGAGGGGACAAAAAAAGAATGCTTGGCATTGAAACGGACTTGGGGAGCAATGGTTTTATAGATCGGAATATGATATATATGTATAAATGTGATAGTCTGTCTGTCTGTTAAGTTTTCACGGCAAAATTTGGCACAATTAATGTTTTTTTTACATTTACACACACGGTCGTCCGTCCCCAAAGTAAGTAACTTAATACTTGTGTTATGGGTGACGGACAACTGGTAGATATACTACATATATAAGTTTAAATACATACTTAAATACAAATACACACCCAGGCTCGAAGAACCAACAATTTGTTTATAGAAAATGTTGGCCCTATATAAAATCTGTAAATTTAACAGGTATAGGATGATGTTAAAAAAACGCCATCTATTATCATTTATCACGTTTTAAAAATGACGTTTTATCCTTGTTTTCGGGCATTGAAAAACTGATAAAATATACATTGAATACAAAGGTTAATTTTGCTATCATTTGTAAAATCGTAATAGCTCAGTGGGGAAAGAGAAGACTAAATGCATTTTTTTATCTTTAAAAAAATTTACTCACCCAGGTACTAGATATTTAAATGTCGACCGCGAACATCGTATCGGCGAATTCAAAATGAATTATTACTCGCAAGTAAAATATCGTTCACGTGATTATACACAGGCTATTGTATGTAAAGCAGTCGATTAATTTTCGGATCGTGTTGCTGGAGGTTACACCAAACGATTTTGGTCTTTATTTTCAGGTGACAAAGAGGATATAATGCGGTACTCGGACCGTATACTGGCTCGTGCGATGACCGTCGAGGTGGCCGTGCGTACCGACCGTGACCCACAGCAAGAGGAGGCTCTGCATCAGGTAACAATTTTTTATTATCAAATTCAATTCAAATTCAAAATATTCTTCATTCAAGTAAACTTTTAAACAAGTGCTTTTGAATCGTCAACTCTACCGTTGGTTAGGACTGCTGTTCCAACTGTTGAGAAGAGCCAGCAAGAAACTCGGCGGTTGCTCTTTTCGCAGTATAATTCTTATCACTAGTTGCATTTAGTAATTACTGTCTTGTACAGGATAGAAGTGCAACTATATCCACACATTCTTATCATCTAAGTAATCCTCAACAGTAAAGTAACCTTTCTGTTTAACAGTGTTTTAAACTGCTGCAGTGCTGAAAGCAAAAATCTATTGCGGAATTTATTATAGAATCTTATACCGTCAAACGACTTACGTACTTTTGTAAGGCGCAATGTGTTAATATCTCAATATCAAGTTCATTCATTAAAATTCTTACAGTTCGAATGTCTTCATTTTGACTCAACTCAAACTAAAAATATTCTTTATTCAAGTTAACTTAATTTATAAGAATTAGGCTTTACTTTGCGTAGATTCATGAACACTAGAAACATTTTGTCTGATCGTTAATAAGGGTGCCATTGTTATGTTTAATTATCTGAAGTCTTGACACACGTGTTCGGAGGCAAACTACTATAAATGATGGAGGTTGTACCGATTAGTATGTTTGTTTGGGTAATGCTTCGCTTTGCGATTTTGACGTGGAGTCTATCTCCTGTTGATGCTTCGGTTGTGGGGCGAAACGATTGTTGAGTTCGTGATAGTGAACGTGTGTAGTGCTTGTATTATTTGGTAGCGGTGGTGGAGATTTGTGCATGTGTTTTAACGAATTCTGCATGTATCGGGTATGAAAACGAATAGTCCACTTTACATTTAGCGTTATATATACAGGGTGTCCCGAAACTCAACGTCAAGCAGGAACTGGATGAAGCACAGGGCTTTACCAGATTGAATAAAAATAAGAAAAAAATCTACAACTCTTGATTCAGGGACAACTAACATATTTCTGATAATTTTCTGATTTCAAAAAATACCGTCAAAATACTGAAAGTTGTGGTAATAGTGTCGAAAGATTTGGCATAGGGTGTCGATTTTCGTCAATTTCAGAAATATATCAGTTATCCCTGACTTTCCGATATGATATATATTAGTTACGTGGTAAAGAAATTAATTTATCTCTTTAAAGGTGAACATGTTCATAGATCAGCTAGTGATGTCGGTACACGAGGACGCGGTGATCGCTCACACGCGCTGCCAGACGTATATGAACGCGTGCACCTCGCAGCCCGATCCCAGCAGTGGGACTGACAGAAACTTCGAGACCGCAATCCTGGGCTGCACCCTCGACGACCAGAAACGGATCAAGAAACGCCTCCAGGGCCTCCTAGACTACTTTGCGAAACTCAACATCACGTTGTACTCGTGAGCGGTCGTCTTGACCGATCGTCATACTCGTTAGGGGATATTCTAATGCGTCTATAACAACGCGACTTAATTTCGTAACAACAAAATTTTATGGGAAACAATATGATTTTCAATACTTTTTTATATGTGAGAACTTAGTCGACGTCTATAATCGCTTAAAGCTCACGTCTGAATTTTATTTACTTAGGTATTCAGGTAAATTAAAAGTATATACAAATGTAAACATATTTTTTATCTGGCCCGGTACTACCATATCTGTTACAAGACTAGCGCCATCTATCGGGGCAGATAATATGCTTTAATAGATGCTAAACGTAAACTTTCTTGATCAGTAAATATTAAATTACCTAGTTATCAAATAATAATAATAAATATATGTGACATTTACACATACGGTCGTCCGTCCCCAAAGTAGGTAACTGAATACTTGTGTTATGGGTGACGGACAACTGGTAGATATATAAGTTTAAATACATACTTAAATACAATACACACCCAGGCTCGAAGAGAACAAATTGTTTATAGAAAATGTTGGCCCTCGGCGGTTATTATGGTCAGGTTAGATTATGGTCGATGAATAATACTTGATACACGCAGTTCGAGAGATTTTTAAAGGTCAAAACGTGTTCAGAAACAATATTTTTACAGAAATTACTTGGTCTCTTTGGTAAAGTAAATCAAGGCCCACAGATAACTTATAACCCATTACATTATCTCCAATTGGTATTGGTTAGCTTAACACTGACGCAATAGTTACGTCTTCATTGAATATTATTCTTTCTTATTCATATTCTTGCGACGAGCAGCGGCGGTCGTTAAAAAGGCGCGAGGCTGTGTTAGTTTGGAATGTAAAGGTGATTTAGGGTAAATTGATAATGACGGTTCCTAAGATGTGTAGTAAACAGGGGTCAGACGTAAGGAAGGCGAGATTTTATGGTGGGAAATTCCCTTAGCCCGATAAGGATCACCTATTATGGTTATAAGTGGGAATATGATTCCTGTGGCCCGATTAGTTCGCATGTCATACAGAGTACAGTATTTTTTTATTTGAAATATTTTAGACTATGACGTCAGAAATGAATAATCTTTATTACTTATTATAAAATAAAGTTCCCAAAGCTGTTTGTCTGTATGTAATCGATTTTCTCAAAATCTACTGAACGGATTTTAGTACGGTTTTTACTAAAAGGTAGTGCAATTCTTTCGAAAGGTTTAGGTTATAGCACACAACCGTTTCATGTAAATTGAGTTGAAGAGGTCGTTTTACAACATTTTTTAGTGCGTGTAACAAACCGGTGTCGATTGTCGTTTAGAGGGGGGAATCGGTATAAAAAGCGGTGTCGACTATCAGAGCCAGTCTCATTCCGAGATCCGAGCGACACGGGCGATGCCGCACGTATTTCTAGTAGTTTAATAATCAATACTCCTTAAAATTCAATCATAAATAGGTAATATTCTTGTATCAGGAATAGATAAAACTTCCTTTTTGGATACAGGTCATGACGGGAATTGATATTCTCTAGGCTTATTAAAGTTCTCTCAAAGGGCAGAAGAAAATTGTCCCATAATAGTGGCATAGTTAATGGTCGTTACTTAAATCTATACTGAATCTATGGGTAGGCAATCCGATATTGATCTTAAGATAGATCTAACTTTATAATTCTCTGATTAAGATGCAAAAAGAATTAGGTCTCAGTTATTCTATTGTTTTGTAGTCAGATTGTGACGAGCTTACCCTTATAACCGTTTTTTATTTACCAATATTTTTCCAATACTATTTTTCTGCAATTATTATTAGGTAACGCGCGCACAACTGGATTTCTAGCATTTCTAATTGCGATCGTTCCATTATTACAAATACTATTAGTCCACTAACTTAATGTCCCGTCGAATCCATGAGCCCTTTCTGAGTTCATCTATGCAGGATTGTAGGCTAAACTATATATCCTAACTGCACAGAGGTTGTAGCAAAAAATAAAATGATATTTGATATGTATACTGGCCGCATCTGTTATATTTTCCTTTATTTCAATGCACACGTATTATGTCCCCTAAATCTGCAATATTGCCCTGCAACCTTTTCGGAGTCGGTACATCTAGTAGATCTACCAATTATGAGTTTTTAAGTCCAGGTTCGCAATTCCGACAAGAAGGGACTTCAGCTTCGAGTTGTATGTCAATTCCATCACCGTTTTCGAGTTAGACATGGGCAAAATTGGCGTAAAGGACCTACTAAGTGAGCGAATAACTTCGAAAAGGTTGCGGTTAGCCGCTTCAGATAGGATTGTTTCGTAGTAAGCTTTTAAGTAACGAAAAAGTCCAACGATGCTGGACTTCTGATACTGCCATTACGTCATTCCAACACCTTGAGTTCCGATACACTTCTTTGTAAAAAGGGTTTTGTAAATATAGAAGTAAATGTTATCTTTGTCGCATAAAAATATCTATTACAAAATTACACCTTATTACATTCTATAGGGATATTGAAAACTATCGCTTTTATCGCGATGTTTTATTTCAATTCTTTCTCATTTCGTAGTGTAGAAAAACTTGAGTGGCTCATATGCTGCTATTATGTTTGCAGAATTTATAATGGCGGCAGCCTTTTTGTTATTTTCGTTTTGTTCATTTTTTTATTTATTTTTTTCCAAATACATTTGGACAAAAAAAACTAAGCCGTTTATAAATGCTTGCTTGTCCAAGTGTCGCCTCGTGTGGAAATAATGTTTGAATGTACTTAGTCTTCAAGAGTTGTTTGATATTTGCAACTATAAAAGGCGTAATTTTTTAAGTGACTAGAGTTACCATGGTAGGTCTAGGGTACGATTTAATAGAAATCTATTTTGTGAGTATAATATATATAAAACAAAGGATCATTGGATTTTGAGGGTACTCAATAAAGATTGTTGTTTGTTTAGCTCTCCTACCTCGATACGTTGCAGTCGTAACGAATTCTCACCTCCGCGTGCGATGTCATTTGGTATATTCGAGGTTTTAAATCAGAATAGACAGCTATATAACAATCCCGACATATCCAGACGGTTGGTAAGTCTACAAATAACCTTGTATCACTAACGGGGAATCCCTTAAAAAACCAAATAAAACTATCTCACTTTAAATGTTAAGATGTCCACGATTTTCATTGTATTTCCTTATTAATATAAGAAAGCACACATCCATGGCATCTGCTAGTTCTCAAAACGGCTATCATTACACAATATAACGTACAAAATGCATTACATTATAATTGTATGAAAATAAAGTAAATATGATTTTTTCAAGACGCATTTTATTTCTAAAAACTTTGTAAAACTGGAATAAAACCTGCCTTTCAAAAATTATTTTAATATTTCTTATGCCACTTGGTAAAAAATCATGGTACTGATCTAAACATTGTGAACATATGCCTCCTTTAAAGGCAATTAAAGGTAAGCCATTAAAAAGTCAAATACTCCAAAAGAATAAGGTTCACGTAAAATAAAATAGATAACAACAGATACAATATTTAATTATTAAAATAGTTCTTAGTATTTACATTAATCAATGTTTAATAAAACGTTAGTTGGTACAAGATAATGATTTTATAATAGAAATTAAATTAATATTTATATAGCGTAATTAATTCCTGCAGTTTTGTACAAATGTCAATATGTATTAACTTTGGGGTATTAAGAATATTAAATGAAATAAAACTTCACTAAGGTAGCCATAGCAAATACCTACATATATCAAAATCCCATATGATTATCAATGGTATACTTTTTGTTGAATACTTTGTGTTAGAGCTGTGATAGCCCAGCGGTTAGACCGTGCGACTCTTTCGAGGTGAACACGAGTTCGAACCCGGGCAGGCACCAATGAGTTTTTCTATTCAAACTCAACTCATGTGTCTAATTGATAATTACAATTTATCACACGCTTTTCGGTGAAGGAAAACATCGTGAGGAAACCTGCATATCTCTAGAGAATTCTGGAGATATGTGTAACCTGCCAATCCGCATTGGAGCAGCGTGGTAGGTCTTAGCTCCAACCCTTCTCTCCAGAAACGGAGAGAGGAGGCCTATTCCCAGCAGTGGGATTGTAACAGGCCGCTACTTTACTTTTACTTTACTTTTTGTTATTATATTAATACCGTGTGAAATCCGACTGAGTAGAATAGACGACTCTCATTTCTTACTGAGGTCTCGCAAAAGGCGACTTAGGTAAGTCGACCCGCCATGTGGTATCCGACTGAGTAGAATAGACTGCCCTCATTTCTTACCGAAGTGTCGTAAAAGGCAACCAAGGTAAGTTGACCCACCGTGTGGTATCCGGTTGAGTAGTAGAATAGACCACCCTTTTTCTTACCGAGGGCTCGTAAAATACGCCTAAGGTAAGTTGACGTCAGGCAGGCGGTCGGTCGTAAAATACGTAGCCAAATTGTGACAACATGTTTGTAAGATGTTGTGCCGACCCCATTTAAAGTGGGATAAGGGCAGGATGATGATGATGATATTTTTTGTTATTACATATTTAACTCTTTTAGTATGTTATATTACTAATATATAGTAAACAGTGAATATAGTATATAGTGAAATATATAGTATTCGCTATATACTATTTATTATTTAGTAAACCTAATGTATTTTCATTTAATTTTGATTTATTTGTGTCGTCCGACAAAATATTTAGCCGAATAAATAAGATAAATGCCTGCGAAATGATTTTTTATGTTTAGTTACTTACGTACATACTAACTTTTACACTGCTTACTAATAGTTATTACAAAAGTAATAATAAAATTATTTTGCTATAATCCGCGATACAGATAACCGTGTATCGCGGATTATAGCAAAATAATTTTATTATTACTTTTGTATTATGGATCTCCGCAAAGTAACGCCTAATTCTATAAATTATTTAATAGTTATTAATTAAATTTATTTACATGCATAAAATTTTCAGTATTTTTAAACTAAATAATATTTGACTGTTTGTTTCTTTAAATAAAGTTTGTTTTTTTGCGCTTTTTTAATAACTTTATATAATAACTAAGTGCTAATAAAAACGAATTGTAAATAAAAATAATATGATGTCAATTCATTAATTCAAATTCAAATTAGATTTAATATATTTTTAATCGATTCTTATAGTTGAAAATTGAAAAACTTAATTATCTATTGTACGCCACCGGCAGATATATATACGAGAGTATATATTTCTGTCATATCTTATACTAGAGTAGGGGGCCCAGCCTAACATTTGTCCAACAAAGAGAAAGCAAATGAGACTACCTCTACCTCTTTGAAAAGCTTTTATTCTACTTTCAATGTATCATCATTCTCCTGCCCTTATCCCACTCTAAGTGGGGTCTGCCGAACATGTTACAAACATGTTGTCACATGATTTGGCTACGGATTTTACGACCGGCCGCCTGCCTGAAGTCAACTTACCTAAGTCGCCTTTTACGACACCTCGGCAAGGAAATGAGGGTGGTCTATTCTATGTAGCCGGATACCACACGGCACATACCTTAGTCGCCTCTTACGACACCTCGGTAAGAACGGAGGGTGGTCTATTCTATTCTGCCGGATACCACACGGCGTTCAACTTTCAATGCATGTTGAAGGTGGAATCTTGCAAGTTAAATTTGACCCCACTTACCGGTGTCTAATTGAGCTAAAATTATACATACTGACCCAGTTCCGATGACAATTAATATTTTAATTTGACTTGTTTATGTGTGATTAGAAAAGTAGAGTTTTAGCTCCATTCTCATTATTTGTTGTGACACACTTACTTACAGGCCTGCCTATGACACCTCTACACTTGTTCCCAGATAAAAAAAGGAATTTTTTCACGAATTTTTTATCTCCTTGTCTTATATTAAAATCATCTACGCACTTATTCACTTAGCATTAAAAGTTATTGTAAAAATTTGTTTTTATACATCCCTGTCATTATTATTCTAGGATGGTGTAATATTTTTACTTTTTAGAAAGAGTTTCACAGTATACGGCATGCGTTCTTCAGAACGTTTTTCTTCTTCCCGCCGGGCCGGTGTTTCGTCGGCCGCAGTAGGATCGTGCCGTTGCTGTTGTTATTTGTGAATGTACCTGCAATTATAAGAATTATATTTATAAAGAGCAACTATCGAGCTTCTTGCTGGCTCTTCTCAGTAGGAACAGCTTTCCGAACCAGCAATAGAGTTGACAATTCAAAAGCACTTGTTTACAAGTTTACTTGAGCTTACTAATTTATAACATCCCATCATCCATACTAAACTATGGAGTATGGTCAAGGGCGTTCTAGGGTATACCGAAGCTCTTGGATGCTCAGGAATTATTGGTCCAAATGAATAGTAATTCGTAACAAGGTATCAAAAATATACAGACAGGTTTTTTTTTGTATAAGCAAATATATATTGGCTTTTGCGGCCTCCTTGAGGTCGATGGCAGAGCTTCGTAAGCCCTTATGGTAAAAACATCATTGAGTTTACAGTCTGTACCTCTTATATAAAAAGCTTTGGTAGCCCAGCGGTGAGACCGTACGACTACTTCGAGGGGTCACGGGTTCAAACCCCGGTCAGGCAACAATGAGTTTTCTGTTAAAACTTATGTGTCTAATTGATATTTGCAATTTATCAACACGCTCTTGCGCTGCATATCTCTAAACAATTCTAGGGATATGTGTAACCTACCAATCCGCATTGGAGTAGCGTGGTAGGTCTTAGCTCCGATCCGAACGGAGAGAGAAGGCCTTTGCCCAGCAGTGGGAAAGTAACAGTTACTACAAGGTAGTAACGGCCAAAACCAAAGTACCTCCAAAACGCGTCCCTTGAAGCAGAATTTCGGTCGCAGGAAACTCCCTTAAAGCTACGCTCGCAGGGAGTTGCGTGTGTACCGTCAATGGATTCGCTCTTACCAATTTTAACTGGTGAAGTTACTTTTTTTCTTTTATATGACAAACCAACAACATTTATGCATAAAAAACACAAATAAAAGAAACAAAATAGGGCACATAGCATAAACATCACAACAGGCGTGTACAATTGATTTAAAACAAATATGATAAATAATGTGGGGGTTAAACAAAAAACACAAACAAAAAAAAAAAAACTATTTAAAATTTAAAGTTTTAAAAATAAAAACAGTAAACGGAAAATAGAAAAAAACATTGTTCGTATAAATAAAAAATAATCTATAAGTCTATAGCTGCTGTAGCTGTAACTATTATTATTTTTTATTTTAAAATCTTTACGTTTCTGCGCGCGTCTGTCCTTCCGTTGACGCTGTCAAACCCATTAAGGCTAACAGCATAAGTCAGTTAGAAAAAAAATGACCTATGACGGGCGCGGCGCACGGTGGGGCCGCGTCGGCACCGTGGTCGCGCCGCATGTCGGCCAGGCAGCGCGCCGCCAGCGCCCGGAACACCGCGCCCACGTTCACGTCCTCCTTCACGGACGCGCGCATGAGCCGGCAGCCCAGCGCGCGCGCCACCAACTCCGCCTCGTCACTGTCATTATATTTGCATAAATTCAAATTCAAATTCAAAATATTCTTCATTCAAGTAAACTTGTAAACAAGTGCTTTTGATTCAAATTTACCGCTGGTTCGGAAAGCCGCTCCTACCGAGAAGAGCCAGCAAGAAACTCGGTGGTTGCTCTTTTCAAATAAAATTCTTATAACTAGTTACATTTGGTTATTACTATCTTGTACAGGGTAGAGGAGTAGCTAAATCTAAAAGCATTTTTATTATGTATTGTTTTGAATAAAATTGACTTGCCCGCCGGACAGGTTAGCGACGCGGGCGGCCGACCGCTAGTAACCTTTCAAACACGATACGGACAAGCCGCGTACGCCTGAACACGGCATTCTTTTATAACGCACACGTGTAATTTTGCGTTTCGGGTGTTATTCTCAGATTTAGTGACGCATTTAACCAGTGAAGTGTTTGATAAGACGCGACCGTCCACGGTTCTGATGCATGTTGGGTATTATTCCCCGATATAGGGATGATTTAAAAACGTGTGACCTTACGAAGGTTGTATGCACACCGGGTGTTATTCAGCCGATATAGTGAAGTGTATACTCAGGGAGAAACAGACATAACGTTTCCGTGGAAGAGTGCAGAGGCGAGTCAACGGTTTCGGGAATCGGCCAAGCACACACACACACGTACATATATACACGCAGTGACTCACGAGGCCGGACCACATACAGCTAACGGCCGCATAAGGTAGGTTGAAACGCCGGGACGGCGGGCCCAGGTCCCGAAGGTTGTTTCATCCGTCCGCACGTTTGCGCGGAACATGTATATAATCCTCAATAGGCTTTTGTATCAGCCTCCCTTTAACAGCGTTTTTAAACTGCTGTATTGTCAAAGATAAAATCGATACCGGGAGTTTATTATGGAATCTAGAGTATTAAACATAGAGGTATTATACTAGAGTGTGGGAAGGGAATTCTGGGCAGGCACCAACGAGTTTTTCTATTAAAACTTATGTGTCTAATTGATAATTTATATGTGTCAATTTATCATACGCTTTTCGGTGAAGGAAAACATCGTGAGGAAACCTGCAAGTCTTTAGTGAACTCTGGGGATATGTGTAACCTACCAATCCGCATTGGAGTAGCGTTGTAGGTCTTAGCTCCAATCCTTCTCTCCAATTCTTCTCTCCAAATAAATGGAGAGGAGTCCTATACCCAACATTTTTTAAAGGAAACCAACCTGAAATGTGTGAAATGTATGGAAAAAAAGATAAAGCATTTGACGCTATCACACACTCATCATCACATATTTGTTGAACACTCTATATTTATTATGATTAAAGTGGGTTAACCTTAAAAGCTAAACATATGCTGTCGCGGACTTTTATTTGGAACTTTTAGAGGGCAACAATTTTTTAATTACTTTCACCGTTTACTTAGCGCATGCACGGAAAGCCTTAAATTTAGCCGTTTTTGCAGTATTTTTTATTGCTGCTCCTCTTCCATTCATCTTAGCGTGATGTTCTATGATATAGTCTATATCCTCGACAAATGGACTATCTTACACTCAAATAATTTTTCATATCGATCCAGTAGTTCCTGAGATTAGCGCGTTCAAACAAATAAACAAACTTCAGCTTTATATATTAAAAAGTATAGATATAGATTTATATAATCCTCAATCCTCACAAGCTTTCTTTATATAGCCTATTCAAATCATCAGTAACTTCAATCATTTTCTAAGCCTATTAATTAGAATGGATGGAGTTATTTTATCACAAAATGGTTTACTAACCCATTAATGACTTACGTAATTTTATAAGGATTTTTAATTCTGCATTATTATATATTTTGTAGCCTTAAAACACACAATTACTTACGGTCCAACAACACATTGATCCATCAAATCGATTTTGTTCTGAACTATAATAGTTGGAATCTCCCCGCATTCATTCTCCACCTGAAAAATATTTCAATAGCATCAAATATTTAAGATATACCAGTTTGCAGGAGTTTTTTACTCAATACACAATTTTTTTTTATCCGTAACATGTATCGTTGATTAGCAAAAAGCATTATAAGAAATAGTTACATTATTATATAGTCTAATATATAAAAATAATTTCATACCAGCTGGTACCCGATTAAAAAGAAATTTTAAGACATCTTTACAAAGCCCCAGCAGATAATCCTGTAAAGTTTGGTGGCGATCTGAACATTTTTTTTACTGCTAAGTTCTGATTCGAGGGGAATTCAAACTAGACTGACAGATGGACAGCTAGTTATAGCATATATATAGTATAGCTTTTTGTTTCCTACTTTACTGTTATTATATTATATTTTGAACTATTAAAAGGTCTCGCTTGTTCTTGGTAAGAGCAACATACCGAATCAGTGGTAGGTAGTTTTATTAAATCAAAAATTACAATGATAAGTTCTTTATCTATCTATACTTATTATAAAACAAAGTCCCAAAAAGCTGTCCCTCTGTATGCAATCGATTTTCTCAAAATCTACTGAACGGATCTTTGTACGGTTTCCACCAAAAGACTGTGTAGAAACTACTACAAAAAAGTCCGCGATAGCATGTCTCTATCTCTTATGGTTAACTCATAATAACTACTTTTATGTTTAAAATTTGAATTGTAGAAAAAAATTGTGACACACAGATTACCACGCGGGCGAAGCCGCTGGCACAGCTAGTGCTTATTATAAAACAAAGTCCTAACAAGCTGTCTGTCTGTATGTAATCGATTTTCTCAAAATCTACTGAACGGATCTTTGTACGGTTTTCACCAAACGATAGTGCAATACTTCCGGATGGTTTAGGTAAATAGTATAAATCGGTATTATGTAAATTGTGTTGAAGAGATAGCGCAGTTGTTAAAAAACTTGCTTGCTCGAAGCTTTAGTTTAGTTAGTAAAGCTCCCAGAGCTTTAGTCGCGTGCACTGCGTAAACCTGCAGAGATACGCTAAAGTAATGTGCTACAGAATTGTAGATTTATAAAAATACTACAAAAAAGTACGCGATAGCATGTCCCTATTTCTGACGGTTAACTCACAGTAACTACTTTTATGTTCAAATTTTTTTCGGAAATCACTTAATTCCACGCGGGCGAAGCCGTTGTTGGCACAGTTAGTATAACTAATAAAAACTTTCAGACATGACTTCCAGAGGGCCTGGGGGCACTGCCACGACTTACCCTACGGTAGCTTAGCCACTAAATCAAGCACTTGCCTATTATCCATTCAAAACTCATTTTATGGTAACATAGAGTAATAAACATGAAGTGTTTCTAGACAATAAATTTATTAAATAATTTATAGAATTAGGTGTAACTTTGAGGTGCCGAATCGACTATCGGTACGTCCAAGTGTTGAAGTGTTTGTATGAAAACGCCACAATGTCTGTCCGTATCCAAGACAAAACTACGAGACCAATCCAAATGCGGCGAGGTGTGCGACAGGGAGATGTCATCTCCCCGAAGCTGTTTACCGCTGCATTGGAGGATGTCTTTAAGCTTTTGGATTGGAACGGATACGGCATCAACATCAACGGCGAGTACATCACTCACCTTAGATTTGCCGACGACATAGTCATTATGGCAGATTGTCTGGAGGACCTTAACGCAATGCTCGGCGACCTCAGCAGAGTGTCTCAGCAGGTGGGCCTTAAAATGAACATGAGTAAGACAAAAGTCATGTCAAACTCACATGTTCCGCTCCACCCGGTCATCGTTGAGAACTCTGCACTCGAAATTGTAGACGAGTACATATACCTGGGACATACGGTCCAGCTGGGTAGGTCCAATTTCGAGAAAGAGGTTAGCCGCCGAATCCAACTCGGATGGGCAGCGTTCGGGAAGCTCCGCGAGATCTTTACGTCCGCAATACCTCAGTGTCTGAAGACCAGGGTCTTCGAACAGTGCGTGTTGCCAGTGATGACCTACGGATCTGAAACGTGGTCGCTCACTATGGGCCTTATAAGAAAGCTCAGAGTCGCTCAGCGGGCGATGGAGCGAGCTATGCTCGGAGTGTCTCTACGAGATCAAATCAGAAATGAGGAGATCCGTAGAAGAACTAAAGTCACCGACATAGCTCAGCGTGTCGCGAAGCTGAAGTGGCGCTGGGCGGGGCACATAGTGCGTAGAACCGATGGGCGCTGGGGTCTTAAGGTGCTGGAATGGCGACCCCGCACCGGAAAGCGCAGCGTCGGTAGACCCCCTACGAGGTGGACAGACGACCTCAAAAAGGTCGCAGGGAGCCACTGGATCCAGGCAGCGCAAGATCGTGTGGTGTGGCGATCCCATGAAGAGGCCTATGTCCAGCAGTGGACGTCCATCGGCTGAAGAAGAAGAAGAAGGTGTAACTTTGCGGAGATCCATAATACAAAAGTAATAATAAAAAATATTTTGCTATAATCCGCGATACTGTAAATAGAAAATATATATATAGTACTAAATGTATAACACTATGTGTATATGAATGTATATAAATGTATAGAATACACACGTTCAACGTGTGTAGTGCTTGTGTATTGGTGGCAGTGGCAGAGGTTTGTGCATGTATTTTTACGAATTCTGCATGTAACGGGTATGAATAGTCCACTATACATTTAGCACTATATATTTTTTCTATTTACTGTATCGCGGATTATAGCAAAATAATTTTTATTATTACTTTTCAATAATTTTATTATAAAAAAAATTCCGTGATACATCTCAAATATTTCCGGAACCACCGGAACCTACGGGAACAGTGTAAAATGAAACTACTTATAGGATTTTTTTGTCATGTATTTTTTATTATATACTTACAAACAATTACCGCTTACTAAAAATATTAGCGAATATATTTCAAAACGATAGTTATATCGTAGCCCACTGAATATTCATCATCAGTTAAGCTAGAGAAGGCTTAAGGCGCAAGAGGACAATCAGGACTGCCAAAACGGCCCGTCATAATGGATATTTCTTCAATAATCGACTGCAACTCTTCATTTGACGGGAGATTCTTTGATAGGAGAACACCTCGGCCTTTAGACGAACAGTTGATGCCCATGATGTAGTCATCAAATAACTCTACGAATATGTACTTCGAGACGCGGTTGCAATCTCGAATTTGATTTTTTACTTCTCCTTGCCCATAATAAAAAACATCCCGTACTTTGTCAGCGTTGTTTCTATACGTCGATTTATAAATCGCCTCTCCGTACGGCGCGTTGCCGCAAGTAGATTGCAATTCGGATGGATTTATTTTATTGAATTTGATCACTTCACATTTATCCCGCTTCCTAGTTAGCGGCGGCCAGTAGTAAACCGCGTACCAGTCGCCAATTAACAGGTTTAAGTCAAATTCTTCACCGGATTTATAGTAGTCGATACACAGTTCCTCGGGTGATGTACTCGCGGCACAATTATGGGTGGAAACGATAATAAATGTCACAAAAAACCAGTAAAACAAGCGCGACATCTTGCTGAATATTTCGCAGTAATTTATGTGGACGTGCCGGATCCAAATATAGGTACAGAAATATAAACATTGTGTCGGTCTTACGCAGCGATATGTGAGAGTACGTTTTAGATTACAGCGCATTGAGCGGAAAGTGCGTCGCGGGTCGCGACTTGTGACACACTTATCTGTACGATTATTTATCAGTTTTGCTAAACTATATTATTATGACTTAAAAAATATTTGGCACATTTATATGCCAAAACAGGAAGTACTATGCAAGTAGGAAAGAAAAAGTAACGTTGTAACGTGTCGGATTTGGAAATAAAGAGATCTCTTTAAACGATTGTTAAGTTATTAATTAATATATTTTCACAAATGGAATTTGCATCGAATTGAATGGTTTCGTTTTGAACGTATAGTACACGGCATTAAATAATGCACATCGATGTTTAGAACGAAATAGCCGGCCAGTTCGGTTTCGTAGAGCGCTGTCACTGTCACACAGTTAGTATGTGACGTTTCACATGGGTTCGTAAGTCTGTGCGACAGAGACGATTCTCTATGAAGCAGAATCTAGCCAATTTCTCTCCCTCTCTCTAAGCCTCGATGTGCATTATTTATTGCCCGGTACTATACTCACTTTGGGGATGGACGACTGTGTATGTGATTGTGCCATATGTTTATTTATTTTAACCTTCAGTTTCCAAGAGTGTAGCGCAAGGAAGGAGTCCCGGTCTGTGGTGGAGAAGGCCAGGACGCAGGCGTGTGCTCCGCGGTAGTACGCCTTGGTGATGGCGTCGAACTCCTCCTGGCCCGCTGTGTCCCACAGCATCAGCCGAACTTCCTCGCCGTCTATCCTGTATCAATAAAACCCATTTTCTTATTCATCTATTTTTTAAATCAGGTAATCTGTTACTCAAAGATTGAAAGAAAGAGATACCTTTGAGAGATAAGTCCGCCTTTGTATATGTACAATTTTTTTCTCTCCTCTTCTAACAATATGTATGTACAGTAAATAAAATATTTGATGAGTTAGCTCTTATTCCAAGAATACTAATGGTACCCATTTTTTATGATTAAATAATCTAAAAATAAATCTATAGTCGGACTGCGTAGGCTTTCCACTACCATGAGATCGGTATGGACGCGGGTGAAACCGCGGGGCATTGCTAGCATTATATCCGAACATTTGTTTAAAAAGAGCGGTGATAGCCCAGCGGTGAGGGCGTGCGACTCTTTCAAGTGGATCACGAGATCAAACCCGGGCAGGCACCAATGAGTTTTTCTATTAAAACTTATGTGTCTAATTGTACTTGCAATTTATCACACGCTTTTCGGTGAAGGAAAACATCGTATGCAAAACCTGCACATCTCTAGAGATTTCTGGAGTTATGTGTAACCTATCAATCCGCATTGGAGCAGCGTGGTAGGTCTTAGCTCCAACCCTTCTCTCCAGAAACGGAGACAGAAGGCCCAGCAGTGGGATTGTAACGGGCTGTTGCTTTACTTTTTTTTACACTTAGGCTTAAGGTACTTTACTGATAACTGGACTATCTGTAAAGTCTGAAAATCACTATTATTATTATTATAATGGTGTATAGTAATTTTCTCAGCATGATGCTGGTGGTAAGAACCTATCACGGGTTTTACCAAGTGAGTCGGTTTTTTCTGTACTGCTGTAGGTGTATGTGTAATCTATGTGAGGCCTGACTATGGAGCATGTATCGATGATAACTGCTTTCTGTGGTACATCCCGTACGTGTTTTTGTGAAAACCTCATTCTTTAAGTGAGGTGTGGAGTGATTTTTGAATGACGCCTGTAGATGAATAGTGAAAAAATTTAAGCCCGCGTGATTCCCTGCGAGAGAAGTTTAAGGAAATAGGTATTCTTACATATGCTTCACAGTATATTTTAAGCAATTTAATTTTTGTACATTAAAAATATATATATAAAACGATAGGTGATGTATATAATAGACAAAGTAGGAACCGATATAGGCTTGCGGCTCCTGCTTTACGCCATGCAGAAGTAAATCGTTAGTGGGTTTGGGAATAAAATTCCGCAGTGAATTTTAGCGTTGCCTTTACAGCAGTTTAAAAACACTGTTAAAAACAGACTGATAGAAAGCCTACTATACTGTTGAGGATTACTTAGATGATAAGAATGTGTGGATATAGCTACTCTACCTTGTACAAGACAGTAATGACTACATGTAACTAGTTATAAGAATTATATTTTAAAAAGAGCAACTGCCGAGTTTATTGCTGGCTCTTCTCGGTAGCAACAGCTTTCCGAACCAGCAGTAGATTTTGACGATTCAAAAGCACTTGTGTACAAGCTTACTTGAATAAAGAATATTTTGAATTTGAATTTGATGAAAGTATTATTGGAACTTTATTATTATTATTATTAGTTTCTGGTAGACCAAATATGAAACTCACTCGATCTGCCGCTCCAGGAAGTCGACGCCGATGGTCTTCTTGTAGTCCCTGGTGAAGGTGCCGCGGCAGTAGCGCTGGATGATGCTGGACTTGCCGACGCCGCCGTCGCCTACGATGACCACCTTGAGCGCCACCTCCAACTCCTCCTCGCGCATCCTCGCCTCATCCGCGCACTCCCGCACATTAGTGACACAGTTCTGAACTCTGGAATCAATAAATATAAATAAATAAATAAATATAGGACATTTACACACACGGTCGTCCGTCCCCAAAGTAAGTAACTTAATACTTGTGTTATGGGTGACGGACAACTGGTAGATATACTACATATATAAGTTTAAATACATACTTAAATACAAATAGACACCCAGGCTCGAAGAACCAACAATTTGTTCATAAAAAATGTTGGCCCTCGGCCGGAATCGAACCCACGACCAGCTGAGTTGAAGGCAGGGTCACTACCCACAGCGCCAACGGGTCAGTCATACGTCAATTAGTTTATTTTTGTATTTCTAAACTATCGTGAATGGTGTACGGGCGAAAACGTACATTTGCATTATACTATCATAATAGTACTGACCAACTCTACTGCCCAACCTGTGCAACTTTCAAGCACAAGTTTGGATTTGCCAGCCACATCCGAGCTCACGTCAGGAATGACTAGGGTCTCCGTTGTCGGATACGACAAGGAGTTATACATTTGCAACATCGGCTTTTACGCCATATTTTTTTATATCATATTAATTGGAGATCAGTACGAGATAATTTATAGAATTAGGCGTTACATTGCGGAGATCCATAATACAAAAGTAATAGTAACATTATTTTTCTATAACCCGCGATAAAGTAAATAGGAAACATATATAATGCTAAATGTAGAGTGGACTATTCGTTTTCATACCTGTAACATGCAGCATTCGTTAAAACACATGCACAAACCTCCACCACCACCACAATACACAAGCACTACACACGTTCACTATCACAAACTCAACAATCCTTTCGCCTCGCAACCGAAGCATCATCAGGAGATAGTGAACGTGTATAGTATAGTGGTGCAATTTCACCAGAAGATAGTGCAGTTTAGGTAAATAGTACATATGGTATTATGTAAATTGTGTTGAAGAGATCGAGCAGTTGTTAAAAAACTTGCTTGACGGGAGCAGAGATACGTTAAAGGCATGTACTAGAGAATCGTAGATCTATAAAACTACTACAAAAAAGTCCGCGATAGCATGTCTCTATGGTCTCTCTTATGGTTAACTCAAAATAACTACATTTATGTTTAAAATTGGAATTCTGGAAAAAAATTATGGCACGCTGATTTCCACGCGGGCGAAGCCGCTGGCACAGTCAGTTAAAAATATAAAGCGGCTTTAGTCACAAGGCTTTAGTGAAATGATAATAAAACTTTTGAAAACGAAAAATTTATTAATTTCTAATACATTAAATTAATTTAAATTCCAAAGTTTGCTCCATTTGTAATTTAATAGCAATTTATAACAAATCTAGCACTTCATGGTATCAATGAATTTGCCTTAATCTGTACTACAGGAGACAACATTTCTGACTGATTTCTGAGTCTGTGCGAAGTAGCAGTAAAAAAAACAATTTAACATACAAGTAATTTGACGAACCTCATAAAAGGATGAATGGTACTTATTAAAGAAATTCCTATTGCTAGGCGCAGATTAAAAGCTATAAATAATATATTTTTATCCACTTATTTCTTCCAATCCTTCGTTTTCCGTTTCGATTCCGCTCCACGCCAACTCCTAACGGCCCTAAATTCCGATATCTACGTATTATGTCCCATCCATCACAACTTCGACTTCAATTTTAAACTATGTTGGTAACAAGCAAGTTTATCGATATTATTATGGTTAGTCTGTCTTCTATACTTACTTATTATAACAAAGTCCCAAAAAGCTGTCTGTCTGTATGTAATCGTTTTTCTCAAAATCTACTGAACGGATTTTTGTATGGTTTTCACCAAAAGATAGTGCAATACTTCCTGATGGTTTAGGTACATAGTATATATCGGTATGATTGATAATTACATTGAAGAGATCGCGCAGTTGTTAAAAAACTTGCTTGCTAGGAGCTTTAGTCGCGTGCGCTGCCTTAACTAGGAGAGATACCCTAAAGCAATGTACTGGAGAATTGTAAATCTATAAAAATATTACAAAAAAGTCCGCAACGTGTTTTTATCTCTCGCGATTACTACTTTTTTGATCAAAATTTCAAAAATTCGGGACAAGTTTCGTAAATCACTGAATTCCACGCGGGCGAAGCCGTTGTCGGGACAGTTAGATAAATCATATACTAAGAGTTAGAATATCACTGTGTGGTCCGTGTGTTGGTGTAGCTCCCTTCGTCGCCCGCTGAGCTTTCTTCTAAAAATCTATAATCAATTTTTCAGATTCATAAGTCAAATTTCAAACCGTCTGACCATCTGAACTATCTCAATTTAATCTCGATTATTCCTGATATCAATATCTCTCAATAAATCTTAACGAAAAACAATATCTATTTGATTCAAATATAATCTCTTGAACGAGAAATAAAACATTATATCGTAGCTACTGTTTATAGATCAAATAATAATCTTAGCACATTTCCTACGGCAATAAATTTATATTAGGACGGTGAGCAGTTGAGTAGTCCGCTTGTAGGCGGTCACAATGGAACCTGTTTCTCGAACACCTGTCTCTTATATTCTGTTGATTGTACTGCCCTGATTTAGATAAGGCAACGTGTTCATATTATGACATTTTAGATAAAATTTATACGCGAACGTTTACAAATTAACCTTTCCAAGTATTTTGGCCCTTGCGCTTAAATTATCGTTATAGTTACTTGCATTCAAGCATATTTCTCTCGTATTTTTGTCTTTTTTTAAGCATCAAATTTTTATTTACATCAAAAATGTACATGTTATATCTAATAGTAAACAAAGTGGATTAAAATAATGTTATCATCATCATCATCCTCCTGCCCTTATCCCACTCTAAGTGGAGTCGGCACAACATGTTAAAACATGTTGTCACATGATTTGGCTACGTATTTTACGACTGACCGCCTGCCTGACGTTAACTTACCTTAGTCGTATTTTACGACCCCTCGGTAAGAGAGAGGGTGGTCTATTCTACTCAACCGGATACCACACGGTGGGCCAACTTACCTTAGTCGCTTTTTACGACACCTCGGTAAGAAATGAGGGTGGTCTATTCTACTCAGCCGGATACCACACGGCGGGATTAAAATAATGTTATATATATCTTAAATTACTTCGACGTAAATAAATTATATACATTTAATATTATTGTTATTCGGCTGTGGCTGAGTCTGGTAATTCCTATTTACACGAGAGTTGGATGCAATATCGTCATACAATTTTAGTGTCCGATTCAATGGCCATCTAAACTTATTCTAAGGCAAAGTCCCCAAAAGCCTGTATGTGATTGGTTTTCTCAAAATTAACTGAGCAGATTTTTGTAGGTTTTTACTAAAAGGTAATGCGATTCTTGCGAAAAGTTTAAATTAACAGAACATTACAGTTTTATGTAAATTGCGTTAAAGAGATCGCACAGTTGTAAAAAGCTTTAGTCGCCTGTACCGCGTAAAGTAATTACAAGGGAATTGTAGATCTACAAACATAATACACAAAAGTCCGCGACAAGATGTCTCTATCTCTATACAATTACTACTTTCATGTTCAAAATTTCAATTATTGCATTCTTTTTTGTTTTTTTTCTTTTAAAGTAGGGGCCTGCTACTATGCCCACTACTGGGCTAGGGCCTCCTCTCTCCGTTTTTGGAGAGAAGGATTGGAGCTAAGATCTACCACGCTGCTCCAATGCGGATTGGTAGGTCACACATATCCCTAGAATTCTCTAGAGATATGCAGGTTTCCGCACGATGTCTTCCTTCACCGAAAAGCGTGTGATAAATTGCAATCATCAATTAGACAAATAAGTTTAAATAGAAAAACTCATTGGTGCCTGCCCGGGTTTGAACCCATGTGGTCTCTAGAGAGTTGCACGGTCTCACCGCTAGGCTGTCACAGCTTTTCCTTTTATTATTCTATAATTGTAAAAGTAACAAACTATTTCTTAGAGGCAAACAAAAACAAAAAGTTCGCTTAATTAATTGAAGTTCGACCGTCTAGTTTTTCTTAAATAAAAATATCTAGATACACTGGCATTGCAGTAAAAACTATTGAATCTGCTTTAACATTATAATTTTACTTTCGATCACTGAGACGCGTTTCTCTGAACAGAATTCGCAGCGTCATGCGATAAGATGAGGCACGATTATGTCAAGATGCACTTGGGTTTGCTTTATTATTTCACATCGTTGGTTTCTTTCTAATTATGTTTACTGTAATTCGAAAATAATCTAAGCTTGTCACGTTCATCAATTAGTTGAATTATAAGTCTACAGAATTTTGAAGATACCTACTCGAGTTAGTTAAAACAAGTTATATTGTGTATGCAATTATATTTTAGATAAACGTTTAAAACGTATTGCTTATAATGGAAAATTATAACAACCCGGTTCCCCTTCTCTAGTATGATAACTCTATTAATATCGTACCTTTATTTGAGATAATAATCAATTATAGATAACACTAGTTGTGCCAGCGGCTTCGCTCGCGTCGAAAATCAGTTGTCACAATTCCCAAATTGAAATTTTGAACTTAAAAGTAGTTATTGTGAGTTAACTGTAAGAGATAGAAACATGCTTCGCGAACTTTTTTGTAGTATTTTTATATATCTAAAATTCTCTAAAGAGCTGTGATAGCCCAGCGGTGAGACCGTGCGTCTCTTTCGAGAGGAACACGAGTTCAAACCCGGGCAGGCAACAATGTGTTTTTCTATTAAAACTCATGTGTCTAATTGATAATTGCAATTAATCACACGCTTTTCGGTGAAGGAAAACATCGTGAGGAAACCTGCATATCTCTAGAGAATTCTGGAGATATGTGTAACCTACCAATCCGCATTGGAGTAGCGTGGTATGTATTAGCTCCAACCCTTCTCCCCAGAAACGGAGAGAGGAGGCCTATTCCCAGCAGTGGGATTGTAACAGGCCGCTACTTGACTTGACTTGAAAATTCTCTAGCGCATTACTTTAGCGTAACTCTGCTGGTTTACGCAGTGCACGCAACTTAATCGTTCAGCAAGCAAGTTTTTTAACAACTGCGCGATCTCTTCAACTCAATTTACATAATACCGATATGTACTATTTACTTAAACCATCTGGAGGTATTGCACTATCTTTTGGTGGAAACCGTACAAAAATTATTTCAGTAGATTTTGAGAAAATCTTACATACAGACGGACAGCTTTTTGGGACCTTGTTTTATAATAAATATAGATTTTATTTTACATGGTTTATTTATTTAAGTAATTTATTTAGTCTTTGAATATATAATTAATGAATACTTTAGAGAAAGTCGATGCGGAACTATCAGATCCTTGATCGCATAACGTAATACACGTTTAGAGAGTAGAAAAGTTGTTCCATAGACATTAAATGGAAATTCTTACTAGTATTTTATAGGAAATATTAATTTTTATAAATGTATTTTAGATGTAATATTCAAAATAGATTTGGATATTAATAATTAAGTAGTTCCGTTCGTCCTCATTATGTTATTGATGTGTTAACTTTTTAAAAGGCTCGGTAACTTTTACTTTTTGTTGCAAATTAAACAATTACTGAAGTTATATTAGGTCCTTACATATGAAATTGGCGTTTTGTCGTACTGGCCACTTTGATCTCAAATATTACCTTTATGGTTAGGAATTCCAAATTCAAATTCATACAGCTATTTACTCATGCATTTGTGTTTCAAACCCCCTAATTCATTTGTTTTTTCTTCTTTTGTTTTTTTCTTTGTGTCACTCTGTTTACAAAATGGAAAACATGAAATATCGCGTTATTTACGAGTATGAGTTCCACCGTGGCACCAGTGCTGCAGAAACGGCTCGAAGGATTAATGATGTGTATGGTGACGGTGTCGCAAAAGAAAACACAGTGCGTTTTTGGTTCCAACGTTGTCGTTCTAAGAATTGAAGGCTATTGTGGAAGCGGATCCATCGCAAACCACGTCCGAGTTAGCTGCAGGCTCCAGTGTTAGTGATTATATTATTAGTGATTCTAATCCACTTGAAGCAAATTGGGAAGGTGAAAAAGCTTGAAAGGTGGGTACCTCATGAATTGAGTGAAGCAAACCGACAAACGCGCGTCGACTGCTGCGTTACGTTACTCAACCGGCACAATGATGAAGGAATTTTAAATCGAATCATTACCTGTGATGAAAAGTGGATCCTCTACGATAATCGCAAGCGCTCATCTCAATGGCTGAACCCTGGCGAACCAGCCAAATCCTGCCCTAAGCGAAAATTGACTAAAAAAAGTTGCTCGTAAGCGTTTGGTGGACTAGTGCCGGTGTCGTTCACTACAGCTTTCTTAAATCTGGCCAGACGATTACGGCAGATATCTATTGTCAGCAACTGCAAACTGATGGAAAAGCTAGCTGCTAAACAACCGAGGCTGGTCAATCGCTCTAGGCCACTGCTGCTTCAGGACAACGCTAGACCACACACTGCACAATAGACGGCTACCAAATCAGAGGAGCTTCAATTAGAATGTCTTAGACGTCCACCGTACTCTCCGGACCTTGCTCCAACAGATTACCATTTTTTTCGCAATTTGGATAACTACTTGCAAGGAAAAAAATTCTACTCCGATGGGGCAGTCAAAACCGCCTTCAAAGATTTTATTGATTCCCGCCCGAATGGTTTTTTTAGTAAGGGGATCAATGAACTACCTATGAGATGGCAAAAGTGTATACATAGCAATGGTACATACTTTGATTAATTAAATATATTTCATTAAAAAAAACGACTTTATGTTCCTCCCATAGAAAACGCCAATTTCATATGTAAGGACCTAATAGTATAAAGAAGAAGAATAACCGGAATTTACAAATAAAAATACAAAAAGAAAAGTACTATTAAAAAGTATTATTGAACCGATTTTTGTACGGTTTCCCTCCCATCCATCCCATCCCAAAGCGCCTCAAACAATGCACACAAGTAGTACACACAGTATCGCAATGCGATTTTGTCGTGGAGCCTATCCTCCTGATGTTGCTTCGGTTTCGGGGCGAAGCGATCGTTGAGATTTTGGTGGTGGTTGTGTGTACAGCTTATGTGCATTGTTGCTGATGAAGGCGCCTTGGGATGCATGTGTAATAGTGAATCTTGCCTGCTTCATACACATTGGCTCTGCATGCATTCGCTTAACCCGCGCGGATTATATCAAGGTAGTTCTGTTATAGTATCTGTAATATGGAATTCCGCAAAGTAACGCCTGCTTCTATAAATCATTTAAATTATTAATATTAATTTACAGAAGCCTTTAGAGTTAAAAATAATGTAAACCGTGCAAAGGGCGGTCTTATCACTGAACAGTGATTTCATCCTGACGACCCTTTTAAACGTAGGATTCACATGAGCCGGTCGTATTCTTTGGCCTTATCAAGAACCGGTGACAATATATTAAAAATATTTGAAAGTAAAATATTCAATCACATAAAAAATTGGAAAATAAAAAATTACGTTTATGATGAGGGAACTCCTCAACGGTTAATATGTAACGATATGAAATTTAGTTAAAAGCTATTTCTACTTGACTTGTTCACAATAATAATAACATTTCACTTTTTAATTTGAAAGCGTATTTTTAAAATGAAACTATTAGGTCCTTACATATGAAATTGGCGTTTTCTATGGGAGGAACATAAAGTCGTTTTTTTTTAAATGAGATATATTTAATTAATCAAAGTATGTACCATTGCTATGTATGCACTTTTGCCATCTCATAGGTAGTTCATTGATCCCCTTACTAAAAAAACCATTCGGGTGGGAATCAATAAGATCTTTGAAGGCGGTTTGGACTGCCCCATCGGAGTTGAATTTTTTTCCTTGCAAGTAGTTATCCAAATTGCGAAAAAAATGGTAATCTGTTGGAGCAAGGTCCAGAGAGTACGGTGGATGTCTAAGACATTCTAATTGAAGCTCCTCTGATTTGGTAGCCGTCTGTTGTGCAGTGTGTGGTCTAGCGTTGTCCTGAAGCAGCAGTGGCCTAGAGCGATTGACCAGCCTCGGTTGTTTAGCAGCTAGCTTTTCCATCAGTTTGCAGTTGCTGACAATAGATATCTGCCGTAATCGTCTGGCCAGATTTAAGAAAGCTGTAGTGAACGACACCGGCACTAGTCCACCAAACACTTACAAGCAACTTTTTTTAGTCAATTTTCGCTTAGGGCAGGATTTGGCTGGTTCGCCAGGGTTCAGCCATTGCGATGAGCGCTTCCGATTATCGTAGAGGATCCACTTTTCATCACAGGTAATGATTCGATTTAAAATTCCTTCATTATTGTGCCGGTTGAGTAACGTAACGCAGCAGTCGACGCGCGTTTGTCGGTTTGCTTCACTCAATTCATGAGGTACCCACCTTTCAAGCTTTTTCACCTTCCCAATTTGCTTCAAGTGGATTAGAATAGTTTTATCACTAACACCGGAGCCTGCAGCTAACTCGGACGTGGTTTGCGATGGATCCGCTTCCACAATAGTCTTCAATTCTTCATTATCAACTTTGGTCTCCGGCCGTCCACGAGGCTCGTTCTGCAGGTCGAAATTTCCAGAACGAAAACGTTGGAACCAAAAACGCACTGTGTTTTCTCTTGCGACACCGTCACCATACACATCATTAATCCTTCGAGCCGTTTCTGCAGCACTGGTGCCACGGTGGAACTCATACTCGTAAATAACGCGATATTTCATGTTTTCCATTTTGTAAACAGAGTGACACAAAGAAAAAAACAAAAGAAGAAAAAACAAATGAATTAGGGGGTTTGAAACACAAATGCATGAGTAAATAGCTGTATGAATTTGAATTTGGAATTCCTAACCATAAAGGTAATATTTGAGATCAAAGTGGCCAGTACGACAAAACGCCAATTTCATATATAAGGACCTAATATTTTTTTTTGAAAACTATTTTTTGATGATCTGGGCTGGAAATAAGGTACTGTTGGTATTTATCATACACAGACATACATTAGACTGGCCCGTTGGCGCAGTGGGTAGTGACCCTGCTTTCAGCTTCGCGGGTCGCGGGTTCGATTCCCGCCGAGGGCCAACATTTTCTATAAACAATATGTTGGTTCTTCGAGCCTGAGTGTATATTTGTATTTAAGTATGTAAGTATGTAAGATTATATATGTAGTATATTTAGTAGTTGTCAGTCACCCATAACACAAGTGTTAAATTACTTACTTTGGGGATGGACAACCGTGTGTGTAACCGTGTCCCATATATTTATTTATTGGGACGCAACGTGCGTTGATACGTTAGTCTCGTTCCATATCAGCGAAACGGCGTCAAGGCTTGAAGCTGCGGCGGAAATGGCCGAATACGGCAAGCGGCGAAAGTATAGATCTTTCATCGAGATAGATCTTTCATGCCGTTTGCAGTTGAGATCCTAGACTAAGGAGTCAAAGTGAATTTTATCCGTTGTAACTCCTCGGTTAATTGCCTCTTCAGGTGACAAGAGGGCTGGCTCCTTTTCGCACACAGAATCAGCTTAGCGATTCAACGCGGAAATGCTGCCAGCATTCTTGGGACCATTCCACGTGGGCACGATTTGTATAGTGCTATCGTGTAAGTAATTTAAAATAGACATAACTTGTACATTGTTGTTGTAAATAATAATAAAAATTGACTTATTAGTTCGAAAGTGTATTTTTTTAACAATTTTTTTTTGCTCATCTGAGTAAATATGAATAAGGTATTGTTGGTATATTTATCATACATTTTAACACATGACTCATATTGCAGGTTCCAATTGACTTTACTGTTTAAAAAACTTGTTGGGTCTGCGTAGGAAGGTAGACATCTAGTTTGTCGCTAAAAGATCGCTGTAGTGTTTGCAGATAATATGCAAGCACATTTCTTGTTTGTTTATGGAAATTAGCCGCCGTTCAATAATGAATACCGTATTTTGAAATTAATGGCCGGTTTAATTTATTCCTGGCAGACAAAATATTATACTTATCTTTTATGTAATTTATTTATATCTATATCTATACTTATTATAAAAGAAAGGCCCCAAAAGCTGTTTGTACGTGGTCGATTTTCTCAAAATCTACTAAAACGATTTTTGTACGGTTTTTCCTAAAAAGTAGTTCAGTTCTTCTGGAAGGTTTAGGTTTTATGTAAATTGTGTTCAAGAGGTTGCCCGGTTGTAAAAAAAACTCGCCTGCTTTAGTCGCGTTCGCTTCGTAAACCAGCAGAGATACACTAAAGTAATCTCCTATGGAATTGTATATGTACTAAAATACTATGAAAAAGTTAGCGACAGCATGTCTCTATCTTTTATAGGTAACGCACAATAAAATGAAACGAAAAAGTCCGCGACGGCATGTCTCTATCTCTTGATGTTAACTCACAACACGCACATACTTTCATGTTAAAAATTTCAAATCAATAGACTGAATGAAAATAAATAAATTCCACGCGGGCAAAGCCGCAAGCATTCTTATAACGATAATACGAAGACAAGTATTAACTAGCTATATTTATGTATAGAGCTATACCAAGAAACTGCCGAAGCTCGTTTTAACGCTACGAAGTCACAAAATTCCGATATAGAATGATAAATAAGCTGCCAAGTACATGACCGGTTTAATTCGTACGTGCAAAAATGTCTGTAGTTTAGGACGCGATGTCACTTTTAATAATAGTACCTAGGCGTTTAAAATACTCTGGTAAAGTTTTAAACTTCTTTCTTAAACTTCATGTCACAAAAAACAAAACAAATTTAACAGTAATAATTAGGAATTAATTTGAATAAAAAAGGACAGGAAAATATTTGAATATTTTTGTGTAAGCGTATTAAAGAGAATATAAGTGCCAATATATCACGTTAATCTTAAAATAAAAAAAATAACAAAAATAATATCATAGAGTTATTATACATTGGAAGAGTCGTAGTGAGAGTGTAAGTGAGAGTTTCGCAACAAATCATAAGTAAGAGAGACTCATATCATATCACATAAAAAAGAGAGACAGATAATAAGTCTCATTAGTTTTTTTTAATTGTCGATGGACACATTCTAGGCTTGCTCCCCTGCTCTATTATAATAACTCTATTAAGAATATACTTCGTATCCAGGTAACATATGTGTATACTTTTTTTTATTCGTTTTATTAACGGAATCGAAGCCTTTTAAATCCTGAAATTATACAAATACGACAGTATATCCCAAAGACGAGAAACTCCGTATACACAAATTTATCCATGTAAAAAAATACCAAAATAAAGACAAAAAAACTATAACAAAATAAACCATACGTGTGTTTTTCCGTCAATATTCTTTATTGGAATATTGTCGTTTTATGTTATATTTTTATGTTAGGAATTTATCTAAGAAATTATATTAAACCATTGCTCCATCATGTTATTTATGATAAGTAAAAGTCAATCAAGCGGATATATTTGAAATTATAATTAGACAAAGTAGTCTATACCATTAATTATAAAAGTAGGTGCTGTAAGTAGGTACTGTTTTATTGGATGTTCTTGTTAAGTTATTTATCAATGAGCAGTGCTGTAAACAGCAAGAAACATGGTGGTTGATCGTTTAAAAAAAACATAACCAATTATATTTCTTCATTACTATTTTGTCCAATGTTTGTAAATGGTTAAATCCACATTTTTTTTTATTATTCGGATAATCTTCAATAGAATAATACCCAGAACCGCGGTTGAAATCAATGCTGCGTGTCTCCTTCATAAAGTTTCGTATTATACTAAAAGTAAGGAAGCCAGCCTGAAATGTGTCATTTCGACTGTCAACCGGCACTATATCCTATCTCAATTTTAAGCCAAATAACCTTTTAACGGCATTGGGTACCTCTGCCCATCATTAACCGTATCAACATGTTTTATCTTCTAGAAAAATTGAAAATAATTAAACATATTTAAAGTCAACTGTTTTTTATTGCATAAAAATTATTGCCAATGTATTAATAATCACGTCTTTTGTTCTTCCTGAAAAATTGTCAAAAAAAAAATAGGACAATTTATCAGTTCACAATCGATATTACAACAAAGAGAAAACAAATGAGGGTGATATATCTCCTTTTTTATGTGTAATTAGACAAAGATACGTATACGAGTAGCATCTTCCGATTAATTATTTATTGTAACACTCACCTAGAATATTCTAGTATATTAGCTCAATGATACGAAGTCAATACGTTTAATTATAATAATAAAGAAAAATAACTCGTATCTTATTTTGATAATATGTACTTTTTTTTCTTACCTATAAAATAAAAAAGTATTTCGTAAGTTAAGTGCTTGTCTTAATTTCGTATGGGTAAGAAATAAACTATTTTCATTTCATTTCATATTCTCGCGTACACAGATAGACTGATGCCGATATGATTGACACTAATATCGGCTCGAATTATTCGGCTAGACCACAGTTATTATGGTCGAGAAATTGTAATCAAATTTCTTATGCTGTTAGGCATGTAGCTTGCGTCTAACCGAAAGTTACATTCATTTTTAGATCTATCGAGAATGTTCCCACATTTCCTATTATACTTTGATGTTATCTTTTGCCGAAATCAACGTTAAGCCATGTAATTATTAAGTGCAGAAAAGAAATGTATATTGACAACTATTATCCGCAACTTCGTTTGGGGCAACTTTAGTTTTACATTTTGCCACGCGTCACGTCTGAGCGAGGGCTTTGAAGTGGATTGATTCTAATATATGTGTAGCATCACAATTATATCTGCTATATTCAATAAGTAAATTACTAGCCGTCAGACATTTATATATCTTTAATACTATTGTAAAATTACATAAAACAGTACATTTTGACTCTATCCTTTTACTTAAAAGAACGCTGTTGTCCCTGGAATTTCAGTTAATACTAATTTTGCCAGACGTCAATATAAAAAGATATCTACGATGTTGTACAACAAAATAAATGAAAAAACTTTATTTACTCTAACATATATATGAATGCAAAAAATTATTAAACGCATGGCTAAAACCTATAAGAGACAGAAGCTCTACTGGAACCATTCTTATAATTGTAAGTAGAAAAATAGATAAATAGATAAGTAACCATTTCTAAACTATAGTGACATATGTAATTAAAACTAATTATACTTTCAAATTGCATTTATACACTGGCGCACAAAAAGACGCACACAGACAGGCACACCCATACACACCCAAATACACAACAATAAGTATAAATAGATATAGATATATAAATGTTATAGAGATATAAATAGTCAATAATAATATTCATATACCAAACAAGAATTGATACATCAAAGACATACCAGAGGCCAAAATAAGCTTGTGATTCCTGTCTCGCGACTCAGTAGAGTTACCATATTATTCGTGGACCAGGGTATTCGGTTTTATAACAAAAAATATTTAAAACAATAGACTTGCATATACAGAGGCTTAAATTAGGTGTAAGGATTTGCTGACATGCAAGACATATTATACAATTAAGACTATATAAATAAACTAAAAATGCTAGCTTTCACAGGGTAAGGCTTTGTGTAACATAATTATGTAAATTAAAAATGTTTAAAAGATTGATCGCCGAGTTTATTGCTGGTTCTTCTCGATAAGAGAAACATTCCGAACCAGTGGTAGCTACATTAATCATATTGATTCTTGACGACTCAAGAGTGCTTGAAAAAAAGCTTATTTGAATTTAAAATATTTCGATTTAATTTCAGTAAAGAAGTCGGGTCAATATGGCGGGCAAAAACTCCATATATACTTCGTAGTTAACTAAAACACGACGATAATAAGTGATAGTTACATGAACTTAATGTATTCTTCCAAGTAAAAGTCCGATACGCGAACAAAGTGCAAACAATACGTTCATGTAACAACAATACCTCAATAGCTTCCGCGATACTCTTTTATTAGCAGCGATATAATTTGATATACGCCAAGGCAGGACACTGTTTTTTTTATGAGTATGTTGTATAGCGTATTGTTTCTATTCTAAGCAAGACTTTCTTTCTTTTTGAAGAGTATTAAAGTTACTACGCTTCAAATCACTTAACATTCTTCCTTTGCCGTGTCTGTATATTAAGGAAATGTGTATTTTCGTTAAAAAAACCCTGATCATTTTAGTACACATGAAACCTTAGAAATAGTAACAAGGCATAAAGATAGGCTAATTTTACCAAAAATAAAATTAAGTTTATATAAAAATAGTTGTTACTGTATGGCTATAATAATATTTAATAATCTACCAGTACATTTAAGGTCACAACCGTTGTTAACTTTTAAGGGCAGTATTTATAAGTGGCTTTTGGAAAAGTGTTTTTATTCTGTTAGAGAATACTTAAATCAACCTAAAGTATAAAAAGTTACGATTTGCAACAATTATGAATTTTTTGTTATTGTATTAAGACTTTTGCTATTAACTTTTATTTTTTATTATTACTAATGTGAATTATTATTATTATTATTCGTTTTTTTATTAGTAATTATGTGTCTTTATAGATATTTGATAACTATAAGTGTTTTTTGTATTATATTTAAAAATTGGTATTAAAATTTGCATGCTATTTAATAGTAGAATAAGCAAATATAAATAAATAAATAAATACGCCAATTAAATACCAGAGTACGTGAATGTGCGAGTTTTACTAGGTATTTATTTTGAAAATGTACTTAGATACAAGAATTAGATGCGTTTATAAATAAATGTGCTTATGGACTAAGAGCCTGTGAACCCCAGACATTCGCCAATCTATAAAAGCTGAAAGCTTGTCAACGCATGCTTCCAACACAGGTTAGAACGATGGTACATTATTAAATTTCGAGTATTGTGGCTTTGGGAGATAAACGGTACGCAAGATGTGGAAGATACCGATCTAATTTTGTCATAGTATAAAGTGTAATTTTATGGTATTATCTTCAGAATAATATCAAAAATCACGTCTGTCAATGCCAGACACTTAGCATCGGCAACCCCTTGCCTAACACCCTTAATGTTCATGAAATTTTAATTGTATTTACGTCATAGTATAAAGCTGATTTTAATATATATGATTTTAATATTATTTGGATAGTTATAAGTAGTTGTTTTCTCACTAGCCAGACATTTTTGATAGTTCCAACTCCTGCCAGACCAACGTGAAGAGTAGCTACAGGAGCGAGAGCGAGGTATACATACGGGTAGGTGCGAGCGAGATGGCGTGTTAGGTACGTTATTTACTGCGCAGTTGTTGTTTATACCGCGATATCGTATATAAACTACTCAAAACAAAATAGGGCCCACCCCGCCTCGATCTACAAATTTGTTCACAAATTTTTTGCACGGCTATTGTAATACGACTCAAGTACTTAAACGTATAGTTGACATTTTTAGGAGTGTGTGCCAGCGTTTCTAACGATAACTTTAACATTATTTTCAAGTAAGTAGTCAAGTAAAGTGTAGGCCTAAAAAATGCACATTTTTTTCGCTCGCGCTCTCAGTCGTATTCTTAACTTACTATTGAAGTTTATTTAGTAAACCATTTCCTTTGATTACGGCGCTAGTTCTAATCAATATGCCTGGTCCTCGTCTTCATTTGAACATGGACACTGCAGCTAGAGCAGTTACTACGCTTCAGGAAGGGCAGTCTCAGAGATCTGTTGCAACAAGCATCAGTATGTATGAACGAGCTATCCGAAACCTGTAGGAATGCTATTAAGAGACCTGAAGTATTGCTAGAAGACCTGGATCAGGGAGAGCGAGAGCTAAAATGGAGCAAGACGACAGAAACATCAGATTAACTGCCCGTCGGGAGCGTGCAATCACCGCCCGAGCCCTACAAAATCAATTACGGCAGTCTAATGGAAGACAAGTGAGCGATCAAACTATTCGAAATCGACTCCACGAAGATGGCCCACATTCCAGAGGACGTTTTGGCCGGCTCAAACTGACAAGACCTCATAGTGCAGCGCGCTTAAGGTTCGCACATGAACATTTGGATTGGACAATGGATAACTGGAGATCCGTACTCTTAACGGACGAAAGTAAAATCAAGTTTCATAGTCCCTATGGACGAGTATGTGTATGGAGAAGGTAAGGAGAACGTTTTCCAGAACCATGCATCCATAAAATTGACCGCTTTGAGGGTGCAAGTGTCATGGTTTGAGGTGGAATAAGCTTACTAGGTAAAACAGAGCTGGTAATTCTGGATAGAGGTACCATAACGGCCTCTAGTTACGCCGAACAGATAGTCCGCCCTCATATTGTTTAATTTTGACAAAGAATTGACGATTACTTTGTTTTAATGCAAGACCACACTCGCGCTCACATGGCGCGTACTACACAGAATGCACTTTCTGATGCCAATATTTCAATTTTGCCATGGCCAGCCATGAGTTCCGACCCAATCCCATCGAACATTTATGAGATCAATTGAAAGGAAGCCTCAAAGAAAACTACAGGAGCGTCATATCCAAGAACAGCTAATAAACGCACTAAAATTGTGTTGGGAGCAAATATTGGAACAAAACATAGTGCATCCTATCGTAAAATATTCCATATAGACTCAGGGAGTGCGTACAGAGTAGAGGAGGAACACCACGCTTCTAAACTAAGGATTTCTCAACATATGGTCCCAGTAGAACGATAAAATGTAAACTTCATTAATCTCATTATTTTACCGAAATATCGTAAAAAACTGTTTTTTGTGTTTAAGTTAAAAAAAAATAAAGAAATTATGCTATTGGATAACTTCATATAATTTAGGAATCCCTACTTTAACCATATGTAATCAGGAAAGCTGAATAATTGTATGTATTTTAAAATTAATGCAAAAAAACGTGGTGGGCCCTATTTTGTTTTGAGTAGTTTATGTACTCTTAGTACATACTAAGAGTACATATTTACATCAGCTAAAAGAGCTTTGCGATTTTGTCGTGGAGTCTATCTCCTGATGATGCTTCGGTTGCGATAGTGAACGTGTGCAGTGCTTGTGTATTGTGGTCGAAGTGGTGGAGGTTTGTGCATGTGTTTTTACGAATCCTGCACGTATCGGGTATGAAAATACGGATAGTCCACTATACATTTAACACTATATATATTTTCTATTTACTGTATCGCGGATTATAGCAAAATAATTTTATTGTCACTTTTGTCAGCTAAAAGAATTTTACACACTATCTTCAAGTATTGTTAATTTAATATTGTGCTAACACAATACTTTAATGCAAACGACTTCTAGCCAGCAGGTCTGGAGTTCACGGACTTTCGCTCTATTAGGCCCCTCATCCATGGCGAGTTTTTGTAGCGAAGGTATCGCAATTTTACTAAAATCTAGTGCAATTTTTGAGGAAGGTTTAGGTTACATTAAAATTTCCCGCGGGGTCGGGATTTCCGCTGGAAAAGTGTGTTCGCTGCTGTCCACGGACAAGCCACGGCCACATAGAATAAACTTTATCAATACGTTCACGTATTTTATAAGAGCATTCAGAAACGTGTTTAGATGATTTCTATAATATCACTTCCTCCACAGGAAACAGTGTTACTGGCACCTTATTTAATTGAATGACTAAACAAGTCTTACGTGCTTGAATTACTGGAAAATATCAAAGATGTATAAAACAAGTTACTGTAGCTATGATGGCGTAACGGTGAGAGATCCTGATATTTGTCAAAAAGTTGCGTTGACTATGATTTTGTCTATAATTTATTAATATACTGGTAAGGGACTATATAGAGAACTGTTTATGTCTAGAGAATTTGTGGTATATTTCGCATAATGATTATTATAGTGACCTAATTGAAAATTAGACTTATTTGAGTTAGATACACTGTAATCCTTATTTAAATGCCATCTATGAACAAAAGTTAAGCAAAATTATTTTGCTAAAACCCACTATAAAGTAAATAGGAAATATATATCATGCTAAATGTAGATTGGACTATTCATTTTCATACCTGTAACAACGTTCGTTAAAAACACATGCCCAAACCTCCACCACAAAACACAAGCACTACACACGTTCATTATCACAAACTCAACAATAGTTTCGCCCCGCAACCGTGGCATTATCAGGAGATAGACTCCACGACAAAATCTCAAAAATCACTATCTATGACATCATGCTACGACGTATTAAGAAAGAAGAGTTTTCTTGCTCTTCCAAGTTATCGGTCTCTTAAACACGTTTTTTAGGCTATGCTTTATTACGATTTGACACAAAACAACCTCTCTTAATTAGGTCACTTACTATAACACGCTTAGTATTACTAAGCGTGTTATATGTAATCTGCGTATGGGAATAAAGAGAGTACAGAGTAGAATAGCAACAGGCTCACTTTTTTCCTTCATTTTTCATTGCTGCGTCCTTCCGTTTTTTTTTAATAAATAATAAATAGATGGGACTAGGCAATAAGGCCATTTATACACACGATCGTGGTCTCCAAAGTGAGTAGCTTAATACTTGTGTTATGGGTAACGGACGACTGGTATATATACTACATATATAATTTAAAATACATATTTAAAAGCAACTATACATCAAGGCTCGAAAAACCAACAAATCGTTTTATAGAAAATGTTGGCCCTCGGCGGGAATCGAAGCCGCGACCCGCGGATCTGAAAGCAGGGTCATTGCCACTTGTCTCAACGAAACACTCAAGCTAATACAATCTTCATTAATGTAATCCATAAGAAAGGACATAATTACCACTTTGAGAACGTGGGTGGTCACTCACCTTCTAACGGAATATTCAGATCCATCTGACTAGTGTTACCATATATTATACCAAAAAGTTAACGATCCTAAAATCTGAAATTCTAATTAACTAGCTGTGTTTGCGGCTTCACCCACGTGACAATCGGTGTCACCATCACCATCATAAATTTTAAACACAATTGGTTAACTCGCAATAACTAATAGCAAGTTCACCATAATCCCGAACTTTTTTGTAGTATTTTTATAGATCTACAATTCTCTAGCACATTACTTTTGTGTATCTCTCTTGGTTTACGTGGCACGAGTGAAGCGAGTAGTACTACGAGTAGCTGAGTTTTTGAAGACCGCGCGATCTCTTCAACACAAAAAAAGCGTAACGTAATATTAACCTAAAACTACTGGAAATTTTTAAATTTTTATTTAAAATGCACAAAAATCCGTTCAGTAGATTGTAAGAAAATTACAGATACAGGATATCTTTTGGCACTTTGTTTCATAATAAGTAGAGATTAGTGTGGCGTACAGCCACAAATTAATTTACAAGCAAAACCATAGCTCACAGGTTGTATAGTTTTAAATAACTAGTACGTGAGTAATGGATTTTATATATACAAAAATGTTATTCGAAATAGGCATATAGGAAATACTTGACGGTTGTACGTGACAATAAGTTTCCTGTATCTTGCTCCCCCCGTCGGAACCCGTAGTATATAAGCTAAGTTATTTTTCTTTGTTAAATATACTGTCTTTCTTAATCTTGTTGTTAAGATGGAGTTAATAAAATATACATTTGTTATTTCATCACGTCAAATCATTGAACACCTTTGGTTCGATTGCGTACCGTACTATCTACAAACGCAACAATTAGTTTGAATAAAGTTTGAAATCAGGCAGACCTGAAACCAGAAGACTCAATTAGAGTCCGATCAGACTATACTACCATAGGAAGCCGTTCATCTAATTAATAGATACGAATATAAGTATATCTTTCGCGAAAAAACTATTATGCAATTCGGTTATTCAGGTACTGTTGGATTTAAGCTAACTGACAATGACACAGACTTACTTTCACATTTATATAAGTACGGTTATAATATATTGTTCCGAAACAATTGTTACAAAACATATGACAAATGTCGCTGCAATATTTGATTTGTTAAGGCCGATTTAAATCAGACGAGCGAATGCTCATTCTATCCCAACTCTATTAAATTCGGTTACTATAAACAGATGTAGAGCATTCCTTCATTGTTCTTTCTGCGTTCACAAAGATTCTATTCAATTCTATTCAAGAATAATATAAGAATTCTTGCTCGCTTGATGTAAACGATACTAGAGCGCGCGAACAGATGATTACAGCGTTCTTGCACGTATTTCTTGTGTTAAAAAATTGTAGTTCTGGATCGTCATTCTTCCTTCGTTGATATTTTGGTGTATAAGCTAAGAAAGATTTTTCGTTTACACTAAAAGATTTAATTCAAATTCAAATTATTCTTTATTCAAGTTCGACTTGTTAACGAGTGCTTTTGAATCGTAAACATCTACTGCTAGTTCGGAAAGCTTTTCCTAACGAGAAGAACCAGCAAGAAACTCGGCGGTTGCTCTTTTCAAATAATAATTTCTATTACTAATTACATATGGTTATTAATGTCTTGTACAAGGTCGAAGAGTACGCGATCCACGCATTCTTATACTCTAAGTAATCCTCAATAGAAATAGTACTAGCCTTTTTTAAATAGTGTTTTTAAACTGCTGCAATGGTAAAGTTAAAGTAGATTGCGAAATTTTATTATAGAATCTTATACCCAAACCCACATACGACATACTTTTGCAAGGCGCAAAGCAGGAACCTTATGTCGGTATTCCTACTTTGTGATATACATCGCCGTATCACCATACTTTGTCTATTATAAAAATAAGAGTAAGAAATCTCTTGTTCTAGCCTTAGCTCTATGTTCGTTTAGTATAAACCGGCCGTTACGTAAATATGTCCGATTAACTCCAGAATTACAGTATTCCTACCGCAGACATCTGAGAGTTAGGCACTCATTGTCTCGCCGATCTCATTATATGTTCTTACAATGCTCATCGTTCTGTTGGGAAAACTATTCCGAGTAAACGAAGCAACAATTACTCGGAGTCGGCTACAAAATGAAATGCATGATATAACATTCGCACTGCATGTTATGTTTTTGGAGACATAATAGCGTCTACATAACGTATTAGCTCGACATAATGTGCCCCTAAACGGTATATAGTACCCGGCAATGAATAATGCACATTGAGACTTAGATAGAGAAAATCGGCTAGACTCTGTTTCATAGAGCATTGCCTCTATCGCTCTCATTCTCTGTCGCACGGACTGACGGACCCGTGTGAAACGTCACATACTAACTGAGTGATAATGATAGCGCTCTACGAAACCGAACTGGCCGGCTGTTTCGTTCTAAACATCGATTTGTATTATTTAATGCCAGGTATAGCACGCGGCAATATATAATGCACATCGAGGCGTAGAGAGACAAATCGGATAGATTCTGCTTCATAGAGCATTGTCTCTGTCGTAAAGACTGACGAAACCGTGCGAAACGTCACATACTAACTGAGTGACAGTGACAGCGCTCTACGAAACCGAACGGGCCGGCTGTTTCGTTGTACACATCGATGTGCATTATTTAATGCCGGGTATAGCACGTGGCAATACATAATGCACATCGAGGTGTAGAGAGACAAATCGGCTAGATTCTGCTTCATAGAGCATTGTCTCTGTCGCACAGATTGACGGACCCGTGTGAAACGTCATATACTAACTGAGTGACAGTGACAGCGCTCTTCTAAACACCGATGTGCATTATTTAATGCTGGATACTATACTATACTTGAGTATCAAAAAATCGTAGCCGGTATTCGAAATGCGTGAATTGTTTATGAATGGACAGCGTCCTTGCGGTGCGGTTGCGAACGAACTGGCCGGCTGTTTCGTTCTAAACATCGATTTGTATTATTTAATGCCGGGTATAGCACGCGGCAATATATAATGCACATCGAGGCGTAGAGAGACAAATCGGATAGATTCTGCTTCATAGAGCATTGTATCTGTCGTAAAGACTGACGAAACCGTACGAAACGTCACATACTAACTGAGTGACAGTGACAGCGCTCTACGAAACCGAACGGGCCGGCTGTTTCGTTGAACACATCGATGTGCATTATTTAATGCCGGGTATAGCACGTGGCAATACATAATGCACATCGAGGTGTAGAGAGACAAATCGGCTAGATTCTGCTTCATAGAGCATTGTCTCTGTCGCACAGATTGACGGACCCGTGTGAAACGTCATATACTAACTGAGTGACAGTGACAGCGCTCTTCTAAACACCGATGTGCATTATTTAATGCCGGCTACTATACTATACTTGAGTATCAAAAAATCGTAGCCGGTATTCGAAATGCGTGAATTGTTTATGAATGGATAGCGTCCTTGCGGTGCGGTTGCGGTGATTGCCCCCACAATGTGCCAGCCTACCATTATAAGTCAGATTCCCATTGCCAGACGAAATATCGGCGACGACTAAAAGTTCTAGAAAGCTTCAACTCCAATATTTATACTGATATTATATCAGTGACTAATGGAATATGAATCAATGGGCGTTCGTGGTCCTAAGGTGCTTGAATGGCGATAAGTAAGCAACTTTTAAACATTTAGGGCCGGAGACTTTTATTTTTATACATTTTCCAAGTTATTATTTTGTGTTTTTTCACAAAGTACCGTATCGCTTTATGTTACCGATCAATTCAAATCAAAATAAATTTATATTCAAGTATGCTATTTCAAGCACTTTTGAGTCGTCAAGAATCATTATGATTAATGAAGCTACAACAGGTTCAGAATGTTGCTCTTACCGAGAAGAACCAGCAAGAAACTCGGCGGCCAATCTTTTAAACATCTTCAATTTTAAATTATTAAACCGCAGTTGTGTATTTAGCTGAATGGATATTCTAATCTAGGCATTTTTATCATCCAAATAATCTTTAATTGTGTAATATGCTTAACGTATAAACATATTTCTTACACTTAATTTAAACCTTTCTGTAGACTGTTCTAATATGGATTGCGGTATATACGTTTACTTACTCAAGCGTTTGTTTTAGTGAACGTGTGTAGTGCTTGTGTATTGTGGTGGCAGTGGTGGAGGTTTGCGCATGTGTTTTTACGAATCCTGCATGTATCGGGTATGAAAAAACGGATAGTCCACTATGCATTTAGCAAAATAATTTTATTATTACTTTTCGCCGTGTGATATCCGGCAGAATAGAATAGACCACCCTCCTTTCTTACCAAGGTGTCGGAAAGGGCAACTAAAATATGTGCTGTGTGGTATTCGGCTACATAGAATGGACGCTATGAATTTATGATGGTGGTAGAACCAAGCAATAGTAGCATGCCGAAAATTTTAGTTTTAAATCCGTTCTCATTTAATAGAAATTAAAACTCATTCAATAAAATTGGCCATACTCATTTCTTACCGAGTTGTCGTAAAAGGCGACTAAGGCAAGTTGACGTCAGGCAACTTACCTTAGTCGGCCGGTCGTAAAATACATAGCCAAATCATGTGACAACATGTTTGTTACATGTTATGCCGACCCCACTTAGAGTGGGATAAGGGCAGGAGAATGATGAATGATGATGAATTTTATTAGTATAAAATATTTATAAAATAACACTGACCTCGTTTCATTTTTTATTCGATATTCTTATTTTTTATAAAATTCTATTTTTATACTTTTCTGCATTGTGTATATGCTATTTAAATAGATGTATTACCTAGTCAATTAATTAATATTACGGAAATATACAAAGCATTATAGTGATAACGGATACAACGGACACTTTGAGAGAATATAAAATAGATGGTTCAGTTATGAATAAATTATTGACTTGCAAATACACCACGGCCAATATTTGCTCTGCCGTCGGCCAATGGCTTAAACCAGTTGCTTTATTTGTCGTTCATTTTGTAAGTAACGTAAGGCTTATATATAATTATATATCAACAAGACAGTATCGAATTGCAGTATGAAGGTGTAAACATAAACTCATTTAAGTTTCTGTAAAATACATATTTATATAATAAATATTATTATTGATTTTTAGATGCAGGCGTTACTTTGCGGAATTCAATATTACAATTTACGCACCTTACACATGCAGGACATGTCGCCACATGCACCCCAACTGGGGGTACGTGTGGCGCTGGTGGTGGTGTTGTCGTATGTTGGTGGAGGCGCCTTGGGGACCCCAAGGCGCCTCCACCAGCAACAATGCACACAAGCAGTACACACAACACGTCTTGGGATGCGTGTGTGACTTGTCCTGCATGTATGTGTAAGGTGCGTAAATTTTGCCTGCTTCATACACATTAGCTTTGCATGCATTCACTTAACACGTGCGGATTATAGCAAGGTAGTTCTGTTATAGTGCCTGTAATATTATTATTTTGATTTGATTTGTTTTAGTCGACAAACAAAACCACAATCAGTCAAATCAATAATAATTTAAATTTTCTTTCTAGCGCTATGAATTTATGATTGTGGTAGAACCAAGCAATAGTAGCTTGCCGAAAATTTTAATTTTATTGGATATCCGTTCCCATTTAATAGAAATTAAAACTCATCAAATAAAATAGACCACCCTTAATTCTAACTGAGGTGTCGTAAAAGGTGACTATGGTAAGTTGACCCACCGTGTGGTATCCGGTTGAGTAGAATAGACCACCCTCTTTCTTACCGAGGTGTCGTAAAAGGCGACTATGGTAAGTTGACACAGCGTGTGGTATCCGGTTGAGTAGAATAGACCACCCTCTTTCTTACCGAGGTGTCGTAAAAGGCGACTATGGTAAGTTGACCTATCGTGTGGTATCCGGTTGAGTAGAATAGACCACCCTCTTTCTTACCGAGGTGTCGTAAAAGGCGACTATGGTAAGTTGACCCATCGTGTGGTATCCGGTTGAGTAGAATAGACCACCCTCTTTCTTACCGAGGTGTCGTAAAAGGCGACTATGGTAAGTTGACCCATCGTGTGGTATCCGGTTGAGTAGAATAGACCACCCTCTTTCTTACCGAGGTGTCGTAAAAGGCGACTATGGTAAGTTGACACAGCGTGTGGTATCCAGTTGAGTAGAATAGATCACCCTCTTTCTTACCGAGGTGTCGTAAAATGCGACTCAGGTAGTTTACCCCACAGTGAGGTATCCGGTTGAGTACAATAGACCACCCTCTTTCTTACCAAGTGGTCGTTAAAATACGACTAAGGTAAGTTGACATCAGGCAGGCGGCCGGTCGTAAAATACATAGGGACATGCTACAATCATGTGACAACATGTTTGTAACATGTCCCGACCCCACTTATAGTGGGATAAGGGTAGGACAATGATGATATATAATAAATATTATCAAATTTTATGATATGATTCGAATCTGTCGACAAACAAAATCACAATCAACCAATCAGTAATAATTTAAAATGTTCTTTCTAGCGCTATGAATTTATGATGGTGGTAGAACCAAGCATTACTAGCTTGCCGAAAATTTTAAATTTATTGGATATCCGTTATCATTAAAGGTGACAGCATTATCGATGCAATCCAGTATGCCAATTGCTGCCTAATTCTCAAGAATCCAAAAAGATATCGATCTTATTTTATTCCAATATCAATACTTAATGTACTATTAAATTTCCCATCAATAAAAAAAAAAAAGATTATACATGAAGACAGTCAAAACAATTCCAAAATCGACTATTAAAAAAACGAGCGTATTTTAAAAGCAACAAACAGTGAAAGCAACTTTTACTTTTTCTAAAAGGCAATCAACAGAAAAAAAAACAAGAATTACGTGCGAAGCACCCACTGAGTTTAATAGATTCTTTGAGTGTTTCTTTGCTGTTAAAGTCAGAGGTGAATTCGAATTCAAATTATTTTTCATCAAAATACCCATGCATTTTCGCGACAAATTATTATATAGCTACTATAAGTTTGGAAACGTGCTCCTACAACCAGCAAGAAATTGGGCAAGAAGTGGATGAATTGAAATTGAATGTAAATTGAAATCCAATGAATATCAATTCGATTTCACGTGAATTTCATTTCATGGTTCGCCGATTATGGTTTACATGAGAATATACATCTCACTTGAAGAAACCGTAGTTGAAGTTGTAAACGCTTAGTGTCGTAAACATACACCATTCTAAAACAGCGAGCAATATTTTTGTTTGCTCAACTGCAGTACAGTTATTTACTGGGAAGGTTATGGCAACAAAATCATTATAAACGCTATGACCCTAAAACCCAGGAAATACCACAAGATTTTGTCAATAAATTAAATAAATATATATAAATATATTTTTTTATAATTACGTTTAAATGATTTATAGAAGCAGGCGTTACTTTGCGGAATTCCATGTTACATGCACTATAACAGAACTACCTTGCTATAATCCGCACGGGTTAAGTGAATGCATGCAAAGCCAATATGTATGAAGCAGGCAAAATTTACGCACCTTACACACGCAGGACAAGTCACCACAAAGTAAAAGTAGTTATTGTGAGTGAGCTTTCGAGGATTTTTTTGTAGTATTTTAGTAGATCTACAATTCTCTAGAGCTGTGATAGCCTAGCGGTGAGACGTGCGACTCTTTCGAGGGGAACAAGAGTTCAAACCTGGGCAGGCACCAATGAGTTTTTCTCTTAAAACTCATGTGTCTAATTGATAATTGCAATTAATCACACGCTTTTCGGTGAAGGTAAACATCGTGATGAAACCTGCATATCTCTGGAGAATTGCAACATACCAATCCGCATTGGAGCAGCGTGGTAGTTCTTAGCTCCAACCCTTCTCTCCATAAACAGAGAGAGAGAGGCCTATTCCCAGCTGTGGGATTATAACAGGCCGCTACTTTACATTTTTTACTTTACAATTCTTTAGTACATTTCTTTAGTGTACCTCTGCTGGTTCACGCGTCACGCGACCTCTTCGACACAATTTGCTTAAATCTAATTTGCCATTAACCTAAACCTTCGGGAAGAATTGGACTACCTTTTAGTAAAAACCGTAAAAAATCCCTTTAATAGATTTGGAGCAGCAATCACATACATGCTAACTGTAAGCACCACCACACTACATTACACTACTGCAGTACTAACACTGAATATCCACAATCTAAACAATCGAATCCTGTAACCGAAGCATCATCAGGAGATAGACTTCACGGAGAAATCGCAAGGCATTGTGAGTGTATGTGAGAAGTGTGATGTATTTAGTTAGGATAGTGTATGTTGTTTTAAATTGCAACAATAATAAAATTACGCTCGAAACCCTAGTATCAAAGACTCTCTGCCCGTGAAATCATAAAATGTGGGAACAGGAAGCCTTCTGTTGCGGTCTTTGTCTCACTTACGGATTTTACGGCAGGGATAATAACGCCCCACTGACGTGTTGATATGTCGTGAAAAAAGAAACATTAAAGTATTATAGACATACATTGTTTTTATACATAATGTGCTATTGAAGCAGTTGATCCGTTAGCTCAAATTAGCATAAATATTTACAAAAGATGAGTGATTGATCCGTACTGCTCTCTTAACGGGTATTGTTAATTAACAAACGCTTTAACATGCTTTACGGTGGCTAATAAATCACGTTGAAATTCATTTGTATTTGACTGGCCCGTTGGTTCAGTTGGCACTGGCCCTGCCTTCAGGTGGGGTTCGATTCCCACCGAGGACGATTTTCCAAAAAAACAATCTGATTTTTTTTCCAGATGAAAAAACGGAATTTTTTATTCCTAACTAGAAATATGCGTGGCTTCGTCCGCGTGAAATCCAGTGTTTAGCGTTACAGTCGCTCGAGTCTCCGCATGAGACTGGTTCTCTGATACCCTACACCGCTTTTTATACATATACCCCCTCTAAACTACAATCGACACCGGTTTATTACTACCCCCACTAAAAACTGTTGTAAAACGACCTCTTCAACTCAATTTACATGAAGATAGATAGATAGGGTACGGTATAGATAGGTCTGAGAATCGGCTACATCTATTTTTCATACCCCTTAGTGGTAAGGGTTGTCTACCTAACCAAACGTTTTTTTTTTTAATTTTTAGTTTTTTATAATGTACTCTAGAAATTCTCTATAAATAATTTATATGGCACAACTTTTCTGCTTTTTACTACTTTTATGGCACAACAACGTTTTCCGGGTCAACTAGTATTAATATAAATAAAATTAACGAATAGTTTCAATTAATTAAGATCATCATGATTTCAATATATATTTATAGCTGGGGTTTAAAAATTAAAACAGACATTTACAAAAAAACAAGGACGGCAGGTGTGTAGACATCTGCCTTCTACCTGTTTTTCGACGAGTTCCCATTTATCGAGCGTAAAGCATTCCGCATAGCATAGGTGTAATCATCGAACAAAAGCATGCTTGTTTTGCTTTTATTGTCTGATTACATATCGCACGCTCAGTATTAAAGTGACCTAAATCAAAAAAATGTTTTATGGTAAATTACAATACATCGTAACGTCTACGAAACTCGTAATTGCTAAGACCTATATATAACTCGGAAAAGTAAGAATACACTAGTATTTTTAGTTGCTTCCCTATAACTTGGAAGTACTAAAAGTACAGAAGTACTAAGAATAAAATACTAGTATTTTTTAATAGTTGGTAGCGTGTTGGTTGGTTGGTTGGTAGCCATAGATGTCATTGCAATAATGATTACAATTTATCTACAGTAAACTAGTAAGCAAGTGCTTTGGAATCGTCAACTCTAATGTTGGTTCGGAAAGCTGTTCTTACCGAGAAGAGCCAGCAAGAAACTCCGTGGTTGCTCTATAAGCAACCACCGAGTTATAAGCGAAGAAACATTATTAAAATATTGCACACGAAAATTCATTCTGTTTTGCGAGACCAATGCATCTTATGACAAAGAATGTTATCGTGCTAATACAAAACTCGTTAGTGTTAGAGAATCACATGTTGATATCTTCTTTTCTTCAGTCGTTCACTCTTGATAGAGTCGTGGTTGATGACGTTTAGCGTTAATGCAGCCTTGCAAAGGCTCAAATGAATTTATACTATTGTATAGTACCCGGCAATAAATAATGCACATCGAGGCTTAGAGAGAGAAATCGCCTAGGTTCTGCTTCATAGAGCATCGTCTCTGTCGCACAGACTGACGAACCCGTGTGTGACAGTGGCACCGCTCTACAAAACCGAACTGGCCGGCTGTTTCATCAGTAAACATACTATAAGTAGTATTCATAGGTTAAGTGTATAAACCGGCTAAACTCACGACTTATTCTATCGGTTTATACCCGACTAGTTTCGAGCCCATCTAGGGTTTATTCATGAGCTCTTTACACAACGTTTATTGCTATAAACTTAACTTTAAACCAAATGAAGACGAATTGTAACTATTGCGTTTCTTGATAGATATGTTACGCAATAGAACTGAAGGTGTTCAATGATATAACGTGATGAATAACAAATGTATATTTAATTGACTACATGCTTATATCAGGTTAGAGTAAGTGAGAGACTAATAAATAAGAAATATACCTTAGCTTATATACTACGGATTTCAACGGGGAGAGCGAAATACAGGAAACATATTGTCACGTATAATACATTATATTTCCTATATGCCTATTTCGCATAACATTTTTATCTATCCATAACTCACGTACACGTTATTTAAAACTATACAACATGTGACCCATGGTTATGCTTGTGAATTTATTTGTAGCTGCACGCCACATAAGAATTATAGAAGTGCAACCGCTGCGTGTCTTACTGTTTGTATTTAGTAGGAACGATTTACCGTAAGAACAGTAGAGTTGATTCAAAAGCACTTGTGTACAGGTTAATTTGAATAAAAAATACTTTGGGTTTGAATTTGTACGCAGTTTCGTTGCTTATTAAGAAATCCATGGCGTAATGTATTTTCTCGATCGCAGGTCATTCACCAACGTACAGATCGTCACGGTATACGCCTCGCGACACGATATCTAACGCATCTCCCGCTGAAATCACATTGCGCATATAGATGTTGCTTGGACCGTTTTAAGAAAGAAAAAACACTTCATATATAACAATAATAGTTTAAAAATAATAATAACTCCATCGACAAGAAAGATCCATACAGTTTTAGAAAAACCAAACGTCCAAAATTTACTGGGATAGGACCATAATAACTGATAAAACCATCCATTATAACAGACCTGATATCACTTTATATGATAAAATAAAAAACATCGCGTACATCATAGACATAACCATTCCTAATAGTCATAATATACAGTCAACAATATCTGAGAAACTCTCTAAATATCAAGATCTGGCCACTGAAGTTAAAACTCAATGGCGAGTTCACACAGTAAATATAGTTCCAATTGTTTTATATTTCACTGGTATAATACCCAAAACTTTGCAAAACCTTGAAATTTTCAATATACCCAAGCACTCACATTATTTATTACAAAAAGCCACTATTCTGAAAACCTGCCGCATCACTCGGAAGTTTCTTACATCGTCATCTGATTCAACACCTATAATTTACTGTGCTATGCTTGGTGAAAGCCCGCAAAACAACATCCGTACCCCTTGACAAGAGGGAGAAAAAAAATTGATAGCCTAATAATATTAGGTCCTTAAATATGAAATTGGCGTTTTCTATGGGAGGAACATAGTCGTTTTTTTTTTAATGAAATATATTTATTTAATCAAAGTATGTAAAATTGCTATGTATGCACTTTTGCCATTTCATAGGTAGTTCATTGATCCCCTTACTAAAAAAACCATTCGGGCGGGAATCAATAAAATCTTTGAAGGCGGTTTGGACTGCCCCATCGGAGTTGAATTTTTTTCCTTGCAAGTAGTTATCCAAATTGCGAAAAAAATGGTAATCTGTTGGAGCAAGGTTCGGAGAGTACGGTGGATGTCTAAGACATTCTAATTGAAAAAAACTCTGATTTGGTAGCCGTCTGTTGTGCAGTGTGTCCGGTGTTAGTGATAAAACTATTCTAATCCACTTGAAGCAAATTGGGAAGGTGAAAAAGCTTGAAAGGTGGGTACCTAATGAATTGAGTGAAGCAAACCGACAAACGCGCGTCGACTGCTGCGTTACGTTACTTAACCGACACAATATTGAAGGAATTTTAAATCGAATCATTACCTGTGATGAAAAGTGGATCCTCTACGATAATCGGAAGCGCTCATCGCAATGGCTGAACCCTGCCGAACCAGCCAAATCCTGCCCTAAGCGAAAATTGACTAAAAAAAGTTGCTAGTTGTAAGTGTTTGGTGGACTAGTGCCGGTGTCGTTCACTACAGCTTTCTTAAATCTGGCCAGACGATTAGGGCAGATATCTATTGTCAACAACTGCAAACCATGATGGAAAAGCTAGCTGCTAAACAACCAAGGCTGGTCAATCGCTCTAGGCCACTGCTGCTTCAGGACAACGCTAGACCACACACTGCACAACAGACGGCTACCAAATCAGAGTTTTTTTCAATTAGAATGTCTTAGACATCCACCGTACTCTCCGGACCTTGCTCCAACAGATTACCATTTTTTTCGCAATTTGGATAACTACTTGCAAGGAAAAAAATTCAACTCCGATGGGGCAGTCCAAACCGCCTTCAAAGATTTTATTGATTCCCGCCCGAATGGTTTTTTTAGTAAGGGGAACAATGAACTACCTATGAGATGGCAAAAGTGCATACATAGCAATTTTACATACTTTCATTAAATAAATATATTTCATTAAAAAAAAAACGACTATGTTCCTCCCATAGAAAACGCCAATTTCATATTTAAGGACCTAATAATAATCAATAACAACACTTAGTTTTAAAAGAGCATAGAAGACGAATCTGAATAGACGCACACCGTTTTTTAGTGGCCGCAATTCTGTAACTCACGGACGTCAACAACGAACAACAACAGATAACTGGTGCCAATATATCGCACGTATTAAAGTGACCTAATTCCAAAAAGTTACTATAAAAAATAACAGTAAAGCATAGCGTAACGTCTACGAATGTCGTAATTATTAAATATACCTATAACTTGGAAGAGTAAGAAAAAAAAATTTTTTTTCAAATAATTTATAGAATTAGGCGTTACTTTGCGGATATCCATAATACAAAAGTAATATTAAAAATTATTTTGCTATGATCCACGATAGAGTAAATAGAAAAAATAAATAATGCTAAATGTATATTGGACAACAGAATCGCAAAGCTTCGCGATTTTTTCGTGGATTCTCTCTTCTTGATGATGCTTCGGTTGCGCGGCGAAGCGATTGTTGAGTTTGTGATAGTGAACGTGTGTAGTGCTTGTGTATTGTGGTGGCGGTGGTGGAGGTTTGTGCATATGTTTTTACGGATCCTGCATGTATCGGATATAAAAAAACGGATAGTCCACTATACATTTAGTATTAAGTATATATATTTTTTATTTACTTAACGCGGATTATAGCAAAATAATTTTATTATTACTTTTGTACTAGTTATTTTTAGTTGCTTCGTAGGGAAAACATCACAGAAAAGCGTGTTATAAATTACAATTATAAATAGGACACATAAGTTTTAATAGAAAAACATATGTGTGCCTGCCCGGGGATTGAACTAGTAACTGCTAAGCTATCACAGCTGTGAAAATAAATCTCGTATTAATTTGAATACAACACCTTTCCCTTCCGAATCCGTTACTTATCTTTCTTCGTATAAGGATTAAATGTTTTAAATGGCAAGAAAAAAAAGCATCTGCTGAGTATATTGTATTTTTTTTGTCATTTTAATTTGTGTATTTTACGATGAGTATTATAAAAAACATTCTACCGTTTTCAACTAGATTATTAGACGAATTTCTCACGATGATACGTGTTTCTCATTGTCATAAAAACTTCAGATAAAACGATGCAGGCACTTCGTGTGCATCTCGGCTAATGAGTGAAAAAGTACTATAACAGAACTAACTAACTTGCTATAATGCATTGCATCGCATTGCGATTTTTGTCGTGGAGCCTATCCTCTTGATGATGCTTCGGTTTCTGAGCGAAACGATCTTCGAGATTGTGGTGGTGGTTGTGTGTGCTGCTTGTGGGCATTGTTGCTGGTGGAGGCGCCTTGGGTTGCGTGTGGTGGCTTGTCCTGCATGTATGGGGTGCGTAAATTTTGCCTGCTTCATACACATTAGCTTTACATGCATTCGCTTAACCCGTGCGGATTATAGCAAGGTAGTTAGTTCTTGTAATATGGAATTCCGCAAGTAACGCCTGCTTCTATAAATCAGAGTGAGAAAGTATAGCTTCGACAATAACCGTTTTGTGACGGATATCTTGTTAATTATAGTACCCGGCATTAAATAATGCACATCGATGTGTAGAACGAAAGCGACGGCCAGTTCTGTTTCGTAGAGCGCTGTCACTGTCACACACGGGTTCGGCAGTCTGTGCGACAGAGACAATGCTCTATGAAGCAGAATCTAGCCGATTTTCTATCTCTAAGCCTCGATGTGCATTATTTATTGCCGGGTACTATAACTGGTTTGCGCAAATCGCAATTTATGCTGGTACTGAGCGTCCTTGCTCCTTTATTGTCTACTGTCTACGAAGCCCACTATTTATTTTCCATATAACTAAGTTCAAGGGAACAGGTATTCTTACATTGGCTTCACTGTATACTTTTAGCAATTTAATTTTTGTACATAAGAATAAAAATAATTATAAAAGATTGATGATGTATATAAAAGACAAAGTAGGAACCGACAGCTTGCGGTTCCGACTTTGCGCCTTGCAAAAATACATAAATACGTTTGGGGGTTTGGGTATAAGGTTACATAATAAAAGTTTAAAAAACTATTTTTTTAAAAAGAGCTAATACAGAAAGCCTACTATACTATTGAAGATTACTTAGATGATAAAAATGTGTGGATATAGCTACTCTTCAACCCTGTACAAGACATAAGTAACTATATGTAACTAGTGATAAGAATTATTGTTTGAAAATAGCAACCGCCGAGTTTCTTGCTGGTTCTTCTCGGTAAGAACAGCTTTCCGAATCAGCAGTAGATATTGACGATTTAAAAGCACTTGTTTATAAGTTAAGTTATAAAAAGAATATTTTGAAATTGAATTTGAACAATATATATTTAGCGTCGATTAAGGTAATAGAATCGATAAAAGGTCGATAAGGTACCTTATTGTAAAAAATCGTAATTAAAGAATATCGTTCTTTTTTTCATCTAATATGTATTTACTACTGAGGTTTGCTTTCTCATATTTCATGGGACTTTCTTTATTACCTGAACTTTTTTAAGTAGCATATTATGGTTATTTTTTTTAATTTAATTTTGTCTGTTATTCCTAGATTAAATTGATCTGATACCGATTTTTTTCTTGTATGATAACGTTTAAATAATTATGTCGTTAGATTTTCTTTCTATAATAATATTATAAATGCGGAAAATATGTCTGTCTGTCTGTCGATGCTTTGTCTTTCTATTTATTACGTTTCCTGACTAAACCTCTGGAGCAATATTGATAAAATTGACTACAATTAATATTTATATAGCAGGTTGACATTTAGTACAAAAAAAGGCTTTCTCTTCGAGTACAAAAAAAAAACATAGTATTATAATAATTTTGATGGAAACGTGGTTTCGTTCACAGCCATATAGTTCTAAATTTATAAGATGGATGTCTTTAAAATGTATGTTTTCATTGGCATAAAAATAGGAACAATGATCAAATTATCTATGGCTGATTTTTGATAAAAACAACATCGAATAATCGGCATAAATTACGAGAATTTATATTCATAAACACGGCGTGAAATTGAAAAAATGTATTTAGACGTTTACTCGAGGTATTTCCAATTTCACGAATAGGCGTGAAACGATCGACTCGCAATATCGGCTGCGTTTACGATTCGCACTGTCCGATGGTATTTATTAGTGGTATTAAAAGAATCTTGTGTAGTTTATGACTTAATATATTCTAATAAGGGCATCCTCATCATCCTGTCCTTTTCCCACTCTAAGTGGGGTCGGCACAACATGCTACAGACATGTTATCATATGATTTGGCTACGTATTTTACGACCGGCCGCCTGCCTGACGTCAACTTACCTTAGTCGTATTTTACGACCCCTCGGTAAGAGAAAGGGTGGTCTATTCTACTCAACCGGATACCACACGGCGGGTCGACTTACTTTAGTCGACTTTTACGACACTCAGCAAGAAATGAGGGTGGTCTATTCTACTCAGCCGGATACCACACGGCGGTAATATATTCTAATAAGGGCAACAATTTATTATTTTTATACTTAATAATGCTTATGATGTAAGGAATAACTAGAGATTTTTTGTTTTGTTACTCCCTTTATAATGAATTCAGCTGTACGTATGTATTTGACCGACTGCTTTGAACTCAATTTTAACGATTTATTTATAATAATAAAGTAGGAAAACCAGCCTAAAATGTACCATATTGCAATAAAGAGAATTATTTCGCTATAAACCGCGATAAAGTAAATAGAAGACATCTATAATTGCTTTGCGATTTTGTTGTTTGATCTCCTGATGATGCTTCGGTTTCGGGGCGAAACGATTGTTGAGTTTGTGATAGTTTGTGGTGGCGGAGGTGGAGGTTTGTACATGGTTTTTTTAAGCATCCTGCATGTGTCGGGTACGAAAACGGCTACAAGTCTACATTATATATATTTTCTATTTACTTTATCGCGGATTATAGCAAAATTATTTCGTTATTACTTTTCTTTTATGGATCTCCGCAAAGTAACGCATAATTGTATAAATTAAATAAAGTGAATACAAATGAGGGTTATCATCTATCTCCTTATTCGCGTGCGTAGTGAGCAAACGTCATTTTGAAGGTTTACTAAAAATGTTCTAAATGTTTTTTAAAATTAAGAACGCGCCATGAATGTTTATTTCTCTGCTTATTTGTGATTAGACGAAGATAAGTATACGAATTTAGTTTCTAGAATAAAGAGAAATCAAATGAGGGTGATCGAAAGATCAGATAAAGGGGCCAGATATGTCCTCTTTTTTATATGTGATGTTTTATATGTGAACCGGTAAGAATAAAATAAATACCCTGAAAAAATAAAAGAAATAAAAATTAACAATCAATTATATGAAAAAGTGAGAAAAAAATAGTTACAACAAAAATAAAATTGCGTGTTAGAACTACAATTAAAAATTAACGAAAAATATTAGGTATTATTTTGATCAAAACGAGCGGCGCTTTTTGACATATTTTTTGTATATATTATATGTCCAGAACCCTATCAAAATCAAATCAAAATAATCTTTATTCAAGTACGCTCTTTCGAGCACTTTTGAATCGGGAAGGATTCATATGATTGATGAAGCTACACCAGGTTCGGAATTTTGCTCTTACCGAGAAGAACCAGCAAGAAATTTGGCGGTCAATCTTTTAAACATTTTCAATTTTACGTTATTCAACCACAGTCTTGTATAAACTTGAATGGATTTTCATATCCAGGTAATTTCATCATCCAAATAATCTTCAATTTTCGAATATGCTTTACGTATAAGCATATCTCTTACACCTAATTTAAAATCTTCTGTAGACTGGTCTATTATGGATTGCGCAATTTTATTGTAAATGCTTTTACTAATGTAAATACTAGTCTTTTGGTGTGTTTTCTTCAACATTCGAATGGAGCATGTGATTTGGTATGGCGACAGTATGTTAAAAAACGTACTTGTCGTAAAATAAACTATATAATAAATTTAAACATTGGATGAAAAAATATTATTCAAAAGCCAAGTAAGAAATAAATTAAAATTCTTCTAAAGTTGTGTTATATACATTTTTTCCTTTTTTTCATTTTACTATATATACTATTTTTTTTTTTTTTTTAATTTACATTTTAAGCATTGTCGGTCGTTTTTTATCTCATGTTGAGTTAGCCTATAAGTGAGATGTATGGGGTAGTAATATTAAGATGATTGTATTTATATATTATTTTGTATACTGTGTACATTTCATTGGCTTGCTATTTAAATATTTATATAGATGTACTTGTTGAAACATAAAATATACGTTTTTTCTCTATGGGCCAGTATTCTCTTTGATCTCAAGTCAAAGAAATGAAATGAAGCCACGAGTCTTATACTATCATGTATTGTCTATGGTATAAGTTTTAAATATACAAGTAAATATTATTCAATGGTGAAGCAATTAAAGCTTTGACATTTGAGAATAACTGCTAAAAATTGCTAATATGAAACTTGTTTTTATTCCGAGGAATGCTTTACCTAATCGCTGTATGAGTTAACAGAAAATGCACTTTAACAATGCTTTCATAAGATAAATAATGTAAATGAGATAAATAAGGTCATTCATTTTATTTTATTTTTCTAAATGTTGTTATAAAAATACTCTAAGGTCAAGTAAGTTAAGTTTTTACTTAAACATGATGAAAATCGAAAATGCTTTGACGTCAATGTGTTTATAGGATTGATATTGCGTACAGAATTAAAAGTTTAACTGAAGATTGCAGCAAATTATAATGTTTTTGAAAATGAATAAAATGTTTTTGAAAGTAAGATGCGTGGATTTTATCACCTTACGAGAATGCACAAGATAGCAATGATGGGAGGCTGAAACAAAAAGCCTACTATACTATTGAAGATACTCCTCTACCCTGAACAAGATAGTAATGTAAAATGTAGTTATAAGAATTATATTTGAAAAGAGCAATTACTTCTCGGTAGGAACAGCTTTCGGTACCAGCAGTCGAGTTAAATATTCAAAAGAACTTGTTTACAAGTTTACTTAAATATAGAATATTTTGAATTTAAATTTGAATTCGAACGACAAAACGTTAATAGTTATAAGAATTATACTGCCAAATATTATTTCAAGTTAGTTCAATTTTTTTCATCGTGTCGTTTTTTTTTATCTTTATTTTTTTTAAGGACATATCCTACAAGGATATGCCATCATCGTGTCGTAATCATCTATAATTAACGTTGCACTCGCCTATAAGACGACAAATATGTATTTTATTGTGAAATTATGTATAGCATTGTTGATGATCAAATGAAATAAACATAAAAATAAAAGGGCAATCATCGAATTTCTTAATGGTTTCACTTGGTGATAACAATTTTTACAAGCAACAGTAGAGTCGTCGATAGAAATACTGGCTTACAAGTTCATACGAATAAAGAATATTCTTTAAGAATATGGAGTTAAAATTTGAATCACGTATATTCAACATAACGTTCTTTTGGAATCTACTTTCATTTAATGATATACGAAATACAGTTATGTGTATTTTTACCCATTTTTCCTCCTAACAAACCTCACACACCTTCACCGTATCTTCATATTTTATAGAATACATTTCTCGATCATAACCAAAGCACGTTTAAGCTCACTAACTCACATTAAGCTCTTGTTGTAGTACTCCGCAACGGTTTATAATTCCATGCTAAAATTTGAGTCTAAATAACCACAATTACAATATCCACTGCAAGCACTATTTAAATACACAACATTAGTTTAAAAAAACAATATTCGCGGTAAAATTTGGTAATAAAATCAAAGTTAAACGGCCGTGTTATCGCATTGACGGTTAAGTAAAAACTGGCGTAGGAAAATCTACTGCCGCCCGGGTGCGTCCGCGCAGTCCGCAGGCTTCGATAGAAAGTTCATCGAACGGCTGCTCACGTCGTCTCACTCTGGAATATTACATGATTATTATATAGACTTGACTAATGCTCTATCCTTAATTACTAAATCTTCGATAAAATTCGATCAAAAACCTTATTGATGAAAAGTAATAATAAAATTATTTTGCTATAATCCGCGTTAAATATATATAATGCTAAATTTACAGTGGACTATATGTTTTCACTACATAGACTACACGACAAAATCGCAAAGTTTTGCGCATCATGTACATTTTCTATTTACTCTTGCTCTTGTTTCTAAAAATATATAAAGAACCATTAGTAAAGTAGAAAACAATAAGTAGGTTCCTTTGAATTGCCAGATGAAATTCCAAATATTATATTTTCAAGTAAACTTGTAAATAAGTGCTTTTGAATCGTCAATTCTACCGCTGGTTCGGAAAGCTGTTCCTACCGAGAAGAGCCAGCAATAAACTCGGCGGTTGCTCTTTTCAAAATTTAATTCTTAAAACTAGTTACATTTAGACATTAATAGTCGAAAAGTAGGTTAAAAGTAGCAATATTCTATTAGTCCAAACGGCTTTTAGTCTTGCCGGGCGCTGGATTCTAGTGACACAAGATGACAATTTTCTTTAAAACAAAAGTAGAATAAAAAGCGTATAAGGACTTTTAGAAAGAACTCTACAGAAACATCTACATAACGATATAATAAAAAACATCAGGGAAATATCGGGAGAATTTTATTAAAAAAATAGCATACATATGTCATATCACAATTCACAAATTTGATAAATTTGGACAACAAACAACAAAACGCGCGTAAAACGACTGAGAAATGGATATATCAATTTCAAACTTATAACATATTATTGAAAACAAACACTTGATTCTCACAAATTTAGCTTTATTCCTTCGCTCACTTGGAGTCCGTCGTGATTGCACGCTTTTCGTCTAATTTTCAGCAAAAACTCCCGTATACATTGACAAGTCATGTTGTTCAACCGCCATTTTTTGAGTAATATCACGTGAACGGAAACGCATACAACCAAGATAGATTCATAGTAATTATAACGTATCATATTCTAACATCTTTTAAGTTGCAAAAACATTTTTACAATAATCAACCAATTATATTATTATAACAATTAACAAAACAGTCAAATATTAATATTCAAATAATTTATGATACAATTCATTTATCGCTGCCGGAAGTAGTGCCAATGGCGCTAGTAGTCAAATACTGTTCTTAATAATCTTATAATTTGTAAATATACTAAAATAAGTAATTGAACCTAACAGCTCGGCCTTCCTGCTAAGCGCGAGTCCCTTCGCGATAAGTTATTTCGATTGGAAACTTAAAGAAAGATAGAACAGTACATGTAAAATTTGACAATATAATAATAATCACAAATAAAAAAAATAATTATTAATTAAGGAAAATAACAAAACATTTGTAAATTAATTCAATGGTAAATTCAAGCGATTAGTATAATATATCATTAATTACATTCATTGAAAATTTGCAATAACATTTTTATAAGTATTTAGTTCATTGTATCATAAAATCGTAAACTTGACATTCCTAATTCAATAATCCATAATTTATTTAGATTCATATTCAATTATCATTCTCACTAACAATTTCATTATCACTATTAACTTTATTAGAATTAGTATCATCATCATTAGAACCATCAAAGTTCCTATCAAAGCTCATCCAAGGTTGAATTTTATCTATAGCCACTGTCCCTTCATATCTGCGACTATTTTTACGCGATAAAGGGGTGTCCTCAACTACAAATCTATCGTGCGGAAGCACTTTAATGATACGATAGGGGCCTTGATATTTGACTACTAATTTTTGAGACTTGCCATCATGTGGAACCTGCCTTTCGATTCGAATTAAATCTCCTATTTCGTACTTTCTACTTCGCTTCCTATGTTTATTGTATCGCTCAGCATCTTTTCCCTGTTGTATTTTAATACGCTCAGAAGTTGCTTCTCTAACAGATTCCATTTCTTCGTGGGACATCAAGTTAGTAGTTTCATTAATTACAGTATTTAATATTCCTTGCGTTTTATGATTTATGACGAATCCGAATAATAGTTCCGATGGAGACTTTTGTGTAGTTTTATTGACTGTAGTATTTATTCCAATTTGTATGTCCTGAATGTGCTCATCCCAAAGTTTTTCATCTTTACCATGACTCGATGTAGCTAATGCCTCGGTAATAGTTCTATTGAACCTTTCAACTTGGCCATTAGCCCTTGGTGTCGCAACCGCGTTAAGAATATGTTTTATGCCATATTCAGTAGTAAAATCTTTAAACTTTTTACTAGTAAAGCCTGATCCTCTATCGGATATTAGACGAGTCGGAACTCCAAAAAAACTTATGTGATCCTTTAAAATCTTTATGGTGGTTAATGCTTTTGTATTTTTAACTGGTTTGATATTAATAAATTTAGTGAAGCTGTCAATTATTACTAATAGGTAACAATTTCCTGTTTTGCTTTTGATAAATGGACCAAGATGATCGGAATGAATGGTATGGAATGGTATACTGATCTTTTCTATTGGGTGTAGTTCACCCTCACGCTTCCCTCCTGGTGCCTTATGGTGTGCACATTCTAAACAAGACGAAACGTATTTTTTTACGAATCGCCTCATCCGTTTAAACCAATAATGTTTCTTTATTCGTTCCAAGGTTTTTTCATACCCGTAATGGCCCACATCATCATGGTTTCTTTTAAGAATTTGCCACCTTACCCCATTTGGTACCACCCATTTTAATTCATCTCCTACTACGCGAAATACACGACCATTTTTTAATTTATAATTGTTGTGAAAATCGGCTACTTGTTCAGTATTTGGATCACCGAGAGTATTTTTAATTCTGACGATTTCGTCATCTGTGGATTGTACGGTCGTGATCCAATCTTGTTCAGATTCCAATAATAAAACGTCGATAATATGTGACTCATCTGACTGTATGTCCACGGGATTGCGGCTAAGAGCATCTACGTGAGACATCTTCGTTCCTGGTCTGTATTCTATAATACAGTCATATTCTTGGAGCTGGATCCACCAACGAGCAATCCGTGGGACTAAGTCTCTTTTGATTAATGTTGACCTGAGGGCACTACAGTCAGTTTGTATAACAAATTGAATACCTATGAGATATACTCGAAACCTTTGTAAGGATGCGACAACGGCCAGCGTCTCAAGCTCAAACGAGTGGTATCTTCGTTCCTCGTTTGTGGTTTTTCGACTAAAATAAGATATGGGTTGCAACGCACCGTTACAATTACGTTGAAGCAATATACCCGCGAGGCCATTCTTGCTCGCATCGGTGTGTAGTTGGGTTTCAGCGTTGGGGTCATAAAGTGCGAGTAGTGGTCTTTCTGAAAGTAATTTCTTTATGCTATCAAATGACTTCTCTTGCTCATCTCCCCATATCCAATCCTTATTTTTCTGTAATAAATCTGTCAAAGCGGCTGCCAGTAAAGCATAATCTTTAATAAATCTCCTAAAGAATCCCGATAGTCCCAGAAATTGACGCAGTTCGTGTTGATTAGATGGCTTCGGGAATTTCATAATTGCATCACTCTTTCTTGATCCCGGTTTAATACCGTCTGCACCTACTTCGAATCCAAGAAAGTCTATTTTATCCATGAAAAAGTTACATTTGCTCATTTTCAATGTAAGTCCTCCTTTTCTTAATAATTCAAGAACTTCCCTTAGCCTTACTAACCCTTCTTCAAAATTCTTACACGGTATTAAAATATCGTCCATATAAATGAGAGCGTACTTTATTTTAGCCTCTAACAAAATTTTATTCATGGTTCTCTGAAAGATTGAAGGCGCATTAACAAGTCCGAATGGCATACGGTTATATTCAAATTGACCATCCGGAGTTACGAATGCCGTTTTGTAACGAGAGTTTTCGTGAATGGGAATTTGATAATAACCGGATGCTAAATCCAATGATGTGAACATATTATTACCAGAAAGCAAGTCTAATTGGTCCTCGATGAGCGGTAATGGATAATGGTCCTTCTTAGTTTTACGATTTAACGCCCTGTAATCTACGCATAATCTTTTATCACCCGTCTTTTTTTTCACCAGAACAATCGGACTAGCATATGGTGAAGAAGATTCCCTAATAATACCACTCTCTAGCATATCTTGGATCATATCTCTGACTTGACCCCTTTCTGCATAAGACATACGGTAAGGTCTATAAACAACGGGTTCAGAATCTTGCAGTTCAATCGTCATTTCGGTAACATTAGTGAAACCTAGATCCTTTAAACTACTAGAAAAACATTCTTTGTATTCTACCAATGTTTTTTGTAGCGCTAATTTTTGCTCAGTTGTCAAAGAGGGATTACAAATTATTTTATCATCTACCTCAGTTGTACTAACAGATATTATGCAAACATTCGCTGTACTATGTGACGGTATAGCCCGAGTTATTAAACAATTTTTTTCTAAAGTAACGTCGGAGCCAGACACATTATAAATTAATAAAGCACATTTGTTATTTATGACACTATATTCCCCGGGCAGAAGGAATAATTTTTTATTATTGGGGCCTCGAATAGATCCATTAACATAAACCTTTCCGGCAACAAAACATTCAGAGTGTACAGGTACGCTAACTAAACTATCAACTGGAATTATAACAGATTCCCGAGTTATAAGATGAACCTTGTCCTCAGTCTTTGTGAATATGACTTTATCTGGGGTTTTTGTTATAATCAGATTGGGTCTCTCTGTAAACGAATGACCTAATAATACGGGATATTTCAATACGTAGTCGTCTACTACATATATATTGACAATTTCTTTAATATTCTGGACCTCTACAGCAGCAACTATCAAACCCAACGGTTGAATAAGATTTGCGCCAATACCCCTTAACATTGGAAGATCCACATCACTAATTAATTTCAAATTTAGCAGGCTGCTATCACTTTTCCTGATTAGCGAGCACTGGCTACCCAAATCTAGGTGACATTTAAAAGAGATATCATTAATTTTCACATTCATTATATACTTTTCATTTGTTCCATCGTCAAAACTGACTTCAGATACTTGTTTTTCCCTTTTACTTTCGTTCGGCTGATTAGGAGTTTCATTTATTTTATTCTTATAGCAATTCGCCGTTTGATGTCCTAACCTATCGCAGTTTGCACATTTAACTAAAGGCTTATCGCACCTGAAACTGGGATGTCCTAATTGACTGCAGTTAAAACATCTAATACTGGTATTATTTCCTAAATATTTGGAACTAGTCGGTTTGCTTACAGTTGAAGTTCTCTCAAATTTATTACTTCTTAAATTATCCCGGCTCTCCCTAGTAATCCCTACTTTTACTGATCGAAAATATTTTAGGACCTGTTCGGGCTCAGAAAATTGGGCCGCCTGTGCACCTACTTTGATTGCGCGGTCGTCCAAACCATGGAGTAAACAATCTACGGCTTGCCTGCCAGTTATTTTACAACGATTCAACAGATTAATTTTTATGTAATAATAATGCTCAAGTGATTCACCATAACGAACTCTCTTATTTAACATTTCCATAAGAAGTTCAGCATAATCTTCGCGACTAGGAAAAGATTCCAAGAGTTTTCTTTTCCATTCGGCCCAACTATATAATAACGTCGGTAGACTTTGGTACCAAGACTTAGCTACACCACATAATTTAGGCAAGGAATAATGTATAATTTCCCGTTCGTCCCAATTATATATTTCAGCGCATTCCTCTATTTTATTTATCCATGTCAATACAGTCTGTTCTTTAGTCATAGGGTCAAAATCGGGAATCACATTATTATTGTAAGACAATTTTGGCTTTTCCGAATTCTTTACGTCTTTAATAATAGATAAAAATTTATCAAGTACAGCGTTGGTGTCCCCTTTAAAACTTCTTACGCGTTTAGACTTTGAATGAGCTTTAACGGACTCACCTGAAGATTCTGTAGAAGTATTTGAATTCCTTCGCCTGCGCTTTGGTCTCTGCTCACGTCTACTACATCTTCCTTTTCCCCTATAATCTCTATCACTGGATTGTTCAGAAGGTGATTTCTCTGCTCGACGACGCGACTCACCTTCATCGCGATGGCCTCGCTCTCCACTCAAATTAATCCTCGATAGTCCTGGTGCGCTACACAGGCGTCTGCCACGCCCATGATTTTCCAAGACCCCTTGACATCGGGAATCATCAATGTATTGGTCTTGACCTCGACCACCAGACACTTGCCCTTGACCTCGAGCGTTATTCGTACTTAACCCTTGACCTCGAGTATCATACACACTTAACCCTTGACCTCGGGTATCATTTATACTTAACCCTTGACCTCGGGTATCATTTATACTTAACCCTTGACCTCGGGTATCATACACACTTAACCCTTGACCTCGGGTATCATTTATACTTAACCCTTGACCACGGGCATCATTTGTGGATTGCTCTAAACCTTGAGCATTATCTTCAGTTATCCCTTGACCTCGGGCGTCACTCGTTAATAACTCTTGACCTCGAGTATTATCCAATCGTAACCCTTCACCTCGGGCATCATACTTCTCCATATCACTGGAACTCAAAAACATCAGCTTAATTTTCACGGCCAAACAGAACCCTTTTAGTTGATTGACATCAATGTTCAATTTATCAAAAGCAATATTGCTGAATGGCGATAAAATTAATTAAAAGTATTCTGGGTATTTCTAAGCGTCAAAAAAAAAGAAAGAATTTGTACCAATAAAAGTAATATAAACGAAGCAATTGTTATTATAATAACCATCGCAATCTAAAAAGATTTACGAAGAGAGGAAAAAAACAAAATAAGAGTATTAAAAAAACAAAATTAGGCCAAAAATCTTTAAATATACCTAATACGTAAATAGCTAACTTTAGTAAATTTGTGAATCCATTTACCAGATCAACTAAAATGAACAAATATCCAAAATATATTCAAGAAAATAATATCCATTTTACTTACATTTTTGTAGGCGTGAAAGGAAATTTTGTATATCCTTTTGGATCGCACTTCTGAACTATTGAAAACAAACACTTGATTCTCACAAATTTAGCTTTATTCCTTCGCTCACTTGGAGTCCGTCGTGATTGCACGCTTTTCGTCTAATTTTCAGCAAAAACTCCCGTATACATTGACAAGTCATGTTGTTCAACCGCCATTTTTTGAGTAATATCACGTGAACGGAAACGCATACAACCAAGATAGATTCATAGTAATTATAACGTATCATATTCTAACATCTTTTAAGTTGCAAAAACATTTTTACAATAATCAACCAATTATATTATTATAACAATTAACAAAACAGTCAAATATTAATATTCAAATAATTTATGATACAATTCATTTATCGCTGCCGGAAGTAGTGCCAATGGCGCTAGTAGTCAAATACTGTTCTTAATAATCTTATAATTTGTAAATATACTAAAATAAGTAATTGAACCTAACAATATATATTTAAACATATGTTACATAAATATACAATTTTTATTTAAGAAAAGGCTCTAACCATGTCGCGATAACGCAAAACCTAATTTAACATTTATCCTGGCAGTTTGAATCATTAATTTCAATATTTGGTAATAAATATGTATAACTTCATGCTTGAACAATTTGGAAATAAAATCCATCTCTACGTTTAAAATATATTAGCTGTAGGAACTATTATGGTCTAGACTACTTTCGTGGACAACAACGGTGTCCGCAGCGATTGCAAGGACGAGGTTCTGGTTCAGACGAAGATATAGTACATAAAGTTGAAACCGATAACACTCTTCCTCTCCTTTTTGGTCTAATCTTGCGTCTAGACTTGTTTAGCGCTTGACGTTTTGCTTCTGGACGCTTCCTCTTTCCCACTCGTCCTGCCTTTGTTCTATTTTTCTTTTCTGGATTTTTATTAACCGATTTTCTTGTAGCTTCACTAGGCATTACTAATTTCAGTCCCACACAACCATTATACTCTTCTTCCACCGATAAATTCGATGTCACATCACTGTTAGTAACTTGCTCTTCCTGATAATCATTTTCATCCTCCGAATCATTCTTATCTTTCCTTTCTATTTTATTCGTAGTTGATTGTTCTGGATCTTCCTCGGAGTTATCATCTTTAAATTGAAATTTATCCATGATGTAATGATTCCAATTCGGCAAAAATTACATTTTATGCTCTAAGATAAAGGGTAATTTTGCGGTCTAAGGAAAAGTGTAAATAATAGATAATAACAAGATATGTGTGAATAGTGATGTCATAGGTGTCATTTTAACTAAATGAAAAATTTTTGATTAAAAATATTTTTGTGACCTTGATGAGGTTTTATAATGAACTGTACCACTAAATCTTAACTTTTAACGCTTCTTCTAATAAATCATTGAGACAAAATACTTATATAAACATATAAATATTTTTTGTTTTTAAAATACTGCTACCTCCATCATGGGGGACGAAGTCTATGTTTAACAATGTTTTCTCTTTTATAACAGTTCTCGCATGTACTCATCTTCCATTCTGCATACTTTATCTTTCTTTTATTCTAACTTTTCACACTATCTTGGGTGGGATGCCCAACAGCTATCTGACCTATTCTTATATCTACTTATTTTATATGGGATAATAATATTGGGCACTATCTATCTTTATTAATCTTAACTCATTACTTATTTTAACATTTAGGTTTAACGTCTATATATAACACAGTATATATATTTAAGGTAATTACGCTAACAGGATCAATATTTTGACAACACAACTAAAACTACGAACTAATGGTTTTTACAATACCTATATATTGGATAATTATAGTTATAATATAGTTTATATTTAAGAAAGCATGTAAATTTTCGTAGCGGCGTGTAAAAAAGACATGAGGACTCATTGAGTCCTAATAATCGAACAAAAATTTACAATTATATTAATTCAAATGTAAACTATAGAAATTAGGAAATATAGATAGCCATACGAAATAATAACAAGGAAACTTCGGTATTGTAGTTACTTTTGAGTTAGTTTAAAGAACTTATGCAAAGCAAAGCTAAAATCGACGACGTAATATGAAAGGAAAATCGTAAAGAGAATCGTAAAATCGAGCCTCAGCAACTCTACCGCTAGTAGACAATAAAAGATATGCAACAAGGACATTCAGCGCCTGCATAAATTACAAGTTTGTTAACAACCAGTTTAATTTACAAGTTTTTATCTACAAAACAGTTATTGTTGAAGCTATAATTTCTCCCGCATTTACCGATACACACTAAGTGTTTTTATCGAGATATATTCCATTATTCACAATGCGAAGTGAAACACACCATCGTGGGAACTAGTTTAAGATGCTTATTCACAAAATAAGTAAAGTAACGGTCTCTTATTATCCCACTGCAGGGCATAGGACCTCCTCTCTCCGTTTCTGAAGAGAAGGCTTGGAGATAGTACCAACCACGCTGCTCCAATGCAGATTGGTAGTTTACACATATCCCTAGGATTCTCTAGAGATATGCAATTTTCCGCACCATGTTTTCCTACACCGAAAAGCGTGTGACAAATTGCAATTTCAATTGTATTTACAAAAAATCTCGTTGGTGCCTGTACGGGCCTTGAACCCGTGACGTCAGGAAAGATTCGCACGGTTTCACAACTTATTATTATTATTCACAATACCAAAATCTATACTTATTATAAAATAAAGTCCCCAAAGCTGTCTGTCTGTATGTAATCGATTTTCTCAAAATCTACTGAACGGATTTTTTTACGGTTTTTACTAAAAGGTAGTGCCATTCCTCCCAAAGGTTTAGGTTAATAGCACATACCAGTTTTATGTAAATTGATTTGAAGAGGTCGTTTTACAACAATTTTAAGTGGGGGTAGAAAAAACCGGTGTCGATTGTAGTTTAGTGGGGGGAATAGGTATAAAAACCGGTGTAGGGTATCAGAGAGCCAGTCTCCTGCCGAGACTCGAGCGACTATTACATGCAAAACAATGAATTTCACGCGGGCGAAGCCGTGCGTATTACTAGTCAAATATAAATGTCAGTGTAATGCCCGAAAAGTTAAATGACATAAAACAATGTAGTGTATATGTTAAGGTGCTGGCCAGGAACGATTCAAATATCACGGTTGAGGGACCTGGACTGATCATACCACTTCCTTTCAGCGAAATAAGATCGTGGCTTAGGGAAATTAACATGGAAAATCATAATACATAGCGGCCAAACCGGACTGACTGTAGTCAATTCAGGGAGCCCATGCCTTCCATAAATCTTCGCTTGATCAACAGTCTCCTTCGCTTAAAATAGACCCAGCTTGCGAATAATGATGGGTATCATTACCGGACACTGCTTGCTCAATAAACACCTATTCATTATAGGTGTGACTGACAGCTAAATGTGCAGAGGATGCAGGAGGGAACCAGAAACGCCATCTCACGTCATGTTGTATTTTGCACGGAGGTGGCCAAGTATCGGGCAAACATTCTTGACTCGCCGAGGACGTTATAAGAAGCCTTGAGGTACCCTGGCCCCTACCAGGGTACCTCAAGGCTTCCTATCTCGGCTTCTGGAAGGAGCTTGGTTGGCTGGAATAACCAACCCCCTCACCCTCACGCACAATCGTCTCTTTACACACACAGTGCGGAAAATAGCCAGTAAGAAGAAGAAGGTGTTGGCATGGCGATCCCGCACCAAATGCGGTGTCGGTAGAGCCCTACGAGGCGGTCAGACAACCTCAAAAAGGTCGCTGGGGGCCGCTGGATGCACGCAAAATCTTGTGGTGTGGAGATCCCATGAAGAGACCTATCTCCAGCATTGAACGTCCATCGGTTGATGAATAATAAGAAGAAGTGTACAGCACACACCAAAGCGTACGAACATACTCTCCTTAACACGGATAGCTCCAAACCTATCATCATCTAGATACATTATCACCTAGAAAACTCTACATTTTTCATCATATATATATTTTCTATTTACTTTATCGGGAATTATAGCAAATTAATTTTGTTAATACCTTTAAAACTTGAATTTTGGTAAAGCGATCTATACATAAATCATGCAACACGTTCACAATCGCTTGTTATTCATCCGTAATAAAGAAATAACAATACAATAGAATATTAAACGTTCGGTATTCTCGCCTGTGAGATATTTCGTACGGTCGCGGCGTGGAGAATTTATAATGGCCTCCAGGACCGCTCTGTGTTGTGCCATTATGTCTGTCTTGCTGTTTCATTCAAATATGAATTTACATTATTATAACGAATAATGGTTTCGTTTCCGAAAACTGTTAATTGTTTCAAAAGGTACATTTGTCATTACCGCATCGCGCAAAATATTACATTTCTTCTCAGTAGCTCTACTTACCACATAAAGGATAAATGAAGTGATTTATAGAATTTTTATTAAATTTTATTTATAGCAGGCGTTACTTTGCGGAATTCCATTACAGAAACTATAACCGCGCGGCTTAAGTGAATGCGTGGAAGACTAATTTGTATGAAGCCGGCAAAATTCACGTTCCTTACGCATGCAGGACAAGTCACCGCATGCATCCCAAGACGCCTCCACCAGCAACCATGCAAACAAGCAATACATATAACCACCACCAAAATCTCAACGATCGTCTCGCCCCAAAACCGAAGCATCATCAGGACGATGGGCTTCACGACAAACGCTTCATTACGATTTTGTCGTGAAGCCTATTTGATTCTAACAATTGAGTGAAGCTTTTGAACTTACAATTCATACTTATCTATATAGAAGTATATAGAATACTTATTATAAAACAAAGTCTCCAAAAGCTGTCTGTATGTGATCAATTTTCTCGAAGTCTACCGAACGGATTTTTGTACAGTATTCACTAAAAGGTAGTACAATTCTTCAGGAAAGTTTAGGTTAATACTGCATTATGTTTTGCGTAAAGTGTATCGAAAAGTTAACGTAGTTGTAAAAAAAACTCGTCTGCTGGAAGCTTTTGCTTTGCCGCGTCAACCAACAGAGATATACTAAAGTTATGTAATAAAGAATTGTACATCTACAAAAATACTACAAAACGTTCGCAACAGCATATCTCTGTCTCTTATAGTTAACTTACAGTAACTACTTTTTTCACGAGAGGGAAGCCGCAAGCAAGGCTAGTTATTATGTATACATACGAGTCACATCGCAATTGACTTAGATTTATATTGGGGCCGACGTTTCGGCAGACCTGCATCCGCTGTGGTCACGAACTGATTTTACCTTTCCTGGATTTTGCGGTTCAAGCGTGGGTAGAAAAATGACTGTATTGCTCGGGAACAGAAACAACGTGGCGCTCCGATAACGTTATTATACTAGAGTAGGAGAGTCAAAGGCAGGGCTGTAAATGAGAGTGTCAACAATTAAGAAAAGGGAAGAAAACTCGTATACTTTATCTTTGTCTAATCACACATAAAAAAGAGAGATAATAAGTCTATTTTGCGTTATCTTTATTTTTGCTGGAGACATTTTAGGCTGGATTTCTTACTATAGTGTAATAATTATAGGCTCTCCACTCAATTCGTGATCACGGCGGCTGCAATTCCGAACATAATATAAGCGTTACTTGATTTTATAGCGATGTGAACCGTATGTAAATATAATAATTAAGTGAAGCGTTAAGAGTGAAGTTTTAATAATACACATAATTAGATTTATCCATATTAATATATATTTTACTATAATTATAATAATTCATCATGGTATTGTTCAGTATGTCAACTAAATCTAGAATACAGAATATAAAAATAGAGCGCAGAATTTTTATTAGCATCAGGAATTGCTACCCTAAGAGTGCTTTTTGTGAGGCTGGACCTGTTTGTCTGTCTTTCGTGATAAACTTAAACACTGCTTAACCAATTTTCGTGCGGGTTTCATAAGTAGATAGATAGGGTTTCACGAGAAAGCCACCAATCTATACAACGCTAAAAATATTCCTAAATTATACTAAACTACTTCTTCGGGCAACAACGGTGTCTGCGGTACTTACAAGCGCGAGGCACAAAATCAGAACAATCAGAATCAGAATTTTTAATCACATTTTATTATTTTGCTATTTCTCTATGATATTAATGTTTTGACTTGCCAGTAACCAGTTGCCAGTTCTAAATAAAGAGTTGTTTGTCTGTGGTTTTGACGTCTGCTTTAGTAGTCTATGGTCTGCTTCGAATCCACGAAGTAAATCGTGACTTTCAGTTCTTTATTTTCGTAAATAAAGAAATTCTAATATTGGATTCATTTTGTAACAGACATTCAAAAAACTAAAACATGCCGAAGGTGTCAGGTAACTTGAATACTTCGTGTTATTAAATTTGCTTATTCATTGTATCAGCTTGAGAGGTTAGAAACTGATTCTAAATTAGTTAAACAGTTTTCTCAGTTTGTGTATCACACTTTTAATTATTTAAAGAAATATAAATTTTATTTGCGTTTGACGATACCGTCATTATTGATTTAATTATATTTTAAATAATTTCAAATCAAGCATTCAGAATGTTATTATCGCTTTAACCGGCTTTGTGTACGATCGTATAATTATTACATTCTTGTAATTGTAGCATATATCCCGGTGTCTAGATTTACTTTAGTATATTATAATAAATAATTAAATAAAATATACCTTTAAAAATTCGAAACTAATCATTTTCGTTTTTGTATTTATGTGTCTAATCATTCAATGATTTTACAGTAATGAATGCCTATATATATAATTTTTTGCTGCATGTTGTGGTCTGCTAAAAATCAAAACTTTTAAGATATTAATTTATTATGCAGTTTTATTGTTTGTTTATTAGGGAATCTAATAGAGCATATTTAAAATAATGTAATACTCATTAATATAAATAAATTAGTAAAACAATAGGACAAAGCTGTATTTGTAAAATAAAATTCAAATTACTTATCTCCAAAACTTAGTACTACCAAACTCAGTAAGTTCATGTGAGTTATTATCTTCATTAAAGATTAATAATTATAAGCATGTTAATGAATGAATGAAGATAAGTAAGTATCTTTATGTAATTAGGTTAATGTCAAGTTACATCTAACATTTATTGATATTGTCTTTGCCATTACAAATTGAATTGAATTACTATTGAATTGAAAGGAGCCAAAATTATATAAAGAGAGCTAGGGATATATGGACCTTATTGGTTATAGATAATTCACAATTTAAAGTTAAATATTTATTAGCATGTCTTGATTTTATCTACAAGTGGAGATTGCTGAAGAGAGATTGTGTGACATATGCTAGAACCCTCAGCCATCAACATTAAAGAATTTTGTATAAATTAATATGTTTTTATATTTTTCTAGTTTTATATTTATCATGTTTAATAATATTAAACACGATAAATATAAAGCACTAGGCATATATGCTTAGTGCTTTTTGGTGATGGAAAACTATGTTGAAAAAAATGGCATATATTATTAATAATAATCAGATTATAAGTATAATATTAAGAATTCTTATGATATTATATTCTATCAATCAGCAAATAGTAGCAAGCTTAAATCTTCCTCTGCTAAAGGAGATAGGATTGTTTTTTCCACCTGTTGCATTGTAGTACACTGTTACTTTACAATAGTATGTAATTTTATAATATAATAAATAGATGAATTTTTTATCCTGTTCATAGTGAAGGTAAAATGGGGTAAGGAGATGTATCCAGATGTGGAGGTGAACACCGATGATGAGCCAGTGGTGTTCAAAGCTCAGATATTTGCCCTGACTGGTGTGCAACCTGAGAGGCAGAAGGTTGTGTGCAAAGGAGTCACTCTGAGGGATGATAATTGGGCAAACTTTAAATTGACAAATGTAAGTAATCTTAAAGATTTTTGTATTGACAAAATGTTACTAATATTATAAAGGTGTAAGTTTGTGAGTAAAGTAACAGCCTGTTACTATCCCACAGCTGGGCATAGGCATCTCGTCTGTTTTTTGTAGAGAAGGGTAGGAGCTAAGACCTACCACTGTTCTAATGTGGATTGGTAGGTTACACATATCACCAGAATTCTCAAGAGATATGCAGCTTTCCTCACTATGTTTTCCTTCACCGTAAAGGATGGGATAAATTGCAATTATCAATTAGACACATAAGTTTTAATAGAAAAAACTCATTGGTGCCTGCCCGGGGTTTGAACCCATGATCGTTTCTAGAGAGTCGCACGGTCTCATCACTGGGCTATCACAGCTTTCTTCTAAATAATTTTCTTTCCTGCATTTTTTCCAGAAAGCACTTGTATTAGTCATGGGAAGTAAAGAGGAAGATGTACCAGCAGCACCTGTAGAGCAAACTCGCTTTGTTGAGGACATGAATGAATCAGAGTTAGCTTCAGCTGTGAGTTATTCCTTTATATTTATGTTTAGGCATCGTTTTCATGAGTGAGTGTATCAACACTATATTATCTTCCTGCCCTGCATTTGCATGCAATAACTGTATTTCTTATTCACTATATTATCTTCACACTTGACGTGATGATGAGTGTCATCGATAACGAAACGTGTCAATTCGCTCAACACACACGACGGACTCGCCGCGCATTCGTATTTCTTACCGAGGTGTCGTTGAAGGCGACTATGGTTAGTCGACCCGCCGAGTGGTATCGGGCTGTGTAGAATAGACCACCTTCATTTCTTACCGAGGTGTCGTAAAAGGCGACTTAGGTAAGTTGACCCACCATGTGGTATCTGGTTAGGAGACTAGACCACCCTCTTTCTTACCGAGGGGCTGTAAAGCATGACTAAGGTAAATTGACGTCAGGCAGGCGCCCGGTCGTAAAATACGTAGCCAAATCATGTGGCAACATGTTTGTAACATGTTGCCATATGATTTGGCATTTAAATGGGATTAGGGCAGGAGGATGATGGATGATGATGTTGGTATGTTTATTGATTTATAATAATTTTCTTTGCAGCTCGATCTACCAGAAGGTCTTATTAATTTGGGAAACACATGTTACATGAATGCTACCGTACAGTGCCTGAAAACTGTTCCTGAATTAAGAAATGCACTCCTCAACTACGACCAATGTAAGAACTTGAATTCTTCAATTTTTAATAATTTGTATAATATTGGTTGTAAAACTACCCGCTAGTTTCTGCGCTCTTTTGTGCCCCATTCCGGTGAAGTTGCGGGAAAGGCAAATCATTCAAAAACAAGCGAAAGCGTAGCGTAGGATGTATCATCCGTCATACATACCTTATGCATGCAGGATTTGTAAACGTATACTCTACAAAATACCACCACACTACACTAGCACTGCATACATTCAATACCATAATCTCAACAATCCTTTCGCACTGTAGCAATCATAGCAAGGACAGAGTGATAGAAAGAAAGTTTTGCGATTTTATCCTGGTGTCCACCTCCGATAGCTTCAGTACAGTCTATTTTTAGCATTTCAGAGATTTCCTCCAAACGCGGGTTGTGTCAAAAAAAAATATTTTTTGTAAAATTTTCTTTATTTATTCTAGCAATATATTACTAGATTTTAAATTAAGGTCTATAAAGTTAAGAAAACACGTTACGTACACATGCTTTAAATCAAAATATTTATGGAAGTTAACTTCTAAATACATACGTGCTTTTCAATTAACCACTACTGTTTCGGAAACTATCTCGTTTTCACCAAAAGATAGTGCTATTGCACTTTCGAATGGCTTAGGTAAATAGTACATACCGGTATTATGTAAATTGTGTTAAAGAGATCGCGCAGTTGTTAAAAAACTTGCTTGCTTAGAGCGTTAACTAGCAGAGATACGCTAAAGTAATGTAGTAGAGAATAGTAGATCTATGACTGGCCCGCTGGCGCAGTGGGTAGTGATCCTACCTTCAGCTCCGCGGGTCGCGGGTTCGATTCCCGCCGAGGGCCAACATTTTCTATAAACTATTTGTTGGTTCTTCGAGCCTGGGTGTGTATTAGTATTTAATTATGTATTTATGTCAAAATTCAAATTCAAATTCAAAATATTCTTTATTCAAATAAACTTGTAAACAAGTGCTTTTGAATAGTCAACTCTATTGCTGGTTCGGAAAGCCGTCCTACCGAGAAAAGCCAGCAAGAAACTCGGTGGAGCTCTTTTAAAAAAGAAGATTCTTAATACTTACTACATTCTGTCATAGCTATCCTGCACAAGGTCAAAGAGCAGCTATTTCGAAGCATTCTTATCATCAATGTAAGCCTCCACGGTATAATAGGCTTTCTGTATCAGCCTCTTTTTAACAGTATTTTTAAATTGCTGTAATGGCAAAGTTAAAATTGATTGTGGAATTTTGTTATAGAATCTTATACCCAAACCCACAAACGACTTACGTACTCTTACAAGGCGCAAAATGTATATAAATTATATATGTAGTATATCAACCAGTTGCCCGTCACCCATAACCCAAGTATTAAGTTACTTACTTTTGGGGATGGACGACCGTGTGTGTAAGTGTCCCATATATTTATTTATTTATAAAATATTACAAAAAAGTCCGCGATAGCATGTCTCAAGGTTAACTCACAATAACTACTTTTGAGAAAAGTTTCGTAAATCAGTGAATTTCACGTTGGCGAAGCCGTTGTTGGCACAGCTAGTAAGTAAATTGTTTTGAATAAAATGACTCGGCCGCCGGAGACGCGACCGGCGGAATCAAGGACGTTTATGCATTCGATTGCCGACGCGAGCGGCCGACCGGTAGTAACTTTTCAAACACGATAAGGACAGGCCGCGTGCGCCTGTATACGGCATTCTTTTATAACGCACACGTGTAATTTTGCGTTTCGGGTGTTATTCTCAGATTTAGTGACGCGTTTAACCAGTGAAGTGTTTGATAAGATGCGACCGTCCACGGTTTTGGTGCGCGTTGGATACTATTCCCCGATATAGGGACGATTTAATAACGTGTGACCTTACGAAGGTTGCGTGCACACCGGGTGTTATTTAGCCGATATTGTGAAGTGTATACTCAGGGAGAAACAGACATTACGTGTCCGTGGAAGAGTGCAGAGGGGAGCCAACGGTTTCGGGAATCGGCCAAGTACATACAAGCACACGCACACACGTACACATATACACGCAGTGACTCACGAGGCCGGACCACAAACAGCCAACGGCCGCATAAGGTAGGTTGAAACGCCGGGACGACGGGTCCAGGTCCCGGAGGTTGTTTCATCCGTCCGCACGTTTGCGCGGAACATAAATAAATATGATCGGAATGCCAACAGCGTCCGGCGGCGGTACGGCCGGCGGGTTGACGTCGGCGTTGAGCGAGACGGTGCGCGCCCTCGAGGGCGGCGGGGCGGGCGCGTGCGCCGCGGCGGCCGCGCGCCTGCTGCACGCGCTGCACGCCGCCGCGCCGCGCCTGGCCGAGCGGGGCGCGGGCGGCCAGCTGGCCCAGCAGGACGCCTCCGAATGCTGGACCGAGATAGTGAGGGCCTTGAGGATGAGACTGCCCGTAGCACCGGAACCTGAGAGGTACTTCATCAGGCATCACCTCCCGTTTTGGATAGAGCTTTAAAATCTGTAGAAACTATAACAGACCTACTTTGGTATAACCCGCGCGGGTTAAGCGAATCTTAATCGTAATGCGTTACAATTTTGCCGTGGAGCCTATCCTCCTGATGGTGCTTCGGTTTCGGGGCGAAACGACCGTAGAGATTATGGTAGTGTGGATTGCATGTGTGCATTGTTGCTTTGCTTTGTTGGTGGTGGAGGCTTCTTGGGATGAATGTGGTGACTTAAACTGCATGTGTAGGGTGTGTGAATTTTGCCTGCTTCATACACATTAGCATTGCACGCATTCGCTTAACCCGCGCGGATTACAGCAAAGTAGTTCTGTTATAGTTTCTGTAATATGGAAGTCCGCAAAGTAACGCCTGCTTCTATAAATCATTTATCAAAAGCTTTTTTTTCAATTCGCTGTGTATTTATGTGAAAATAGAATCTTGCAAGTTAAATTTGAACAACTTTCTGGTGTCCGATTGAGCTAAAATATTACAGGTTCGTACATTTCATTCAGTACATTTACAGGTTCAGTCCCGATGATAATGCATGTTTATGATAAGCGTGACCTGATACTGTTAACAGTAGGGACATGGAATTTTGTTAAGTTTCTTTACCTTGATTTGTGCTATTCATTTTTTGAAAGTAGAATAGAATAGAATTCCTTTTCTATAAACTAAGATAACAGTTTATTTATTTACTTTTTTAATGTACATACATATTAGAAAATATATCAAATAGCACATGGACAAACGCGGACATATCCCTAAAAGGGATCTCTTCCAGACAACCTTTTAATAACAGAAGGTAAAAGATAAGAAGTGAAATTTTTGTTATAATATGTATAGATATAGAAGTATGAATCATAAAAGTTTAAAAATGTACTATATTTATTATACTCGCTGCATTCCAGCAAATCACTGGTCGAGCAGTACTTTGGTGGTACGTTAGACGTGGAACTGGTGTGCAGTGAAGCTGATGAACCACCCACCAAGTCTACAGAGTCGTTCCTGCAACTGTCCTGCTTCATCTCACAAGATGTCAAATACTTGAAGTCGGGACTGCGATCCGTAAGTACAGTGTAACGTATTATCTACATACTTATCAAATTCAAATTCAAATTCAAAATATTCTTTATTCAAATAAACTTGTAAACAAGTGCTTTTGAATCGTCAACTCTATTGCTGGTTCGGAAAGCCGTCCTACCGAGAAGAGCCAGCAAGAAACTCGGTGGAGCTCTTTTAAAAAAGAAGATTCTTAATACTAATTACATTCTGTCATAGCTATCCTGCACAAGGTCAAAGAGCAGCTATATCCACGCATTCTTATCATCAATGTAAGCGTCCACGGTATAATAGGCTTTCTGTATCAGCCTCTTTTTAACAGTATTTTTAAATTGCTTATTGAAAATTAGTGGTCCATTGACGCTACAGTTACCCTGCCTGCAGCTATGGTGGTTCATGATTATTTGTTTAGCGGATAATACGAAAAAGTGTAATGCACAAACAAACTGCTAAGTATTTAAAATATTAGTATGGATGTATACGATTTCTTAAATTTGGTATTTCTTCAAATGTGAAAGATCACTCTTTCACGAAGAAATTGTACTTCACTCACTTTTTAAAATGCAGCTAAAATCGAAAATTCTCATCTGTGTACTTGGTTATCAAAAGAAGACAAATCAAAATACAAAAAGTAAATAAATAAGATATTTCAGGTACACGTTGAATAAAAATACTTTACAATAAACATAATGTATAACAGGCGGCCTTATCGCTAAATCAGCGATCTCTTCCAGGCAACCGAAATTACAGCAAACAGTAAGACAAGCGGTAGGTTTGTACAAAATATATATATAGTGGACTATCCGTTTTTGCATACCCGATACATGCAGGATTCGTAAAAACACATGCACAAACCTCCACCACTGCCACCACCAATACACAAGCACTGCACACGTTCACTATCACAAACTCAACAATAGTTTCGCCCCGCAACCGAAGCATCATCAGGAGATAGACTCCACGACAAAATCGCAAAGTTTTGCGATGTGTGCATGTGTTTTTACGAATCCTGCATGTAACGGGTATGAAAAAACGGATAGTCCACTATACGTTTAGCACTATACATATTTTCTATTTACTGTATAGCGGATTATAGCAAAATAATATTTATTATTACTCTTGTATTATAGATCTCTGCAAAATAACGCCCAATGCTATAAATTATTCAAAATTTTATTCTTATTAAGAAATCACTTATGTAAAATAATATACTACTTACAGAACAATAATAATTACAGAAAGAACACATTATATAGATATAAGATATACAGTAATGATATTATTTTCTTTTCAGAAAATGGCAGAACAAATAACAAAGATGTCTGAAACTTTAGGAAGAGATGCAGTTTATACTAAAACTGTAAGTTTTCTTTATAGATAAACATGACACTTTATAAGGATATAATTCTCAATATATCTTTAGTTATATCAAGAAATTGGCGTTATTACAATAAATTAGAATTATTGATTAATATATGTACTTATTCATGCTGTATGATATCCGGCTGAGTAGAATAGACCACCCTCATTTCTTACCGAGGTGTCGTAACATTTGACTTAAATAAGTTACCGTCAGGCAGGCGGCCGGTCGTAAAATACGTAACCGAATATGTCGACAGCATGTTTGTAACATGTTGTGCCGACCCCACTTAGAGTGGGATAAGGTCAGGAGAATGATGATATGTACTTTAATTTGATTGTGAAACAGATTATGATTTATAAATTTCTCTAATTCAGTTTATGATTTTGAAAAATTGTAATAAAGCTTAAAATTGAAAATTCTGCACAAAAATACTTGATACAAATTAAGCATAAAATTTCAGTTACTCACAAATTATTTTATATTTATATATTAATTGGCTCTATGCATGTAATTTTAAAGGGAGACTTAAATAAATATCAAGAAATTTACTACCATATGCTGTGGAAGAGTAATTATTGACCGTAATATCCTCCTCTTACAACTTATATCTGTCCTTATTATAAAACAGACTCCCTAAAAACTGGCTGTCTGTAGGTGATCGATGTTCTCAAAATCTACTAAACGGATTTTAGTAAAATTTTTACTAAAAGAAGTGCAATTCTTCCAGAAGGTTTAGATGAATAGTACATTACGGTTTTATCTAAATTGAAATATGAAAATCTTTGTGACAAACTTTCCACGCGGGCGCAGTCGCTGGCAGAGCTAATATAACATAATTTGTCAAAATTTAACTTTTCAGAGTAAAATCAGTCGCCTGCCTGCGTACCTAACAGTGCAATTCGTGCGCTTCTACTTCAAGGAGAAGGAGGCAATTAACGCTAAAATACTTAAAGATGTCAAATTTCCATTGGACTTAGATGTATACGAATTGTGCTCGCCCGAACTACAAGAACGATTGGCTCCTATGAGAGCTAAATTTAAGGTAGGTTTAGAAATTATTATTTACAGAAACACATTGTACACATATGTATAGTACGCGGCAATGAATAATGCACATCGAGGCTTAGAGAGAGAAATTGGCTAGATTCTGCTTCATAGAGCATTGTCTCTGTCGCACACACTGCCGAACCCGTGTGTGACAGAGATAGCGCTCTACGAAACCGAAGTGGCCGGCTGTTTCGACCAACCACTAACACTTAACTGCACATACACTCACACACACTATATCTCACTCTTACACACACTCACAACGCAAGCGCAATCACGCGCACATATATAAAAATATATATTATTTTTTTATTTTTTTCATTATTCGGATATGTATCCTCTCCAACCCTTTACTCCCAACAGGAAAGAAAATTTTCCCCAGCAATGGGATAGTACTAGACGTCTACTTCCCTTAGTTTTTTATTATAAAGTCTCTCGTTAAAAAATAATTATGTATTTTTTTTCATTTTAGCAATTAGAAGACTCGTCTATAGAATCGTCATTGAGTTCGAAAGACAAGAACCACGGTGACAGCAAAAAGGAGTCCAAGAGAAAGGCAGTGTTGCCATATTGGTTTAGTGACGGTAATTTGATTTTATACATTTCCCATCCATATTTCAAAATTAAAAAGTGCATTATTTCCAAAAAATCCAAGAAATGAAAGCAAAAATATATGATGTAAACACTATTTTGTAATTTATTATATCACAGAGTGAATGAATAAGTGCCCCAGATGGGCTTGAACTAAACTGTGATAGCCCAGTGGTGATACTGTACGACTCTTTCAAAGGGAACACGAGTTCAAACCCGGGCAGGCACCAATGAGTTATTCTATTAAAACTCATGTTTCTAATTGATAATTGAAATTGATCACACGCTTTTTGGTGAAGGAAAACATCGTGAGGAAACCTGCATATCTCTAGAGATTTCTGGAGATATGTGTAACCTATCAATCTCATTGGAGCAGCGTAGTAGGTCTTAGCTTCAACCCTTCTCTCCAGAAACGGAGAGAGGAGGCCTATTCCCAGCAGCAGGCCGCTACTTTATATCACAGTGAAGTTATTCTTCTATCCTTATCCTAATCTAAGAGGTATTGGTACAATATGTTTTCATCTTTAATTCTGTCCCACCATTCTTTAACTCTAAGGAGTAGTACATACTCCTTTTATTTATTCATACCTCTGATAAACTTTGTACACATACACATGTCCATCTCAGTTATTATAGCAAAGTAAAGATGTTCAACGGTGTGGCGACGAAAGGGATAGCCTCTCAGAATAACAGGGTTGGCAATCCAAACCCATTGCTGATTTTCAGTAGCCTCCGTTCACTAAATGACGTCACAGCTGGCGTCGTCACGGCAAATGATGATCATATATGTAAATCTACTCAATTGCAGCGCTCTTGACAGAGCGATCGCATAAATTCTCGCCATTTCTAAATTCATAAATTCTCGCCCAATTCGGGTAATCTCATGCACCGGATGGTCCAGAACAGATTTGATCTGATCTGGTTGGTCCATCGCATTGGTGACCTTCCGCGCTTCTAATGCCTTCTACTTTACCCTGGACAAGGAGATGTGCTATCGACTAGCTACCCGGTCTTGAAAAGTCAATACATGTCTGCAATTCTGTTTCCACGCAGATGTCGGCAGCAATAATAGCGGGTACTACCGGCTGCAAGCCGTGCTCACGCACCGCGGCCGCTCGTCGTCCTCGGGGCACTACGTGGCGTGGGTGTCGCGCGGGCAGAGCTGGCTGCGCTGCGACGACGACACCGTCAGTCCCGTCACCGAGGAGGAGGTGCTCAAGCTCAGCGGGGGAGGTAGGACCCTACAACTAGGAGAGGGGGTGTAGCTCAGAGGCCGCTCGTCTTCTGGGCTCTACGTGGCGTAGGTGTGTCGCGGGCAGAGTTAGCTGTGCTGTGACGACGATACCGTCAGCCCAATCACCGAGGAGGATGTGCTCAAGATCAGCAGGGGAGGTAGGACGCTACAACTGGGAGGGGGTGGGATGTAGCTCAGAGGCCGCTCGTCTTCGGGGCACTACGTGGCATGGATGTCGCGCGAGCAGAGCTGGCTGCGTTGTGACGAAGACACCGTCAGCCCCGTCACCGAGGAGGAGGTTCTCAAGCTCAGCGGCGGAGGTAGGACCCTACAACTGGGAAGGGGGGAGGGTGTAGCTCAGAGGCCGCTCGTTCTCGGGGCACTACGTGGCGTAGGTGTGTCGCGGGCAGGTTAGCTGTTCTGCGACGACGACACCGTCAGCCCCGTCACCGAGGAGGAGGTTCTCAAGCTCAGCGGCGGAGGTAGGACCCTACAAATGGAAAGGGGGGGGGGGTGTAGCTCAGAGGCCGCTCGTTCTCGGGGCACTACGTGGCGTAGGTGTGTCGCGGGCAGGGTAGCTGTTCTGCGACGACGACACCGTCAGCCCCGTCACCGAGGAGGTGCTCAAGCTCAGCGGCGGAGGTAGGACCCTACAACTGGAAAGGGGGAGGGGTGTAGCTCAGAGCCCGCTCGTTCTCTTGGCACTACGTGGCGTAGGTGTGTCGCGGGCAGGGTAGCTGTTCTGCAACGACGACACCGTCAGCCCTGTCACCGAGGAGGAGGTGCTCAATCTCAGCGGCGGAGGTAGGACGTTACAACTGGGAGGGGGTGGGGCGTAGCTCAGAGGCCGTGTGTCTTCGGGGCACAACGTGGCGTAGGCCGCAAAAAGAAAATTAGCAGTACAAGAGAACATTTAAGAAATTTCTTTCCAATTCGACGGGATCCTCCGTCTAAATTTATGTAGGCCGAGAAGGCAAGTAAAAAACACCTAGAATATGTAGAGATCTAAATCTCGAAGCTGAAGCTAGGGTCACAGCCACGTGCGCGAACGGGCTCGTCAAAAATATGTGCTTATTGTTAACAGGTGATTGGCATTGCGCGTACCTGCTTCTTTACGGGCCTAAGATACTGGAGATCCCTCAGGAAGATGAAGAGGAACCGATGGTGACCGACATCGCAGAGGACCCAGCCGGCGACCCGCCCACTGCCCTCGCGTAACATAACCTGACCCGCGTCTCAGACACAGGCATTAGGAATGAGGGATCAAGTCTGCCTAGTTGCGCATGCCGTATGCTTCTTCTACGCTGTGGAAATGATTGTTAAATATTTTGCCTTAATTAATAGATAATTGTATGATAGCGTTATCATTAATTTAAATTAGCCTAAAAGACCCAAATAGTACTATTCTGAAGGGAAAAGTATCAAGGATATTTCAAGAGATTTTTTTTTTAATTTACATATTCCCAACGGTGAAATAGGTACTGAAGAATTTCAAGAAATCATTTTAATAACAAACTATTTAATATAATATCAGACTGAATTCAAATTCGTCAACCAATCGATCTATCAGAAATAGGTGTGATTAATTGATTTGTATCATTAAGATGACTCTTAAATCTAGGCTATTAGATCCTTGTCAGTACCAGAAGAATTTTGCATTAAGCAGTATCCATAATTCCTCACGTTTTAAAATTATATTCTCACATTTGTGAAGAAACAATGTCCACATAGGAATGTACTCTCTATGGACACAGGACAAAACAGAGTTGAATGCACTAAACTCGTTGACTCTAGACCAGTGTTTCCCAACGTGGAGCCCGCGCCTTACAAGGAGGCAATTTTATTGTTATGGGAGAGACATTCGAAAATGGATTCGACTTTCGCTTCGGGCCATTTAAATGCAATTTAGATTTTGGTGTCAAAAAAAAGCAAATTCTTCATAAACCTATATTAAACCTATATTAAAGCCTGTACAGCGCAAATTAATAAAAACGTACTGGTACGTGACCTGCACTCAAGTATCAATCGTCAGAAAACATACTAGTACGTGACCCGTGCTCAAGTAGCAATCGCTACAAAACGTACTCGTACATGACCGGCACTCAAGTATCAATCGCCAGAAAACGTACTAGTACGTGACCCGCGCTCAAGTATCAATCGTTAGAAAAAGTATTAGTACATGACCGGTGCTCAAGTATCAATCGCCAGCAAACATACTAGTACTTGACCCGCGCTCAAGTATCAATCGCAAGAAAACGTACTAGAACCTGACCCGCGCTCAAGTATCAATCGTTAGAAAAAGTTTTAGTACATGACCGGTGCTCAAGTATCAATCGCCAGCAAACATACTAGTACTTGACCCGCGCTCAAGTATCAATCGCAAGAAAACGTACTAGAACCTGACCCGCGCTCAAGTATCAATCGCCAGAAAACGTACTAGTACGTGACCCGCGCTCAAGTACCAATCGTCAGAAAACGTACTAGTACGTGACCCGCGCTCAAGTACCAATCGTCAGAAAACGTACTAGTACGTGACCCGCGCTCAAGTACCAATCGTCAGAAAACGTACTAGAACGTGACCCGCATACAATTTGTTAATATTTACTCAAAATAATATTTCAGTTAATACTGTTATGGTCAAAAATACTTCTTGCTGGTAAGATTAAATTAAATATAAATTTGACTATTAATGAATTTTCTCGGAATATATTATAATGTGAGAACGAGAGCAAAAATTAAATAGTTTTGACGTGGAGTTAGATTATGGATTTAAAAAACCTGTAGCTGACCTTCATTCTCGTACATTTCATTATATGAAAGTAATTTAACCTCGATATTAATTAATTATTCGTTAATATTGCTAGATCTATTTGCTCTTTAAGTTAATAATTATAATTAGTAAATTTTAATAATTTAATTCAGAATCTAATACATCTACAGATCTATTTGATAAATATAGTTAGTATAATAATAAATTAATTTGCATTATATATGTGCAAATATACTCTGTTGCTGGCAATAATTATGTAGGTATATGTAGAAATAGGTTTTTTATATTTATAAATTATAATTTTCATCATAAAATCAATTGCATTTTACGATAGAATAAAATACTTTTTGCTGTACAATTGATAATTTGTATCCATTTATCACTCACTTAACTCACAAGTAAGACACATCGACACAATATATAACTGGGTCTGCAATTGGTGAGTTAGTTTTTATTCCAAGGATACCATACGCACGGATATAGTTATACCTTTTAAAAGAATTCAATTTCAAGTTAAAAATTCCTTTGCCTTAACCATTAATGAATTTAATTTAAAAAAATAAATCTATATAGCCCGACTTAGTAGATTTTGCACTACCACGAGATCGGTATATATGCGGGTGATACGGCGGAGCATTGCTAGTATTTTATCATATTAATTATAATTGATAGAAGCAGGCGTTACTTTGCGGAATTCCAGATTATAAGCAATATAACAGAACTAACTACTTTGCTATAATCCGCATGGGTTAAGTGAATGCATGCAAAGCCAACGTGTATGAAGCAGGCAAAATCTACGCACCTTATACAATTTTAGTACGATTTTTGTCGTGGAGCCTATCCTCCTGATGATGCTTCGGTTTCGGGGCGAAGCGATCGTCGAGATTGTGGTGGTGGGTGTGTGTGCTGCTTTTGTGTGCGTTGTTGCTGGTGAATTGCGCCTTGGGGTGCATGTGGTGGCTTGTCCTGCATGTATAAGGTGCGTAGATTTTGCCTGCTTCATACACATTGGCTTTGCATGCATTCACTTAACCCATGCGGATTATAGCAAAGTAGTTAGTTCTGTTATATTGTTTGCCTATTAATTATGTTCAGTTGGCAACACTGTCAAAGTGTGAACATATTTAATAGATATTTTAGAAATTATTTCATCCAATTGTTCTAAACGCTCATTGATTTTTTTTATCTGTGTATTCGAATAAAATATTTTTAATGGAAATACTTTATTAAATTTTAACACGCATATTTTGAGAAGGTAGAAATATCTTTTTAATGAATGTGTCAATGCAGTGTTGAATGAAAGTGTTATAGGCATAGAGAAATTAAACTAGAGTAAGGGAGCCATACGCAGGCCGGGAAGTGATAGTGGCACAATATTTAATGAGAGGTAAGATGAAATTCGTGTACTTTATCTTTACTTAATCACACACAAACAAATCAAGTTAAGAATGCTTGGAATGAAATTTCACGTCCCTACTGTTAACCGTTGAGGAGTTCTCTCGTCTGGAGGCAATCCTGCAGAATTAGGTCATACTTATCATAAACACGCATTGTCATCGGGACTGGGCCAGTATGTAAAATTTCAGCTCAGACAGACACCGGTAAGTGGGGTCAAATTTAATTTGCAAGATTCCGCCTTATAAATTGAAAGTTGATAACTTATAAAAAAAGAGACAGATACATCACCTTCATTTGCTTTCTCTTTATTGTAATATAACACATTTTAGACTTGTTTCCCTACTCTGGTATCATAGCTCTGTGACTTAAATTAACAAAAATCTTTCATCTTACTCATTCCTATGCGAGCCAAGAGAGACAGCTACTACAATAACTGTTTAAGTTCGAAAGCGGCATGCAGATTTTATTGCGAAGTTAGTATTGAAAATACTTCTTTTGAGTTTAAAGTGCTAACGTTCAGCATTTCTCAAGCGATATTGTAAACGTTTGAATTTTTATAAGACTAATTTAATTGTAATAAAGAATTAACACAAAGATTTTTGTTTGATTTCTTTAAATCTACAGACATCTCACAAAAGTAAAAGTAAAATTATTTTGATTTAAATGATTTATAGAAGCAGGCGTTACTTTGCGGAATTCCATATTACAAGCAATATAACAGAACTAACTACTTTGCTATAATCCGCACGGGTTAAGTGAATGCATGCAAAGCCAATGTGTATGAAGCAGGCAAAATCTACGTACCTTATACATGCAGGACAAGCCACCACATGCACCCCAAGGCGCAATTCACCAGCAACAACGCACACAAAGCACAAAACGCACAAAACGCTGCATGTATAAGGAACGTAGATTTTGCCTGCTTCATACACATTGGCTTTGCATGCATTCACTTAACCCGTGCGGATTATAGCAAAGTGGTTAGTTCTGTTATATTGCTTGTAAAATTATTTTGCTATAATCCGCGGTAAAGTAAATAGAAAATATATAAAATGCTAAATGTAGAGTGGACTATTCGTTTTCATACCTGAAACGTGCAACATTCGTTAAAACACATGCACAAACCTCCACCAACAACACCACAATACACAGGCATTACACACGTTCACTATCACAAACTCAACAATCGCTTCGCCCCCCAACGAATTAAATTTTCCCTCTCATTATTATAAAGTGACACTCTTATAGGCCTGGTTATGGCTCCCCTAATCTAGTATAAAACCTTTGTTAAAAACTCTATGAATGTACATGACAGTGGTGGATTCTTTTGACTTTTGTGTTTATTTTATTTGTCTATTGAAATCAGTGGAAAAATACTGCGATTGTGTATAAATAATTATCAATAATATTGTGTAATTATACAAAAAATGATTTCTAAGTAATGATAATATCCTGTAATCCGCGAATAAAAAAAATGTACTTATTACTAAATGTATGATGCACTGTTCTCATACCCTATACATAAAAGATTAATATCCACAACCACAACATTACACCAGCACTGCATACATACACTAGGAATATTTCAACGATCATTTCACATCGTAACTGAATCGCGAAGGCGGTTTTGCGTATTTGTGGTTTTCACTTACTAAACCCAAATTACTATTGCATAAATATTCATGAATCGCGGATTATTTTGTCATCATTTTTGTACTATGAAATTCCGTATATGCTTACTTCTTTAAATTAAAATGTAATTTATTCGTTCCTAAAGCTATCAGTGAGTGCAAACCGAAAATAATTTTATTTATTAAACATGGCCATATTCGAAAGACTGGAAAAATGTTTAACTTGCTTTCTTCGTATATTCTGTCTACCAATATACATTACGATGTTCTCTGAATATCAGGACAAGAGATGTCTGAAAAGCGTATTAGCATTTGCAGCTGGATTCATTTTGGGGCAATATTACTACACAGTATTTCTAAAAGACATACCTCACTTGTTTGTGGATGGATTCGTAATAAGTTTATTACTAAGTGTTTTATTAGGTAAGTTTGACATATGTTTTAATGAATGATTTGATTTGACTACTATAAAAATAACTCTTTCTTTTATCCTACTACCGGGTATTCCTCTCTAGTTTCTTGGAGAGAAGGGTTGGAGATTGGACTCACCACGCCCTTTAAATGTGCTTTGGTACATAAAACATATCCCAGGAATCCTTCACAGATATACAGGTTCTTTAACGGTGTATTCCCTTCACCGACAAACATTAACAGGCAGGTTTTTAAATTTAAACTATCGTATGATGCGTTCATAGTTAATGTATAGAAACTAGGGCGCTATGGGACACTTACACGGTCCCCCATACCCAAAGTAAGTAACTTAATACTTATGTTATGGGGGATGGACAACGTAAATCTACTATATATAATTTTTAAATACATACTTAAATACAAATATACACCCAGGCTCGAAAAACCAACAAATTGTTTTATAGAAAATGTTGGCCCTTGTCGCTACCCACTGCACCAAGTGGCCAGTCATTCGGGCCTCATGAGTAGACACAGAATCGCTCAGTGGGCGATAGAACAAGTTATGCTCGGAATATCTCTACGTGAACAAATCAGAAATGAGGAGATCTGTAGAAGAACCAGAGTCACCGATATAACTCAGTGTGTCGCGGAGCTGAGGTGACGATGGGCGGGGCACATTGTGTGGAGAACTGATGGGCGTTAGGGTCTCATTTGAAGTTCTCAAGGTGTTGGAATGGCGACGACACCGGAAAACAGTCTTGGTGGACCGCCTTTGAGGTGGACTGATGACCTTAAAAAAGTCGTGGAAAGCCGCTGGATCCAAGTGGAACAAGATCGTGAAGTGTGGTCTGTTCATGGGATATCAACAGTGTCCAGCAGTGGACGTCCATCCTTTGATGAAGATGAAAAAGATATATGTTATTTTATCGGGTTAGCCCGAGTTATTTGACGAGGCCTTATTCATGAGCTCTTTATACGGCGTTATCGCGGCGAGAACTGCACTAAGTACATAAGTAAATTTAACATAAGTTTTATTAGAAAAACTCGATGTTCGCCGTTCGGGTCTTACACCGATGAAAGATTGCTTAAATGGCTCCAAAGATCTGGAATGTTAATTCTTATGGATCTCTGTCATAGCTTAATAGTTTGGATTCAATTATTAATATTGAACATCATCAATTTTATTTAAGGTGTAGGAATTGCAGTATCGACACAGATGCGCTGTATTTCGCTTCTCCTTCTCCCAACTTATTGTGGAAAAGTAGGCCGTGGCGTTCTCAAGGCAGTTGTTCTGACTTATGTAGTAGCCGGTAAGACGGAAATATCAACAGCATTTTCTATATACTGTGTATGAAGGGGAGAAAATTGGCGCGAGAAGTTCAGAGCTTTGTTACTTACTGGGAATGTTCACTGCGAGGTAGATTAAGACTTCTGGAAAAGACCAGAGGTTTAATCACGAAAAAAATTACGTAAGGAACATATTTGCATACATAAAGCTCCGGCCTGTTGCTATCCTCCTGCTAGGCATAGGCCCCTATCTCTATTTTTGGAGAGAAGCATTGGAGCTATGACCTACTACGCTGCTCCTATTCTTTAGAGATATGAAATTCTTTAGAGGTTTCCTCACGATATTTTGCTTTTTTTAAAAGCGTGAATTATATTATGGGGGGGCAGTCGCCCCCCATAATTAATACCTGTTGGATACACAAAACTCACTATCCAAATAGGTCAATTTTATTTTTTTTAAGTAGCGGCCTGTTACAATCCCACTGCTAGGAATAGGCCTGCTCTCTCCGTTTCTGGAGAAAAGGGTTGGAGCTAAGACCTACCACGCTACTCCAATGCGGATTGGTAGGTTACACATATCTCCAGAATAATAGAAATTCCAGATTAATAGGCTAAGGTGGGGCATGCCACAAGACAGGTTGGGAACCACTGTTGTAAACAGACATAGAGCATTCCTTTGTTGTTCTATGGAATGATCTATGAATGCTCGCTCGCTTGATGTAAACGACACTAGAGCGTGCGAACAGATTGCAGCGTTCTTACGTGTTCGGGCACGCTCGTTCAAAAACTCTACTTCTTATTCTTATTCATGCTCGTTGATATTTTGGTGTAAACGTTAAGAACGGTGTTTCGTTTACGCTCATAATTCGAAAAACGTGCACTTGTTCTAGCTCTAGCTATATATTCTTATAGTTTAAACCGCCCTTTAGAAAAATGGTAGCTAAAGCAAAGAGTCTTACGATAAAACTTTAGCTGTCAGTTTAACTCACGTTGTGTTAACCACTGGTTTCTTAATTTGTATTACTTTCCCTTAGGCCCAATAACAAATATGGGGTTGAACGCCAAGGAAGTGGTGAGAGTGTTTGCATGCAGCACTCAATTTGCTGATAACCTTTCTAAGACGAAACACGTTCGTATATATCGCCCACTGAATAAAGCACTGCTTGGTTTGAGTAAAGAAGTTGATGGAATAAAGGATACAATACGGTTCGTTTTTGCTTTAACCATTTCGCTATCAGGACTTCAGGAGAAGACCATGCTTTGAGATTTTGTGGTGAAGTTTATCTCTTGATGATGCTTAGGTTGCGGGGCGAAACGATTGTCGAGTTTGATAGTGAACCTGTGTAGTGCTTGTGTATTGTGGTGGCGGTAGTGGAGGTTTGTGCATGTGTTTTTACCAACCCTTATTCAAGATTAAATTATTTTTCTACAGGTCCATTCGCGATGTGATATCACCGATTGAATTAGAAATTGAGGGTGTTGATCATTTGAGACAGATGAAGATAGAAAATGGTTTAACCGATGCTTTATTTGATGTTGAACGTCGCTCAGAAAAAGATCCAAAACTTATTCGGTTTGCAGCAACTTTTTAATATCTTACCTCAGATAAAATAATAAGATTCCTTGTACACCGCACAGTTCTCTAATAATAATAAGGCTGCATTGCTATTTTGTCGTGGAGTCTATCTCCTGATGATTCCTCGGTTGCGGGGCGAAACGATTGTTGAGTTTGTGATAGTGAACGTGTGTAGTGCTTGTGTATTATGGTGGAAGTGGTGGAGGTTTGTGCATGTGTTTTTACGAATCCTGCATGTAACGGGTGTGAAAATACGGATAGTTCTCTATACATTTAACACTATATATACTTATTTTCTATTTACTGTATCGCGGATTATAGTAAAATAATTTTATTATTACTTTTGAAATAAGGCTTAGGGGTTCAAAAACACAATACTAGTTTTCTGTTTGGATACAAAATATTCGGTGACAAAGCCAGTCACCGAATTTACGTCAAAATATCGTAACTGAATGTAAAATACAAATTTTAAATTCAATTATTTTTGTTTTAGGTCACTTTTGTTTTCATATTACGATATCTGCAAGGAGCGTATCAAAATGTCCAATTCTTGTGACAGTCAACCTTTTAAACAATTTTAATCTTTAATTTACAGGACAATCGCAAAACTCAACGAAAGTGAGCGGAATCAAAAAGGATATCAGCGAAAAATGGATATTCGTTGTGAAAATCAATTATCACACAGCATTGTTCTTTGCATGAGAGCTTTTATCGCAGCTTTTGATGCATGCAGTGCGGTAACGCCGCCTTACGCTACCATGGTGTGCTGGCCTCTGATGTTGCCAAGAATTTGTGATATAAAACAAGTTATGGGTGCCGAGACGTGCACTAGCAAGAAACAAGTACAAAATTTGATGATTATAATGGCAGTCATTTTTACGCAGTGATAATTACTTTTAATTTTATTAATAATTTTTACTTATTTAGACATTTTGTGAATAATCTCGAGGCGAAGCAATTCATATTAGATATACGTAATATAGATAGTTTTATATGTAAAAGTTACGCCTTTTAGGTAGCTAAGGTACGGTATGGGAGCTGTGATAGCCTAGCGGTGAGACCGTGCGACTCTTTCGAGGGGAACACGAGTTCAAACCCGGGCAGGCACCAATGAGTTTTTCTATTTAAACTCATGTGTTTAATTGAATTTACATCGTGAGGAAATCTGCATATCTCTAGAGAATTCTGGAGATATGTGTAACCTACCAATCCGCATTGCAGCAGCGTGGTAGGTCTTAGCTCCAAACCTTCTCTATAGAAACGGAGAGAGCAGGCCTATTCCCAGCAGTGGGATTATAACAGGCCGCTACTACTTTAAGGTACGGTATTGTTATACAACAATACTCAGCCCACTTTGCTGGATTTAATTTAAAGATATGAATCGTAAAACAATTAAAAATCATTGACAATAAAAATGCTTCCGATCGCTACTAAACTATAGGATCATCCTATAGTTCTCAGATAGATAGATAGATAGATAGATAGATTATTTTTACGCAGTGGAGGACTATCTGATGAAGAAGTCCAACCGATACCTCTCCACTGCTGGATATAGATTTCTTAAGGGGTTTCTACACTACACAATCTTGTTCCGCTTGGATCCAGCGGCTCTCCGTGACCTTTTCGAGGTCATCAACCAACCAACTCGTACGAGGGTCTACCTACGCTGCGTTTTCCAAACTATTTATAAGACAAGAAATTCATTGGTACACGGATTACGGTGTACATAACGGAATTTATACGATGACCAGTAGAATGGAATAATTTAAAAATAAAAATCGCATTCTGTTTGTCCCTCCTCCTGTCCTCCCTATAGCTTGAAGCCAGTAGTAAGTAATATGTAACTATATGTCATCAATTATATGCAAATAAAATGTCACAAGAGAGTATAGCTTTATACAAATTCATTTTATGGCCTGCTACCATCACATTCTGTACAAAGGCCTCGTCGCTCTGGAGAAAATGATAGACGCCAGAGTCAACATGCTGCGCCAATGCGTTTTCTTAGGTCAGACGTATTCCAGGAATCATCCAGAGGTAGGGCTATTTTGCGATGTCGAAAAAATCGACACTACGCAAGTCTTAGAAGGCAGAGTATCTAATACTCGTATTGAGTCAAGGTTTGGAACAAAACTGACTATAGCTGGTTTAATTACCTTGCTTTCGGCCATATTGCACTTGAGTAATTTGTGTGTTTCTTAAATTAATAATTTATTTCTGCTTTTAATTATAGTGGTTATTAAATAGCTTATCAAGAAAGTTATCTATAATCAAATATACATTATTAATATGTAAAAATACGTGTCACATCGCGACTAAATTCGATTTGGATTTAAAAACTCGATTATCAAATATACGTACCCAAATATACATTTTGTAATTTACTTTACGATAAAATAATTTTCATACAAAACTTAAAATTTTATCAGATAAACCCGGGCCTAGGATACGGTTACCATTATCTAAAATTGGCAGAAAGAGAATTAATATCAAATCTCAAGGATATCAAATTGCAACATAAAATAACATATGAACCAGAGATCCGTGATGTCCAGGTAAATTTGGAGAAATACGATGTTACAGAAACTATAACAGAACCACTTTGCTATAATCGGCGCGGGATAAGCGAATGCATGGAATGCTAAGTATATGAAGCAGGCAAAATTCATGTACCTTACACATGCAGGATAAGTCACCACACAAGTCATACACAACCACCATCAAAATCTCTATGATCGTTTCGCCCCGAAACCGAAGCACCATCAGGAGATAGGCTCCACGACAAAATCGCAATGAATACGATTACGCGTGGCATCGCCATTCGAGCAATTCGAGATCGCATTACGAAGTGTATGGTACGTGAATTTGAGAGCTGTGGATTTTGTAAAAGTAGATAAATAAATAGAATTAATATATTTTAATTAATAGAAATTAATAAATTAAATAACCAATCAAGGTGTTGTACGTTAGTTTTACATTTTTAGGACGCAAAGGAAACCGGTGACCGAGTATTGTACGCGTTTCAAGAGAAATTCATAACTATGAAGCTACTGATCGCTACAGTCAATATTTGTTTGGCGATGCTCTTCCTGCGGATTGTCTTCGCCTCGCACACCTATCACGAGCTTTATTTGACGAGTATTGACTATGACAATGTCTATATCACGGGATTATTTAAAAGGATTGACAAGAAGCGAACGACGAAGGGGAGATTTGCTCTTTTGCCTCTGAAAAAGGTGCCAAATCCATACTAATATTATAAATGCCAAAGTCTATCTGTGTCTATCGGTTTGTCTGCCTGTAAGGATTTCAAAGCTAAGTGGCTGTTATAAGTCGTTTGTACAATGTTTTTTTTATGTTATTTATGTTTAGTTTTAATTGTTTTAGAAGTAGAAGCAGTGTTGTATATTGTTATTATAAAGGAGGATTCCACTAGTATGCAGAACAGTGCAGCACTGTGAATGCACAGTGTGCGGCACAAATTTTTACTATAGTCGACTCACTCAAGCAAACATTAACAAACTTCTTTCTTCTTTCTTTCTCCTACCCTTATCCCACTCTAAGTGGGGTCGGTACAACATGTTTTCCTCTTCCATTCTCTTCTATCATTCGTCAACTCTGGAGCTACTCTTTTTATATGCATGTCGTACTTCACACATTCCAACCATCTCTTTTTAGGCCTCCCTCTAGTCACATATCCATCCACATTCATATCCAACACTCGTTTAGTCACATGATTTTCATCCCTCCTCATTACATGTCCATACCGTCCCAATCTTGCACCTCTCATCTTTTCTATAATGGGCGCAACTTTTATACTTCCCCTTATATATTCATTTCTTATTTTATCCAATCTTGTCACACCACACATCCATCTTAACATTCTCATCTCATTTGCATGCACTCTTCTTTCATCCATCTTTTTCATTGCCCAACATTCTGATCCATACATTACGACAGGTCTTATGACCGATTTATAAATTTTCCCTTTAAGTTTAAGGGGCATTCGGGGTCACATACTGTCTTAACAAACTGTGCGCGAATATTCTAAACATGTTCGCGCACATCTATGCACAATTGTGCACGTTCACTTGAAATAGTGGACCCGCGTCCACGCGTACGCACTCGTTGTTAACGAAATCAGTTTTGCTTCCGCTACGGAAACGGAAGCATTTGTTTAATTAGGAGTCGAGGAATGAAAAAATATTAAGAATAATTTTATAGAGTGTCTAATAATAAAGATTATAAAATATTCCTAAATGAACATGTTCGCGCACATGTGTGCTTCACTGTGCGCTTACATAAGTCACACACAACATTGCCAGTGGAGACAGAAGCTAAACGCGATATCAGCTTAGTACGTGCAGTGCGAGTACTTAGTACACAATCTTTGTAAACAAATGTGCTGCACACTATTTTGGTGGAATCCTACCTGAATTGTACAATAAAGTACATTTGTATTATTATATTGTAATGTCGTATTTGTGACTATGTATTTTGTATTGTCTTCGAAGGAAAAACCTTTTTTTTGTTCTATATTCCGTTGACGCCGCGGTCAAATATGAATATCTTGAAACTATTGGTTGATGTCCTGATTTGTACCTGAACATGGTTTGTATACACCATACGAGAATCAATGGCGTGAAGGGCATTATTTTAACTGTATTCCTAGTATATACTCGCAGATGCATTTATTGCATGGAGACTTCAAAAATGGCCTGACAGGGAAAGTGTTAGCAATTAAGGTTTAAAGACCGGAAGTAACTAGTAAGTACGTTTTTTTCCGGCATCTCAGTTTCTAACACAGCCTTACTAATTAGTAATTAGTAAGACAGACTTAGACAATTGTCTGCCTTCATAGCAGGACCGGCTTATTCACTTCAAACCTATAAGTCTTCAAGAACATAGGGAATTGCTTGACCTTGTCTTTCTGTTCAAGTTGGTAATTCATTACCCAGAGTTACTACAAAAAATTGATTTAAAACACCATCTTAACTACCGTGGCAATCAAAATATTCACCTTTTGCTACAACTTCAAAAGTAACTTGGGCTACCATACCATCTTGAAGAGAATACAACGTCGCTACAACTATTTATTAAAAGAATCAGATGTAGACTTATTTAGCGATAGCATCCATACTTTTAGACACAATATAATTAGATTTAAAAGGAATAATTAAGTTTACAATATTGTTATAGTTACATTAACTAGCTATGCCAACAACGGCTCGCCCGCGTGGAATTCAGTGATTTACGAAACTTTTACCGAATTTTCGAAATTTTAAATCTAAGAGTAGTTATTGTGAGTTAAGCGTGAGATCGCGGACTTTTTTGTAGTATTTTTATACATCTACAATTCTATACTACATTACTTTAGCGTATCTCTGCTAACAACTGCGCAATCTCTTCAACACAATTTACATAACACAGATATGTATTATTTACCTAAACCATCCGGAAGTATTGCATTATCTATTGTTGAAAACCGTACAAAAATCCGTTCAGTAAATTTTGATAAAATCGATTACATACAGACAGACAGCTTTTTGGAACTTTGTTTTATAATAAGTATAGATTAAATCGTTTTTAGAGTATTTTATAGTATTAATAATCATCATCCTCCTGCCCTTATACCACTCTAAGTGGGGTCGGCACAACATGCTACAAACATGTTATCACATGATTTGGCTACGTTTGTTACGACCGGCCGCCTGCCTGACGTCAACTTACCTTGTCGTATTTTACGACCCCTCGGTAATAAAGAGGGTGGTCTATTCTACTCAACCGGATACCACACGGTGGGTCGACTCACCTTAGTCGCCTTTTACGACACCTCGGTAAGGAATGAAGGTGATCTATTCTACTCAGCCGGATACCACACGGCGGTTTATAGTATTAATAATATAAGTCTTATTGGTTATCCTAATAAATAATAAATAAAAATAAAATAAAGTAAGTAATGATTATCAACTCTAAACTCTAGATGGAAAGAAATAGATACATAGATGTCAATTCCGCTTCCTACATACCATCGGAAAGGAGCAAACTCTTGACGCAGATCCTTAAAGTGATGCTGGAAGCGGTGACTGCCACGACCTTTGTAATGCTCGATAGGTTGTTCTACGAGGCTTTGGACGTCGTTAGACAGCATGCAGTAGAAACTGCCCCGTCATCAGAAGTACAAGATCTCGTTTTTAAGGTACTAAGGTTGCCTGGAAGAAATCGCTAGTTAGCGATAAGGCCGCCTTATTTTGTCACTTAGAAATAAATTGTTGGTTCCTTTATATTATATATTCTAAATCTTATGTAGTGCAATAAAGTATATTGTATTCTATTCTACTAACTTGGAATTTTTAATAGAAACAGGCGATAATTTTCGGTGACCTATAATACAAAAGCAAACAAAATAAAATTATCATTGCTTTTATAATGACTTGGTTTAAAAATCTGCTTATAAATACATATATAAATAAATATAGGGGACACAGGGAAATCATGTGATTACATGTTTGTAACGTGTTGTGCCGACCCCACTTAGAGTGGAATAAGGGCAGGAGGATGATGATAACATAATATAAATATATGGGACACTGACACACGCGGTCTTCCGTCCCCAAAGTAAGTAACTTAATACTTGTTTTACGGGTGACTGACAACTGGTGAACATATTACATATATAATTTTAAATTCATACTTAAATACAAATACACACCCAGGCTCGAAGAACCAACAAATTGTTTATAAAAATGTTGACCTTCGACGGGAATCGAACCCGCGACCTGCGGAGCTAAAGGCAAGGTGACTCAATGCGCCAACCGGCCAGTCATTATAGGGCTTATCACTTTTATAAAGCTGTTTTGTATGGGCGTTCCATTTAGTGAATTAAGTCTTACAAATTTTTAGTTGTAGAGTTCATTAGATTTTATATATCATACATACTGAATGCACTTTATTCATATTAAAATTATTGATTATTCAAATATATCTTCTATAATCCGCGATTCCATATCTTCTATATCCGCCATCTAATCGCGTATTATAGCGAAAAAATTTCATTGTTACTATTGTAATTTATAAAATTAGGCCGGAGATCCATAATTTTTGTGTGTAGCGGCCTGTTTCAATCCCACTTCTGGGAATAGGCCTCCTCTCTCCGTTTCTGGAGAGAAGGGTTGGAGCTAAGACCTACCACGCTGCTCCAATGCGGATTGGTAGGTTACACATATCTCTGGAATTCCCTAGAGATATGCAGGTTTCCTCACGATGTTTCCCTTCACCGAAAAGCGTGTGATAAATTGCAATTATCAATTAGACACATGAGTTTTAATAGAAAAACTAATTGGTGCCTGCCCGGGTTTGAACTCATGTTCCCCTCGAAAGAGTCGCACGGTCTCACCGCTGGGCTATCATAGCTATAATACAAAAGTAATAATAAAATTATTTTGCGCGATATATTTCCTATTAACTTTATCCGCGATAAAGTAAATATAAAATATATATAATGCTAAATTTATAGTGGGCTATCCGTTTTTCACATCATTTCATACCGAATACCGATAGTGAACGTGTGTATTGTAACAGTGGTGGGGGTTTGTGCATGTGTTTTTACGAATCCTGCATGCATCGGGTATGAAAAAGGATAATCCTCTCAACATTTAGTATTATATATATTTATATTTACTTTATAGCAGATTATAGCAAAGTAATTTTTATCATAACTTGCAATATCACGTCATTGTTTGTTAACCATGAACTTAGAAGTAAAATTGCCAAGTACCTGTTAATTTTCATTTGCAAAATCTACATTTAAAATTTCGTGTAGACTGTGTGTAGTTTAAACTACTTTAGCCTTTTAAAACAGATTTTTCTTTTCTCTAACCAGGTTGAAAGCAACGGTATACTATCCAGTATGTTGGGTAAAGTTTTCAGAGAGCTGAACTCAACAAAATATATTAGCACCTTATCTAATGAGACGTGTCTGCCGCGTCCTCGCGCCATGCCCACCATGTTCTACTTTAAAATCTATGGTGGTTACGTATGGATACTCCTATTGCTGTACATTAACCCCTACACGTTGAGACTTCGAAGGTTAGATCGTGCGTACTTTAATGTACATTTCATAATTCTTTCATACTAACTTTCCTAAGTTAACGTCAAGGTGGAATTCCACCAGTGTGTAGAACTGTGTAGCACTGTGAATGCACACAAATGTTTACTTTGGTTGACTCACTCAAGCAAACATTAACAAATGTTCGCGCATATCTATGCACATTTGTGTACGCATTCGTTGTTCACGAACTCAGTTTTGCTTCCGCTACTGGAACGAAAACATTTGTTTGTACGCGCACATCTTTAGTGAGGAGTGGACGAATGAAAAAATTATTGAGAATAATTTTATAGAATGTCTACAAATATACTGTAAAGTTGTAGATAATTAATAAGTGAAATAATAATGATAAAGATTATAAAATGTTCCTAAATGAACATGTGCGCACATGTGTGCTTCACTGTGCGCTTACACAAGTCACACACAACATTGCCGGTGGAGACGGAAGCTAAACGCGATATCAGCTTAGTACGTGCAGTGCGGGTACTTTATACACAGCCTTTGTAAACAAATGTGCTGCACACTATTTTGGTGGAATCCTAGCTTTAGTAAACGTTAATTTACTAAAACAAAAGTAATAATAAAAATCCGCTATAATCCGCTATTCAGTAAATAGAAAATATATAAAGTGCTAAATGTATAATGGACTATCCGTTTTTTAATACCTGTTACGTGCAGGATTCGTAAAAACACATGCACAAACTTCCACCATTGCCACCACAATACACAAGCACTACATACGTTCACTATCACAAACTCAACAATCGTTTCGCCCCGCAACCGAAGCATCATCAGGAGATAGACTCCACGACAAAATCGCAAAGCTTTGCGATTTCGTGCATTATAGCAAAATAATTTTATTATTACTTTTATGGATATATTGCTATTATTATGGATCTCCGCAAAGTAACGCCTAATTCTATAAACGTTTACTAAGTTGACATCAAGCCGGTCGTTGAATAACTAGCCACAACACGTAACAATATGTTTAGAAAACGTTGTGCCGACTCCACTTAGAGTGGGATAACAGCAGGAGAATCATGATGACTAACTTCTCCTTACGACTTTGTTTGCATGAACAAATATCGGTATAAAGTAGCCTATGTCAATCTCGAGCACTTTAACATAACCATGTTGGTGTGGACTTAAGCTTAGATCATTGTATCGCCATCTGAGTGAATTTAAGCTTTCTTTTTACTATTGTAAAAGTAGCGGCCTATTATCCCACTGCTGGGAATAGGCCTCCTTTCTCCGTTTCTGGAGAGAAGGATTGGAGCTAAGACCTACCACACTGCTCCAATGCCGATTGGTAAGTTACACATATCTCCAGAATTCTCTAGAGATATCCAGGTTTCCTCACGCTATTTTCCTTCACCGAAAAGCGTTTGATAAATTGCAATTATCAAGTAGACACATGTGTTAATAAAAAAACTCATTGGTGCCTGCTCGGGTTCAAACTCGTGTTTCCCTCGAAAGAGTCGCACGGTCTCACAGCTCAATATTGTAGTGGTATATATAGCTATAAGTTTAGTTTGTATTATTCCATTAGTTTAAATATCACCGTATTATTAATAAAGAGCAGTTCATATCCAGCACTCAAGTCTTTAATTTCATCCTCGCCGTAACTATAAAACGTGCAAAGTTATCGCCTATTTATAAAAATAATTTTATCTTGGCGATTTAGTCATTCTAGAGGCAAACATTTCAGACTAATCTGCAGTTATTTCTATCCTGTACGTGAAAAGCAAAGAATTCTACACCTCTATAATGATATATTGAAGAAACGTGTGAGAATGCAGAAGACGTTGCGCAGGAAGGCCGTACAGGCGGTCCGCGCCCATTATCTGTCTGGAGAAAACCTGTTGAGTTTAAGGATAAGATTTCCTGCGATGTTAGGATGGCTCGAGACATTGCCGGTAGCAAGGATGAAGTGCCTGATTTGTGAAGAGACTGCCCCGAGGAACTATGATCGTAAGCGAAAATCATTGTAGCCAATGCAAGCAAACTCAAAGTTTTGTCCATTTAAATAAGTTTTCCTAAACCTTTTAGAATATTGATAGACACGTTGCTGACGTGTCGCAGTGTAATTTCAGCATAAATTTGACGTTGACGTACGTCAGTGCTTTACATCATTACTTGACCAATTTGCCCGAACGGCCGAAATTAAATAAAAAACTAACTTCAATTTCACAATTTTATGCTAGGCGTTGTAGCTACAACGTTACAAAACCGAGTGAATGCTCGGAGGACTGATCCCTCCCAAGTTAACAAAAACGGAAGTCAACAATAATGACACTTCGTGGTATCATGATGTAAATGGTATCAATACAAGCACTGGGTATCATGACAAGCTTTATACAATAACACTTTATTTACACTACGAATCGATTTGAAATCTACACTTATTATAAAACAAAGTCCCATAAAGCTGTCTGTCTGTATGTAATCGATTTCCTCAAAATCTACGGAACGGATCTTTGTACGGTTTTCACCAAAAGATTGTACAATATTTCCGGATGGTTTAGGTAAATAGTACATATCGTTATTATGTACATTGTGTTGAAGAGATCGCGCAGTTGTTAAAAAACGTGCTTGCTGGGAGCTTTAGTCACGTGCGTTGCGTAAACCAGCAAAGATACGCTAAAGTAATGTACTATAGAATTGTAGATCTATAAAACTACTACAAAAAAGTCCGTGATAGAATGTCTCTATCTCTTATGGTTAACTCACAGTAACTACTTATGTTTAAAATGTGAATTAGCGCGGGCGAAGACGCTGGCACAGCTAGTAATATTATAATCCTAACAAATTACAGTATATGAACTTGACCATTAGTCGTTTCTCAGCCAATTATTTGCATTTTCTGTGATCAATATTACTTTATTTTTCAGGTATCAACTCGATACAATGGCACTCGTGTATAAAAACAAGATGTCCGTTTGTGTATTGCGAGGAGTGTTGGCGAGAAGTAGGCTCCCAGTGCCTCGCCTGCGATCCGGCTCTCGCTGAACTAAGTGACATTGACTCTATGAGCGATGATAATCCACCGCGATACTGAATGTACAATGTTATAAATGAAAGTAATTATAAAATTAGTTTTCCATAATCCACGATAATGTAAATAGAAAATATATATAATGCTACATGTAGAGTGGACTATCCATTTTCATACCCGATACATGCAGGATTCGTAAAAATACACGCACAAACCTCCACACAGCCACCATAATACACAAGCATTACACACCTTCACTATCACAAACTCTACAATCGTTTCGAAGCATCATCAGGAGATAGACTCCACGACAAAACCGCACAACTTTTATCGCTGATTATAACAAAAGAATTTTATTATTATTTTTGTATAAAGCGCAAAGTAACGCTTAATTCTATAAATTATTGTTATTAATGAATCATATCAATAATTTTAGTTAATAAAAATACCCTTTATTTAAATAGTTTAAGTTAATTTGTTCTTTGTATTGTTTTAGATAATTAATAAATTTGTTTTATTATCAATGAAGTAGATTTTTCTTTGCGAAATTCCATATTCCATAGTACAAAAGTTATGATAGAATAATTTTCCTATAATCCGCGTATGTTAAAACATCTATGTACCCTAATGTGTAGGATGCTAAGCCGTTTTCATACCTTATACAAGAAAGATTATTTACCACACGACACGACACGATTATTTATCACAAAACACCATCAGGAAACAAAACAATATTCTTTTTATTATTGCCGGATTTTTATTTTATCATAGCACAAAAAAAACCTCATAATTTCTTTCAGATCATCATTCTCCTGCCTTTATCCCACTCTAAGTGGGGTCGGCACAACATGTTACAAACATGTTGTCGCATGACTTGTCGTATTGTGCGACCGGCCGCCTGCCTGACGTCAACCTACCTTAGTCGCCTCTTACGATTCCTCGGTAAGAAATGAGGGTGGTCTATTCTATGCAGCCGGATACCACACGGCACTTACCTTAGTCGCGTCTCACGATTCCTCGGTAAGAAATGAGGGTGGTCTATTCTATGCAACCGGATACCACACGGCACTTACCTTAGTCGCGTCTTACGATTCCTCGGTAAGAAATGAGGGTGGTCTATTCTATGCAACCGGATACCACACGGCACTTACCTTAGTCGCCTCTTACGATTCCTCGGTAAGAGATGAGGGTGGTCTATTCTATGCAACCGGATACCACACGGCACTTACCTTAGTCGCCTCTTACGACACCTCGGTAAGATAGGAGGGTGGTCTATTCTATTCTGCCACACAATACCACACGGCATTCATAATTTCTTTCAGGTATCAATTCAAAAGTCGAGTTCCTTAACACAAAAATAATGATAATTATTATTAGATCAATCGTGGATTAAATGTTTAATGAAATTGTTAAGTATTCGAGAAACTTTGAATTCACATTTAAGGGCTGCAAAAACTTAAAAGCTATCAGCAAATCCACCGCTGTTTAGAATAGTCCATATTCTAGTTGCTCTCCCACAGTGAGATTGCTGACGAATTGGATGTTATCGGCGACCTCATTACACAGCTTGGCTAAGCCGGTCAACTCTCCGTCGTCTTGCGGACTGAAGTTATACACTAGCTGAAAAATATAATCCAATTTTAGTCATACTCAATTCTTCTTTAATTGAATAAAGAAGAATTTGAATACTTGAGTAGACTTAGAAATCTACACCTAAGTTTACTCAGATAATAAATAATATTAGATATTTATCCTCCTGATGATGCTGCGGTTTCGGGGCGAAACGATCGTCGAGATTGTGGTGGTGGGTGTGTGTGCTGCTTTTGTGTGCGTTGTTGCTGGTGAATTGCGCCTTGGGGTGCATGTAGTGACTGGTCCTGCATGTATAAGGTGCGTACATTTTGCCTGCTTCATACACATTGGCTTTGCATGCATTCACTTAACCCGTGCGGATTATAGCAAAGTGGTTAGTTCTGTTGTATTGCTTGTAATATGGAATTCCGCAAAGTAACGCCTGCTTCTATAAATCATTTAGATATTTACATTATCATAAATATTTTTTATTGTATTTTTTAATTTATTATATTTGTTATAATCATTACATTTATCATATTTCAAATTCAAATTCAAAATATTTTTTATTCAAGTAAACTTGTAAACAAGAGCTTTTGAATCCTCAAAATCTACTGCTGGTTCGGAAAGCTGTTCCTACTGAGAAGAGCCAGCAAGAAACTCGAAGGTTGCTCTTTTCGAAGAATAATTCTTATTACTAGTTACATATAGTTATTGATGTCTTGTACAGGGTAAGAGTAGCTATATCCACGCATTCTTATCGTCTAAGAAATCCTCAATAGTATAATAGGATTTCTGTATTAGCCTTTTTTCAATACTGTTTTTAAAATGCTACTGCATATTATTATATATACTATAATATTATTTTTGGCTACCTTTTATTTGTATTTTTTGCTATTTTTACTTAATATTTACTTTTTTTAATTTAAGACTGGTTAACTGGAAGAGATTCCGATTCCGGAAAAGGCCCGCCATTGCAGATTGTTGTTTTTTTATCATTTATATATCAAGTCGTGCAATGAAGAGATACAAACAAACGTTTTGAGTACTTTTGAATCGTCAAATATTTAAATAAGCTACCACTTATTCGGAAGTTCGCTCTAACCGAGAAGAACCAGCAAAAACAAATATACATTTTGTTTGAGTGATTATTGTAATCTGATGTTTAGCTGACCGCAGTTAAAATATCTTACAATCACTCAAGTATTCTTTAATAGTGTGCTAAATTGAGTTTTATTTAAAAGCTTTATGTATTAGCATCGCTTTATGGTATTCAACCTTTGTAGAGTCAAGTCGAAGATTGTTTGATAGATTTATATTAATTTATTGTACATAAAATGTAACAACGAAAATACAGATTTAATACAGACCGTCTTAAGAACTAATACAGTAATTGGTTGTAAATCATGCAAAACAATAGCAGTAAATAATACCTACGTACAAAGCACGGCCTCGTTAAAGTAAAGTAAAGTAGCGGCCTGTTACAATCCCACAGCTGGGAATAGGCCTCCTCTCTCCGTTTCTGGAGAGAAGAGTTGGAGCTAAGACCTACCACGCTGCTCCAATGCGGATTGGTAGGTTACACATATCAACAGAATTCTCTAGAGATATGCAGGTTTCCTCACGATGTTTTCATTCACCGAAAAGCGGGCGATAAATTGCAATTATTAATTAGACACATGAGTTTTAATAGAAAAACTCATTGGTGCCTGTCCGGGATTGAACTCGTGTTCCCTTCGAAACAGTCGCACGGCACTCGCCGCTGGGCTATCACAGTTCATATCAAGGCCTCATTACTAGTTATTAATTTCTACAAGGCAATCCAACGGAAGAGATGCTGTAAAAAAGACATGAGCAGAGGCAATTAGAACTCTGGAATCATTTATCTTGCAAACATTATCAAACAAAAGGCTTTAAAATATAACAATCAACGGTTGTGGTTTGCAGTTAAGAGAGCTATAGGTATAAATAGCCACGTAGGTTAAAAGAGCAGCTTGCCTAGACTCAAGCGAATATCAGAAGTCTTCTTACATAGGTTGAATGTTGACTATTGAGATCAGGTAAGTATTGGTAGTGTCTATTGTCTTATAGAACATTATAAGGTATTATTATTTGCACAAATTTTGCCTGCGTTACAAACGAATACATCGCTATAACTCTCGGTTCATACCGGAATCTAGTGAAATGCTAAAACACAAGCAATGCAATGTTAAGTGTTGTAGTATTTATGGTCTGTAATAAATATCCAAACTCTGTTTTTGAACTGTAACTATACGTCAAGTGTCACTATTACCCGTATTTCCCTTTCCTGTTGTAGCGCTTTTGTGACTAATATGACAGTACAATTATATTATATCAAATAAAATCCTGTTCATCCTAATATAGTGATTTCTGTCACCTATTCAAATTCAAATTCAAAATTCAAAATATTCTTTATTCAAGTAAACTTGTAAACAAGTGCTTTTGAATCGTCAACTCTATTGCTGGTTCGGAAAGCCGTCCTACCGAGAAGAGCCAGCGAGAAACTCGGTGGAGCTCTTTTAAAAAAGAAGATTCTTAATACTAATTACATTTTGTCATAGCTATCCTGCACAAGGTCAAAGAGCAGCTATATCCACGCATTCTTATCATCAATGTAAGCCTCCACGGTATAATAGGCTTTCTGTATCAGCCTCTTTTTAACAGTATTTTTAAATTGCTGTAATGGCAAAGTTAAAATTGATTGTGGAATTTTATTATAGAATCTTATACCCAAACCCACAAACGACTTACGTACTCTTACAAGGCGCAAAGCAGGAGCCGCAAGCTTATGTCGTTTCCTACTTTGTCTATTATATACATCGCCAATCTTTTTATAATTATGTATATTTTTATGCACAAAAATCAAATTGCTAAAAATATACTGTGAAGCTAACGTAAGAATACCTGTTTCCTTAAACTTCTCTCGCAGGGACTCACGCGAATTCAAATTATAAATGCCACGTATGGCTCTTTTTTGCAATACAAAAATTTTCTCAATATCAGCACATTTACCCCATAACATTATTCCATAAGACATAATGCTATGGAAGTAAGCAAAATAAACTAGTTTTGCTGTTTCGACGTCTGTAAACTGTCTTATCTTTCGAATAGCATAGGCTGCTGAACTGAGTATTCCACTGCCGTCACACCGCTGACACAAAGAACACTCTTCTTTTCAAAGGATATATTTATAGTTAGCATAATAAACTAAAATAATAACAATTTACTCTGGATATTACCGATAAAAATTCATCGTAAGTGACCCAACCGTCGTTGTCCGTGTCAGCCGCGTTGAACTTCTCTTTTCTCACCTCCATAGAGGTTTCGTCGCCCAAACTCTCTAACACAGCACAACTAGCAAAAAGATGACTTTCAATCGAAATAATCTCATTTTTTAAAAGCTCTTATTTAACTTGGCTTTGGTAGGAACATGAAATTTTGTTAAAAACTTTTTTAACTTTACTTGACTTGATATAAAAGGTTTACCGGAAAGTTCTGTCCGTTTAAAAATAAAACGAAAGAATAAATATTTCATACTTTGAATAAACATTATGGAATAATATAATTTGCAATCATTATTTATGACTTTTGCCAGCGTGATGGCAATTTTAGTTAGAGGCCCAAAATACTTCATTTTACTTTGAGAAACAACTTATTTAGTACAAAATGATTTCAAAAATTATGGAGTCGCAACGAACAGTAATTTACATGTAATGTCTAGATATCATAAACCAACTGAATATACACTATAATGTAAGTGAGATAATACACTATAATGTAAGAGCTGACCTTGAAAACGTTGTTTTTGCCATATAAATTACTACAGATTTGAAACTGAAAAATTCGAATTCTGTGAAAAATAGTGAATAAAAACTTTGATAGGTTTATCATAGATGGCGTTTTTCAATGTCAATCTATTCCTGTAGAAAGTATTTCTATACCTGCTTGTTACGGTGTATAATGAATAATGTGCCAAATTTCATCGATATTGGTTCAGCAGATTCCCCGTGAAAGACTTACAAACATACATCGATACTCACAAACTTTCTTATCGAAAGTTTCATTAAATGTATTAATTTTTTAAAGTTTATTACTAGTAGGATAGTATAGAGATAATATTTATTTTAAAAAATGCACAACTTTTATTATAACTATACAACTCAAAATACAATATTGTTTAATGTAAGCCAGTTAGGATTTCATTATTAAAAAACATTGTAGACTGATTTAAACTACTATTACTGAGCTGAAACTACAACATCTTGATCCCATCTCAGTAGGTAGTCTATGATCTCTTCTATTAAATGACTGACTTTTACAGATAAAAGTATTGGTACTAACAAATCATCGAATCCAAGCATTCCGTTGGACTGATTGTCAAAGAGCAAGAACAAGCTGTGAAGGTTAGTGATGGTTATTTCATTCCAGCCCGGGAAACGGCGAACTACTTTCTGTATACTCCAGCGTCGATCTTGCTCTTTCATTTCCTGTAATAATGTCGTAATTAACAGGATTATTAAGGAGCTTCGACCGCCGTGTGGTATCCGACTGAGTATAGTCCACGCTCATTTCTTACCGGGGTGTCGTTAAAGGTAAATAAAGTAAGTTGACCCACCGTGTGGTATCTGGCTGAGAAGAATAGACCACGCGGTTCCCCGCGACTTTTTTCGAGTTGGTAAGTTAACTTCGTTAGGGTCTGCTGACACTACATTTTCCGGTGTGAGGTCGCCATTCCAGCATCTTAGGACCCCAACGTCGATTCTACGCACTACGTGCCCCGCCCATTGCCACTTATGCCAATTATGATTATCAGTTTGTATTCTAAGAAATGAATTAAAATTTTTAAGAGTTATTTCTAAAGCACCTATTAATTCGTGGTGATAAGTCGAATTTAGTTGATTTAGTTGCAATAAGCTACATACTTCACGAAATGTTGCTGAAATAAAATTCTTTCCTGACAGAGTCGGCATGTACGGCGAGGCTGTAATTAAAGACTTGAGTGCTGGATATGAACTGCCTTAATTATAACCTTACAACGATATTTAAACTAATAGAATAATACAAACAAAACTTATAGATATATACCATGATACAACACCAAGATAGCTCGCTCTATCGCCCGCTAAGTGACTCTAAGCTTTCTTCTGAGACACGCACTGTGCTAATACCTTGGTCTTCGGGCACTGAAGTATTTTGGACGTTAAATGTTTGGGAAACTACGCGGGATCTTTTCGATCTTGGTTATTGATGACCAATCTTACATACCTGATTGTACTGACGCTGTTCAGCAAGTCTTTTGTAGAATTGATCGACTAGCTTATCATAATCCGTCATCGCTGCCTTCGGTACATCGGAAACCTTCCTCTGAGGCTCTCCTAAATCAGTTTATAATTACATAACGATATATGAATGCGAAAGTATGTCACCGTCTGTCATGATTTGAGGTTTAAACAGCTGAACCCATATTGATAGTTAATTTTATCTTAGCAATTAAATAACACTGTTAAAGGGAGGCTGATACAGAAAACCTTATGTACTATTGAGGATTATACAATTGATAACAAGCTATTCCTCTAACCTGTACTCATAACAATTATGTTAAAAAAGAGCAATCGCCGAGTTTCTTGCTGGTTATTCTCGATAGATCAATATATCTTTCCGAACCAGCAGTAGAGTTGACGATCCAAAAGCACTTGTTTACTAGTGTACTTGAATAAAGAATATTTTGACATTGAATTTGATAGAATTTATTTATATTAAAGCTGTTATATAGGGCTCACATATAGGATAAAGGAAAACAGTTTTCCTTTGAAAAAATATTTGAGAGATTTTAATAGTCGACGCGAATGAAGTTGCCGGTACTTCTAGTTTCAAATAATTTATTTATATTTTATATATTAATTTAAGTATTTTTGACTGTGAGGATGGCATATGCAACACAGTTTTATACTATCGCAATGCCATCCTTGCAAGTCTGGCAATGCAATGTCTTAGTTAGTTTTAAAATAAATAAATAAAAAAATAATAATAATAAATGAATAAAGATTTTTATTAGTTCCACCGTGTGGTATCCGGCTGTGTAAAATAGACAACCCTTATTTCTTACCGAAGTGTCGTATAAGGCGACTAAGGTAAGTTGACGTCAGTCAGGCAGCCGGTCGTAAAATACCTAGCCAAATCATCTTACAACGTGCTGAAAACATGTTGTGCCGACCCCACTTAGAGTGGGATAAGGGCAGGACAATGAATATTTTTATTAGTTAAACATTGATTTTAGTGTGAATATTGAATATGCTGGTCTTATATACCTAACGGCACAATAGCAAAGAATGTAATCTCAATACATACCTGTAGCAGTGAAATCTTCCTGTCTGTAAAAGCAGATTGGTTTCCTTTTAACGGGATATTCAAAGAATCTACCTAAACTTGATACGAAAGCGCTAACGTGGTGACCCATATTACAAAACTTGTATTGGAACAAACTGTAACCTGTACTTTAGTAGTTTAAGATTATTGAAAGATATATATAGCTATTTTGACACACTGTCAAATAGATTATGCAAAATATTTTATATTTGATGATTACCTGAAATGAATGAAGTATGGATACAAGCAGGTCACGATTCGAGACGAAAGAGATATTATATTATTATGTGCTAGCAACTTGCCTTCGCTTCGCACGTGTACAGAACCATTTTAAATCCCTTGTGATTGATTTAATTTTAGATTGATACTTATTGAATGAATGAATAAATCTTTATTCTTTAACACACCTCAGTACAACAACAGTATAAATTGAAAAAAAAAAGAAAAAAATAAATAAAAATAACGTCTTTTACGACTATAGCAAATTAAAAATGTGCAGCGGTGTGACGAAGAAAGGGATAGCTATTCAGACTAACAGGGTTGGCAACGCAAACCCTTTGGTATACGGTACATAGATAGCTTTGATAGCCCAGCGGTGGGACCGTGCGACTCTTTCCACAGGGTCGCGGATTCAAACCCCGGGCAGACAGCAATGTATTCTATTGTATATGTATATATGTATATGTGTATAATTGATAATTGCAATTTATCACACGCTTTTCGGTGAAGGAAAACATCGTGACGAAACCTGCATATCTTAAGAGAGTTCTGGTGATATGTATAACCTATGAATCCAATATGGATTGTAGAGATTTGGAGCTAAGGCTCCAAACCTTCTCTACAACGGAGAGAAGGCTTATGCCCAGCAGTGGCATAGTAATAGGCCGCTACTTTACATATAAGAAACTTACGTAAGGAACGACTAAATAAAACACCATTTGTATCACTTGATTAGTCTTGAGTTTTAGCTCCAAACCTGGAGGCCTACCATGAACTTTTAGAAAAGGATTCAATAAGTCAGTACCTAAACTCAACCGCTTTCTTTTCGTACCATGAAGTGTGGATTGCATTGGGGCCGTAACGTTTAAAAAGGACAACGTTATATGAACTATAGATAACTCTCTCTTTAAATTACTTAAATATTCTTAGGATGCATTCCAAACGCTAATTCGGCAACGACTTACCCCACGAGAGGATTTCCATCGTGCGTTAAAATTACGTCGAATTGAAACAAATGGGTATCCAGGTATCTGTTCACACGACAGTGTATTTAAATCGCGTCGTATTTTATCGTGCAGTGTTCCATTTTAGTCGTTAGGGCGAGGGCGTTAAGCTGAATATACCATACAAAACTTCTTATAACGCCTATTGCGGAATTTAACCGCGACGTATTTTTTACGCTCGTCCCCACGAGACGTTAAAGTGTACGTGCGTCTTTGAGACTTCATTGTATGAAAAAGCAAAATTCAATTGAGTCGCAATAAGAATTCATGGTAGGCCTGCTGCTTTCAACGGAGAGAGGAGGGTCATGCCCAGCGGTGACATGGTAAGAGGCCTCTACTTTCCGTTCATAAAAATCGGGTAAGGAACGGGTCTAGTAAATAAAACAGCATTTTCTATCAATCACTTGATTATTTTTTCATACAAAATTCCATTAAAAATTTCAAAAAATCCATGACATATATAGCGTCACGCACAGTTTATAAGATTACAAGAATCAAAGTAATGAATATTACCGAAAGAATAAAAATAACGTAAATGAAAATAATAAGGTAGGCAGTAAAAATATTCTAAATTAAAAAATATAGGAACATTTATAAAATATCAGTCTTCTTTTAACAATATTACAGGAGCGTAACATAAGATATAAGATATAAAACAAAATGAAAAGGCTGTTGTCGACTCATGCAAGAGAAACTTTAAAAAAACTAAAAAAAACCACCCTCGATATACAACGGACGTTAGTTTAATGTGAGAGAAAAAATTTCCGTAAGAATTTCTGCTTATTCTAGTAGACAACAGACTTCTAAAGCGGTGATCAGACCACCATCGCATTAATTCCAATCAGTCTTTAATGTATTACACGTGAGGTAGATGCGGTTACTTAAACTTTGAACACAACTAACACCAACGTGAGAAGTCTTCTTTGACAATAACCCCTTATAATTTCGTATATAAAATTCATCATAATCTTCAAACGTTTTAACCAACGCTCGGAACAGCGTTTTACCTCAGTCTAAATCAACCATCTTTCAGTTGATATCAGTTGTCTGAATCAGTCATATACGAGTTGCAATCCGCTATGTGTCAGTGTAAATCATTACATATTTGAATCAATATTATTCGTCAGTCTAAATCAGGCATATCCGAGTCACAATCCGTTTTACCTCAGTCTAAATCAACCATCTTTCAGTTGATATCAGTTGTCTGAATCAGTCATGTACGAGTTGCAATCCGCTATGCGTCAGTGTAAATCATTACATATTTAAATCAATATTATTTGTCAGTCTAAATCAAGCATATACAAGTTATAATCCGCTCTACGTCAGTGTTAATCAAACATATTTGAGTCAATATTATTCGTCAGTCTAAATCAGGCATATCCGAGTCCCAATCCGCTATGCGTCAGTGTAAATCATTACATATTTGAATCAATATTATTTGTCAGTCTAAATCGGGCATATCCGAGTCGCAATCCGTTCTACGTCAGTCTAAATAAACCATCTTTCAGTTGATATCAGATGTCTGAATCAGTCATATACGAGTTGCAATCCGCTATGCGTCAGTGTAAATCATTACATATTTAATTTAATATTATTTGTCAGTCTAAATCAGGTATATACGAGTTATAATCCGTTCTACGTCAGTGTTAATCAAACATATTTGAGTCAATATTATTCGTCAGTCTAAACCAGGCATATCCGAGTCGCAATCCGCTCCACCTCAGTCTAAATCAACCATCTTTCATTCGAATTCTATTGTCTGAATCAAGAATTTACAAGTCGCGATCCGCTCTACGTCAGTCTAAATCAACCATTTTTCAATCGCATCCTATTGTCTGAATCAAGAATTTACAAGTTGCATTCCGCTATACGTCAGTCTAAATCAACCGTCTTTCAGTCGCTCAATCAGAGAGATTGAGAGATATCTTCAATCAGATATCTGTCAGTCTAAATCAGACATGTACGAGTCGCAATAAGTTTTTTTACTTACACTTTTGTTTACATCATTGATTTCATTTAACATTTACTTGGTAGATAGTAAATCGGTTGCAAGGCTAGGCGTATTGTTAAAATAAGGGGTGTGTCACGGCTTCTAGACACGTTGGTCCTCGCGTAGATGGCAGGTCGATACAGACCTGTTTACAACGAGGTTCGTATAAATACTAGAACTAATTACAATATACTAACCATTCATCGCCCCTTGAATCGTATTCCGTTAATGTAGAATTTATTGTGATGCATATTAAGTGAAGTATACGTTTTAATTATGTTAATTATCATACGATTATAATAATTAAAATATTAATTATCACTTTCAAATATTAATTGTTAATACCAATCTTCTTATTCTTTCTAACAATTAATTCTAATCCGTAGGCCGGAAACGATTCGCCATTTTCTTTATCTTTAGAATCAGTTTTTAAACGTTTACAGTCTTAAAACGGTTTATAAACAGATTTAGCGTCATTTTTCAGTATCCAATCCTTTTAAATATTATTAAAAATTTTATTGAGTGAATTCAATTAAACATTTTGATTTAATTCAGAGGTAAAGTTTGATTTGACTGCTATGCCGCAATATGATGCAGCAATCAAATCAAACATTAATTTGGTAAAAACAACCGACAAATAAATCCACAACTTGCGTGTACCTTGTACAGAGGATTGAACAGTGCTTTGAACCTTTAGGCGCTAAGGGGAGATGAATGTTAAAATTACACTACACTAACACAACACAAGCGCTTATTTAACATTAAAAATAGCACAAATAGAATGGCTCAAATACAATCCCCTACAATCTTATATAATTATTATGCAGTTTACATTGCGTCTCACCCACGACCCATACCAGGCAATCATATCTCGCAGCACACGATACATCGAATTTTTAAAAAAACTTGTACAAAATTACCGCAATGCTTCAAATATTATGCTCTCAATTTTATTGTACCTATCACAAAACTACAATTTTACTGCTAGCAACTAGCAGCTCTCACATAGTTCACATTACTGGCGATCAAATCTGACTTCGTGATTATATCAAAATCGTTCTTTTTATGCGCTGAAATCTGGTTCACTTTTATAAAGTGGTAGCGTTTTAGATTGGCTATCGACTTACCCACGAGTTTATTATAATGTTACCTGAGAAATTAAGTTATTATAATTTTAATTATTTTAGCGACTTTTCCCAATCATCAAACAACGTAAAATTTCCTACCTGGGCTTAATCAGGCATGGCCGATACGGGCTATTGCAACTGACATTGATGGGAAAGGTTGCTGGTAAGATGAGACCTGGTCGTAGATGGAAATCTAGGTAACGAAACATCAGGGAATGGTCGGGAATTAAGAGCGCCCCCTAACTCTTCCGTCTGGCCACGAATAGGAAGGCATATGCAGAGCCTACTGCCAACCTTCATTAGTTGGATAGGCGCACAAAGAAGATTTAGTTACGGTTATACGGTTATGCGCAAAAGGTATCTTAAAAGTATCTTAGTTAGGCAAGTGTTAGAGACGAAAATCAATTTTTTTATTATCTCCCATCATTATTATCCCACTCCAAATGGGGCCGGCACAATGTTTCAAACATGTCACATGATTTGGCCAGGAATTTCTTATTTCTTACTAGCTGACCCGACGAACTTCGTACCGTCTCAATGAATGGTGTGTTACCTTATAGCTGAACAAATTTAGGCTTTGATGAACGTAATACAATGACACAAAATAAATTTCTGAACGCTCGCGTAAATTTTAATCATTTGTCATTATTTCTGTACTCAGGCATAAATATTTGAGAAACTTCTATGTATCTGTTTAATGTACTTTTCAACCTTTTTAATTGATTTTAAAAATTACAGACAGTAGTATATTCACCCGTTTTAAAAAGTTTACACAAACTAAATTTCTGAACGCATGCATAAATGTCAATCATTACTTACAGTATTCGACACGATGACAAGAAAGATTACAGTGTACATAATGCGTGTTTGACAGGTACTAAACGAAATAACATTTATTTATTTTCATACTTATGTATTCGTCTATTTTTCATTGTTTTTAAGATGTAGTCTGCCCAGAATTGCAGAACTATTATGTGCGGAGACAAATCTAACGAATCAAAAACCATGAAAATTGGTCCAGCAGATCTCGAGTTATAAGTGTTGTAACAAACCCGACTTTGTTTTATATACATAGATTATATCTTTCTAGTTTTTATCGTATATTATAATACTCATTTTTTTTCAATCTTCGCTAGTTACCTATAGGCCAGGACCATTCCACCTCTACGCAAAATTTCGTACACATCCATTAACCCGCCAAAGTACAAAAACACTCGCCTTTCCAATTTTAGTTAGATATTACTAATACAGAAGACATTTAACTAAAAATCACAAGCTAAGTAGTTGCTTACTTCCGAAGTAATGAAGTTTTGTGTTAAACACTTAATTTATAAAATGTTATGTTTGTATCCGAAAATCTCTAAAAGTACTCTATAGATTACTTTATTTATGAGATTATATATTTTTACACAATATTGCATTTTCATACAACGTTGTTTTTATTTACTATTGATTCCGAAATACTATGAGAAATATCTAGCTTTAAATATCATTAGTCACAACTAGCCGTTGCTAGATTTACGTAATTCATAATGAAATCTAAGATTCAATGTTAATTAACCGCGTAAATAATTCAGGAATTTACAACACTTGCACCGATCTATGGATGGACCTAAAGCGTAGTTAAAATCCGTACGCTAGCAAAAATACACTATCCTTCAACACATTGTGATTATCAGGAATGCTAGAGCCTAGTGGGTAGCCAACCTAAATCGCACTTATTTCATCCACCAAACCAAGTAACAAAATAAATCTAAGAAACATAACCAAATCATACCGAATTAAATGCGGTTACCAAATTAAGTAATATTTAAGCCGCTTAGAGCCAACTTAATTATAAATGAAGAACTACTATAGTAACTTACATCTGAGGACGTGATAGAAAACTTGATAGCCGAAACTGTTAATTATAAAAAAAGATCTGGAATAAATTTTATATAGTTATTAAAAAAAGCAAAAACGTATGACGATTTGAATTGTTAAGTAATTCTAACGTGGACTAATTCATATAAAAAATAACAATAACAAAAGCGGTACTAGGTAAAAAAACAATAAGTGAATAACGACGATTTGAATTCCTAAGTTATATGGAATAATTTGTATTTATATTAAAAATAACGGTTGCAAAATTTATTCCGAAACCCATTTTGTTTAGGTTATATTTAAAGCAAAATAAATACAAAATAAGATGGATCTCAATTATTCAAAAGAAGGTAAATACCAATCTAGTTTCTATCAAGTCATCAGAGAGTGTTTATTGATGACAAAAAGTTTATACAATAAATTTAAAACTGGTAACGTTCTGTTGGATACATTGATCGGCTGGCGTTAAGGAATTTGCTTTGCAAAATCACCGAAATTCATTAAATTTTAGACAAAATATTGACTCTGAGATTCGGTTATATATTTTTAAAAATGTTGATTTGTTTGGACTTTACGATAACTTTGAAACATCTCAATCAATAAAAGAATGCATTTCATGCACCAAAATTATTATAAAAACAATATAATACTTTAAAATGGCACTGAAAAAAAGTACGTCAAATTCACCTTTTTGATGAAGATATTAAAAGAAAAAATGTTAATATAAGTAATATATACATGTTAACGCGGAATTTGTTAATTGACAGTCAAGACGCATAAAACTGCACGCACAAGTGTTTTAGACAATTTTCTACTGTATAATGCGCGTTTACACAATAATGTCTAAATCAAATCTGAAACCAATTTTCAAGAAATGTGCTAATTTAAATCGACATAATAGATGTTCTTATTACCTTTCTGTTTTAAATATAATATTAAATCGTAATAGTACTAATGAGCTAAGCTTTGATACATAATAACGAATTAAAAAGAATTGACCTTGAGTTTTTGTTAAGAATCTTAAAAAACGCACAACTGCAAAAAAATTAGCTTATTGTTAAGGAATATCTATTATGACGATTAGTATTAACGTATATAGATCATAATTATCGTGTTGAGTTTACAATTTCGTAATATGTGAAACAGCCAAGCCTTTGATCAGATACTACAAATTTTCGCAAATACATAGCGCCAAGCAAATAATCGCACGATCAATACATTACACATTCTCAAGACTTCAAACAACAATTTTCCGGCCTTAACTGATAGTTTATTTTATCTCAGACTATAATTCCACTCGTATTAATCAGTTCGTTTTGTAAAATCTAAAAATATAATTACCACAAATGAAAATTTTTGTTTGAAGTAACAAATATTTAATACTACAGAAGAGTTGAACCGTTAAAGCCATGTACTGGTGAGGAGTAATGATATTCATGTCAGTATGTCATGACAGCATTCAGTTAAGTTCAAGTGCATGCAACAGACCTTCCTGAAACCGATTACAGCGTATCACTTAAGCATCTGACAGATACACAACGAACGATGCCCAGTGCAACCTTTTCGATGGCGATCAATTGCATTTGGATTAACACCACTCACAATTCTTGTCTTTATATTCTTTATATTACTCAATGCAATTCAATAATTGTATGACCAAACCCCAAAACGTGTCACTAGTGGATAACTAAATATAGCCTTAAACCACGTTTCACCATGTGATGTTCATTGTTATTGCGGTTCCTAAGTCCTGAGATTTCAATTTCCAGAAGTGGGTTAATGTTGTATAACTCCAAAAACGCGACGCAATCATTTACTCAAGAATGAACTAGTTTGAAAAACAAGCTATTTCTAGCAAACTAAAGATAGGTTTGTCATTATTGATACATTTATTTTATTCAAGAGACTCAATGTCTTATTATACTAAATCTTATTTGATTTAAATTGAAAGATCCTAGTGCTAGTTGTACAGAAAACAGCTAGTTTTTTTAATACCCACTTCTGGAAATTTTTACCATTCATAGGTTCACTTACATACACCCATGATTATCACAAAAGGCTGTCAGCTGGTCCTTCTACGTAGTCCTTGTAGTTTTTTTTGCATTGAAAGAGACTAAAAATATCTTACACTAGACTTAGCCTAAGTACGTAAATGTAAAACGTTATTCTACTCATACTTTCAGCTATTAGACTTTCCATTACAAACTTTATAATCTTGTTATTGGGAACATTGCTTTACCTTAAATCCTTAAAAGCTACAATCTAGTTTATTGATGGATTAAATCTGTGAGTTTTAAATGTATTGATAATTCGACTAATCTAATAGAAGATATAGTGTTACACTTATAAAGCACTTAGATTTGCTCAAATTTTAATTCTGTTAAAAGCACGAACTTACATTCGATATACAAGTTATAACTTTGGTACTTAGAAGTTCCGATAGAATATGGATAAATGCTTTTTTAAACATGATACTGGGTCCGTAACTCTAGAAAGTTCTATAAATAGGGATTTCTTGTGAGGGATCACACAAGGAAGTCTGTGGAGTTCAATATTATATATAATAGTTATTCAAAAGCTTACCATAGTATGTGTTCGAATTTTAGCCTGCAAATGCAACCTACAATATTTTCAGCAAACAATTATTACCTAAATCGGAAGCAAAACCTCAACGTGAGTAAAAACTACAACACGCAGTTAAACTAGATATTAAGACGATATCCGAACCGCTCGATTCGAACGTATTATGCTAAACTTATACTAAAATAGTGAACACATATTGACTGAACACAGTGTATTACATCTAATACGATCGACTCATAGGTCGATACATTTATAAAATAGACTATGCGACAATTCATATAATTTTGGGAGAAACAATTTTGCTAAAATATTTCGACTAACACAAATTTTGCCTGTATATAATACGACACGTTACGTCTAATCGAAAAAATTAATATATAGAAGAATATCTATAAATTAGCTAAATTTAAATACGAGTGCGTCACCATTACTAATTTATATAGTACGTAGATTACAATGTTATAAGATCTTACAATTAGCTAGTGATTATTTCATTTAGCATCTATAGCACTACGTCAAGGAATACCGAAATAATATTACTATACTTATTTTGGCGAACAGTCAGTTGATTTTAAATGACGAATTCACCATAATACGAAAAAACTACAGCAATTTGGACAAGAAAAATAAAGACGTCAATTTATATAAATTTTCAATTAAAAAAAAATAAAAAAACCTCCTTAAACTGCCAATAAAATTATCATCAAAATATTATGTTATAATACCTATATTTTGGTAATAAAAAATTGCATTTAACACAACGCGATAAATCCGCGATACCTGTCTCCGCCCGCTTCGGAATCACGTCTTTAAGACAGTCTTCTAAAGTCAGTCTCCAAGTTTTATTGCATTAATTTCTTAGCTCAGTTACTTTATCTCCTTCCCACGCCCAAGTCTCAAACAAATAAAAAATGTAAACGAAGCAAAAGCTACAAACTAATTTATGGCATTGAGCCATCATTGCCATATTTAAATTTACAATACCTAAATTAATATGAAAAATAACTTAATATAAGAATACGTATCAACGCGTGCATTATTAAATTTAACCAAGTTAAAAAACGCAAAAGTAACATTTGAAAAAAATACTTTTCAAGTTAGTATTAAATTATCTCACATAAAAACATCTTTTAAATCACAATGTGATCTTTTATCTCTAATAATTTTGAAATTTTATAATCTTCGTTTACGCAATGCATAAAACTAAAAACAAAGTTTCGACAGTCGTGGATCACTGCATGTATTGGTTCAATTTCTAGATGGTGAAAGCTATTGCATGTCTCAAAATTACAGTGTAAATTAACACCTCACAAGATGTTTGGTCTTTAAAGACTAGTTCCACGTGAAACTGAAATCAAAATAACATGGTAACAAAAGTTTTTTTTTAATTTAAAGAGATTTTCGTTTGCGCATAACAAATTGTCAACATCAAACGGCAATTCTCCGTACAAGCTATGCTCGAATCAGATTCCAAACATTAATAATAAAATTGGCACATTATGAAAGTAATCACAAATTAAATTAAATAAACATAAAATCTGATGGACCTTCGGCCTACATCGTTAGTTTCACTTGGCGTTTTACATTTGTCAATACACTTAGAGTAGTCTTTTTTTTCAATATACTTTAATATATTGTTTTCCGTGAGAAGTGATGTCGCGGGCGGTGTCAGGTAAAGTTTCAAACAATACTACAAGGAACCCTTCAGGAGTTAGAGCTACATCGCTAGGGCGATCTTTATCATCTAAACCTGGGCTCTTTAAATCTACAGCCCATAGAATGCGTAACTCTGACGTAAATACTAGTACACGGTGGTTTTTCGAATCTGCAACAATTATCCGACCGTCATCATCAGTGACGATTCCTGACGGACGATTAAGTTCACCGATTCCTGATCCTTCACGACCTACACAATGTAAAACTTTTGAAAGCGTTGGATCTACCATAAGCAATCGATGATTTTCAAAATCGGATACTATGATATTTCCCGAAGTTGTAAAACATACGCCTCTGGGAGTGGTCGGCCCTTTGAGCATTTTAGCAGGATTAGCCCCTTCAAAGACGAATTTCGTTATGTAAGTACCATCACTGGTAAATAACTGAATACGATGGTTGCGAGTGTCTGTCACAACGATATTGCCTAAAGTATTAACAGCTACATCCCACGGGTATTGGAATTGGCCACATTCTTTTCCGAATGAACCGAACTTTAAAATGAAATTACCAGAAGATGTGAATATCTGTACTCTATGATTGTCTTTGTCGATAACGATTATACGCCCATATGTATCCGTCGTTATACCCGCAGGAAGATCAAACTCGCCAGGTCCTGTCCCTTTGGAACCAAACATGGTTCTGAATTCTCCTCGACCGTTAAATATTTGAATACGATTATTTCTTCTATCTGCAACAATTATGTTTCCTTCTCTATCTACACATAAGCCCCATGGTCTAGAAACCTGACCTTCATCTTGGCCTTCTCTACCGAACGAAAACATTGGTACACCTGATACTGGACTCCTTGCAGGCTTTACAGACACTGACATCCAATATCCCGGTATTGCTTGACCGATACCACGCGCTGGATTCACATCTAGAGAAATACTAGACGAAATGCTGTGGTCATAATAATTAGTGGATCGCGTGTGGCTGGTGTAATCTGGTAACGATCTTAAGCTGTTAGTAGCAGATATTTGATAAGACAACGGCGAAAAAGTTTGAGCTGATTGCAACGAATGTAATAAAGAATGTCTTGATTGAAGAGAAGATGATGAATTCAATGCGTGCAATGCATTCGCAGGAGCAGGTTGGACGTCACATTGTCTTTTAATTTGGTCAACTAAATCATAATTTGGCGGTATAAACATAATCCGTTCTTCGGTTATATACATATTTTTAAACATACAAGAAAAGTAGTCTACTTGAGCTCGCCCTTTTTCTTTGGCCATAAATAAATCAATACCTTCGGAATCCATGCTGCGTACTAAAGTTTCATTTGTATGTGCCAATCCGGCGAGGATACCGCGCAGTGTGTTCATATGATCTGTCAATTCACTCATTTTGGCTTGGCGCATTTTCTCTACTTTGTCTAACAGATACTTCTCACGGTCTTCTATTGCTTGAGCAAAACATCGCATAGCTTTCCTTATTTTCATATTAGCTTCCGCGGTCTCCTTTTCATACGCCTTCGACATAGCGACAGCACGATCTATAGCGGTTTTGATTGCTTTCGTGCCAGTTTTGGTGTCTTCAATGGCCCTAAAAACACCGATTCTACACATATCCAGAGCGCCTTTTATGGGCGAAAAACAATGATCTTTGTGAACCCATAAAGTACATTCTTGACAAATAAAAATTATACAAGCTTCGCAATAAAATCTAACAGGGTCGCCATGTAGCTCGCAGTACATAACTTCCTTTTCGTTGGTGACAGAATTAGGTCTGGCACCGATAGGTGAGATCTGATGGATGGGCAACAATGTATGCTCCCTGAGCTGGCAGTCAGAGGTGACTTTGTGACAACATTCATGACAGAAGAGATCATTACATTCCAGACATCGAGTCGTCGGGGTTCGTTCTTCACAGCGAAAGCAGGTGATGGAGACGGACGACGAAGTACCCGGTGATCCGCTGGAGTTGTCTTCCTTGGCGTGGTTTTGGTTGTTATTATTAGAAACAGTACTATACTCACGAATACTGGGTGCGGTGGGGTTTTGTAAGGAGCCACAAGGAGGTAGCGCCCAAATGTCGTATGGTACGGTCGTCGACGTGGATGGACCGGTCTGCAAGCTGGAAGGTTTGTTCATGTTCTCGAGGAGATTGCAGATGATATGAGACATCCCCATAGGGTCCTCCGGCTCGTTGGAACCGTGGCTGGAGCCCGTGGCCGCGGAGGAGGTGGCGGGCAGGCTCGCCGCTAGCGACTGCGTCAGATTTGCGAACGACGTCATTGCGACGCGCACGTCAAGTCATTAGATCTGAAACCAAAGGCCATTAAAACAATTATTACTGTAAGTTTTTATACTGTACTGTAATTGCATTGATTAGACATTAGTGTGTCTAACCAATACTTGTGTATTGCTATAGCCTGTCTGCCTGTTATACTTTAACCGCTAAACCGTTGGATCAATATTCACGAAATTTTACACAAATAAAGCTTATACACCGGGATAGCACATCGGCAAAATAACCCCTTTTTCTTTTGGGAATCAGGAAAAAACGTATATTGCATTAATTGGGGTACTCAAATACGTCAGTTGGCGCGAAGTAACTTGAACTAAGAAGAGATTAAGAAGAATCTAGCGAAGAAACCGCAATGTCCAAAGTTGGATTTAAGCTGATGAGAGTCGGGACTCCAAATCGGTCTAGTCGGAAGCTTAAATCCGAATTAAACTCGGCTGGTTGTAGGGGCGTAACATCGCTGTACGCATTATCTGCACCCCCTTATATCGGAACTCGCGAAGTATCTTCAAAGTGTCGCCTGTCAAAGATGCTATTGCATCAACTAATATCTTTAATTATTGCTGGCTGCGCCCTGCGGTACTATCGGCGACCAATAAGTTGTTATTAGGCATTAAAATTGGATGGATATGTAAATTACAGACAAAACCGAGTTTTTTTTATTTACTATCTAACATCGTGGTCAGTTCGTGATCGCAATGGATGCAACTCTGCTGAAACATCAAACTGGTGTCCATAAAAAAAAAGAGAAAGAAAGTAAGGCTACCTATTTGTCTCTACTGTGTGATAAGCTATATGTCATTATCATCTTCCTGCCCTTATCCTACTCTAAGTGGGTACGGCACAACATGTTAGAGATCTTTCATTCTAAAAGTGCACGCCCCTACACCAAATTACATTATTTTAATGTGTGAGAGAAAATATTGACTGTACTATTTTATATGTGTGCGCGCAGCAATTTCAAAGTTGACTCGACTCATTCGCGCACTTAAAGGTCAACTAATTGCTCGACTGGTATAAGTCAAACATTTATATGGCGGAGAATGCACGCTTTATATGAGACAACACGTCTATTCTGTCACGCGTTCCTATCATTGTGCACTGGCTGACCAACCAATCCGGTTACACGGGTTACAAGTAACGTATGCATAAAAATAAAATTAATATTATATAATATTTATAATCAAATTTATGTTGAAAATTCTTTAGAATAAAAAGTAAGTTTGTAACGTTTCCCTGGAGTAATAGTAAGCGCTGTGGATTGTAAACGGGAAGTTCCGCATTCGAATCCTAGAAAAAACATATTAGTATATTTCTAAAATTTATCCCTGGTCTTGACTAGATAGATATTTCCGACGTACCATTCTAACAAAGATCATATCATATATTCATTACGCTAACTATTAGAATGATTAATAAAACGTAATGTATAGAAGTCTGTTCATTTATTTTATTAGTAAAAAAAAGAAAAAAATTAAACCGCAATAAATATTTACTATTTTAACGCTATTCACTCACGTCGCTATCTTCAGATTCAGACTCAACATTAATTATAAATTCAAAATTTTTCATATATTCTATCTCAATATCATTCACATTTCGACACGTATTTTCCCACATATTTCTATCAATCATGTCAATTCGTTCCTTAATTAAAGCAATTAGGCTTTAATAATGAAATAATGATAGATGTTAAGTTTTGCCCGTTTTTTTTCGCCACATAGTTTTAAAAAATTCTCCATATTTTTCTATAAAAGAAAAAAATGATCTAATTATTATTTAAAATAAAAAATATTTATCGTCTTTTTTTATGACATGCTAACTGTACTTTTGGCAATAATCGACGCGTGCTCCTACGTTCGTGTCTGTCCGGCAACTGAGTAACCAATCAGAATAACAAGTTTGCGTGTATTTCGTCTGTACATAAGTTTTCTGTGTGTGAGTAAAGACATTGGAGGGGTGTGCACTTTTAGAATGAAAGATCTCTACAAACATGTTGTCGCAGGATTTGGCTACGTATTTTACGACCGGCCTGCTTGATACACAAGCACTACACACTTTCGCTATCACAAACTCAACAATCGTTTCGCCCCGCAACCGAAGCATCATCAGGAGATAAAGTCCACGACAAAATCGCAAAGCGATTAAGCGAGCGGGCAAAATAATTTTATTATTTCTTCTGTATTATGGATACCTGCAAAGTAACGCCTAATTGTATAAATTTCCTCTAATTATTTATTGTGTCGTTGTCAAAAGAATAATAAAATTATTTTGCTATAAAAGACGATTCAATTACTCGACTGTTAATCGCAGATTATATCAAACTAATTTTATTATTAATTTTGTATTATGGATCTCCGCAAAGTAATACCTAATTCTATAAAGTACCATTGTCGATTACAAGCCTCCCTAAGACTCTACTCTAAGTATAATAACTCTATGAAAATAACACAAGAAAAAAATTAAAAGTCTGTCACTCGATTAAATTCAATATTGTGTAAACTCTACTCGTTAGAGTAACGCACAAAAGCAAAAATTCATATAAACAGCACAGACAAAAAATTAAACATCGATGAACGTCATTTAATATCTAGATATAAATTTAAAAAAAAAAACAAAACTAACAGTTTCAAATAAACTTATAAACACCACAGACAAAAAATTAAACATCGATGAACGTCATTTAATATCTCGATATTAATTTTAAAAAAACAACAAAAACCAAACAGGTCCAAATAAACTTACAACTAAAACAACATGACACCCGACTTGTTAGTGCGCGTTTATCACTGACCGGATGGTAACACAACTAAAAAAAATACAACTTAACAAAATCACATAAACATTCTAAATAAGTTGCACGCAAACGCGCTCTATTCTGGGGTATTGCATTGGTACTATGGGGATGCTTGGAATGGTGGAGTTTGCGAAAAAAATCTATCCCAAAAACTTTTGTGAGCTCCCTACCACCAACCCTCGTGTTAATAGGTAAGGAAGTGAGAGCGGGACGGAGCGAGCGGATAACAGTGCGTGCGTGAAAGCGTTCGTCCAATACGGCACATTCCAAAATTTTCCATAATTTAGATAAAAGATGTTCCCTATGATTAGGGTTGTTACGCGTTTGTAATTTCTTAATTTCAAATAGAAATAATAGTATTAACAGATGACTACTTTCTAGATGATAAAATTTGTAATTAGGTGTTAATTTGCTGAGATCCATAATACAAAAGTAATAATAAAATTATTTTGCTATAATCCGCGATAATACTTTATCGAATAGAAAATATATATAATGCTAAATGTAGAGCGTAGTAAGTACTAAGTAGTAAATACATGCACAAACCTCCACCGCCACCACCACAATACACAACACTACAAACTACACTCTATAATTAAGTACACTCTATAACTACTCTATAACTCTATAACTACACTCTATAATTACTCTATAATTAAGGAGGAAGATTGATCTGAATATGATTGACGCTTCAAAGATTTTACGGATTTGAACTTTGATGATTTTATTTGGCATTACTTATATTATAAAATACCTATATGGGAATTATTTATATTATAATTCTATACTATAATAAAATTCTATTTCTATTCTATTTACTGTATCGCGGATTATAGCAAAATAATTTTATTATTACTTTTCTATTCTATATCATCATTCTCCTGTCCTTATCTCACTCTCAGTGGGGTCGGCACTATATATAAAATGATTTGGCTAGGTATTTTACGACCGGCCGCCTGCCTGACGTCAATAAAATTATATTCTATAGTATAATAAAATTTCGCCATTGATTATAGCTTTACCATTGCAGCAGTTTAAAAACACTATCAAAAAAGCCTCTTATACTGTTGAGGATTACTTGACGATATGAATGCATGGACAAATCTACTCTTGACCCTGTACAATGTAATGACTAAATGTAACTAGTTATAAGAATTTATACTTTGCAAAGAGCAACCGTTGAGTTTCTTGCTGAATCTTCTCGGTAGCAACAGCTTTCCGAACCAGCCGTAGAGTTGACGATTCAAAAGCACTTGTTTACACGTTTACTTGAGTAAAGAATATTTTCAATCTGAATTCGAAATAATATGAATTTTTTAGGTCCAAACACGGATTATAGCGGATATAATATTATCATTATTGTCGTATAAGTACCTATAGATGGTTTTTATTCTAGTAAATACCAGTGACTTTTTAAATGTCGAACATCGGGTGACATACTAAGAACTATAATACTAGAGTTGAGTAGCTCGCGAGCTAAAGACAAGAAAGATATATATCTCTCCAGAAGATATAATCACTCTCTAGCTCGCATGTGTTTCAATTATAACTCTATATCTTTAATCTTAAGAGTCCATTTTCGTGATGAGTTACGGCTCGTTCAGAGTTAAGAGTGAAAGAGGTGAGCTTATATAGCAATTTACATGTCAAAGAGAGATACGAATAACTCTATTGCATATTTGTATTAAAAATGTAAACTACGGATTTTCGGAACGACAACACGCGCCGGCGTTCAGCTTTTTTGTGCTTTATGTCAAAGACATAAAATGCTTAATGCTAAATTTGCATCCAGCAAATGTACCAAAAAAATATCACTAATTCGCGAACGATTATTTATTTACATTCCATTCTTAGTGGGAAGAAGTCATCCTTAGTCTTAGTTGCTTTATACTCTCAAGCCGTACTGAGCTAAAAGAGTTAAAGATATAAAAGAGTGATATATATCCCAAGAGCGAAAAGATATATATCACTCTTTTCTTGTCAGGGATACATTTCGCCCATGTCTATATAATACATAACGTTATTATACGCAAATGTCGCGTTACAATACGTCACAACGGCAATGTCAACCCTAACCGTATTGAACTCTGTATCGAGAGGCGTCGCTGTGTGCGTAGGTGTGTGAAAGAGAGGGCATAGCTCCCACGAGATGCTGTATTTCTAGCGTAGAGCACATGGCGCTCGTGACCTTGAGCGGAGAGCGCGCGTGAGGTAGGTCCGGGACCCTTCCGCCATCTTGCCGCGCCCCCGCCTCGTGCCGATTGTGAAGGGTGCCGAAAATCGATGCTTTCCCTCTGCCCTTTATCCCAAAGGGCGGACCAGAGACACATATCCCTTCTGTATTATTTCTAAACGCAATTTAGCAGAATTAGGCGTCACTACGCGGCGTATTATAATACAATTCAAAATATTATTTATTCAATTAAACTTATGAACAAGTGCTTTTAAGACAGTAATAACTAATAAATAATAAATAATAAATATATGGGACATTTACACACACGGTCGTCCATCCCCAAAGTAAGTAACTTAATACTTGTGTTATGGGTGACGGACAACTGGTAAATATACTACATATATAGTTTCAAATACATACTTAAATACATATATAGACCCAGACTCGAAGAACCAATAAATCCTAAATAGAAAATGTTTGTTCTCGGCGGGAATCGAACCCGCGACCCACGGAGCCGAAGACAGGGTCACTGCCAACTGCGCCAACGGGCCAGTCAACTATATGTAACTAGTAATAAGAATTATTATTTTAAGAGCAACCGCCGATTCTCTTGCTGGTACTGCACGGTAGGAACAGCTTTCCGAACCAGCAGTAGAGTTGACGATTCAAAAGCACTTGTTTACAAGTTTACTTGATTAAAGAATATTTTCAATTTGAATTTTGAATCGTCAACTCTACTGCTGGTTCATATAAGTGCTCCTACCGAGAAGAGCCAGCAAAAAACTGGCTCTTTTCAAAATATAATAACATTTTTTTAATGCTATCTTACATAACGTCAAAGAGTGCTACATCCATGCATTCTTATCATATATTATCCTCAACAGAAATACAAAAATAACGACATCATTTCGCTACAATCGACAAGGCAATCTATGTTATGCTAAATGTAGAAGGCATATTCTCTCAAATCAAATCGTCCTGCACTTGGTCCAATATGACAGTAAAAAATAATGGATTAAAAAAAATAAATCACTATATATTTAGCGTTATAAATACTTTTGACCGTGGTGTCACCTAATGATTTCATCACTATTTCTGCACTATAAAATTCTAAAAGTAACCGCTACTTAACGTATTTATTGCATGAATTTAATGGTTGCTTTTCATAATCGGCGATTACGAACGATTAAACGCAAGCACGATCGTGTAGGAGGCACTCGCCCATCTATGGTCACATAAATTCAAAATATTCTTTATTCAAGTAAACTTGTAAACAAGTGCTTTTGAATCGTCAACTTTACTGCTGGTTCGGAAAGCTGTTCCTACCGAGAAGAAACTCGAAAAAAGAAACTCGGCGGTTGCTCTTTTTAAAATATAAATCTTAAAACTAGTTACATTTATTTATTACTGTCTTGTACAGAGGAGTAGTGCACCACACATCCTTATCATCCAAGTAATCTTCAACAGTATAGTAGGCTTTCTGTATCAGCCTCTTTTTAACAGTGTTTTTAAACTGCTGTAATGGCATGGCCAAAATTGATTTCAGAATTTTATTATAGAATCTTATACCTAAACCCACAAACGATTTACGTTCTTTTGCTAGGCGCAAAGCAGGAATCACAAGCTTATGTTGGTTCCTGCTTTGTCTATTATATACATCACCTATCGTTTTATAATTTTTTATATTTTTATGTAAAAAATTTACATTGTTTAAAATATACTGTGAAGCAAATGTAAGAATACCTATTTCCTTAAACTTCTCTCGCAGGGAATCACGCGGACTTAAATTGGAGATGCCATGTATGGCTCTTTTTTGTAATACGAAATTTTTTTCACTATCCGCGCATTTACCCCACAGCAATATTCCATAAGACATAATGCTATGGAAGTAAGCAAAATACACAGGTTTTGCTGTTTCGACATCTGTAAATTGTCTTATCTTTCGAACAGCGTAGGCTGCTGAACTAAGTTTCTCTGCAAGAGTTTTCATGTGTTTGCTCCATTGGAGTTGTGAATCCAAGGTCACTCCCAAAAATACAGTTGTATTTTCTGTTTTCAGTGGTACATTATTTATGTAATGCAAATTCAATACAATTTGTATTCTTTGAGTTCAGTACCAAATTATTTAGCCTGAACCAATGGGCTACTTGCGATAAACCACTGTTTACTTCGTCAATATTATGGTCATTTCTATTTAGTTTAAAAATTAAAGACAGAAAGGGACCAAGGATTGCCAATATGATGGCATACATATACGACGACGACGATTTTAACGGTTTTTCGGACAATCATCAAAGGTAATCGCTGGGTGATACGTTATGATCATATTGTTACGTACAGGGGTTCGTGGATAAAATTGGATAAAAATACCAGTTGACTGGTTAAAAACACTTTATTCAGCTTTTCACTGCAAAACTAGTACCTATAGTCTCTATGCAGTCCGTTCTCCAATAACAAAGTCGAGGTCACTATTATTTCACTTTTATTTTCGCTTATTAATTCGCTTTTGATCGCTATTCGTAAACTGGACGCCGAGGCGCGCGATACGTCCGCTTATATATCGAACGAACCGATTTCGAGAATGTACGCGACCGTTCGCGAGTACTAGCGGCGATACCGAACACGACTCGTAAACAAAGTGAATGTTCAAGAGAAATAGCTTCACACGAATTTGAACTCTATGACATAGACTTCAGGAACTATCTTTTCACATGTTCGTAACAGTATGTATCGTATGTTTGCATGATGATTACGTCGATCTCGCCTATAAAGACTAATCACACGATCAACGATCATCGCCGATAGTGAAGGGCAGGTATAAGGAAACAAGCGTAGTTGTAGGCGAACAGTTGTATAGACAAGAAAGCCTATTATATAAGTATAAAAGATCTCGGGTATTGTGTAAAAAAAGCTATACGAGTTGAAGATTATTTCGTTGTATTCGTACAATACCCTTTACCTGTTACAGGGAATGAACATGTACCTACATCATCGTCAATTTTTTTACTGACAGGTCTTCCGTTACCACTACTACTGCACACACTGGCTTTATTTTGTACTAGCAGACCGCGCAATCGTTGTTTTGCCATATAAAATAATTAAGTGATAAATAATTAAATATAAAGTAAATATAATATCTAGTCGTCGTCCTCCTGCCCTTATCCCACTCTAAGCAGAGTCGGCACAACATGTTGTCACATGATTTGGCCACGTATTTTACGACCGGCCGCCTGCCTGACGCAAGACGCAATAAGAGTTCATGGTAGGCCTGCTGGAGTCTATATCCTGATGATGTATCGGTTTCTGGGCGAAGCGATCGCTCAGGTTGTGATAGGGAACGTGTATAGTGTTTGTGTATTTGTGCATGTGTTTTTACGAATGCTGGATGTTTCAGGTATGAAAACGAATAGTCCACTCTACAGTTATTCTACAATTATATATATTTCCTATTTACTTTATCACGGATTATAACGATATAATTGTACTATTACTTTTGTCATAATTTAATAATTCTAATAATTGAGTAATTATAAAAACTAATGATTATATTTCTGAGCCGGAATCGAAGGGACAATCGCGTTACATGTAAATACACCGACCGACACACGACGGAATTCTTCGAAATATATTTAAATAATGCACTTTATTTGCAGATATGGATTGTTCATTGCACATTTCAAGGTTGGCTGGTGATAAGACTGTAACTTAAAGCCTACCTTTTGTTCAATGTATTGAAGAAATTTACTGATGTACCTGCGGCTTTGTGCGTACCAACTTAAGCGTTTAAGTACTCGCAATGCAATACGAGTTTTATCGCTGTTACCGAAAGAAATTATATACCGGATTTATATACCTTTTATTAAGATTTACAAAAGTTATGATATAAGTAACTCGCTACAATCCGCGTTTGTTAGGAATATCAATGTAATTTCTGGGGTAAAATTAGCTTCCTTATTGTTACTTTTTACTTTAGTTAAAACATATCGTTCTATACTGTAATCACGTTTCAATGTAACTTTCCGTTCCCAAACTTCAATGTCGTAAGTGTATGAAAATCTCTCCAATAATATATGTATAGCATTACCATCATATCACATATACCATTCTAAGTGGGGTCGGCACAACAGCGGTTTGGAACATGCTGTTATATGATTTGGCTAGGTATTTAACGACCGGCCGCCTGCTTGACTTTAACTTACTTAGTCGCCTTTCATGAGACCTCATTACAGAAATGATATCACACGGCAGGTCAACTTACTTAATTCGCCATTTAAGAAAACTCGGTAAGAAATGAGGGTGGTCTATTCTACTCAGCCGGATACAACACGACGGGTAGCAAATTATCTTAGTCGCCTTTTACGACACCTTGGTAAGAAATGAGGTCGGTCTATTCTATTCAGCCGGATACCACACGGCGGAATATATGTACAGCAGTGGACTGTATTTCACATCGGACAAAATAAGAGGTCAATGACACGTAATTCGAGAAGAAAATCAGTCGACTGTGAGATGTCTGCAGTAAAGTATACAATTAAGTACAATGCCATTAAAACAAAGACTATATACAGTGATCTGAGTATATTATCCGTATCCTAACATATTATACGAAAAAGTTCCTCGCTGCGTATGTCTGTTCGCGATAATCTCAAAAACTAGTGAATGGATTGTCATGGAATTTCAATTTATAGATAGAGTAATTCGCGACGAAGGTTTAAGAATATAAATTGTTATGGCATTTTGTAAATCAGTTGAAATATGAAGCTGAAAAAATAGTTAGAATTTTCGTTGGCATTGTCGTAGTGAATGTGTGTAATGTGTTGTTGGTGGCGATGGCTTGTGATGTATAAGGTATGAGATCGGTTTCGCTTGCTATACTTAGAATTACATAGATTTTCTTGAGGAACGCGGATTACAGCAAAATAATTGAATCATAACTTCTGTAAGATGATTATTTAAAATTTTCACGCTTAATATATCCTTTACAATATAATAAGAGGATTTATCGCACGAGAATAACTAACTACGTAATACCTTCAAATGCAAAAGTAATATTAAAATTATTTTGCTATAATCCGCGATAAAATGTAAAGTAACGCTTAATTCTATAACTACTTTCAAATACATTGTGTCACATACCTTATCACATTATTCCTGACGTACCCCCAAAACTATGCTTTGAAACATAAAAGACCAACATTTCTTACCTATTCGAAAGGCATTGTTTTCAAATAGTTCTTGTAGCGAGCGGTCATCGTAAAATACGATAACCAAATATATTTTTTCACAGGACTGTCCTGTGTTAAAATTTCTAACAATCGTACATGAGTACGATGTCAAATGATGACGACGATGATGATGATGACGAGTGACAAATGAGTACGATTTTTGTCGTGGAGCCTATCCTCCTGATGATGCTTCGGTTTCGGGGCGAAACGATCGTCGAGATTGTGGTGGTGGGTGTGTGTGCTGCTTTTGTGTCCGTTGTTGCTGGTGAATTGCGCCTTGGGGTGCATGTGGTGGCTTGTCCTGCATGTATAAGGTGCGTGGATTTTGCCTGCTTCATACACATTGGCTTTGCATGCATTCACCTAACCCGTGCGGATTATAGCAAAGTAGTTAATTCTGTTATATTGCTTTCTAACAATCATTTACGTTTTTATAAAAATCTCTTACTACTTTAAAATTATCGATGTTACAATGAAATTTTATACCTAGTAAGTGTGTTTTACACATTACATTGAAAGTAGGCCAAGGCGTCACCATACGACAAGCGACTGACGCGTTAAGGAGAATGTCATCATCGTATACTTGTAAGTTTCTAAATACGATTTCAAATTTAATTTAAATTAATGATAAGACTATTTACCAGTAGTATTGCCCTAAAATTAAAATTATTAAGTCCGTTTATTGTTTAAAAAAATATTATTATAATTACAAATCTATGTTTAGTCTGCGCAAACGCTTATTTGCTGGTTTTCGTTTAGATGATAAACGAAAATTAGCATTAGATAATTCTAGGGATATGTGTAACCTGCCTAATCCGCATTGGAGCAGTGTGGTGGGTCTTAGCTCCAATCCTAATTAATTTTATTTAACAAAATGACTACTTAATTTTATGCGTTTATACATGTTAACACACCATAGATTGTCGAAAATACTTTAAACATTAAAACGCCTATGCACGTCCATTAAAGATCACGCAGAAGAAACCTAGTAATTTTTATCAAAAAAAAAGAAATTAGTAACGTAAAGTAAAGTAAAAAAGTAAGTAAAACACTACGATTTTGCCGTAGAGCCTATACACCTTATGATGCAACGGTTGCGGGGCGAAGCGATCGAGGAGATTTTGGTATTGCTTGTGTGTATTGTTGCTGTTGGAAGCGTGTAGTGACTTATCCTGCGTGTGTAACGTACGTGAATTTTGCCTGCTTCATTCACTTAGCATTGCATGCATTCGCTTAACCCGCGCGGATTATAGCAAACTAGTTCTGTTATAGTTTCTGAAATAAGTATAATTATATTTCTTCGTGTCCCGGTCTCATTATTTATTTAATGGGTTTTATTAGCTAATTTCTTAGTTAGAATTTTAAACGGCTTATTTGTTACCAAAAATTATATATAGGTACCTAAGTTCATATTATTAATAAATTCGTGTCCCTGTTTTATACAATACGTTACGGGGACTCTACAACGACAGAATGCAGATTGCAGCAACAATGTCGAACTAAGTGACGGAAATGCGTACAGAGAAATCATTTTACAGTGTTTTTATGAAAGTAAAATTACTGTGAACTGTTCGTTTTGTAACGATTATGAATGGACTACGTTTCATTACTCAGCGCAGTTGTCGTTAACGGAGCCGATAGCACAGTCGTACTACTATCCGGGTACTATACTTAGTCAAGTATAGTACCCGGCATTAAATAATGCACATCGATGTTTAGAACGAAATAGCTGACCAGTTCGGTTTTGTAGAGCGCTGTCACTGTTACTCAGTTAGTATGTGACGTTTCACACGGACTCGCCGGTCTGTGCGACAGAAACAATGTTCTATGAAGCAGAATCTCAGAAAAGTCGATTTGTCTCTCTAAGCCTCGATGTGCATTATTTATTGCCGCGTACTATACTGGCTCGTGGCAAGAAGCTGTGATAGCCCAGCGGTGAGACCGTGCGACTCTTTCGAGAGGAACACGAGTTCAAACCCGGGCAGTTAGTCTAAGCTCCAACGCTTCTCCAACCTTTACCCAGCAACACAACGTAGTAACGAGCCAGTATAGTAAAAAAAAGTAAAGTAGCGGCCTGTTACAATCCCACTGCTGGGAATTGGCCTCTCTCTCCGTTCCTGGAGAGAAAGGTTGGAGCTAAGACCTACCACGCTGCTCCAATGCAGATTGGTAGGTTACACATATCAACAGAATTCTCTAGAAATATGCAGGTTTCCTCACGATGTTTTCCTTCACCGAAAAGCGTGTGATAGATTGTAATTAAAAATATTAATGAGTTTTAATAGAAAAACTCATTGGTCCCTTCCGACGTCGCAATGACTATTCAAAGTCATACGATCAGCCCTCCACTACGCGTCGCCCTAAGCCGTGGTCCAGCCTCACAGGAGGCACCCTTAGGACGACGTTCCCCGACGCTAGTAGAGCTTCTGCGCTCTCTGCATTTCGCAACCTCGACGATGCTTCTGCGCTCGCCCGTCTCGCCCGGTGACGCTGTTAAAGCCGTTAGGGCAAACAACATAGTCAGTTCGAAAAAAAATTCATTGGTGCCAGTAAGGTTTTAAACCCGTGACCCGTCGCATAAAGAGTCGCACGGTATCACCGCTGGGCTATCACAGCTTCCAATAGAATATCATTATAAGTACCACATAATATAATTCGTAGGAAAGTCAAAAATAACATAATGCCTGGTCTTCACTATCGGCGATGATCGTTCATCATGTGATCGTATATAATTGGCACGATCATCGTGAAAGTTACCACACGATCGGCCGCTTTATCATATTATTACATTTAGCGACTCCCTTTGGTGTGTGTCCGAAAAACCGACTATTCCCGGGTTGTAAGCGATCGAAGGCAATCATAGACGATGATTGTCGAATACAGCAGAGAATGCCCTCTACACTTTCATCGGGAAATGGATGGAATAGTCTGAATAGGAGCTGACCACGCCACTTATACCGACTGGGGTCCCCGAAACTAGCTAGATGCCTTCTACATGATAGTGCTCACACTTACTCCTTTGTAATCGCCGATTATGAAGAGAAACCATATGAAAAGGATAATGCAATACTAAAACTACACCCCGAACACCATTGGTAGCGTAGAAGATGATGTCTATTTAATTAAAGCATAAAATAGAAGAATAAAATGAGCAAGTAGTGCAAGTATTTGCCTTTCTGAGGTTGCATGGGTGTAGCACGTTAAGAATGTACTGTGCTTAAACAGAAAAAGTTTATACAGGGTGTTATGCCAACTAAGAGTATTCTCTCTCCATGTAAAGAAGGAAAAACTACTGATGGTGTGAGTGACAGAGATACAACATTAAGGAGGAACCTTAAAACCATGCATCATACGTGATGTAGGATGGTTTGATGAATACAACTCAGGTGGTGTTTTGGGTGCAGGAATGGATTAATTGCATTTAGATGTAATCACATATATAATTATAACACTGTAACTAAGAATGATGTGATCTCCTATAATTGGTAGTACATAATTAATTTCAGAATATACAGGTTTTTTTATGGATTATTTAAAATGTTGAAGATCTGAATAAATTAATATTAATAAATAAATATAAATATATGGGACAGTTACACATTGTTGAAAGTTAATCTTGATACTAAATAAATTGTTTAAATGGTTGTTTAAAAACATATATAAATAGGTTTTGAGACTGTGTATTAAAAAAAATTACTGTCCATTGTGGACAGTAAGTGGTTTTGATAAATCTTAGTTTGTGGCTAAAAAAATGTACTACTACAGTGTTGTCAGTCATTTCTAAAACATAATAATACAATATTCATGTCTAGCAACACTAAAATATTAATAAATTACTGTCACATAATTTATTATCTGAAATGCTTGTAATGGGTGGTCACTATGTTTTCTTTTTTATTTTTCTATAACCACATCAATGCAATATCAATCGCTGTGTATCTATGCCTATTATTAAAAAAAAACTGTCTCTCTATCTGTGATTGATTTTCTCAAAATCTACTGACCATGTTTTTGTACAGTTTTTACTAAAATATGCAAAATCTTTCAGAAGGTTTAACTTAATACTACATTATGGATTTATATAAAGTGACTGAATTTTTGACACTTTTTTTGCCAAATGGGCTAATAAGCTGGTGGCACAGCTAGTATCATATAATCGTAGAATACACACTTGTACACAATACAAAAAAAGTCAATTAAATACAAAAAAAAGTCAATTCCATTTATTATAAATTCTTGATTCTGATAGATATTTGCAATGTTATAGTTGTGTAGAATAATTTTCCAAGTCTATAGATAGTAGCAGCTTGTTACCGGGAGCTTGTTTCCCAGCAGGAAAGTCTTTTATTCCCTTTTAGGAGAAGAATAGATATATAATTTAATATCATTAAATGTAGCTACTGAATACCATATTTTTATTTAAAGTAGCTTCTGAATACCATGTAAATGTAGCCACTGAATAACACATAAAAATATTTATTTTATTACATCAATAGAATTATTCTATGAAATTAATTATTAATTGATTAATAACAACTTTTAAAAATAATAAGACAGAATAAATTAACTATGTAATAAGCACATCTAGTAAACAGTATCTATACTGCTTTACAGTAGGGAAATAAATAGATTGGCATTATGGTTTAGCCAGTCATTAACTAGCCACAGCTGAAGGTCCCAACAACAAAAAAGAAAGTAAAAATTCTACCAACAATTAACCCATGTATAATTTGATACAGATAAAAATAATTAAATAACTTTGTTATTTATTTTTTATAATGACACAAAAAAATAAATCAGTTATGGAAGAAAAGTTATATCTAAATATGTGATTGCCCATTTACATATAACTTCTTTGGTATCTAACATTTTATTCTTTAATTACATTGCTTTTCATGATGTATCTAATGGAACATCATTCTAGAACAAATCATCTTAAATATTCTACTATTCTAGTGATTGCATTACCAATTTTCTTCTATTCTATGTAATTTTAATTATAATGGTTTGAGTTTTCTTCATGTCTTTTAATCAGCAAAAAGTACTTACAAAATTATGTGATGCAATGCTCTTTATCAATATGTCTTATTTGACCCAAAAATCAGTTTTCTAGTGGAGCAAATTTTAAATTAAAAAAAATAATCTGCTGGGTCTTTTTGGTATGTTAACTATTTAATTATAGAAACAATTCAAAGAAAAATGAAAAACAATAAAAAAAATCAAATATTACAGTTTACTCATGGTAAGTACCATTAGGCATTGAAAAATCTGCAATTGTATGCAGCTTAGCTACTTAGCGAAATTAAACGCATAATAAAAATAAAAGGAACAAAGACATTTCTTGTGGTAAAAGTAAAAAGTATTTAATAATAGATGACTTCTAAGAGACAATACAATAAATAACTGACATCAAAATACCATGATAATGAGATATTCCAGTATCTTCCTGTTTGTCTCAGAGATCCCTACATAATGGATGTGCACAAGGCGGTGAATCACAAATTATAATAAGTAATTATGTATCTACTCATACTCACCGAAATTATTCCAAATATTGGCTACAATAAAAGCCAATTCACATGAAAGCGCACATTTTACGCATCACAATGTGTTCGCTACGTGTAGGTTCATCTAAAATAAAAGTTTTTCGACGAGTCACAATAATTATTTACGAAAATATGCCCGACGATGCAGGTAGATTGCACAAAGTTAGCTTTCATAAACGTTCCCAAATTAGGAGTCTCTCTTTGATTAATACATTAAATATTGCACTAGTTTAAAATACTGCTAATCATCGCGATAATTCGATTATTATTCCGCAATAATCGTATATTTATTTATTATTATCATAAAACACCACGAAAACAACAGCGGTGAATGAACGATCAATTGATTTAAAAATAAACTCATTGTCTATTGAATTTTATCAAGAATACAGATAAAATTCTTTAAAATTTGAATATTGGCTATGAATTTATTAAGTATCGTATTCGTTTCTATCAAACAGTATTTTACGAATACTATTTTTATAATTGAATATATATTACATAATTATTTTAAAATTAAGTCCCACTGCCGCATCTATCTATCTGTTCTCAAAATAGTAAAAGACTTTTCATGCGGTCTGTATCAAAGTACCTAAAGTGAATCTCGAGGAGTTTTAAAATATATATACATAAGTTGAAATATGACGATAATTGTTAAAAATTTTAGAGCTCCATGGAAAACTACTACTACGCTACTTAATGCAAGCAATCAACAATTAGCAAAGTAATTAACAAAGCAATGTATCGTGGGGATATTCCTCTTTGTTTATATAGAAAGGTTCGCGATGGCATATATCTTTTGTAACGATAACTTAACTTTACCTTAAGATAACTTGTAACTTTCTATACTCATTCAAAATTTTTTAGTGTCATATACAATGTATTTGGAAAGCTAAATACGGATACTATACTAGAGTATTAATTCTTATAAACATATATATATTAATTAAGTTTAGCATTTCGCTTAGAATTATGATCCGTTGCAAGAATTTTTAAATTGTAAGGATATTTTTAATTTAGTTCAATATATGTTAAATAAAATTTTACACTAACAAAAACGAAAAATGTAAAAAATAACGAAGTATATAAATAATCATTAGAATATCATATTATCAATTATAGAACAATAATAAAAAACAAAAATATATAATAAAATTTCCTTCGTTATTTTTTAAATGTACCTATTATTTAAAAGTCATTTTATTTCTAATCTGTGTATGATCTCGCGCCAATTTTGTTGTTGTCTGAGGTTGTTAATGTTATATGTAAAACAAATTCAGAAAATTATTATTAAAAGAGTAAATAAGTACAGAAAATGTCGACACCCTCTAAAAGACCTTCCTCTCAGGCCTCGTCTGATGCAGGCACACCGTCTCGCGGAACTAGATCGTCGCAACAACTTATTGTACCTGAAACTCCGCAGCAATCTACCGGTACTCCTTCTAAAGGTTTGAGAGCTTTAGTTTAAGAATGGTTAATTTCATAACATATTTGTAGTACTTGAACCCTATGGACCGAGGTAATTGTTGTAAACATTTTAATAGGAGCTTTATGATGTACTCTGTTTTTATGACCTTGCCTTTCAAAATTTCGAGCTTATGATCATATCTATTACAAAATTACTTAAAAAGGTTAAATTTGATGATCTCTTGAATGATATCTTCTCAAGTGAGTGTAATGCATGCACTGTTTTCACACTATATGGTAAATTACTAATCTGAAACTGTATTTTATTGTATCTTTTATCTTCATGCTTATGTTATACAAGTTGTGCCAGCGACTTCGCACGCGCGAAAATCAGTGTGTCACAAAGTTTTTCCTATTAAAATTTACATAAAGCTGTAATGTATTATCAATGCAATCCTTCTTCAACTATTCCACTATCTTTGAGTAAAAACCATACTAAAATCTGTTGAGTAGATTTTGAGAAAATCTATCACATACAGACAGAGCTTTTGAGGACACTGTTTTATAATATGTATAGATATGATTATTCACATATCTCTTATATATTAATAATTTTTAGATTATTTGCACTGCAATAAGTGTTAACCTAAATAATTATCCTCAATTGGAAACCTCACTATGTGTTTTGCTTGTCAATCTTTGATCCTATGGCATGACAATGTTTATAATTAGATGGTCTATTTGATAGAATGTAATGTTTGAGGAAAAAAAGACATTCCTGGATGGATTGTGTAAAGAATGGTATGTATCAAAAAGGAGTAGCACCAGATAAATAAAGAGGAGAATGGAGGATAAAAACATATTGTGCCAACCCCACTTATAGTGGGATAAGAGTAAGAAAATTATAATTATCATGAGTGAAACTAAAATGAATCAGTTTCAGTACTATATAATGCAATAATTATTCCCTGTTAAATGAACTTCGTCAACTGATTTAATTGAAATTATTTTTTTTTTAAATAAGCTTGTAAACAAGTGCTTTTGCATCCTAAACTCTACTGCTGGTTCAGAAAACTGGTGCTGCCAAAAAGAGCCAGCAAGAAACTCAACGGTGGCTTTTTAACAATATTCTTATAATTAATTACATTTCATCATTGCAATATTGTGTTAGGCTGAAGTGTAACTAACGATCATTTAATTGTGTTTACGGCTAAATGTTTCTTATCTATTTTTGACATAAAACAATCTTGTACTGCTTGGATATTGACATACTAGCCTATTCAGCGAGAGGGAGTCTGAAGGACTGAAGGGAGTCTGGGAAGGAGTATGAATACTGCATTCCTAATAAAAAATTTGAAAGATGATAAAAAATATTTTACAAAAATATTCTATGCAAACTATCTAATACTAACTACTTAAAATTAAAAACTAATATGCAAAATATTATGTATATAGAATACTAGCTTTTGAACGCAACTTCTTTTGCGTGGATTGCAGTCTTGTTATTTGAGTAAACCGTAACACATATATAATTTATGGTTATAGTGGTTTACCCTTAAAAGCTAGACACATCTTATCTTATCTAATTTCGGGGACCCCTCTAATACTGGACTATTCCACCCATTTCCCCTTGTTTGGAGAAGGGTTTCACTGCTGTCCGGACAGTGTCACCTGCTCTAGCCTACCTGTTGCTTTCACAAACCTTATAATATCCCTGAAGGAGATATTTGTTAGGCCCTCAGCTTCAATTTCGTCCTTACCTAAATCTCCCATCTTACCAGCGAGTACATGGGGCACTCAGCCATAAGGTGGAGACTCGTTTCTTCTAGCTAGACACATGCCATCCTGGACTTTTAGAGGGGAACAATTTTGTAGTACATGATTCCTGAATAACTTTCACCGTTTCCTTAGCGCATGCAAGGAAAGCTTAAAATTTTGCTGTTTTGGCATTCATCTTAGAGTGATGTTATATAGTTGTATAGCTTTCCTCGATAAATGGACTACCTCACACTGAAATATTTTTTCAAATCGGTCCAATAGTTCATGATATAAGCGCATTCAAACAAACAAACAAACTCTTCAGCTTTATATATTAGTATAGATTCTGCTATAGCTAACTGCTATAATGTTAAAATTTTCACAGATGGCACTCCTGGTACTCCTCGACGAACCCCACGTACGCCAAGTCATCAAGTTCCTGGGACATCACCTGCACGACCTCTACCATCCAGTCCACTTGGTAAGGATGTACAAGTTATGCGAAAGGTCACAATAATCATGGGACTCCTGTATCGCGAAGAAGATGCTGTAAGAAGCTGTGATAGCCTAGCGGTGAGACCGTGCGACTCACTAGAGACGACATAGGTTCAAACCCCGGGCAGGCATCAATGAGTTTTTCTATTAAAACTTATGTGTCTAATTGATAATTGCAATTCACACGCTTTTCGGTGAAGGAAAACATCGTGAGGAAACCTGCATATCTCTAGAAAACTCTAGGGATATGTGTAACCTACCAATCCGCATTGGAGCAGCGTGGTAGGTCTTAGCTCCAATCCTTCTCACCAAAAACGGAGAGAGGAGGCTTTAGCCCAGCTGTGGGCATAGTAACAGGCTGTTACTTTTTTTTTCCTGTATCGCGACAGCAGAGTTAGGAACTCAAATTTCGCAATCTATATTAGATTTGTCTACCGAAAAGTTTAAATTAAGTGCAAGAAATATGCTTATACGTAAAGCATATTACACAAATGAAGATTATTTGAATAAATGATACTAAAGTAATAATAAAAATTATTTTGTTATAATCCGCGATACGTAAATAGAAAATATATATAGTGCTAAATGTATAATGGACTATCCGTTTCTTATACCCGTTATATGCAAGATTCGTAAAAACACATGCACAAACCTCCAACCACTGCCACCATAATACACAAGCATTACACACGTTCACAATCACAAACTCAATTATCGTTTCGCCCCGCAACCGAAGTATCATCAGGAGATAGACTCTGTGACAAAATCGCAACTATACTGTATCGCGGATTTTAGCAAAATAATTTTTATTATAACTTTTGTACTTCTAATTTCTATATATCTTATTTTCTTGTCTGTTGGGTTAAAAAAATTTGAACAAATGACCATAGAGAGTCCATTACTTGGTTGCAGAGCTTTACTTGTGTTGTCCTACAAAATAGTAACGCCTTTAACAGGTCAGGTAGCAGCGGTCAAAGAACTTATAAAAAATTCGCCATACGTCCACAAATTATTATCGCTGAATGGCAAAAAGACCGCGTTACAGTGAATTCAACCCGTCTATTATATACACGTTTAGCAATTTGCAAATTATGTCGCAAACGGCCATTGTTTATTGTGAAAAGTGTTTTATGATGTTTATTCCGCACGAGGTTTCGGCTACTGCAGGTAATTCATTAGTTTAATTTTGTGGAAATGTAATAAATACTTACAAAAACTGATGGAGGTGAAGTCAGCTTGGGGTATTAAAAGGTCGTTTTTTTTTTATAGGAACTGACATAGACATGAGTTCTCCTTTAAACTACGGCACTCCCAGTTCATTGAGCACCCCGCGGTCGCTGCTGCGGGGGGCGATGACCCCGGCCAGGCAGCGAGCTGATCTTAGGGGGCAACAAAGTGGTCCAAATGTACCGGCTCCGACCCCTACCAGGAGGGTAAGTGCATATATAGCATAGAATTAAGCCTCGACTTGCTCTTTATACCTGAATTCTTGTATCCTATATTATTTATTTTGGGCATACATTAACAGCTTTTGCTGGCCGTCAGCATAATAAACAAGCGTCACACCTATACAACATAATTAATAAAAATAATAATATATATCCGATGACTTATCATAAATGCAAAAATACTGTTTCTGATTGGCTGAAAACATTTAATTATGAAGATATGGAAGTCTTATTACAATATATATCTTAAACATACACAGTCCACAACAACATACACACATCCGAATACACACAACACACCCAAACACACATATGCTGTAATTTAAAAGGGATTCTATATTGTTGTAGCTTCAATTTAATTTTAATTTGACGATTCAAAAGTGCTTGTAATAGGCCAATTTGAATAAAGATTTATTTGAATTTGAATTTGAATTTGAGTTATGTTACTTTACCCTATAAATTTAGTTACCTTTTTCTTAATTATTATATACTTACCTGTATTAAGCCTGTGTAAGTATTTTCTATGCTTACTAGAAGGTTTCAATCTGTATTTTTTGAAACGATTTATTGATATGAAATAAATATTTTTGTTTTTTTTTTTGTATACACTCATTTTCCAATTTTTTATGCTAAACCAGTTAACTAAGGGCCAATTTTTTAATCGTCAGATAAGGAGCGAGATAGTATTAAACCGACAGTTAACTCAAATTAAATTTATCAATCGTCAGATAGCCTTTATTTATGTATGTGTGTATGTGTATTATGCTATATATACTATATCCTACTAATATTATAAATGCGAAAGTTTGTGAGTATGGATGGATGTTTGTTACTCTTTCACGAAAAAACTATTCGACGGATTTGGATGAAACTTTACAGCTATATAGGTTATACATCAGAATAACATATAGGTTACAATTTGTAATGATTTTATGTAATATAACGATACATGTCAATAAAGTCGGAAAAATCTCGCCTTTGAGAACTATGGCGTACGCTGCCTAAACCATTGGAGTTACACAAAGAAGATGTACCGTAGTAATGTTCGTATTGAATAGTTCTAAATAAAAGTCAGCGACACCATATATCTACCTTTTATGAGGAAGCCACTATGACCAAAATTGTGAATCATAAAGTTAATTAAATTAGATACTATTTTATAATGCATATTTTAGTATATTTATCATACTCTTATAATAATCAATACATTTGTCACTTTTAGTATTTCATTTCGATAAACTTTGTCTTTTACACTAAGTAATTTGGCCGAATAGTTTAAAAGTTATCACGATATGATTGACTCTAATGGAGCGCCATAGAGTGCCTTATGGCGCGAAGATTGTATGGAATCCTTTTGTTTTTAAGTTAGACATCTGAAATTTCGGATGTAGTAGTAACTAAATAAATACAAGTATATTTTTTAAAATCATCTGCCACGAAACTTAATGTGGCAGACCAAATTCCACGCGAGCGAAGCCGCGGGCACAACCTACTATTATTATAAAGAAGAAAGATTTGTATATTTGTACGTATGTGTGTATGTTTGTAATGTTTTCCCACACAAATTGCTGGACCGATTGCAAAAATTCTTTCACCATTGGAAAGCTGCTTCTTCAGTGAGCAACATAGGCTATATTATATTTTCAACAAAATAGGGATCCCTAATAAAATTGTAATAAGATGTGAAAAATGTAGTCATAAAAATCTTACATCGCGTGCGTTGCGGAAACGAATGATGATAGAACAGGTATAACTTGCTTTAGCTTAGTCATTTATAAGTCTCAGGGCTAAACGCGGGTATAACCGCAGGGAATTGCCAGTTAATTATAATTTTCTTGTCAGGGATACATTTTGCCCATCCCTAGTGGATGCCAACCTTTCTTGTGGCACGCCCCACCTTAATCTTTCTAAAAATACTTATACTCCCCCCCATGTGTGACATACATAACTTGTATTATTAAAAAATTGAAATTTTCACTAAAGTAACATAAATGATATGTTAAATTGAATGTATACCTAACTATTTTATTCTCCCATTCAAAACTCAACAACTGAACCGAAGCATCATCAGGAGGTAGACTCCACGACAAAATCGCAAAGCGAAGCATTATCCAAACAAGCATTGTTATACAGTACTTGTTTCATCCCCACCCTTTATTTTACCTCTGAACACGTGCAACAAGCTTGAACTAGAGACATTTTATCTGATTGTATGCCATGATTATATTCTAGACAGCAACAGGAGAGGTGGAACCGTCTAGCGAGCCTCAGCTAGTTGTGTGGGGAACTGATGTAGCGATAGCCGAGTGCAGGGAGAAGTTTATCAAATTCATCCAAAGGTTCATTGAACCTACAGCTGATACTACAGAACCATTGTATGAAACGAAATTAGAAGAGGTATGTATAGATATTTATTTATTTATTATTGGGAAACATACATTTGCCGTGTGGTATGCGGCTGAGTAGAATAGACCACCCTCATTTCTTACCGAGGTGTCGCAAAAGGCGACTAAGGTAAGTCGATCCGCCGTGTGGTATCCAGTTTAGTATAATAGACCACCCTCTTTCTTACTGAGTAAGTAAGTTGATGTCAGGCAGGCGGCCGGACGTAAAATACGTAGCCAAATCATGTGACAACATGTTTGTTACATGTCGTGCCGACCCCACTTAGAGTGGGATAAGTGGGATGATGTTATTGGGAAACATACATATATTAAACTTAGTGTGTTAAGTATATGTATAGTGTGTAGTTGTAAAGCGTTTTTAAATAACTGTTTTTTGAATCTGTTTCTTTTTGTCTAAAAACTGTTTCGTTTCGTTTTTCACAAACGCTGTTTTTGTCCCGGTCTTTGACATATCACTACTACTATTATAACTAGATTACCGGACAAAATTAAAGAGTGCGTAAGGGTATGAATGGACTGAACGGAATGAAATGACATTAAAAGGTGGTTGGTCTGGTAAATGTGGGAAACAATGGGGACAATGCTTTTCTCTGAAAACCTCCAGCTGATCATCCAGACTCAGTAGCCTACGCTGTTTAAAAGATAAGACAGTTTACAGACGTCGAATTGTGTATTTTGTTCACTTCCACAGCATTATGTCTCATGGATTATTGCTATGGGGTAAATGTGGTGATAAAAAAAAAATTGTTTTACAAAAAAAAGCCATACGTGGCACTTACAATATAAGTCCGCGTAATTTCCTCTGACAGAAGTGTATGGATATTGATGTATGTATGATATGTTATTGTCTTTATGTAAATATAGAAAGTATTAATTACACATCTCAACATACACTACAATAAACAACTTGATTCTTTCAGATCCACACCCTCGAAGAGCCGTTTTTAGACCTGGACTGTGAACATGTTAAAATATTCGACGCTAAATTGCACAGACAACTTGTGTGCTACCCTCAAGAGGTAAGAGAATATTACTGTTGTGTTTGTTTTAATTTAATTTCTATTTATTATATTTAAAAAATTGTTACATTTAAGCATAAAGAAACGTATAGTACGCAGCAATAAATAATGCACATCGAGGCTTAGAGAGACGAGTCGGCTAGATTCTGCTTCTTGGAACATTGTCTATGAAGCAGAATCTAGAACATTGTCTATGAACAGACTGCCGAACCCGTGTGTGACAGAGACAGCGCTCCACGAAACCGAACTGGCCGGCTGTTTCGTTCTAAACATCGGTGTGCCGGGTTTAATGCCGAGTACTATACCATGTTAGGGGAACAGATTAAAAATCACAAAATATTATGAAACGTAATATTATAACAAAGTAGCCTAATCAAATCAAATCATAATATTCTTTATTCAAGTAAGCTATTTCGAGCACTTTTGAATCGTCAACGATCAATATGATTAATGAAGCTACAACTGTTTCGGAATGTTGCTCTTAACGAGAAGAACGAGCAAGAAACTCGGCGGTCAATCTTTTAAATATTTCCAATTATACATTTTTAAACTGCAGTCTTGTATGAAGCTGAAAGGATTTTCAAATCAGGTATTTTTATCATCCAGATAGTCTTCAATTTTGTAATATGCCTAACACAAGCATAGTTCGCAAAGTTAATTTAAACTTTTCTGTCTTACATGTAAGCATATTGTAAAAAGGAATTCAGAGACCAACGAATGAGTTGCTAACTCTGCTGAGTCGCGACGCAGGTATCACCAGTTTATTGTGAGCTCTTGTATGTCTATGATATACATTAAATTTCGTCTTATACATATGGATATTTTTCCGTATGAATAAAATATTACTATATATACTATACTATAAGATACTATACTATATATACTATACTTTTATTATAAATACTATACTATACTACTAGATATACTAAAAGTAATTTGGGCTCTGCTGCACCACTGAACAGGGCTGTCATAACATATAATAATATTTTTAAGAAAGCTAATATAGACATTTTTAGGGACTCTAATAAAACTTTTAAACATAAAATAAAAAATACTTAGCAATGCACTTAGCACAGACCATAAAAAAGATGCCATGATTTACCATCCTTGTTAATTTCACATTTTATTTATACAAGTAGAATAGTTTTTTTTTTCAGTAATAACTTTTTTTCTATTTCTTTTATTATTGTTTTTTTTTCTCTTTATGATATAGTAAGCACAATGTTATTTACCTTATTTTATTATACATGCTGAGTTAGCCTTGAAGTGGGATATATAATATAAAACTGTATTTTATAAATGTATATTAGTATAAGTTAAACCAAATTGTATATCACGTTGGCTTCCTAATAAATAAATAAATAAATACTATATTTATTGTTATTATTTATTTATTTAAGCTAAGCTGTGATAGCCCAGCGGTGAGACCGTGCGACTCTTTCGAGGGGAACACGAGTTCAAACCCGGGCAGACACCAATGAGTTTTTCTATTAAAACTCATGTGTCTAATTGATAATTGCAATTTATCACACGCTTTTCGGTGAAGGAAAAACATCGTGAGGAAACCTGCATATCTTTAGAAAATTCTGGAGATATGTGTAACCTACCAATCCGCATTGGAGCAGCGTGGTGGGTCTTAGCTCCAACCCTTCTCTCCAGAAACGGAGAGAGGAGGCCTATTCCCAGCCGTGGGATTGTAACAGGCTGATACTTTACTTTTTTTATTTATTTATTGTGACGCCCCGCTTGGTCGATATGTCTGTCGTTCTGTTTGTTTCCAATAAAGTCCAAAAATTATTAAACTCCAGTAAATGTGACGCATGAGAAAGGTTTAGGTTTATAATAGGGAAAGTTTAGTCTAAATTTGTTGAATTATGACTATAATTCTTGAAAAAGTCTGGAATCCTTCATCTAAAATGCTGCCCTATCCCATTTGTCTCGAATGTGATGATGCTTCGGTTTCGGGGCGAAACGATCGTAGAGATTGTAGTAGTGAGTGTTTGTAGTGATCTTATGGTGTGTTTTTGGTGGCGGCGTTTTGTGATACGTGTGATGACTTTTCTTGCATTTATAAGGTATATTGTCCGGTTCCTATACTTAGCATTACATAGATTTTTAACAACATGGCCTGGCTGATGAATAAAATGACTGGCCCGTTAGCACAGTTGGCAGTGACCCCGCTTTCAGCTCCGAAGGTCGCGGGTTCGATTCCGCTCAGGGCCAATATTTTCTATAATTTGTTGGTTCATCGAGCCTGCGTGTATGTATTTAAAGTTATATATGTAAATATTTACCAGTTATCCGTCACCCATAAAACAAGCATTAAGTTACTTACTTTGGGGAACGACAGCCGTGTGTGTAAGTGACCCATATATTTATTATTAAAAAAAACGCGGATTATATCAAAATAATTCTATTGTATACTAATATACTTCTGTAGTATGAAATTCCGCAAATTAATGCCTGCTTCTATAATGATATACAGGTGAAACTAATGTAGAGCGTGTAAAAATGTACTTGCAGGTTATTCCAGCGTTTGACGCAGCAGTCAACGAGTTGTTTTTCGACAAGTACCCAGCAGCAGTGCTGGAGCACCAGATACAAGTGCGGCCGTACAATGCACCCCAGCGACACATGAGGGATTTAAATCCAGAAGGTATGCAGTTTTTTCCCCGGTTACATCTAGGCTTTTTTTTAACTTTGAATACATATTTTTACGTACAGGTGTTCGTGGATATGCGTATTGGTTGGCTCTTCGAGCCTGGGTGGGTATTTGTATTAAGTATGTTTTTTAAACTATATATGTATATATACCAGTTGTCCGCCCATAACACAAGTATTAAGTTACTTACTTTGGCGACGGACGACCGTGTGTGTAAGTGTCCCATATATTTATTTATTATTTATTTATTATATATGTGTATTGTTCCGCGCAAACGTGCGGACGGATGAAACAACCTCCGGGACCTGGACCCGTCGTCCCGGCGTTTCAACCTACCTTATGCGGCCGTTGGCTGTATGCGGTCCGGCCTCATGAGTCACTGCGTGTATATGTGTACGTGTGTGTGTGTGCTTGTATGTACTTGGCCGATTCCCGAAACCGTTGGCTCCCTTCTGCACTCTTCCACGGACACGTAATGTCTGTTTCTCCCGGAGTATACACTTCACTATATCGGCTAAATAACACCCGGTGTGCACACAACCTTCGTAAGGTCACACGTTATTGAATCGTCCCTATATCGGGGAAAAGTAATCCAACGCGCACTAAAACCGTGGACGGTCGCGTCTTCTCAAACGCTTCACTGATTAAACGCGTCACTAAATCTGAGAATAACACCCGAAACGCAAAATTACATACGTGCGTTATAAAGGAATGCCGCGTCCAAGCCGCGCGCGGCCTCTCTCTATCGTGTCTGCCGGGTGACTGTCGGGGGGCCGCTCTGGTCGTGAACGAATGCATAAAACGGCCTAGCTTGCGTTCGCGTCGCGTCGCGCGCGTTATTCTATTCAAAACAATATGATATGTTAGCTCTCACACAATGTGTATACATAGACCATGTCCGGCAGACATAGACCAGCTGGTGACGATATCGGGCATGGTGACGCGCACGTCCGGCATCGTGCCCGAGATGCGCGAGGCGCACTTCCGGTGCGCGGTGTGCGGCGCGGCGGCGGCGGGCGAGCTGGCGCGCGGCCGCGTGCCCGAGCCGGCGCACTGCGCGCACTGCAACACGGCGCACAGCTTCCAGCTGATACACAACCGCTCGCACTTCAGCGACAAGCAGCTCGTCAAGCTGCAGGAGGCGCCCGGTATGTAGTAGTAGTAACAGACTTACTATGCCCACTGCTGGGCTAAGGCGTGAACGTGTGCTTGTGTATTGTGGCAGTGGTGGAGGTTTGTGCATGTAACTACGTAATACTTTCAAATGCAAAGGTAATATTAAAATTATTTTGCTATAATCTGCTATAAAATGTAAAGTAACACTTAATTCTGTAAACTAATTTCAAATGCCTTTAATGTGTCACATAAAAAAACCTCATTACAGAAGAAATGAGGGTGGTCTAATCTACTCAGCCGCATATTACGCGGCGGGTCAACTTACCTAATTCGTCATCTAAGAAACCTCGGTAAGAAATGAGGGTGGTCTATTTTACTCAGCCGGATACCACACGTCGGGTCAACTTACATTAATCGCCTTTTACGACACCTCGGTAAGAAATGAGGGTGGTCTATTCTACTCAGCCGGATACCACACGGCGGGTCAACTTACCTTAGTCGCCTTTTGTAGACTAAGGTAAGTTGACGTCAGGCAGGCAGGCGGTCGTAAAATACGTAGCCAAATCATGTATGTAGCCGACCCCTCTTAGAGTGGGATAAGGGCAGGAGAATGATGAAATGCATTAGCCTATTATAAAAGAATTACTCTATATAAAGACTGAGGTCCACCCGGTCATCGTTGAGAACTCTGCACTCGAAAATGTAGACGAGTACATATACCTGGGACATACGGTCCAGCTGGGTAGGTCAAATTTCGAGAAAGAGGTTAGCCGCCGAATCCAACTCGGATGGGCAGCGTTCGGGAAGCTACGCGAGATCTTTTCGTCCGAAATACCTCAGTGTCTGAAGACCAGGGTCTTCGAACAGTGCGTGTTGCCAGTGATGACCTACGGATCCGAAACGTGGTCGCTCACTATGGGCCTTATAAGAAAGCTCAGAGTCGCTCAGCGAGCGATGGAGCGAGCTATGCTCGGAGTGTCTCTACGAGATCAAATCAGGGATGAGGAGATCCGTAGAAGAACTAAAGTCACCGACATAGCCCAGCGTGTCGCGAAGCTGAAGTGGCGATGGGCGGGGCACATAGTGCGGAGAACCGATGGGCGCTGGGGTCTTAAGGTGCTGGAATGGCGACCCCGCACCGGAAAGCGCAGCGTTGGTAGACCGCCTACGAGGTGGACAGACGACCTCAAAAAGGTCGCAGGGAGCCACTGGATCCAGGCGGCGCAAGATCGTGTGGTGTGGCGATCCCATGAAGAGGCCTATGTCCAGCCGTGGACGTCCATCGGCTGACGAAGAAGAAGAAGAAAGACTGAGGAATAAATGATAAACTGTTCCGTTCGCAGACGACATGCCCGCGGGCCGCACGCCGGCGACGGTGAGCGTGATGGCGCACGGCGCGCTCGTGGAGCGGGTGGGCGCGGGCGAGCGCGTGGCCGTCACGGGCGTGTTCCGCGCCGCGCCCGCCGCCGTCAACCCGCGCCGCGCCACGCTGCGCGCGCTGCACCGCACGCACCTGGACGCGCTGCACTACCGCAAAACGCACAGCGACCGACTGCTGGAGACGGAGGAGGGGTGAGTGCTGCCAGTGCATCGGCGTAGGGCCGTCACATGGAGCGCGTGACGTCGCGAAGAATGCAGCGTCAGACGCACGGCGACCGTCTGCTGCAGACGGAGGGCAGGTAAGTATTGCCAGTAAGTGCATCGGCCACGGGATGTCATCATCACGAGTGCGAGGCGTCCGATGTAATGCAGCGTCAGCCTCTAACACTAAGACACGCTGCTCTACTAGACGCACAGCGACCGCCTGCTGGAGACGGAGGAGGGGTGAGTGCTGCCAGTGCATCGGCGTAGGGCCGTCACATGGAGCGCGTGACGTCGCGAAGAATGCAGCGTCAGACGCACGGCGACCGTCTGCTGCAGACGGAGGACAGGTAAGTATTGCCAGTGAGTGCATCGGCCACGGGTTGTCATCATCACGAGTGCGAGGCGTCCGATGTAATGCAGCGTCAGCCTCTAACACTAAGACGCGCTGCTCTACTAGACGCATAACGACCACCTGCTGCAGACGGAGCAGAGGTGAATACTGGACAAGGGTAGGAAAATGGTGAATGATGCTGATCGCGTTTAAAGAAATCTATGTAATGCATGGTAATTTTCATCTTCATACCTTATATATTATGTAAAGAATTTGTTAAATACATGCACTACGAACGAGCACCATTATACGCGTTACACACTTTGAACCCAAAGATCTTCAGACTCGTAACTGAAGTATCATATGAACACGGCTCTACGACAAAACCTCAAAAGGCCATGTGATCTTGTCGTCGACTCAAATTGAATTCTGATTAACACTATAGTACTCTTAAGTATTTCATAGATTTTCACTAATAACGTTTTAGAAAAATACAATATATTTTGTACACATCCACTGTTTCGAATAAGCTATTCCACCTTTTCTACTTTAATACATATTAAATAAGGCTACTTTCCTCAAACGTCATTTGTATTCCAGCAAAGAACACCAGTTCCCGCCGGAGCGTATTGAGCTGTTCAAAGCGCTGTCTTCCCAACCGGACTGCTACGAACGGCTGGCTCGAGCCATCGCCCCCTCAATCTACGAGAACCTGGACATCAAGAAGGGGGCGTTACTGCAGCTTCTCGGCGGGACCAAGAAGAATTTCAACGCCGCAGGACGGACACACTTTAGGTGAGCCAATTCTATATAATGAAGTATCTCAGGAATGTCTATAGTGGAATTAAAGTCTGCCGCCTTAAAATACCGCTGTTCCTCAGATTTTGCTCATACCTCTTACGTGCTATTATTTTACTATTATTATTTCTATAGTAAGCGATAGTGTGCGAAGTTAATATACATATATTAACTGTTGTTGTTGTTGTTGTTGTTGGCTTGTATTTTGCTTAGAAAAATAGATGCCGCCACAAAATTTTCGCGTTTCGCATTTCAGAAGTGGGATGGATAATTACTGGGAGCTTTAGTCACGTGCGCTGCGTAAACCAGCAGAAGTACGCTAAAGAACTAGAGAAAGTACTAGAGAATTGTAGATCTATAAAAATTACAACAAATAAGTCCGGGATAGGTTGTCTCTATCTCTTACGGTTAACTCAGAATAACTACATTTTCGTAATCTTTTTAAATGAAAAGATGAAAGCGAACTGTTCAACTCAGTCACACGGAACCCACGACACAGGTCTCCTAGTGTGGGATCCACTGAAATTCAAAATTTGGGAAAATGCTTCACGAAAATGTAACACATTGATAACTTGTAAATCTGTTCAGTAAAAACTTTAGTTATAAGTTCGTATATATATTAATTATGTTATTTTGTATGCATTTTAAATTGTAATATTTAATTGTAAAATAAATAAATAAATAAATATGGTTTATTGACTTTGTTCTAACGACGTGAAAATTTGTGGTAAATATCACGTGACTGTTCGTTGAATTCTTTCTAACAACGAATCGTTAGATTTTATATAATTGTGATAATTAATGTGATGTAACGATCTTTGAGCTATAATTTTGCAAGTCGGTTTATTTGTTGATCCGCTGAATATCTGCCATGACCACAAACTTTTCGTGCGTTGAAAATATTAGTATTGAATGTGTCTATTTTTAATTAAAAACGTGTTCATCATTCATCATTCTCCTGCCCTTATCCAACATGTTACAAACATGTTGTCATATGATTTGGCTACGTATTTTACGACCGGCCGCCTGCCTGACGTTAACTTACCTTAGTCGCCTTTTACGACACCTCGGTAAGAAAGGAGGATGGTCTATTCTATTCTGCCGAATACCACACGGCGGTAATTAAAAAAAAAAAATATTAAATGTGTCCTACTTTTTAATTAAAAACGTGTTATAAATCTTTTTTCTTAACCTTTTTTCTCGTAGATCTGAAATAAACATACTGCTATGTGGAGATCCCGGCACGAGTAAATCTCAGCTGCTTCGTTGGGTGCACGCGCTGGTTCCGCGGGCGCAATACACCTCTGGGCGTGGGTCCTCAGCGGTGGGACTCACGGCGTACGTCACCAAGGACCCTGATACACGGCAACTAGTGCTACAGACGTGAGTTCTTGCTTTACTTTTTTAACCAATGGATGTCCAATGTAAAGTAACGGCCTGTTACAATCCCACTGCTGGGAATAGGCCTTCTCTCTCCGTTTCTGGAGAGAAGGGTTGGAACTAAGACTTACCACGCTGCTCCAATGCGGATTGGTAGTTTACACATATCAACAGAATTCTCTAGAGGTATGCAGGTTTCCTCACGATGTTCCTTTCACCGAAAAGCGTGTCATTAATTGCAATTATCAATTAGACACATGAGTTTTAATAGAAAAACTCATTGGTGCCTGCCCGGGGTTTGAATTCATGTTCCCCTCGAAAGAGTCGCACGGTCTCACCGCTGGGCTATCAAAGCTTAATAGAAACCTGCATATCTCTAGAGAATTCTGGAGATATGTGTAACCTACCAATCCGCATTGGAGCAGCGTGGTAGGTCTTAGCTCCAATTTTTCTCTCCAAAAAACGGAGAGAGGAGGCTTATTCCCAGCAGTGGGATACTTTTCAGGCCGTAAAAAAAATAAAACGCTCATTTTTATGCGGGCGAAGCTGCAAGCACAGCTAGTAACTAGTAAAATACTTAAACTAAACTTACTAAAGTTATTGGTGACTTCATGTTGTAGGGGCGCGTTAGTGTTGGCTGATAATGGTATATGCTGTATCGACGAGTTCGACAAGATGAACGACTCAACACGCAGTGTCCTACACGAAGTGAGTTCACGTTTAAGTTCTATTATACAAAGCAGCGAAGGTGTTAGTATAAAAAGTAACTGGTGGACATGTTCCGTAAAAAAACTTCAATAGCACAAAATACTTATTATTATCACATTATTATTTTATGCCTCCACTTCTGATACTTATATAAGATCTTTCACAATCGACACAATCATCTGTATTTTCATTCCTTTCCTAACAACTTTCACGCTACTTATCGGATATGTTTGATATGCCGTGTGGTATCCGGCTGATTAGAATATACCACACTCATTTCTTACCGAGATGTCGTAAAAGGCGAATAAGGTAAGCGACCCGCCCACCATGTGGTATCCGGTGAGTAGAATAGACTATCCTCTTTCTTACTAAGAGGTCGTAAAATACGACTAAGGTAGGTTGACGTCAGGCAGGCGGCCGGTCGTAAAATACGTAGCCAAATCATGTGACAACATGTTTGTAACATGTGCCGACCTCAATTAGAGTGGTATAAGAGCAGAAGGATGATGGTATGAAAAAGCAAAACAATTCAGTTTACGTCTTCAATTGAGTCGCAATAAGAGTTCATGGTAGGCCTGCAGGTGTCCGAAATTGAAAGTTTATTTGTGATGTTATAAGTGGTATAAGCTGTGATAGCCCAGCGGTGAGACCGTGCCTCTCTTTCGAGGGGAACACGAGTTCGAACCTGGGCAGGCACCAATGAGTTTTTCTATTAAAACTCATGTGTCTAATTGATAATTGCAATTTATCACACGCTTTTCGGTGAAGGAAAACATCGTGAGGAAACCTGCATATCTCAAGAGAATTCTTGAGATATGTGTAACCTACCAATCCGCATTGGAGCAGCGTGGTAGGTCTTAGCTCCAAACCCTTCTCTCCAGAAACGGAGAGAGGAGGCCTATTCCCAGCTGTGGGATTGTAACAGGCTGCTACTTTACTTTTTTTTTTTAAGTGGTATGTATTTGTCAGGTAATGGAGCAGCAGACACTGTCTATAGCCAAGGCCGGTATAATATGCCAGCTGAACGCGCGCACGTCCATCCTGGCCGCCGCCAACCCGGCCGAGTCCCAGTGGAACAAGAACAAGACAATAGTGGAGAACGTGCAACTGCCTCACACCCTCATGTCCAGGTACGTGCTACTAGCCCCGCTGTGTGAGTTATATTAAAAAAAAATTCTCACGTCCACAAAAAAATACGCTTTTAGAGCACAGTAGAATCATCATCTCCAGCCCCTATTCCACTCTAAATGGCAACATGTTACAAACATGTCACATTTGGTTACGTTACTACCGGCCGCTGAACTGTCGTTAATCGTATTTTACAACCCCTCTTTAAGAAAGAGGGTGGTCTATTCTACTCGAAAAATTAAGTTGAAGCCAATATATACTTTAAAATCGTTTTAAATGTTCCAGATTCGATTTAATATTCTTGGTGCTGGACCCTCAGGATGAGGTTTTCGACCGCCGTCTCGCTTCTCACCTCGTGTCTTTATACTACCAGGATCCCACCAGCTCGCAGGACGACGAGGATATTGTGGTAGGATATTTAAAACTTCGTTTATTGGCTTCATTCATCCCTAATTACACTATCTTCTATCATTCGTCAACTCTGGCGCTACTCCTTGCATGTTATACTTCATACAAGTTACACAAATTATAATCAATGAAAATTACAATCAAATCATTATACAAATCTTTTTTTTCAGTCTAGACATATATTTGACTGGCCCGTTGGCCTTCAGCTCCACGGGTTGCGGGTTCGGTTCCCGGCGAGGGCCGACATTTTCTATATACAATATGTAGGTTCTTTGATCATGGGTGTATATTTGTATTTAAAATTATATATGTAGTATACCAGTTGTCCGTCACCCATAACACAAGTATTAAGTTTCTTACTTTGGGAACAGAACAACCGTGTGTGTGAGTGTTCCATGTGTGTATATATGTATATATATATTTATTTCAATTAGTCAAATAATTTTCATTCCTCTTCATTACTTTTGGACTTCTTCTGATTTTAGACTTCGATTATGGTCATCATTGCTATAATTATCCCACCCTGAGGTCCGGTATCCACTAAAGCACGAAGAGAGGAAATGGGTTTTGAATACTAATCTGGTATCGTCATTTCCACATCTCACCGCTTACCTTGAATGTGTATAAGCCTACATATATAGCTATAAGTGTACTACAAGTATAAATGTGTTAATTCATTTCAGCGGATTAACCGTATAAGCATAACAGACTGACACACAGACATTTATAATATTAATTTTTATCCTTATTGATTAATCGTATAAGCATAACAGACTGACAGACAGACACGCATTTATAATATAGATTTTTATTAGTATTGATTAAACGTATAAGCATAACAGACCGACACACAGACATTTATAATATTAATTTTTATCCTTATTGATTAATCGTATATGCATAACAGACTGACAGACAGACACGCATTTATAATATAAATTTTTATTAGTATTGATTAAACGTATAAGCATAACAGACTGACACACAGACATTTATAATATTAATTTTTATCCTTATTGATTAATCGTATAAGCATAACAGACTGACAAACAGACACGCATTTATAATATAAATTTTTATTAGTATTGATTAAACGTATAAGCATAACAGACTTGACACACAGACATTTATAATATTTATTTTTATTTGTATTGATTAATTCGTTTTTTTTATAGTGCATGAGCCTAATGCGTGACTACATAGCGTTCGCCAAGGAGCACGTGCATCCAGTACTATCGGAAGCGGCGCAGCAAAGACTCATAGACGCTTATGTTGACATGAGGTATTTGATGCTATGCTAATATTTTGAAAATAATAAAAACGAAAATAATTTTATGCCGTGTGGTTAGTGTGGTCAGGCTGAGTAGACTAAACCACTCTCTCTTCTTACCCAGGTGTCGTAAAAGGCGACTAAGGTAAGTCGACCCGTCGTGTGGTATCCGTCTGAGTAGAATAGACCACCCTCTCTCTTATAGAGGTGTCGTAAAAGGCGACTAAGGTAAGTCGACCCGCCGTGTGGTATCCGGCTGAGTAGAATAGACCACCCTCTTTCTTACCGAGGTGTCCTAAAACACGACTAAGGTAAATTGACGGCAGGCAGGCGGCCGGTCGTAAAATACGTTGCCGAATCATAAAACAACATGTAACATGTTGTGCCGACCCCACTTAGAGTGGGATAAGGGCAGGAAAATGATGAATAAAAATGAAAATAATTTTAGAATAGAAGAATCTAAATTAACATTTTATTCATTATTTTATTATTATTAAATTTTATTATTGTTTAAAATCTACTGAACAGATTTTTGGTCGGTTTTTACTAATGGATCACTACCCATTAGTAAATCCGACCAAAAATCTGTTCAGTGCAATTCTTGAAGGTTTAAGTTAATAGTGCATTGCCTGTTAGTACCATATAAATTTGAACTCTGTGTGTTAGGTATTATGAATCATTTTTGCATGTCATTCTCCTGCCCTTATCCCATTCTGAGTGGGGTCGGCACAACATGTTACAAACACGTTGTCACATGATTTGGCTACGTATTTTACGACCGGCCGCCTGCCTGACGTCAACTTACCTTAGTCGCCTTTTACGACACGTCGCTAAGAAATAAGGATGGTAGGCTAGGCAGCCGGATATCACACGACATTTACCTTAGTTGCCACTTACGACTCGGTAAAAAGGAGGGTAGTCTATTCTATTCTGCCGAATACCACACGGTTAATTTTTTTTTTTCTGTTAATTATTTCACTAAACCGGGACTAGAATTTACGTTCTCTGAACCATTTTTGCATGTGTGTAATATAATTGCAGGCGTGTCGGTAGCGGCCGCGGCCAAATATCCGCCTACCCCCGTCAGCTGGAGTCACTCATCCGGCTGGCGGAAGCGCACTCGCGGATGCGGCTCTCCTCAGTGGTAGAAATCATCGACGTCGACGAAGCGGCCAGGTAACGGACTGTTACCTAAGGATTAGGCGTTACTTTGATCCATAATACAAAAGTAATGATAAAATTATTTTGCTATAATCCGCTATACAGTAAATAGAAAATATATATAGTGCTAAATGTATAGTGGACTATCCGTTTTTTCATACACATTCGTAAAAACACATGCACAAACCTCCACCACTGCCACAAGCCTCGATGTGCATTATTTATTGCCGCGTACTATATCTGACTCAATTAGGCCTAATTTTGAATTCGGTCACTATAATGCTAAGCATGCAATATATCCATATGTAATTTTAAATACACCCAAAACTCGAAGAACCATTATTTATTGTTTCATGCTAGTCCGCGGCCCGAGTGAAACCTGCCATCCCCGGATCTTTAAAAGCTGTGATAAGAGAGTACTATACATATAAATCTTTCCTCTTTATAATATTAGTTTAGGTCCATAAGATATAAAAGTAATAATAAAATTATTTTGCTATAATCCGCGATACAGTAAATAGAAAATATTTATAGTGTTAAATGTATAGTGGACTATCCGTTTTTTCATACCCGATACGTGCAAGATTCGTAAAAACACATGCACAAACCTCCACCACTTCCACCACAATACACAAGCACTACACACGTTCACTATCACAAACTCAACAATCGTTTCGCCCCGCAACCGAAGCATCATCACTAGATAGACACACGACAAAATCGCAAAGGGCGCTTTGTCCACTATACATATAACACTATATATATTTTCTATTTACTGTATCGCGGATTATAGCATAATAATTTTTATTATTACTTTTGTATTATGGATGTCCGCAAAGTAACGGCTAATTCTATAATATATTTGATAATCATGTATGTAGTGATTAACAATTTATTATTTTGTAATTAACTCATTAGTATTTCTTTATACAGACTACACAGGGAAGCGTTGAAACAGTCCGCTACGGACCCGGCATCGGGTCGCATCGACGTGGGCATCCTCACCACCGGGCTGGGGGCGGCCGCCAGGAGGCGTCGGGCGGACCTGGTGAACGCGCTGAAGGAGCTCATCAAGCCCTATAACAAACCCCACACAATAACGCACGCCAAGCTGTTGCAAGAGATCAATACCAGCTCGCAACTTGTAAGTATGATTTATAGAAGCAGGCGTTACGTTGCGGAATTCCATATTACAGAAACTATAACAGAACTATTATTAATGTTGAGAGACCGGCTATACTCACGTCTTATTTTATCGGATGAGCCCGACTAGTTTCAAGCCCAGTTCCCGCCGCGATAACACCGCGTAAAGAGCTCATGAATAAGAGCCCCGTATGGGCTTGAAACTAGTCGGGCTCATCCGATAAAATAAGACATGAGTATAGCCGGTCTCTCAACATTAATAATGAATACCACTCACGATAGTTTAAATTCAAAAATATAACAGAACTAAATAATTTATAGAGTTAGGCGTTACTTTGCGGAGATCCATAATACAAAAGTAATAATAAAATTATTCTGCTATAATCCGCGATACAGTAAATAGAAAATATATATAGTGTTATATGTATAGTGGACAAAGCGCCCTTTGCGATTTTGTCGTGGAGTCTATCTCCTGATGATGCTTCGGTTGCGGGGCGAAACGATTGTTGAGTTTGTGATAGTGAACGTGTGTAGTGCTTGTGTATTGTGGTGGAAGTGGTGGAGATTTGTGCATGTGTTTTTACGAATCCTGCACGTATCGGGTACGAAAAAACGGATAGTCCACTATACATTTAACACTATAAATATTTTCTGTTTACTGTATCGCGGATTATAGCAAAATAATTTTATTATTACTTTTGTATATAACTTTATTTCAAGGTTTACAATGCTTACAATCGCAAATGTGTAATGGACAAAGTAGGGACCGACATAAGCTTACGGCTCCTGCTTTGCGCATTGCAAAAGTACGTAATGTCGTTTGTGGGTTTGGGCATAAGGTTCTATAATAAAATTCTGCAATCAATTTAAGCTTTGCCGCGATAAATTTTATCGCGGATTATAGCAAAATAATTTTACTATTACTTCTGTCTTATGGATCTCCGCAAAGTAACGGCTAATTCTATAAATTATTTAAGCTTTTAGCGATTTAAAAAGAGGCTGCTACAGAACAACACCTAGACAGCATAGAATGTTCCTAGCCTAGACACACTAGAATGTTCAATACTTTGACTGGCCCGTTGGCGCAGTGGGTAGTGACCCTGCCTTCAGCGCCGAGGGTCGCGGGTTCGATTCCCGCCGAGGGCCAACATATTTTATAAACAATTTTTTGGTTCTTCGAGCTTGAGTTTGTATTTGTGTTTAAGTATGTATTTAAAATTATATATGTAGTATATCTACCAGTTGTCCGTCACCCATAACACAAATATTAAGTTACTTACTTTGGGGTCGGATGACCGTGTGTGTAAGTGTCCCATATATTTATTTATTATTATTATAATACTGTTGAGGATTACTTAGATGATAAAAATTTATGGATATAGCTACTCCTCTACCCTGTGCAAGATAGCAATGACTAAATGTAACTAGTTATAAGAATTATATTTGAAAAGAGCAACCGCCGCGTTGCTTCGTGTCTTCTCTCGGTAGGAACAGCTTTCCGAAACAGCAGTAGAGTTGATTCAAAAGCACTTGTTAACAAGTTTACTTAAATAAAGAATATTTTGAATTTGAATATATATTTTTTGTTTCAGACGGTATCGCGGGATAATCTCGATGAAGCGTTACGCGACCTCCAGGATGAAGGGAAGGTGGTGATCGTCAGTCACACACATTTAAGGCTTTGTTAACATTCCAATATGTTAGGATTAAGTTTTATGAAGTACTAGCCTTCCAGCGACGCTGGCGCCACGTTGCTGTGGCTCAATCTGGTTCTGATTTCACCTCGAAACAAAACTGTCATTGACAGTTAGAAAAAAATATACTCCAATCGCCATCCAACAACAGAATTATCCGTTGGGTCAATCTAAAGGTAATCTGAAAATTTCATTAAAATCGGTCCACTCGTTTCGGGGTCTATAAGAAATATACATACTCTGATTTGTTTAAAATTGTAATGTTGTATACTAATTAAACAATAATGAGATATCTTGCCGCCTCTACGATACTATAATCAAGTCGACTGTATAAAATTTTATATAACTTTGTTAAATCTATACTTATTATAAAACAAAATTCCCAAAAGCTATCTGTATTAGGTATGTTACGGAGGTGGGTTTACCGGAACCGGAGATTTCATATTTGAATTATCGATGCCGAAGTCGGATTCGGAGTCGCAAGCGGAGGTTTCCACCTCTGTCTCTCTCATTATTAATTTAAAAATTGACCCGTAAACTGTTTTGCTATAATCCGCGATACAGTAAATAGAAAATATATATAGTGTTAAGTGTATAGTGGACTATCCGTATTTCATACCCGATACATGTAGGATTCGTAAAAACACATGCACAAACCTCCACCACTTCCACCACAATACACGAGCACTACACACGTTCACTATCACAAACTCAACAATCGTTTCGCCCCGCAACCGAAGCATAATCAGGAGATAGACTCCACGACAAAATCGTAAGGCGAGCGAGCAAAGCTTTGCGATTTTGTGGTGTGTGTATTGTGGTGGAAGTGGTGGAGGTTAGTGCATGTGTTTTTACGAATCCTACACGTATCGGGTATGAAAATACAGATAGTCCACTATTCATTTAACACTATATATATTTTCTATATACTGTATCGGCCGGTCGTTAAATACGTAGCCAAATCATGTTACAACATGTTAACATGTTGTGCCGACCCCACTTAGAGTGGGATAAGGGCAGGAGGATGATGAAGGAGGTTGTATTTGAAACATGTAACACAAAATTTTATGTCACCCATAACCATTTAGGAGTTCCCTCGTCTGAAGCCAATCCTGGCAGCATCAGGTCATGCTTATCATAAACATGCATTGTCATTGGGACTGGACTAGTATGTAAAATTTCAGCCCAATCGGACACCGGAAATAGGGTCAAATTTAACTTGCAAGATACCACCCTCACATATAGCATACAAGTTTTCAAAACACCTCTGTCAGTCACCCTTCTTATATGTTACAAACTAATTTTGTTTTTTTAGTTATTTAGTGTAAGAAGAATTAAAACCGTATTTTGTAAAATTATGTTTTGCTTATTAACTTCGACTTAGTTTATGGGAATATAAATTCTCACTTCTCAGTAAATAAAAAAGCAGTCTCTTCTAAATTATAAAACTAATGATGCATATCTTGTTATTAATTATACGATTTAATTAAATATTAACAGACATGAACATTTATATTTTGCAATAATATTGTACTTATTTTTATAACTACAAAATAGTTATAACTTTCAATAATTTATAGAAGTAGGCGTTACCTTGCGGAGATCCATTATATAAAGCGAATAAATAAGTAAATAATAAAATTATTTTGCTATAATCCGCGATAAAGTAAATAGAAAATATATATAATGCTAAATGTAGAGTGGACTATCTGTTCCGCCACCGACACCGTATTGTGGTAGAGGTATAAGTATTTAAAGAATCCTGCATGTATCGGGTATGAGAACGTATAGTCCACATATTATTATTAATAGCGGATTATAGCAAAATAATTTCATTGTTACTTTTGTATCATAACTTTCATTAAAATTATTGTGAATAGATACGTGAAACATACAAATCTTGCCAAATCCGTTTTCAGGGTTAAATAAATTAGCAGTTAAGGAAATGACGTATTGCAAATAAAACTCGCAATTTATTTAATAAATTATCTTTATTTACATAATAAGTAACTCACGTATAAAAACCTTAAGCTCAACAACAGACAACTATACATTGCTACAATACTTTAAAAAAATATTTAATTGTGCTTTAGCTAACAGCCCGATTATGAGAAAACAACAATATAATTGTATCACAGAGTGTAATGGAAAGATGGGTTAAGTTAAGGTTAGTTACATTATGGAGCATAGTTTTATTTGGGACATAGGTACCTGGCTTAGGCAGATGATTTGTCTTATTCCACATTCAACTGAATCCTTGATGCTTTTTTGTGGACCCGAGCAATCTCAAGCTCTATTCTTTAAGCTTCTTTGATAATTCTTGTTATTTTTAATTTTTGATTGTGTTCAAGAAAGCCGATCAATGTTCTGTCCATATCCCGTTGCATGAATCTGGTCTTTTAAGTAATTATTTATACCGAGCGATGAATGTCAAGTCAGTAGCTATAGTTTGTAGATTATAATCCAGGAATATAATAAAAAAAGAGTTAATGTTGGTAAAAAGCTATTTCTAAAGACACAACAGGACACCTGTCAGAATGTTACTTGTAGGAAACTAGTAAAACAAAATCTCTACTTGGCAAAAATTGGTTGTGATAAAAAAATCTAGACAACATTGATCTTTAGAAACAGTTTGAAAATATTAGATAGAAAATAGTGTAGAAAGACAATTAATAAAAATGTGGGTATATTAGGAACTTTTATTACAGAATACGCAATATTTATTGTTTAAAAATCCATATACTAAATGTAAAATACTGAACTATACGTATTTTTTTTTCTTTTCTAACGTGAATGTAACTGGCACAAGCTGAAAAACAAAGTTTGAAAAGAAAAAAATTGCTCAAAACAACATTTTTTCTTGAGTCTAAAGGTCTAAAGTAAAAGGTAAAAGGTCTAAAGGTGTACATGCAACATGTACCATGTCCTACTAAGTACAGTCTTGAAATATTTAGATAAGCAACGCTAACTAGGGATCGTGATATGACTTATTTGCATGTAGAAGGAATATCAGAATAACTCTCCTTTGTCAATGTCAAAGGCCTTCATTTACGTAAACTTAGCGAATACATAGTGACCTATTATTACTGCTTTGACTTTAGGTCATAAATATTAAAATCAGGGAAATAATAAAATCAGCTTTGGATTTAAATTAGCAACATGTACAAGTATAAGTAAGAAAAATATATACTGCTATCCAAAATGCTTTTGAAATGATATCAGTAATAAGTTAAAGTAATGGTACTTTGCGAAATATTGAGAGTAGAATAAGGTAGTATAGGATCTGATAGCGATAGAGTAACTTGTCTAAAGGTTCTTGCTGTGACCGGATCATGTCCCAATCCATGGTCCGACCAGACATGACAGAGAACTGGTGATACGAATGTGAAGGCATCTAGCTACCACGTGAAAGTATGACCGACGGCCAACCAAAAATGCCAAAGCTATGGGCCCGTGAATCTTTGAGGTCACATTTCAATTTATCCGCATTTTAGAAAATAATTATAACTTCTTTCATGTGATGGCGCAGAAACCTAACTCTATGACGTTACCTAACATAAGCCGAATTGACTATTGTTAGGGTCGAATCCTGATCATCCTGAAAAAATAGTCTAATTTTTCGTTCCAATATTTTTTTTAATTTAACACAAAAATTAATAAAGTACGTCGAAATGTAGGTTCTAAAGAACGCGACTACGTGCGAGAGTACGCTTACACGTACCTATTCGTGCGTACTTCAAATAACTTTGTTAACAAAAAATACTATTTATGGCTGCCTTTTTCGTAATCAGTCATAATAAATGAAAGGATGTTTATTGCAAATATTGAGTACTTCCTGTATACTTTACAACTTAGTACGCACATTAGCGGTATTTAAAATAAGTTCATACCTTACCTATACGTAATCAAGACGTGTGCGTTTGGTTTATGGTTGTCATTGGTATGTGGTTTTCTATGGTGTTGGTGTGGGGTTTCCTGCGAGGTTAGTGGTGTTCTCGGTCGGGCTTGTGGAGCTCTCCGGGGGAGGGTTGGTTTTCTCTGTCGGGATTGTGTCACTCTCCGTGGGTTGGGTGGTGTTCTCTGTCGAGGTTTTGGAACTCTCCGTGGCGTTAGTGTTGGTTTCTGTCGCGGTTGTTGAGGTCCTGGGTTCATTGTCCGCTCGAGTGCACGCCTCTAGCACGTACTTGTTGAACTGCTCCGGCTTATCGACGTACAAGTGATGACCGGCGCCATTGATGACCTGCGAGTTATTAAATTTATTCTTATCTCAGTACATGCTTATGGAACCTATGGCCAACAGTGGACAAAAAACAGGTTGTTGATGATGATGATTTCAGAACAAACCGTACACGCACTCACAAGCAAGTCAAAGAAATAAATAAATTGTAGTATTTATTTTATTTTTCCTTTTTGTTAATTATAGAATTAGGATGGTGATATACCGCACGCTTATTATTAAAGTGACCTAATTCAAAAGAGTTGTTATGTGGCAAATAGCAATATAGCGTAGTGTAGCTCCTACCAACTCGTGAGGGCTAAACAGATCCATAACTTGGAAGAGCAAGAAAACACTAGCTTTTTAATAGTTTGTAGACTGATGTCATAGATGAGAAATAAAAATTACAGTGTATCTAACTCAAGCCTAATTTTGAATTCAGTCACTTTAACACTGCGTGCAATATAATCCTATGTAATTTTAAGTACACCCAAAAGTCGAAGAACATATATTTGAACAAGAAATAATTGCCCTGTGCGCGAGTCGAACCCGCTATTCCCGGATCTGTGAAAGCTGTGATAGCCAAGCGCTAAGAACGACGCGGAACAATGCATTTTTCTGTTAAAACTTAAGTGTCTAATTTGTATTTGCAAGTGAACACACTTTTCCGTCAAGGAAAACATCGTGAGGAAACCTGCATATCTCTAGAGTATCTATCTGTATCGTAACAATCCGCGGAGCAGCGTGGAAGGTCTTAGCTCCAACCCTTCTCCCTAAAAAAGAGTGAGGAGGGGAAAGTCCAGAAGTGGGATAGTAGCAGGCCGTTACTTTACATTTTTTACAGTACTTCTATTTCATTCCATCTCTTGAGAATTCAGCAGATTTGTGTCACCTTCCAATCTGCAGAGCAGCGTGGTCGGCTTCCCTGAAAATCTTAGTCCCTAAAAATGAGAGGACGGCTACGTCCAGAAGTGGGATAGTAGCAGGCCGTTACTTTACATTTTTTCAGTTCGTACATTTCCTTCCATTACTAGAGAATTCTGGGGATATGTGTAACTTACCAATCTGCAGAGCAGGGTAGTAGTAGGTCATAGGTCGAACCTGTCTCCCTAAAAAGGCGTGAGGAGGGGAACGTCCAGAAGTGGGATAGTAGCAGGCCGTTACTTTACATTGTTTACAGTACGTCTATTTCCTTCCATCTAAAGAGCATTCTGTGGATATGTGTAACCTACCAATCCCCGGAGCAGCATGGTCGGTCTTAGCTTCAACCCTTCTCCCAGAAGTGGGATAGCAGGCTGTTATTTTACATTAATCACAGTATCCCTATTTCCGTCGTACCTGTACGTATGTCTTGGAGGCGGTCCTGTGCTCGGTGAGCAGCTGCGCGGTACTGCGGTCGAGCCACGTGCGGGAACCGTACAGTACGGTGATGGGCAGCGAGGGATCCAGCTGGTTGATGCGACGGACCATCGGGTTCTTGGCCCAGGCGAACACATCCATCAGCGTGTGGAAGGCGCTCTCGCCGCTACAACGTACAGGATAGCACATGCTTTATTTATTTTTCCCACAAACTTATCTACGGTATCTATTTTGGCTGACCCAAAATCAGTTGGCACAGGAATATATAATTAAAACAAAAAGAACTACTACACTTATAAAAAACATATATATGGAGAGCATAGTAAATAAAATAATATATGTTGATGACATCATTATTTGCCAATAGTGTACTGTAAACGGACAACTACTCAATGCAAACGCATCGACAGCGACGACTTAGGCGGATTTTATAGATATATATATTGAATGTACAATAAATAGATTAATAAAGAGTATGTAATATATAAATATTAATATATAAATAATAATCAATATTTCTAAAAATGGAAATAATCAAGTGTCATTTCTCTGGTTTTTGTGTATTGGCAACGTTGTAATCACGTGACCGGTATCAGGGTTATAAAACTCGACGGTTATTAGACGCTTATGCGGCTAGGTCGTTTTATCTCTTGGAGTTGTGCTGTAAAGCTTGACTTGGGTAGTGACCCTGCCTTCAGCTCTGCGGGTCGCGGGTTCGATTCCCGCCGAGGGCCAACATTTTCTATAAACAATTTGTTGGTTCTTCGAGCCTGGGTGTATATTTGTGTTGATGTATTTAAAACGTTGATGTATTATGTAGTATATTTACCAGTTGTCCGTCAGACCATAACACAAGTATTAAGTTACTTACTTTGGGGACGGACGACCATGTGTGTAATTGTGCCATATACTTGTCCCATATATTTATTTTGTTAAATCTAAGTCATCATCCTCCTGCCCTTTTCCCAGAATCAGCTTAGCGTTTCAATTCGGAAACGTTGCCAGCATTTTTGGGACCTTTCCACTTGGACGCGATTTGTATAGTATTAGCTTGTACGTTATTTGACACAGATATAACATGTATATTTTAGTTGTAAATAAATAAATAAATTCATCGTTCTCCTGCCTTTATCCCACTCTAAGTGGTATATGCACAACATGCTACAAACATGATGTTACATGATTTTGCTACGTATTTTCGACCGGCCGCCTGCCTGACGTCAACTTCCCTTAGTTGTATTTTACGACACCTCGGTAAGAAAGATGGCACTCTATTCTACTCAGCTGAATACCACACGGTGGGTCGACTTATCTTAGTCCCCTTTTACGACACCTCGGTAAGAAAGATGGCACTCTATTCTACTCAGCTGAATACCACACGGTGGGTCTACTTATCTTAGTCCCCTTTTATGAGACCTCGGTAAGAAAGATGGTGGTATACTCTGCCGGATAGCACACGGCATTTCCAAAATAAAGATAAAAAATAAAATAACATCGTGCGGTAGTGTAGTACATGGGCCACGTGACTACGTCGGAAATTTAGCACTACAGCTTTGCATCCCGAATCAAAAACCGTTAGGAAGACCCAGAATAAGACGTAAATAAGTAGTGCTGAAGGATAAGAGTGTATGCACAGTTACCGACGATGATGTCCATGAGCGAGCTGTTAGACCGTCCAGTTTGGTTTATATATAAACAAAAACACAAACTGAACTTATTAACTTTAATTTCATAATAAAACAAAAATATTATACTTTTATTTAATCTAAACACTACTGGTATTTGGACTACTTTTGCGCGAAACCCTTGTAGCGGGTTGGAGCCGGAGTATATGGTCACTAGTCTATTGCTGAAGCCAGCCGGCATCAGGAACCGGCTCCGTAGCTGGGCAACAAGGCGATCACAAGAACTGGACGAATTTTGAAGATGTATTGATTTTATAGGCCTATATTGCCGATCGACACTTTATATTGACCTCAATTGGGAAACAATAAGTCAGCAATATATGCCCATGTTGAATAGGGTTGTAACAGAGCCTAGTGGAAGGCTGACCCTACCACCACGTGGGATGCATAGCTGCGAAGAGAGAGCGTACTGCGTAGTACCGGTGCCGGGGCTTAGAATACGGCATCGGCCGCTTCCCCTGCCTGTGGTAAGAGTCCACTAATGGGGAAAACCGACTGGTGGCGGTATAACCATCCTTAATAGCGTAACCCAAATAAAGGCCGGTGACGGGCAGCAGCGCCACCGATACAAAAAAGTTACGCCACTGCGGTCGCCAACCCGCATGCCCAGCGTGGCGATTGTGGCATATTACAAAATTGAAGATTATTTGGATGATAAGAAAGCCAGGATTTGAAAATCCTTTCAGCTTCATACAAGACAGCGGTTTAATAATGTATAATTGAAAATATTCAAAAGATTGACCGCCGAGTTTCTTGCTGGTTCTTCTCGGTAAGAGCAACATTCCGAACCAGTTGTAGCTTCATTAATCATATTGATGCTTGACGATTCAAAAGTGCCTGAAATGGTTTATTTGAATAAAGATTATTTTGATTTGATTTGATTTGATGGGCATAAACCTCCGAGGAATGAGCCACAATAAAAGCCAAAGGCCCCCAGTTCCCGGTCGCCCTGCTATTCCTGGCCAAGGCGGCGGCCATGGTAATTTAGGGCTAAGTGGCGAATTATCGGAGAGGCCTATGTCCAGCAGTGGACTGATGTAGGCTGATGATGATGACTGCGTAGTACCTGGGCGTCTGCGCGTTGCACTGGTAGATGTAGTCGGGGATGGCCTGGTCGGCGGCGGGCACGAGGCCGGCGTACTTGCGCGCGATGTCGGGCCGCACCTTGCCCACCAGCCAGCGGCCGGCCGGGCCCGCGGCGCGCACGGCCCACAGCGGGTTGAGCGGCTGCACGGCCGTGGCCACGGCGCGCACCCACAGCGACACCTGGTACTTCTCGTACACGTCGCTCGGCTTCTCCAGGAAGCCCCACGGGTCGGCCAGCACCAGGTGCCGGACTCTGTTAGGACGGCGCCCTCGCGTTATGTCGTTGCGAACATGCGAAAAGAGCTCGTGATTCACATGTCATAGAGCTCAAATTGGAAGGGGGCAGCTTACTAACATGCAAAAAGAGTTCGTGAACTATGTCATAGTGTTCAAATTGGAAGGCGGCAGCTTACTAACATGCAAAAAGAGTTCGTGAACTATGTCATAGTGTTCAAATTGGAAGGCGGCAGCTTACTAACATGCAAAAAGAGTTCGTGAACTATGTCATAGTGTTCAAATTGGAACGGGCCAGTTTACAAACATACAAAGAATTCGTGAACTATGTCATAGTGTTCAAATTTAAAAGGTGCAGGTTACAAACATACAAAAAGAGTTCGTAAATTATAAGCCAAAAAGTTCAAATTGGAAGGGGGCAGTTTACGAACATGCAAAAAGAGTTCGTAAACTAAATGTCATAAAGTTCAAATTGGAAGGGGGCAGTTTACGAACATGCAAAAAGAGTTCGTAAACTAAATGTCATAAAGATCAAATTGGAAGGGGGCAGCTTACTAACATGCAAAAAGAGTTCGTAAACTATATGGCAAAAAGTTCAAATTGGAAGGGGCCAGTTTACAAACATACAAAGAATTCGTGAACTATTTCACAGTGTTCAAATTTAAAAGGTGCAGGTTACAAACATACAAAAAGAGTTCGTAAACTATATGCCATAAAGTTCAAATTGGAAGGGGACAGTTAACGAACATGCAAAAAGAGTTTGTAAACTAAATGTCATAAAGTTCAAATTGGACGGGGCATACCCGTTACATGCAGGATTCGTAAAAACACATGCACAAACCTCCACCGCTGCCACCACAATACAAAAGCACTACACACGGTATTATTACTTTTGTATTATGGATCTCCGCAAAGTAACGCCTAATTCTATAAATAGTTTTATTAATTGTTAATGATTATAATACTCAATTTTTATACATAACTAGAGAACCAAGCTGGTTTCGCCCGCGTGTAAATGAGTGTTTGTGTATTGTTACTTGATTTGATGGTAACTAATATTGAGACACGAATATTTGTATACAAGATAATATATATGTATATATGATGTATACGTATACGTGGAGCGAAATAAGTTTAAATACAGACGAGTGGTCTAAAGCACGCTCGTTTTATTATCTTCTTAAAGAAACCGCTCATGATTTATATTACCTTGGATAGATATGAATGATAGGAACCTCGGGGTGCGCGTGGTGGCTTGTCCTGCATGTGTAAGGTTCGTAAATTTTGCCTGCTTCATACACATTAGCTTTGCATGCATTCGCTTAACCCGTGCGGATTATAGCGCGGTAGTTCTGTTATAGTGCCTGAAACCGGTCATCTTTATACCAGTCGCAGTATATCTGGCTTACCTTTCGGGGTATTTGAGCGCGTAAGCGGTGGCGATGAATCCGCCGAGGCTGTGTCCCAGCAGGATGAACTCCTTCAGCTTGACTTCCCGCCGCCACTCCTCCACCGACTCCACCCACTGCGCCTCCACCTTGGCCGCGTCCGTCGAGAACTTCGGTCGGGAGCTGCGCCCGAAACCTGGCGACATCGAATTATAATGTTTAAAGCCTTATAATATTGTTACGTACCTGTATGGATTCGTGGATTTGGATGAAAATACCTGGTTTTCGATAAAAACACTTTATTCAACTCTTTACTACAAACTTAGTACTTACGGTCTCTATACAGTTCGTTGTCCAATAAAAATGCCAAGGTCACTAATAATTCACTTTTAATTTCGCTTGTTTATTCGCTCTTGATCGCTATTCGCAAACAGAATGTCGAGGCGCACGATACGTCTGCTTATATAGCGAAGGAACCGATTTAGAGAACATTCGATAGATCTTGAAACGATCGTAAACATGTTTGCCCATAAACATGTTTTGATCACGTCGAATATTCCAGAGAATTAGCGTTAAGTGAATTTGAACACTATGAAATATAGTTTACAAACCCTTATTGCATGTTCGGAAACTGCCTCGTTCAATTTGACCTTTATGACATATGCATTACGAACTCTTTTCGCATGTTCGAATTCTATGACATACGCATTACGAACTCTTCGCATGTTCATAACAATATATTTATTTTACTCCGCCATTTGAGTGTCCATAATTGTGCACTTTGTGCAAGTTCAGAAAGCTTGATAAATATGCATGATTTTTCATACATTTCTTTTTATGATGTCCTTCTCACTAATAAGTATAGTACCCGGCAATAAATAATGCACATGCTTCATAGAGCATTGTCTCTGTCGCACAGACTGACGAACCCGTGCGAAACGTCACATACTAACTGAGTGACAGTGACAGCGCTCTACGGAACCGAACGGGTCGGCTGTTTCGTTCTCAACATCGATGTGCATTATTTAATGCCGGGTACTATAGTAGCGTCTATAATGATCCAGGTCTGAATAGGATAACGCATAATTGAGGGTATTTATTGCAAAGTGTACAGTTGAAGTCGCAGTTATCAATAGTACCTAATAAATCTATGGCATAGACAGGGCGCGTAGCGGCCAACGCGTCCAGGTTAGGGCACCACAGAGCGACCCCCGCTGCCATACCGTGCAGCAACACCAGAGGGGTCTTAGTGGACTCGTCGTTCAGCGAGATGGTCCATATCTTATCGCACTGCCCAACCACGGAACCTATATCGACGTAGAAACGCTTATATGCAGTCTTAACGCCTGGGAACAAAAATAACATGTACAGTGACTCCCATAAATATTCTAATTAAATGTTCGAATAAATCGCTCAGTACAGCGACACCTGTGGAGGCATGGGGTTGGTTTTTTTTTCTAGTTATAAGAAATTTATCACGGTCAATAATAATATATATATATCTCAAAATAAATCCATATCTGCCGTTGTAAAAAATTATAACGGAATGAATAGAAGGGTATTTTTATCCATGATAGTTTCATAAAAACTATATTGGCAACACCTGTGGTGGAAATGCAGCCCCAAACCATCACACTGCCTCCGCTGTGTTTTACTGTTCCTCTCGTATTTTGAAGGTATTAATTATTTTGCCCTTATCCCACTCGAAATGGGGTCGGCACAATATGTTTTAAACATATCGCCCCATCCGAAGAATAGAGTTAGCTGTTCCGTGTATGAGATATAAAACATGTTACTTTATTCTTCGGATGGGGCGATATTATTACATATATTGGCTAGTTATTTTACGTCCGCCGCCTGCCTAATGTCAACTTACCTTAGTCGCCTTTTACGACACCTTGGTAAGAAATGAGGCCGGTCTATTCTACTCAGCCAGATACCACATGGCGGGTCGACTTACGTTAGTCGACCCGCCGTTAGTGGTATGGTCGGTAACACCATGGGCAAAACAAACATCAAAAAATCTAGTTTTTCGGAAACAGAAAAAACAATGCGTAATTGAGAGTAGTTAACTAAGGTAGATAGAAAAGCTGTGATAGCCTAGCGGTGAGACCGTGCGGCTCTTTCTAGTGGAACACGAGTTCAAACCCGGGCAGGCACCAATGAGTTTTTCTGTTAAAACTCATGTGTCTAATTGGTAATTGCAATTTATAACACGCTTTTCGGTAAAGGAACACATCGTGAGGAAACCTGCATATCTCTAGAGAATTCTGGAGATATGTGTAACCTACCAACCCACATTGGAGCAGCGTGGTAGGTCTTAGCTCTAACCCTTCTCTCCAGAAACGGAGAGAGGAGGCCTATTCCCAGCAGTGGGATTGTAACAGGCCGCTACTGTAACTAAGGTAGAACCGAACGAAGTAGTCGGTAAATACAAATAAAAAATAACTTAGTTTAATTATAATCAAATAATGTATATCGCGGATTATAGCAAAATAATTTTATTATTACTTTCGTATTATGGATCTCCACAAAGTAACTCCTAATTCTATAAATCATATATAGACGGTGAGCATGAACGTATAGGCTAAACTCTACATTAAATTGACCAAATTACATCGCGTCGCTGGCCAAAATATTTGGTCCAAACAACAGTGCACACATTTGAACAACACCCAACTACTCTATCGCGAATTATAGCAAAATAATTTTATCATTACAATCAATTTTCAAGAGTAGGTACGAACAATGTCCAAAAAGCAACGTTCTTCATACAAGTATACGTTTAACAAAGATAAAAAAGTTTACAACTGAGCGACTCTTATAACGAGCAATGACTCAAGGTCGCTTGCATTATCATCAAAGACTTCACAAAACACGTCAATGCAAAGATTATAAAAATATTGCCAATTCATACTCAGTGTAATGTAGTTTTTTACAATTGATTTTTTTTTCGAACTGACTATGCTGTTAGCCCTAATGACATTTACGGCGTCACCGGGCGGGACGGGCGAGCGCAGAAGCATCGCCGAGGTTGCGAAATGCAGAAAGTAAAGCGCAGAAGCTCTGCTTAAGTCAGGGGAACGTCGTCCTGAGGGTGCCTTCTGTGAGGCTGTTTTAGAATTGAATGCATAAAAGTCTAAAGGACCTAAGTGAAAATTTATTTGCACTTGAATTGTTTAGAATATTGCTAGGCTTGGCACATAGATCGTGTTTATATATAAACTTATTATAAAACATAGTTCCCAAAAGCAGTCTGTCATGTGATCGATTTTCTCAAAATCTAGCTGAATGGAACTGAATTGATTTTGGTACGGTTTTTACTAAAAGGTAGTGCAATTATTCCGCAATTATTACCCAATGTAGTTGGGTGACCGGGTATTTATTTAGAAGATATAAAAAAGATGAAACTTGAAAATAGGAAAAAATAATTCGGCAGGTGGGGCTCGACCCGATGTATTTTCACTTCTCTAGACCGCCCGTTGCCCAATTGAAGCTGAACTACCATGATTTTACAAAAGACAGCGTAATTAACCTTTGTAGACCTTTTATATTTTAGCAGAAAATTTTCCTGAAAAGAGGGTTAAAACGACATTTTTTTGATCGCTTTATCAAATTCAAATTCAAAATATTCTTTATTACTTGAATAACGAATATTTTGAATTTGAATTTAAACTTGTAAAAAAGTGCTTTTGAATCGTCAACTTTACTCGGCATAAAACTCGGCGGTTGCTCTTTTAAAAATATAAATCTTAAAACTAATTACATTTAGTTATTACTGTCTTGTACAGGGTAGAAGTGTACCTATATCCACACATCCTTATCATCTAAGTAATCTTCAACAGTATAGTAGGCTTTCTGTATCATCAATCATCGCCCCCAAAACCCCCTTCATACTGAATTACATGAAAATCGTTCGAGCTGTTTCCGAAATTAGATTATAGATATAAAATTAGCTCATTAAAAATTTAAGATTTATTGAAGAGGTCGCAAAAAAGGTTTTGTTCGGTATAAACTCAAAATTTACTGAACAGTTTTCAGTTTGCACCAATAGTGAGAGTGATTTATTAGGAATGTGTAGGTAGGTTAACAATTTGTTAATAGCATTAAATATGTTGATAATAGCTGCAAATTTCGGACAAAATATAGAATGAAAAATCCAGTTTTTTCATTGGAAGCGAAAATGGTACTCTGGCATTTTAAATGAATGTAAACGAAGTATACTTTATTATTTATATGTCACACTTGGTCATTTATATATCTTTCCTTATATGAATATATCAATTTTAAATTTTAGTGATAGAAATATATCACACGCTTAGAATAAGAGTGACCTAATTTAAAATTATGCTTAATTGATTCAGATACATTGTAATTCTTAATTCAATGCCATCTAAAAGGTTGTAAAAAAAACTAGTCTGCTGGAAGCTTTAGTCACGTACGACTCGTAAACCAGCACAAATAAAAATACTATAAAAAAGTCCGCGATAACACGTCTCTAATTCTTATGATTATCTCACAATATCTAGCTTGTATCTTATGTAACACACTGATATTCACGCGGGCGGGCACAGCTAGTTCATACTTCATAGTAATATTGTTTTTTGGCACTTGAGCCTTTTAGACTTACAACCCTTTCATTACAGTTACTTTGCGATGTTTCATTACAGAACATTATTGATATATTTTTCTATAATCCGCAATTCATCACGTGAAGAGCAAAATAATATTACAATTAATTTTTAGTTTTATACAGGAGTTATGATTGATTATTTTGCTAACTTATGTACTATGGAATACCGCAAAGTAACGTCTGCTTCGATAAATTATTTTAAGTATAAAGATATTTAAAATAAAAGTAAAGTAACGGCTTGTTACAATCCCACTGCTAGGAATAGGCCTCCTCTCTCCATTTCTGGAGACGAGGGTTGGAGCTAAGACTTACCACGCTGCTCCAATGTGGATTGGTAGGTTACACATATCTCCAGAATTCTCAGGAGATATGCAGGTTTCCTCGCAATGTTTTCCTTCACCGAAAAGCGTGTGATTATTTGCAATTATCAATTAGACACATGAGTTTTAGAAAAACTCATTGGTGCCTGCCCGGGTTTGAACTCGTCTTCCTCTCGAAAGAGTCGCACGGTCTCACCGCTGGGCTAGCGCAGCTCAAAAGAGTTTAATGTGAATTAAAAACATTTTGTCCTTTCTGGATGTATCATATCAACGTGATTACGGCAAAATTGTTGAATTGCAACACCATTTTTTTAGCAACTTTGGTTTATAATATCAGCATAATATTATTTATAGCTACACAATTAATATTCTTATTTTTTTGGCTTGCCGTGTGGTATCCGGCAGAATAGAATAGACCACCCTCCTTTTACCGAGGTGTCATAAGATACGAATAAGGAAGTGCCGTGTGGATTCCGGCTGCGTAGAATAGACCACCCTCTTTTCTTACCGAGGTGTCGTAAGAGGCGACTAAGGTAAGTTGACATCAGGCAGGCGGCCGGTCGTAAAATACGTAGCCAAATCACGTGACAACATGTTTGTAACACGTTGTGCCGACCCACTTAGGATAGGATAAGGGCAGGAGAATGATGAATGATGATTTTTTTGGCTTAGAGCTGTTAGGCATATAATTCGTGTTGACTCATGTTACATGGTCTTTGTAACACAAAAAGCGTTCACAGCGTCGTCATTGTGTTTAATTTACCAAGTGCCAGTCCAATTTTTGTTCCCCCCCCCCTCCACCCTGCTGTTAGATGTGCCGTAATTATGTACCGCAATATCGACCCAACTTGGAGCCGGAAATGTCCCCTACATTAAGCCGATAAATATTCTTCACATTCTTATTTTAATTTATTATTACTATAGTTTATTACTATTTAAATTCAAATTCAACATTTTGTTTATTCAAGTAAACTTGTAAACAAGTGCTTTTGAATCGTCAACATCTACTGCTGGTTCGGAAAGCTGTTCCTACCGAGAAGCGCCAGCAAGAAACCTTGCGAAACTCTTTTCAAAATATAATTCTTATTACTAGTTACAATTTAAAAAAATATATATTTTTGTGTACAAAAATTGAATTGAATAAAGCAAATGTAAGAATATCTACTTCCTTAAATTTCTCACGCAGGCAATAACGCGGACTTAAACTGTAAATGCCACGTATGGGTCTTATATGTAATACAAAAAATAAAACCCGCGCACTAACCCCGTTACAATATTCCATAAGACATAATGCCATAGAAGAAGCAAAATAAACAAGTTTTGCTGTTGCAACGTCTATATACAGTCTTATCTTTCGGACACCGAAGGCTGCTGAACTGAGTATTAATTATAATTTCTCTTATATTACGCCTCTTGACATATTTATTACTAGGTTTTTCCCGCGGCTTCGCTCGCGTGGAATTCGGTCTGCCACATTAAGATTTGTGACACATCATTTTAGATTTAAATACTTTTTTTACTTAATATAAAAAAAAATATATTTATTTAGTTACTCGTACATCCAAAATTTAAGATGTTTCAAAACAAAAGGATTGCATACAATTTTCGCGCGCCGCGCATATTAGACACTCTATAGCGCTCCATTTAAGTCAATCATATCGTGATAACTTTTAAACTATTCGGCCAAATTACTTAAAGTAAAAGACAAAGTTTATCTACATGAAATACTGAAAGCGACAAATGTATTGATTTTTATAGGAATTTGATAAATATACTAAAATATGCATTGTAAAATAGTATCTAATTTAATGAACTTTATGATTCACGATTTTGGTCATAGTGGCTTCACATAAAATGTAGATATATGCTGTCACGGACTTTTATTTAGAACTATTCAAGACAAACAATACTACGTTACATCATCTTTGTGTAACTTGAATGGTTTAGGCAGCGTTCGCCAAGATAGCTCTCAGAGGCCATTTTTTTTCGACTTTATTGACATGTATCGTTATATTACATAAAATTATTACAAATTGTGGCCTATATGTTATTCTGATGTATGACCTATATAACTGTAAAGTTTTAACCAAATCCCTCCAGTAGTTTTCTCGTGAAAGAGTAACAAACATCCATCTCTACTCACAAACTTTCGCATTTATAATATTAGTAGGAAAAGTAGGATAGGATAGTAGGATAATATGTTTAAAGGTAAATTTCTACCTATGTTAGGTATTATAAACGCCGGATCGAAGTTCCCAGGCATGGAATATTAAACTATAGGTGTCGTATAGTCTCGGAAAGCAAGTACTCTACCTTCAAGTTATTTATGTACTAATTATTCGCTAGTAATGATATAAGGTTGAATACAAACTTACATGACAGTATTTTCTGTTCGATATTACGTAACATAACATCTGACTGGCGACTCCAGCTGAACCAACCGCCGGTCCAACTGCAAATTGAAATTCAAGTTCATTGAAGTCCAAATTAAAAATTTAAAACTATTTTTTCCACATTTTAGCGCGATTGTTAAAAAGAAAAACAAGCATTTTATCTTATTTATATAATTTATTGTATTGCCACCGGTTCTTGATAAGTGTACACGGTTTGCAATAAATCTGTCCGCGCAAAGTGAGTCATGATTGTGGTCAAAAGAGTTAGTCTCTTACAGAGAAAGATACATACAATATACAGGTGAAATTAATATAGCATGTAAAAAGCCATTTATTACAAAAAATATATACATATTTATGCCACAGTCACAAAATTATTGTATATAGAACTGTGTGTATATCTATATAACATAATACAAATTTAGAATGGTGTAGATCTCTACACTATTCTAAATTTGTATACCATTCTACAATCTTTGCAATTTTGTCATGGAGTCTATCTCCTGATGATGGTTCAGTGATGGGATGAAAGTATTATTGATATATTGGTAGTGAATGTATGCATTGCTAGTGTATTGTGGTAGTGGTGTGATTTGTATAGTGTTGTATAGCTTTTACGAATCCTGCAAGTGGAAGGTATGAAAACAAATAGCACACTACAAATAATGTCTAATGTTATACTTTAGTCTAGAATCTTCTCAAATATGGTAATCAAATAGGTAGGAGTAGGTGTATAAGGTATTCAACATAACCAATCCTACCCCTCAAGAAAAATAGTATCTTTTTAGAATTAAAAATACAGTATAAACAAATATGTGTGGCATAATGTAAATAAACATAACACAATCATGCAGAATACAAAAAATAGCAGAGGTTGTAAACAAAACACTAAAAATTAATTAGCAAACATAATTAAAAACACCATCACAACATTCATTAGCAAAAAGGGACCGATGAATCTTACATCCACACAAGAGTTAAGACATTCCCAATCCATGTCCCGCTTAGAATGCTGAAAAAAAGAGTGGGGATGCAATTTGTGTTGTCTTGATTAAACTGAGCGAACTATGACCACATAATGCCACACCACATAACTCTGATATCAAGTAATTTAATAAACGCATAAGTCTTGGCACAAGACTGACTTAACGCTATAAGGCAAGCGCCTGCTACCATCTCGCTTGATGGAAAACAAAAGATGCAGCCTAAAGTGCTCACCTCACCTACATTAGTTTGTATCATTATTGCATTATTTTGTAACCTCATTAAAAACCTTCATAACAGTATCATGCCTTCACTAGTATACTCAAACACATGCACTGACTGAATTAACGCTATAAGGCAAGCGCCTGCTACCATCTCACTTGATGGAAAACAAAAGATGCAGCCTAAAGTGCTCACCTCACCTACATTAGTTTGTATCATTATTACATTATTTTGTAACCTCATTAAAAATCTTCATAACAGTATCATGCCTCCACTAGTATAATCAAACAAATGCACAAAAAAACCAATCCTTAAACAATATGTATGACTGTTACTTGCTACTTAATTATTAATATTTTATGTAATACAATAAAGTCATTTTCCTGACAAAACTTCACACTTTGCTTAATCCAGGAACTAAAACATGTACGATTTGACCCAGCATTAAGACATAAATTTGTAACATAAATGACAGTATCTATTTAGTTAGGATTATTAACAGTATCAGCACACCTAAGTATACCTCACCACACAGTCTAAATATTATCATAATTCTCATGTCATTGCATGATTTGGCTAGTTATTTTACGACCGTCCGCCGGCCAAATGTCAACTTACCTTAGTCATATTTTACATAACCTCAGTAAGAAATGAGGATGTTCTATTCTACTCACACAACAGTAAACCTAAGTATCAATGAAACTCATTATTTGTTAAGTCTTGCCATGATTGCTACACTACTTTTTATACATTCTTCCCTTTAGACAATAAGATTTACATTGTGTTACATTTATTACCCTCATTAAAATTGATTACAATATACTAAACATTGTTATATACATGCAAAAAAACTTTAGTCATGCTAAAATAGGAATAACTTGCTTGTCGAATCCCATTTGTATCTTCTATTCATAAAATATATTACATATATCTGTGAAGCACAAAAAATAAAACTTATATTTAACAAAAAGTATGAAGTACTTTTGGTTTACATTATATTGAGTATTATGAAATCTTACAAAACAATGTTGCTAATATAAGGAAACTACTTAAAAACAAAAAGTTATTCAAACTCTTATTCTCAATGTAAATCCTTACACCTGGCAATTTTTACTGTTAACTAACATAATACATATTTTGTATGTCATAAATAGAAAGTGGTGGCAAGTATTTGTACATTTTATTAGAGTGTTTAAAAACTTTTGTAAAAACATTATACTGTGACTAAAGTTATGTGTTAAACCATTTTAGATTAGTATTGATAAAAAGAGTGTTAAACTATTTTAATAAAATTTAGAAATGACCAGAAGCATATGAAATAGTGGAAACAATTAAGGTACAAGCCAGAATACTCAATAAAAAAATATATTTATTTATCTTAACGACAAATAAATAAGCACTAAAACGTAATACCTTCAAATATTTTTAAACGAGACTGATAAAGGCATTATAGGTGAATTTATTGAATTGAACCTACAAGTGAGCGTAAGCGTAATTAAAATAATACAGTGAAAAAGATAGACAACAATATTTATTGAAATTGCGCAATACAATATTGCAGTGAAATATATAACTTTAAATAAGATAAAATTGTGAGTTATTGAATATTTTACCTGGATCGTGTCGTGTCTGTAGTTAATTCACTTTCCATCTGTATGTTTAGTATAAAATGAAAACATATCAATCTCACAATTTAAAATATTTGATCTCAGTGTTGCGGTGCTCTCTTCTGTGTTTTTAAATAAAAATGACAATTTATTTCGTGATTCAACTTTGATATTTTTTTGACAAATGTCAATTTTATCATAGACTACTACGACTAACCAACCCGAATCTATGAGAAATGTAATTTCTATAGCCCTATTCTATGCATACTCTATGGTTATGCAGGAAGAACATTCGAATACATACTTGACTATTTTATAATGAATGAGTGAAAATGAATCGTTCGAATAAATCATTAAATAACTAGTAACAAAAACAAATATTAATTCCAAAAAAATGCTTGTATTTATAAAATGAATTTTCTTTACAACTTCCTAAAATAAATGTTTGTTAATAGTTTGAAAAATTATCCAATGAAGTCGTTGTCTAGGTGATAAAGATGTAAACAATATTTGAAAGATAAAACAAAAAGCGAATAAAAATGCAAACAACTACTGTACAACCGGTTTTTAAATTAGAGTTAAACCACAAAGTAACTTCGGGAATAGTAACTATAGCAAAGTATGATGGTACTCATCCTTGTCTTACGGCCTGTGCTGGATATGATAAAGTACATTTTTATTTTATTCTGACTGCTGAACTACACAATTTTGTATTGAAAGTAACTTCTTCATATTTTCCGCAGATTATTATTCACCATCCTCATGGTAGCGTGGCAAGCGGTCGAGCTCAGCGATCACAATCCCATGGAGAGGTGTCTGAATTAAATCTTAGCCAAGCAGTAATAGCTCTAGCAGCTGGAGCACTTAAGCTTGATTGTACAAGAGATATGCTACTAATCGGTTCTCCGACGCAAATTTTAGGTGTATTTAATTTCTATATAGAGAAATATATTTCTATTATATTTATAATCATCTAAACGATCATTATGCTCGGGTATTGCAATTTCTAGCGTACGACGTTCATGACAACTCAGATCTATTTTTCAAAGAAGTTCCCGATGGTGTCAATGTAATTATTGTGGGTCATTTTGGTAAATATAATGAAATATTAGCCATTGTTGGAGGCAATAGCTCGGTAACAGCCCTCAATTGGCAGGGAGTTGAAATATTTTGGAATGTGGTTGGCGGAAAAGTATGTTCAATGATTACATTTGATTTTGATAAAGATGGCGAAAATGAGGTATGTTACTTCATAACGATTAATTTCTCATATTTCATCGCAAGTAATTAATTTCAATAATTATAATTCATTATTCTTCAAGTGTTTCGTATCTTTCATTTAAAATATCTGATCTAAAATATATAAATGTTAAATACATCCGCGATACAATAAATAGAAAAATATATAGTGCTAAATGTATAGTCGACTATCAGTTTTTTCCGCACCCGCACATTAGGAGATAGACTCCACTCCGGTTACGAGGCGAAACGATTGCTGAGTTTGTGATAGTGAACGTGTGTAGTGCTTGTGTATTGTGGAGGCAGTGATGGAGGTTTGTGCATGTGTTTTTACGAATCCTGTATGTAACGGGTATGAAAAATGGGTACTGTATCGCGGATTATAGCAAAATAATTTTATCATTACTTTTGTATTATGGATCTCCGCAAAGTAACGCCTAATTCTATAAATTATTTAAAGAATTCAATTTATTTTACTCAAGCTTCTTATTGGATGTGAGGATAATTACATCAAAGTATTAAAAAATAACCAATTCATTATGGAACTTGCTGAGACAGGTTCGGTTATTTGTTTATCTCAAATAAGCGATACTAGATTTGCTTACGGTCTAGAAAACGGTACAATTGGAATCTACGAAGAAGGCATTAGATTATGGAGAGTAAAGGTAAAATCATTATTTACATCACAAATATTTGTATTTACAATTATGTAAGATCAATCATTACTTACATTACCATACAAAAAAGTTGCTGTTAAGTAATTTAGAGTCCTCCGAATATCTTCTAATATTTTAAAGCTTGAATTAGATCACATAAGCTTCATAATTATCGCATGATCGCATGAAGTCGCTATAGATAATATTAACCTTACAGTCTAAGCAAAATGCAATTTCTCTTCAATGCTCGGGTGAAAATTTAGCTTGTTGTTGGGCCAATGGCAGAATAGATTGGCGTGATGGGAGTGGAAGAGTACTTCGACGTGTACAAATGCGTTCTAATGCAGCCGCTATGTTGCTCGCAGATTACCGTTGTATTGGTACACCAGATTTGATTTGTGTTTCGGATAAGGGAGAAGGTAATGAATATTACATATACTAAATTACCATTTTGTCTTATAATTTAAATACAGCATCTTAGCTAAAACGATCTATTCATTTACGTAAAATATTACAAATCTATTGCATTCTGAAGCATCATCATTCTCCTGCCCTTATCCCACTCTTAGTGGGGTCGGAACAACATGTTACAAACATGTTGTTACATGATTTGGCTAAGTATTTTACGACCGGCCGCCTGCCTGACGTCAACTTACCTTAGTCGCCTTTACACCTCGGTAAGAAATGAGGGTGGTCTATTCTATGCAGCCAGATACAACACGGCACTTACCTTAGTCGCCTCTTACGACACCTCGGTAAGAAAGCAGGGTGGTCTATTCTATTCTGCCGGATACCACACGGGGTAAATCTATTGCATTCTGAATGTTTTAACGTAAAGTTCAATTCATGAGTAAGAAATAGTATACTAATAAAGCACTATAGAAAATAAGGTTATTGAGATAAAATCTAATATTCGTTTATATAGTATTAGGCTACCCATCAATCCATGAAAATGTTGGTATAAAAACTACATCAAAAAGATTCCCGTCAGAAGAAGATCGATTGGCTATCACTGAGTTATTAAACAAAAAACAATCATTAATGGTTGAGTTGAAGCACTATGAAGCAAATGCTTCATCTATTTTAAACCAGGATATTGAAAAGCCTTCGACTGCAATGCCAACAAATACAAGGTTACAAGTTGCTGTTGCAGCTGACTCTGAAGAAGTAAGTTGTTTTTAAACGTTGTTATTTTAATATTAACATTTGTTCAGTTCATAATAAACAATTTCGTACATAACAGTAAAGTAACCTTTTCCTAATACTATGTTTTCTTAGAGTTGTCTACAGTTGGTCGTTTCCACAAATAACGAAACAGTCGTACGTGTAGCGTTAGTCCTAGCAGAAGGGGTTTTCGATTCGGGAGAAACGTTAGCAAGCCATCCACAAAAATCACAATTGAAATCCATTTTGTACATTCCATTAAAACCTCCGAGAGACGTTCCAGTTGATATTCATATTAAGGTAATTAAAACAACAGTTGCACTACGTCCGAACACTTACTGCATATTAATATTGTATTGTAGTGAAATATCATAACATACACAAAATGTAGCAAAAATTAAGATCTGGAAATAATTTTTTTTTCAGCAAAATACACATTCAAAATAGCCATGAAAATCCTTATACTTAACTATAGTTGAATTAGTGATATTTTTTTAAATACTTTGTTTTCAGGCTTTAGTTGGTTACCCTGATAGTGACCAATTTCATATTTTTGAACTCACAAAACAGTTGCCTCGATTTTCAATGTATAAAGTTATACCTTCTTCCATAGTGGAAACGAATCTCGAAAGCTATGTTACCTTTCGTATAACTGAAAGAGTACAAAGGATTTGCATTTGGATTAATCAGATTTTTTTACTAGACGAAGAAGTCCAGTTAGACAATGAGGATTCAAAAAACTTAAATATAAACTTCTTATGTCTTAGAGATATGACGCACTTAGAAATGGATTTTAATGCAGATGGTAAAGTCAGTTTCAAGACTCCCAATATTAATCTCGCCGGAGATTTGATTCAGAGCTTAGCGTTATATCTTAATTTGAGTGACCTACAGGTATGAACTGAAATTACTATTTTTATGGTCTGTTTTTCAAAACTGTTTTTTATTTAAATTTACGAACTCTTACACTTTTCGGTTTAACCTATATAAAATATTTGGTTTAACCTATATAACCTGTATAATATATTAATAGTGGTAAAATCCTAGTTTATATGAAATGGTGCGTTGAGTTTTGAAATACTCAAGTTTTTAAAATATTTTCTAAGTAAATTTTACTTTATGGGTTTGTACGATATTTGTAGAATTGCCTTTTTTATTAGTTCTAATAAGTGATATTAATTACCTATTTGATCAACAGTCTGATTATTTTGTGTTGTTATTTTGCTTTTGTGGACGAATGAAAAACAGTCATTAAATATATATTTTGTTTTAATGCGTGTATCCGAGATATTTTGGCGTCTAGCAGCATTGACAAATGTCAACTTGTCAAACATTTGCGGCGAATCGTTTGTGTGTACATCCATAAATTCATTAATTGTTTGCGGTATTTAGGGAAATAATACTAAAAATGGTTGAAAATAATGAAGTTGAACTCTCTGAAGCGGAAGCAGAACAATACGATCGTCAGATTCGTTTATGGGGACTTGAATCTCAGAAGAGGTTACGCGCATCTAAAGTTTTAATCATAGGTTTGTCCGGTTTAGGTGCCGAAATTGCTAAGAACATTATTCTTTCTGGAGTAAAGAGCGTATGCCTATTAGACAGTGAGAAGCTGAAAGAAACCGATCTATACTCTCAGTTTTTAGCCCCGCCCGACAAGATTGGTGAAAACAGAGCCGAAAGTTCTTTACAACGCGCGAGGGCTTTGAACCCTATGGTTGACGTTACAGCGGAAACCAAGGCTGTGGACGACTTGCCTGATAGTTATTTTGGTAGCTTTGACATTGTTTGCGCGACGGGTTTGAAGCAGGAACAGTTGGAGCGCATAAACAATATTTGTCGAGATAGCAATAAGAAGTTTCTTTGTGGTGACGTTTGGGGTATGTTCGGTTACATGTTCGCCGATCTAATTGACCATGAGTATTCCGAAGAAATAGTACAACACAAAGCCGTAAAACGCGGTCCAGATGATACTGAGAAGAATGCGAGAGAGACCGTCAGCATCACTGTGAAGCGTAGGGCCATATATGTACCACTTCAAAATGCGTTGTCTGCTGACTGGTCAAAACCTGAGCTGAGATCGAGACTGCGTCGCGGAGATCCATCATATTTCGTCATGAAGATTCTACTAAGGTTCAGGGATGAGTACAATAGAAATCCCGATCCTGCAAAACGTAAAGCTGATACAGAAGTTTTGCTATGCATGCGTGATGAGCTTGTCAAAGAATTATCACTCCCTTCTGGATTTATAAGTAATGTCCTCTTGACTGATGTATTTGGTGTGGTTTCTGGTGCGGCTGCAGTGGTAGGAGGAGTTATTGGACAAGAGGTTGTGAAGGCTGTAAGCCAAAGAGAACCCCCGCATAATAACATGTTTTTCTTTAACCCTGTCAAATGTGTTGGATTTGTAGAATTATATGGACAGTAAATATTGCCTTCTATTTTGTAAACTTGATAAAATGAATAAATAACATAATTTAAGAATAATATGGTTTTTTTTTTCAAAAGTAATAATAAAATTATTTTGCTATAACCAGCGATACAGTAAATAAAAAATATATATAGTGTTAAATGTATTGTGGAGTATCCATATTATCATACCCGATATGTGCAGGATTCATAAAAACACATGCACAAAGCTCCACCACTTCCACCACAATACACAAGCACTACACACGTTCACTATTTTTTATATATTTTTTTTTTATTGTAAGACTCAAGTTACATTTTGTTTTATTTTTCAAGTTTGACATATAATATCAAGAGTATTATTCATTTCCAACTTTCCACTATTTCAAACTTTAATACTTTTTTATTCAGAAATTTAACCAAATGTCTTAATATTTAGATAGCTGATCAAATAGACTGAATACTAATAATTCATTGGCCTGTTGTGAGCGATATGTGTAAACAGCCTAGATCCCAATAGATCATATGCATCGCTAATATCTGTACCCAATAGATTACCATTATCTTCAAAAAAGAAAAGATGAGACTTGTACTCAGAAGTGGGATAGTAATTACTGGTAGTTCTGTGCACTGCACCTATTTTATTGATCTACATCTTATTATTTAATGTCAGTATCATAACGTTTTAGTCTACCGCCCGATTTCCGGAGGCAGAAGAAAAGTTACATGCAGAAATGAGTATAGTCTCTGAAATCGGAGACACGAGATATAGATTAGCTGCCGAGACGGCGGAAAAAGCTCAATTGATAACCGCATTGCTCCCGGCTGCGCAGGATGCTGCGGCTTACGATCTGTACGTATATATTTAAGATATCAGTTTTGTTTTTTTTTAAACACAAAATATATGTTATATCTACACGACATAACGTACACGTTTTCGCGATACACATAACTCTTAAATTAAAAAATGCATGTGATATTCGTAATAAAAAAACCTATACCCTTCGGAATCGAAAATAGCTTATGACATGATGATTTGTTTAATATCAGAAATGGGGTCATCTCATCTAAGGGGGTCATGGGGAATAATTCATCTCGGTCTGAAATGCATACTCAATACGATTATTAGACTGCTTGTCGCGAAGGTTGTGGTTGGTGTTATATTTGTCTTGCTTAGAACAATTACAATTGTTTGATTTGGCTACGCATTTTACGACCGGCCGCCTGCCTGACATCAACTTACCTTAGTCGTATTTTACGACCCCTCGGTAAGAAATAAGGGTGGACTTTTCTACTCAGTCGGATACCACACGACGGGCTGACTTACCTTAGTCGCCTTATACGATACCTCGGTAAGAAATGAGGGAGGTCTATTCTACTCAGTCGGATACCACACGGCATACGTCTTATAATAATAGTGAGAGTATTTTAACGTTACAGTTGACACGAAGTCGCGGGTACCACAAGGTATTATTTAAAGTAAAGTAACAGCCTGTTACTATGCCCACTGCTGGGCTAAGGCTTCCTCTCTCCATTATTGGAGAGAAGGTTTGGAGCTAAGACCTACCACGCTGTTCCAATGCGGATTGGTAGGTTACACATATCCCTAGATTTCTCTAGAGATATGCAGGTTTCCTCACGATGTTTTCCTTCACCGAAAAGCGTGTGATAAATTGCAACTATCAATTAGACACATAAGTTTTAATAGAAAAACTCATTGGTGCCTGCCCGGGGTTTGAACCTATGTGATCTCTAGAGAGTCGCACGGTCTCACCGCTAGGCTATCACAGCTTTTAGTCGCACGGTCTCACCGCTAGGCTATCACAGCTTTTACAAGGTATTAATTAATTTAGTTTTATTCAATACGATGAATTTAGTTACCCAAAATCAAGGGCTTTTCGATAGAGTTTGCTACATGCTTGCTTGCTAGGCTCCGCTGGCTTAATTCGGCACTACTTATTACCTCTACCTCTACTTTCGTTCATAAATTCCACAAAATATATTCACAGGAAAGAGATGTTAAACAGATACAAAGAAGTAATTCTGCTTAATGAAGAACTATTGACCAGTTGTCACATACGTCGCGCTACCCAAGAACAAGCGGTAGCATCTCTCAAAAGCCTGCACACGATTTTACAACAGGCAGCACGACTAAGAGGTAAATATCGTGTAAATTATTGGAGACTAAATACCACGGTATGTCTATATATATTTTTAGCAAGCCAATGTTTGTATAATTATAAAAGGATTGGCGATGTATATAATAAACAAAGTAGGAACCGACATAAGCTTGCGGCTCCTGCTTTGCGCCTTGTAAGAGTACGTAAGTCGTTTGTGGGTTTGGGTATAAGATTCTATTATAAAATCCCGCAATCGATTTTATCTTTGCCACTACATCAGTTTAAAAGCGCTATTAAAGGGAGACTGATACAAAAAGCCTAATATACTACATACATTCTCCTGCCCTTATCCCACTGTAAGTGGTGTCGGCACAACATGTTACAAACATGTTGTCACATGATTTGTCTACGTATTTTACGAACGACCGCCTGCCTGACGTCAACTTATCTTAGTCGCCTTTTACGACACCTCGGTAAGAAAAAAGCCTTCTATACTATTGAGGATTATATAGATGATAAAAATTCGTGGATATAGCTAATCCTCTATCCTGTACAAGATAGTAATAACCAAATGTAACTAGTTACAAGAATTTTATTTGAAAAGAGCAACCACTGAGATTCTTACTGGCTCTTCTCGGTAGGAACAGCTCTCCGAACCAGCGGTAGATTTTGACAATTCAGTAGCACTTGTTTACAAGTTTGCATTATTTTGAATTTGAACATTCATTATATTCAATTACAGAGTGTTTCCGACGTTACGTCATTAAATGAATCCACTGATCACTTGAACGTATGACTTTAGAAAAATTCTTCTTAAATAGATATAGTTGAATTTTATATTTGAAATAATTGAATTGAATCGAATGAATAATTTAATTGGGACCTGGCTTTATTTATAATGGTCCACTGACTTGGAGCAGCATACAACAGGAAAAAGCAATATTATTTGTTGTTTCACTCGCACTTTGTACTATTTAGCTTTTAGGTTAAGATTGTATCGTATAACATTATTTGGAATTACATGTTAGGTTACGGTCATTGATCTTAAAATACTTCACTGGATTTTTTTTGTATTTTTTTTCTATACGGCTTTGCAAATTAACTACATTACTTTGTCGTTTCCATAGTAGGTATTTGAAACGTTTTTGAATTGTTTGTCATTATAATGACTACTGCTTCGAAAAAGATTAAGTCAATTATTGATTGATTGAATTAAAAATGTTATTGATTATTCGTCTCAATCGTTAAAATAGTAATGCATTAAATAATTTATAGAATTAGGCGTTACTTTGCGGAGATCCATAATACAAAAGTAATAGTAAAATTATTTTACTATAATCCGTGATAAAAATCCACGATAATTTTATCAATGACACATATCCCTAGAATTCTCTAGAGATATGCAGGTATCCTCACGAACATTGTGAGTGTGATAAATTGCAATGATTAATTAGATAATTAAGTTTTAACAGAAAAATTGCCGCGAAATTTGAACCCGTCACCCCTTGACAGAGTCGCAGGGTCTCACTGCTAGGCTATCACATTTTAAGTGGTAACTTATAGAAATTTTTAGAAATATAAGCATTAAAAAAATAAGTATAAAATTTATTTTATACTTAATTTTCATTTTCCAATTCATTTTCCAGTGGGTAAATACAGCAAGGCGGTTGTGACTGCATGCAGAAAGGCAGTTAGTGACAACAATACGGAGGCGCTCGTGAAAATACTTCAAGTTGGAGATGTCTAATAAAACACTAACTACATTATCAGATCATTTTAATCAATAATAAAATTAATAATAATCATTAAACAAAAAAATTACAGTGGAAAATAAATAAAATAAACCCAAACACTTAATTAAAAAAAAAAAACTTTTCATTTCATATTCTACCATTATTTCAATATCAACTTAAATCTGCCTGTTTATGAGTAAAATCAAAAGTCATATATTTTAATATAAACTTAAATTAAAAAAAGAACATATTAAACTTAAATTCTTAAACTAAATATTGTTAATTTCAAATGACTTACAGATAACAGTTAAGTAGCCATTTTGAATAGCGTTCTTCTGGAGTCCATTAAAATTATAAACATCACAATAATTTATACGTATGTTCACATTAATGCATTTTTGGATCATCAAAAATGGTCAATCCATAATATTGTTATTGAAAAAGTCTGTCTGTCCCTTAGGGTCTACACATCTGGATGTTAAAACCAATGCCAACGTACAATTATATTTAGCTAACATTTTGGACCATCATTATTATCCTGCCCTTATCCCACTCTAAGTGGGGTCGGCAAAACGTGTTACAAACATGTTGTCACATGATTTGGCTACGTATTCTACGGCCGCCTGCCTGACGTCAACTTAGTCGCCTCTTACGACATCTCGGTAAGAAATGAGGGTGGTCTATTCTATTCTGCCGGATACCACACGGCACATACCTTAGTCGCCTCTTACGACACCTCGGTAAGAAATGAGGGTGGTCTATTCTATTCTGCCGGATACCACACGGCACATACCTTAGTCGCCTCTTACGACGCCTCGGTAAGAAAGGAGGGTGGTCTATTCTATATAGCCGGATACAACACGGCACATACCTTAGTCGCCTCTTACGACGCCTCGGTAAGAAATGAGGGTGGTCTATTCTATGCAGCCGGCTACAACACGGCACATACCTTATTCGCCTCTTACGACACCTCGGTAAGAAATGAGGGTGGTCTATTCTATTCTGCCGGATACCACACGGCATTTACCTTAGTCGCCCCTTACGACACCTCGGTAAGAAATGAGGGTGGTCTATTCTATTCTGCCGGATACCACACGGCAGTTACCTTAGTCGCCTCTTACGACACCTCGGTAAGAAATGAGGGTGGTCTATTCTATTCTGCTGGATACCACACGGCAGTTACCTTAGTCGCCTCTTACGACACCTCGGTAAGAAATGAGGGTGGTCTATTCTATGCAGCCGGATACCACACGGCACATACCTTAGTCGCCTCTTACGACACCTCGGTAAGAAATGAGGGTGGTATATTCTATTCTGCCGGATACCACACGGCAGTTACCTTAGTCGCCTCTTACGACACCTCGGTAAGAAATGAGGGTGGTCTATTCTATTCTGCTGGATACCACACGGCAGTTACCTTAGTCGCCTCTTACGACACCTCGGTAAGAAATGAGGGTGGTCTATTCTATGCAGCCGGATACCACACGGCACATACCTTATTCGCCTCTTACGACGTCTCGGTAAGAAATGAGGGTGGCTATTCTATGCAGCCGGATACCACACGGCACATACCTTATTCGCCTCTTACGACACCTCGGTAAGAAATGAGGGTGGTCTATTCTATTCTGCTGGATACCACACGGCATATACCTTAGTCGCCTCTTACGACACCTCGGTAAGAAATGAGGGTGGTCTATTCTATTCTGCTGGATATCATTTTGGACCATTATTTATAAAATTTTGTACAATTGATGTATTGGGCTAACGTTAAGGAATAAATATGAAACGCAAGCTTAGTATTAAAATATTGTATGGCCCGTTGGCGCAGTGGGTAGAACCCGCCGTTCAATTCCCGCCGAGGGCAAACATTTTCTATATACAATATGTTGATTCTTCGAGCCTGGGTGTATATTTGTATTTAAGTATGTATTTAAAACTATATATGTAGTATATTTACCAGTTGTCCGTCACCCATAACACAAGTATTGAGCTTTGGGGACGGACGACAGTATGTAGAAGTGTCACATATCTTTATTTATTTGTCCAAATATTTGACCAAAAATTACTATGTCCTATACCATAACGTATACTTAATTGGTTGCTCAAACGTTTGTTAAAATTTTAAGCCAATTATATACAAATTTGTTCAAATATTTAAGCTAGAATTTTGCCAAATGTTTGGCAAATGTTGTCACGTAGTAATCTGTTTGGTCGCGTAATGAACATCGTCAGCGCTGACATTGAGCAGTGGTCTTGGCTCAGAAATTGGTTGCTCAAATGTTTCTTAATATTTTAAGCCAATTATATCCAAATATATTCAAATATTTGAGCAAGAACTTGGTCAAATGTTTGGCCAAACGTAGTCAAGAAGTAATCTGTTTGGTCGCGTAATGAACATCGTCAGCGCTGACATTGAGCAGTGGTCTTGGCTCAGAAATTGGTTGCTCAAATGTTTGTTATAATTTTAAGCCAATTATATCCAAATATGATCAAATATTTGAGCAAGAATTTGTTCAAATGTTGTCACGTAGTAATCTGTTTGGTCTCGTAATGAACATCGTCAGCGCTGACATTGAGCAGTGGTCTTGGCTCAGAAATTGGTTGTTCAAATGTTTGTTAAAATTTTAAGCCCATCATTTACAAGTATGTTGAAATATTTGAGCGGAAGTTTGGTCAAATATTTGGGAAGATTTAATCACGTCGTAATCTGTTTGGTCGCGTAATGAACATCGTCAGCGCTGACGTTGAGGAGTAGTCTAGGCTCAGATGGCTTGGGCTCCATCAGCAGCAGTTTGAGGGCAGCGAGCCTGGCGCATATGGCGTGGGCCTGAGAGGGCGTGGGTGCTCGGATGCTGGGAGCAGATCTGTACGGCCGCCCGTCAAGAGCCACTATGGCCGCTGCGGTCGCTAGCACGCGCGAGAGCGTTGTTTCATCCGAACCAGTGCGTTCCACCTTATAAAATGACCGCAAATGAAAGGAGAACTCTCCTCAGACCGATCGATATTTACCAATAGGAAATGCAAAAGTTATACAAAAGTAATAGTTAAATTATTTTGCTAACTATAATTAATTCAACTTAAATCTTTAAATCTGCCTGTTTATGAGTAAAATCAAAAGTCATATATTTTAATATAAACTTAAATTAAAAAAAGAACATATTAAACTTAAATTCTTAAACTAAATATTGTTAATTTCAAATTACTTACAGATAACAGTTAAGTAGCCATTTTGAATAGCGTTCTTCTGGAGTCCATTAAAATTATAAACATCACATAAACAAATTAAACGTATGTTCACATTAATTCATTTTTGGATCATCAAAAATGGTCAATCCATAATATTGTGATTGAAAAGACTGTCTGTCCCTTAGGGTCTACACATCTGGATATTAAAACCAATGCTAACGTACAATTGATATATTTAGCTAACATTTTGGACCATCATCATTCTCCTGCCCTTATCCCACTCTAAGTGGGGTCGGCACAACATGTTACAAACATGTTGTCACATAATTAAGCTACGTATTTTCCGATCAGACGCCTACTTGACGTCAACGTACCTTAGTCGCCTTTTACGACACCTCGGTGAGAAATGAGGGTAGTCTATTCTATTCTGCCGGATACCACACGGTAGATCAACTTACCTTTGTCGCCTTTTACGACACCTCATTAAGATATGAGGGTAGTCTATTCTACTCAGCCGGATACCGGCAGACTTAGTCATAATGAAAGATATTCCTCGGATATTATGGTCCTTCAAGTCGGATAAATCTTTTATTTTCTTTCGTCTTATTATAATAGTAGTTATTATATATTACTATTCTATATAACAAATTTTGGTTTGTTTTGTATTAATAATCAGAAATATTGTAGGTGTAGGCGTTTGTACATAAGAATATAAATAATTAAAAAAAGATTCGCGATATTTGACTGGCCCGTTGGCGCAGTGGGTAGTGACCCTACCTTTAGCTCCGCGGGTCGCGGGTTCGATTCCCGCCGAGGGCCAACATTTTCTATAAACAAATTGTTGGTTCTTCGAGCCTGGGTGTATTTGTATTTAAGTATGTTACTAGTATTTAAGTATGTTACAAGTATGGTAGTTACTTACTTTGGGGACGGACGGCCGTGTGTGTAAATGTCCCATATATTTATTATTATTATTATTATTATTATATATAATAGACAAAGTAGGAACCGATTTAAGCTTATGTTTCCTACTTTGCTCGCCTTGCAGAAGTACATAAGTCGCGTGTGAGTTTGTGTATAAGATTCTATGATTAAATTCCGCAATACTTGAACTTTACCATTACGGCAGTTTAAAAACACTATTTAAAAAAGGCTAGTACAGAATGTCTATTATACTATTGAGCATTACTTAGACGATAAGAATACGTTGATATAAGATATCAATAACTATATGTAACTAGTAATAAGAATTATTCTTTGAAAAGAGCAACCGCCGAGTTTCTTGCTGGTTCTTCTCGGCAGGAACAGCTTTCCGAAACAGCAGTAAAGTTGACGATTCAAAAGCACTTGTTTACAAGTTTATATTATAACTTGTAGGTATTTGTTATAAAAAAAAGAAAAAGTTTATTACTTGAATTAAAAATATTTTAAATATGAATTTGATAAAGTAAATAGGAAATATATATAATGCTAAATGTAGAGTATACTGCTAATGTTACTTTGGGGATGGTCCCGTGTAAGTGTAAGTGTCCCATATATATTATTTATTATAGTAATTTATTATAATTACTTTTGTATTATGGATCTCCGCAAAGTAACACCTAATTCTATAAATTAGCAACAATTATATTTGTCTTTCTGTTTATTTTAGTGAGAAATAAGGGCAAAATAATGATAGGTATCCTGCTGCTCTTATCCCACTCTAAGTGGGGTCGGCACAACATGTTACAAACATGTTGTCACATGATTTGGCTGTGTATTTTAAGACCGGCCGCCTGCCTGACGTCAACTTAGCTTAGTCATCTTTTACGACACCTCGGTAAGGAATGAGGGTGGTCTCTTCTATGCAGCCGAATACCACACGGCACATACCTTAGTCGTCTCTTACGACACCTCGGTAAGAAATGAGGGTGATCTATTCTATGTAGTCGGACACCACACGGCACATACCTTAGTCGCCTCTTACGACACCTCGGTAAGAAATGAGGGTGATCTATTCTATTCTGCCGAATACCACACGGCGTGGCAAAATAATGATAATAAGAACGAATTGAAAATGGAGCGGATTTTTTCGTATTAGCGAATTTATTAGCTTTACGCAGGTTGATGTTCTTTAAAAAAAATCTCTGTTAAAGCTGCGATAGCCCAGCGGTGAGACCGTACGACTCTTTCGAGAGGAACACGAGTTCAAACCCGGGCAGGCACCAATGAGTTTTTCTAAAACTCATGTGTCTAATTGATAATTGCAATTTATCACACACTTTTGAAGGAAAACATCGTGAGGAAACCTGCATATCTCTAGAGAATTCTAGGGATATGTGTAACCTACCAATCCGTATAGGAGCAGCGTGGTAGGTCTTAGCTCCGACCCTTCTCTCCAGAAACGGAGAGAGGAGGCCTATTCCCAGCAGTGGGATTGTAACAAGCTACTTTTTTATGTTCTTTACCATAAGGTATGTAACCTTATGGTAAAGAAGATGCTGGGCAATCCGTAGTATATGCATACCTCAGCAGCTGTTGCTCGCAACATCAGCCTCTCAGCTGGGGAGCAGTTCCTGATGGCCCGCACTGTGGCGCTGGAGGCTGCTTCTCCCAGAGCCAGCTGGACCTCTTTGAGGCCAGCGCAATCCGGTGCTGCTATCTCGAGGGCCCGTCCGCAAAGTGCGAGAGCCCGGCGGGCATCGCCTGATACAGCGGCCACTTTCCTGCAAAAGTAAAGTAAAGTACCCATCTGTCACTGTTCCGCGCAAACGTGCGGACGGATCAAACAACCTCCGGGACCTGGGCCCGTCGTCCCGGCGTTTCAACCTACCTTGTGCGGCCGTTAGCTGTATGTGGTCCGGCCTCATGAATCACTGCGTGTATATGTGTACGTGTGTGTGTGCGCTTGTATGTACTTGGCCGATTCCCGAAACCGTTGGCTCGCCTCTGCAATCTTCCACGGACACGTAATGTCTGTTTCTCCCGGAGTATACACTTCACTATATCGGTTAAATAACACGAATAACACCCGGTGTGCACACAACCTTCGTAAGGTCACACGTTATTGAATCGTCCCTATAGCGGGGAATAGTAACCCAACGCGCACTAAAACCTCAGACGGTCGCGTCTTCTCAAACGCTTCACTGATTGAACGCGTCACTAAATCTGAGAATAACACCCGAAAAGCAAAATTACACGTGTGCGTTATAAAAGAATGCCGTATACAGGCGCGCGCGGCCTCTCTCTATCGTGTCTGACGGGTGACTGGCGGGGGGCCGCTCTGGTAGAGAACGAATGCATAAAACGCCCTAGCTTGAGTTCGCGTCGCGTCGCGCGCATCATTTTATTCAAAACAGATACTATAACAGAACTATGTACCTTGCTATAATCCGCACGGGTTAAGCGAATGCATGCAAAGCTAATGTGTATGAAGCAGGCAAAATGTACGAACCTTACACATGCAGGACAAGCCACCACACGCACCCCAAGGCTCCTCCACCAGCAACAACGCACACAAGCAGCACACACAACCACCACGACAATCTCGACGATCGCTTTGTCCCGAAACCGAAGCATCATCAGGAGGATAGGCTCCAGGACAAAATCGTAATGCATTACGATTCTTTCAAATGGATTTTCAAATTCAAATTCAAAATATTCTTTATTCAAATAAACTTGTAAACAAGTGCTTTTGAATCGTCGACTCTATTGCTGGTTCGGAAAGCCGTCCTCCCGAGAAGAGCCAGCAAGAAACTCGGTGGAGCTTTTTTAAAAACGAAGCTTCTTAATACTAATTACATTTTGTCATAGCTATCCTGCACAAGGTCAAAGAGCAGCTATATCCACGCATTCTTATCATCAATGTAAGCCTCCACGGTATAATAGGCTTTCTGTATCAGCCTCTTTTTAACAGTATTTTTAAATTGCTGTAATGGCAAAGTTAAAATTGATTGTGGAATTTTGTTATAGAATCTTATACCCAAACCCACAAACGACTTACGTACTCTTACAAGGTGCAAAGCAGGAGCCGCAAGTTTATGTCGGTTCCTACTTTGTCTATTACATACATCGCCAATTTTTTTATAATTATGTAAATTTTTATGCACAAAAATCAAATTGCTAAAAATATACTGTGAAGCTAACGTAAGAATACCTGTTTCCTTAAACTTCTTTCGCAGGGACTCACGCAGACTCAAATTATAAATGCCACGTATGGCTCTTTTTTGCAATACAAAAATTTTCTCAATATCAGCGCATTTACCCCATAACATTATTCCATAAGACATAATGCTATGGAAGTAGGCAAAATAAACTAGTTTTGCTGTTTCGACGTCTGTAAACTGTCTTATCTTTCGAATAGCATAGGCTGCTGAACTGAGTTTCCCTGCGAGAGCTGTTATGTGTGTGAATCTTATACCCAAACCCACAAACGACTTACGTACTCTTACGTAAGTCGAAGTTTCAAATAGACAATAGGCGTTATGAAGAACATACCGGGCAATGAGCTGAATAGCGTCCGGCGTGACGTTAGCCCCGGCCAGCCTCGAGGCCACGATGCTCTGCAGCTGGGTGTGGGAGTATGGTGGGAAGGTCAGCCTGGTGAGGCCCAGGCGCGAGGCCACGCGGGCGGCCAGCGCGCGCTCCGGCAGGTCCATGGTGTTGGCCACCGCCAGCACCGTCAGCAGGGCGGTGCCGTGGCCGGCCCACTCCATGATGCTGTACAGGACGTCCTGTCTGCGGTTGCATAACGCGTCCAGCTGAAACAAGATATTTTTAGCAATTTGATTTTTGTGCATAAAAATATACATAATTATAAAAAGATTGGCGATGTATATAATAGACAAAGTAGGAACCGACATAAGCTTGCGGCTGCTGCTTTGCGCCTTGTAAGAGTACGTAAGTCGTTTGTGGGTTTGGGTATAAGATTCTATAACAAAATTCCACAAAAAATTTTAACTTTGCCATTACAGCAATTTAAAAATACTGTTAAAAAGAGGCTGATACAGAAAGCCTATTATACCGTGGAGGCTTACATTGATGATAACAATGCGTGGATATAGCTGCTCTTTGACCTTGTGCAGAATAGCTATGACAAAATGTAATTAGTATTAAGAATATTTTTTTTTAAAAGAGCTCCACCGAGTTTCTCGCTGGCTCTTCTCGGTAGGACGGCTTTCCGAACTAGCAATAGAATCGACGATTCAAAAGCACTTGTTTACAAGTTTATTTGAATAAAGAATATTTTGAATTTGAATTTGATTATAAAAAAAAGTAAAGTAACAGCCTGTTACTATGCCCACAGCTGGGCTAAGGCCTCCTCTCTCCGTTATTGGAGAGAAGGTTTGGAGCTGAGACCTACCACGCTGCTCCAATGCGGATTGGTAGGTTACACATATCCCTAGAATTCTCTAAATATATGCAGGTTTCCTCACGATGTTTTCCTTTACCGAAAAGCGAGAGAAAAAGTATCACATTTTTCGCGTTCCTGAGAGTAAAAAAAGTAAACTAATGACGTTATACTATAGCGCTGGTGGTCATAGGCCTAATTTCTTCGTTTCTAGAAGGATTGAAGCTAAAACCTACCACGCTGCGCCAATGCGGATTGGTAGGTTACACGTATCTCCAGAATTCTCTAGAGATATGCAGGTTTCCTCACGATGTTTTCCTTCACCGAAAAGCGTGTGATAAATTGCAATTATCAATTAGACACATGAGTTTTAATAGAAAAACTCATTGGTGCCTGCTGGGTTTGAACCTATGTCGTCTCTAGAAAGTCGCACGGTCTCACCGCTAGGCTATCACAGCTATGATATGATTATATAGTGGTATAATGAGAAAGCTCTGATAGCCGAGCTGTGAGATCGTGGAACTTTCTAGACACGACCCATGATCGTCGGTCTATAAGCATGTATTATATCAACTTTCATCAATGAGTTTTTATATTAAAACGTATGTGTTTAATTGATAATTGCAATTTATCTCACGCTTTTCGGTGAAGGTAAAATATCGTGAAGAAACCTGCATATCTCTAGAGAATTATGGGGATATATAGCAGCGTGGTAGGTCTTAACCACAACAGTTGTGTCAAAGAAACGGAATGAGGAGGCCTATGCCCAGCAGTGGGATAGTAACAGGCTGTTATTTTACTTTACTTTTACACAATTCAGCACCGTACCTAAAAGAAATCTGTTAATAAATCATTCTCCTGCCCTTATCCCAATCTAAGTGGGGTCGGCACAACATGTTACGAACATGTTGTCACATGATTTGGCTACGTATTTTACGACCGGCCGCCTGCCTGACGTCAACTTAGCTTAGTCGCCTTTTACGACACCTCGGTAAGAAATGAGGGTGGTCTATTCTATGCAGCCGGATACCACACGGCTAAAAAGAAATCTGTTAATACATCGAAGTATTCTAGCCACAGGATTTATTTTACGTTTTCTTTTAATATAAAGGCGACTGAGTATTTAAAGTTCTTTTAACTGGAGGGGATTTCTTGAATTAAACTAACTTGTTGACTTGTTGGCTATTTATTTGCGACTCGGGTAGCTGATTTTATTCGGCTCGATAATCGACCATATGGTCCTTCGAGCCGGATAAAATCAGCTACCCGAGTCGCAAATAAATAGTCAACAAGTTATAGAGATCAAATACCGTACCCTATAACGACACACGAACGAAAAATAACCTTGACCCAAAACCTAAATAGTAGCGAGCGAGAGAAAACAACAATGTTTTACAATATTGTTTTCTCCTTTTTTTCATACAAGCGTGTCGGGCCAGGTTAGTCAATCGTTATAATTTTTTTCATTTTATTAAATTATTTGGCCATTATCTTAATTATAAATATTCGACTGCCCCGTTGGCGGCATGGGTAGTGACCCTGCCTTCAGCTTCACGGGTCGCGGGTTCTATTCCGTTCTATTCTATTCTATTATATAAATTAGTATATTTGTATTTAAGTGTGTATTTATTATATATGTAGTATATTTACCAGTTATCACCACTAACACAAGTATTAAGTAACTTTGGGGACGGACGACCGTGTGTGTAAGTGTCCCATATATTTATTTATTATTTTGTTGTATTGTCACAGATTACAGATAAGTGATAGAAATTGAAAAAAATAATAGCAGCAAATTACCTCATCAACAACCAAAACAGTTGGCGTCCTTCGAGGCCCCGGATTCGTGAAGCGCTTTTCCAACAGAGAGCAAGCTTGTTCCCACACCACGGATTTTCCTGAAAAATAATAGTATTGTAAACAAGTCAGGCATTTTCCTCATCTGGAGCCAATCCTGGCAGCATCAGGTCATGCTTGTCATAGACATGCATTGTCATTGGGACTGAAACGGTATGTAAAATTTCACCTCAATCTGACACCGGGAAGAAGTTCAAATTTTACTTGCAAGATACCACCTTCACAATTAAATAATATAACTATACTTTCCACACACACGCACACATATACTCATTTATGTATGTGTGTGCGTGTGTGTGTTTTGTAATTAAATTAAATTTAACTTTATATATGCTATGTAAAGGTTATAGACCCAACCACAGCGTAAGTTGTGATTACCTTTAAGTGGGTCTACATCCTAATCGATGTAACCTGTTGGTAATTCTATAATAAATAAATAAATAAATAAATAAATAAATAAATAAATAAATAAATAGCATCGTCATCATCCTCCTTATCCCACTCCAAGTGGGGTCGGTACAACACGTTAAAACTTGTTTTCGCACGATTTGGCTACGTTTTAAGAAGTAAGAAAAGAAGGTAAGTAAGAAGTAGGTAAGAAAGTGGTCCATTCTACTCAACCGGATACCACACGGTGGGTCAACTTAATTTAGTCGCCTTTTACGACATCTCGGTAAGAAATGAGGGTGGTCTATTCAACTCAGCCGGATACCACACAGCATGAATTAAATCTATACTTATTATAAAATAAAGTCCCCAAAGCTGTCTGTCTGTATGTAATCGATTTTCTCAAAGTCTACTGAACAGATTTTAGTACAGTTTTTACTAAGAGGTAGAAATCCTCCGAAAGGTTTAGGTTAATAGCAAATAACAGTTTTATGTAAATTGAGTTGATGAGGTCGTTTTACAATAATTTTTAGTGGGGGTGACAATGACAATGCGTGTTTATGATAAGCATGACCTGATGCTGCCAGGATTGGCTCCAGACGAGGGAACCCCTCAACGGTTAACAGTGGGAACATGAATTTTTTTTAAAAGCTTGACTTGTTTTTAAACTACATTTATTCGTATTATAAAACTCCTCAAAGTAATATCTATTACGTCAAAAATACATTTTCCATCGTATGTATTTACCTGTCAGTTGTTTGTATATTTGTACGTAGGCCTGCCGCGGCTCAGCGATCCTCATGCCGTTCACCTCCACCAGCTGAAACTCGGGCAGATCCGGTTCCTCTTTGAGCACTTTCAGCGCTGAGTTCACAGTTGCCGTCTTGCCAGTGCCCGGCACTCCCGATATATACATACACCTACAATATTTCTGATTATTAATACAAAACAAACCAAAATTTGTTATATAGAATAGTAATATATAATAACTACTATTATAATAAGACGAAAGAAAATAAAAGATTTATCCGGCTTGAAGGACCATAATATCCGAGGAATATCTTTCATTATGACTAAGTCTGCCGGTATCCGGCTGAGTAGAATAGACTACCCTCATTTGTTAATGAGGTGTCGTAAAAGGCGATAAACGTAAGTTGACCTACTGTGTGGTATCCGGTTGAGTAGAATAGACCACTCTCATTTCTTACCGAGATGTCGTAAAAGGCGACTAAGGTAAGTTGAAGACAGGCAGGCGGCCGGTCGTAAAATACGTAGCCAAATCATTTGACATGTTTGTAACATGTAGTGCCGACCCCGCTTAGAGTGGGATAAGGGCAGGAGGATGATGATGACCTTTTATTATAACTAAGTGAATGATGGAAATATAGTCAATATATATGTCAATCATTATTAGTATAATTAACTGCCTGTTATTATCCCACTGTTAAGCATAGGCCTCCCCTCTCTGTTTTTGGAGAGAAGGGTTTGAGCTAAGACCTACCACACTGCTTTAATGCGAATGAATTGTTTAGATATAAGCAGGTCTCCTTGTAATATTTTCCTTCACTGAAAAACGTGTGATAAATTGCAAATATCGATTAGAGAAATAAGTTTTAATAGAAAAACTCATTGGTGCCCACCCAGGGTGTGAACTCATGAGCCCCTTGAAAGAGTCGCAGGGTCTCACTGTTGGGACTATAACAGATTTTTTTATATATCATTTTTAATATAATAAAATAACAATCGAAAATAACTACTATTATAAAAAGAAAGTTCTACAAATTAAAGATTTATCCGGCTTGAAGGATCATATCACCCAAGGAATATCTTTTATTAAAATCAAATAGTATATATACTAAATAACACTAAGTAGCATACAAGAAATTCATAATACTTTACTTTTAATTTATTATTTTATGTAGTTAACAATTTTACATACTAAAGGTGTTTATAATAATATCTTACCCACTCATATTATGTAAAAGTTTACTTCTAACAAAGGATAATATCTCTTGCATTTGATTTTCTCTCCCCGGGAGTGATTTGTTTTCAGATAAAAATTCTGAAAAAAATAGCCTAGTAATACAATAGACAAAGATACTGTGTCGCGGAATATAGCAAAATAATTTTACTATTACTTTTGTATTCTGGATCTCCGCAAAGTAACGCCTAATTCTATATATTATACAATAGACAAAAATTATTATTTTAGGTTATACTTGTATCATAAATTTATCCAGTGTCTTTCAAATATTATCGCACACTTAGTATTAAAGTGACTGAAATCAAAAAGTTATTTTGAGACAAATTGCTATAAACCTGTTAAAGTTGTGTGTTTTACCTGTTAAATTTGCAGTTATAGGCTGTTAAGTTTAAAATGCAGTTAGTTATCTCTGCAATTGAAAATCCCTAGATTGTTTACAATTCAAGATTTTCTTGATGGTATGGATTGACAATGTAATGTACTTAGAAAAACAATGTACTTACTGTCAATATTGTCTACAGAATGTGCTCTAGTACGTAATGTTGGTGTGAGTTCGCTTGTTAATATTCGTTTACTGACACTTTTAGGAGTTTTTGCTATAGATGATGTTCTAGGCCTAGGTGTCTTAGGAGTTTTTGGAGTTCTCGGAGCCCTAGGAGTTTTGACAGTTGCTTTAAAATCATCCTCACTTGCAGAACTATTTTTACGCACACCTCTCTTTGGTGTTCTTTTCAGAGGAGATAATTCCTCTTCACGATAACACCGAGGATGCCGAGTTATTCTTCCCGACCGAGTGATGTGAAATTCTTTATCTTCCTCCTCAAATACTAGAACTTTCTTTGGTGTTTCTTCATTAACTTTGCGTTGTGGTGTTTTTCTTTTTGGTGTTGTGGCAATATGTCGTCTTATTATAAGTGTTGGTAATTCATCCTCAGAATTCTCTTGTAATTCCATTGAAAGGATCTCTTCAATATTATTTTTGCTTAGCTTTTTGGTACTTTTAGGGGTGTCTGCTGGTGTACTTAGACTGGACTTAGAACTTCGAGGGGTATTCTTTTTGGGAGAATCTTTTTCATTTCTATCTGCTAGAATTGCACGTTTGAGAAGTAATTTTGTACCATCATTCTTGCTGATGCTCCAGTTTTTTTCACTTATGGAAACTCTGCTCATTCTTTTTACTAAGCTACCAGGAGTTTTCGGTGTAATAGACTGTCGTGTAACATTTTTAACAGGTGTACATAATAGTTGAAGAGTTTTTCTCTCATTTTCTAGGACAGGCTCTATGTAAGTCTTTTTTTTGCTAGCTGCTATGAGCCTGTATCGGCACATATAATGATACAAAGGTGCACCATTTAGTAAGTCATCTGTGTCCTTTGTTACAGTCAATAGAATTGAGCATTTCTTAAAAAATGTTTCAATAGATACATCTGTGTCAAATGGTCGATGATCTTCTATTACCTAAAACAGAAATTGTGAAAAACTCTTTTTTATGAACAACATATATTGCTGCTTAACCTGTCTGAGACAAAAAAAACATTATATGAAAGAGAACTAATAAAAAAATCTGCTTCAACTACAGTATACCCATATATACTGTACATACCATATATACATAAATAACCCATACTGACTTTGAGTTAAGGTTAATGCAGTAATTGGAAAGTGGATGCATTGTTAATTCTTATCAACTTAAGTATATTACTTAAGCATTTCATGCTCAATATTATAATCCAGACAACATATAAATATAATGAATTTCTTTCAGTTATTGTAAAATTGAAACTATCACAACCCAAAAAATTATAAAAGAGAAGAAAAATAACAATATTACATGGCAGGATCTGTCAGCTCTTTCAGTGGCACGTACATTACATTGGCATCGCTGTTAAAATATTCTAATTCTATGCTTAGTCACATATAATATACTAGTCTTTGCCCGCGGCTTCTCTCGCATGGAATTTGGTTTGTCACAGTAACTAATTAAATTAAATTTATGATTTGAATTTAAATTATAGATTTGAAATTAAATTTAGAATTTGTGACTTGCACATAAAAGGTAGATCTATGCTGACGCGGACTTTTATTTAGAACTATTCAAGACAAACAATACTACTGTACATCATCTTTGTGTAATTCCAATGGTTTAAGCAGCATACACCGAGATAGCTCTCAGAGGCCAGATTTTTTCCTAATTTATTGACATGTATCATTATATTACATAAAATCAAAACAAATTGTAGCTATATGTTATTTCGATGTATTACCTATATAACTGTAAAGTTTCATCCAAATCCCTCTTAGAGTTTTTTCGTGAAAGAGTAACAAATATCCATCCATACTTACAAACTTTCGCATTTATAATATTAGTAAGATAAATAAAACTACTAGTATCATTTTCAAAAGTCTATAAGTAAATAGGTTGCTGGATATTCTGTTTGTAGTGCAATTTTCTTCTTCTGTATATTTTATACCAAGTTCTGCACAAGACTTCAACTTCATGGAGTAGTAATACAAAAAACCCTATAACACACATGACACCCTTAACTCTTCTTATAACAATAATTTCATTCGATGTCGCTTTTTCTATGTTAAGGCGTGGAAAAAGAAGATTTCCATATTATGTTGGATATACTCACCTCATTTTTGTAAAAAATAAATGAGTCTGATAGGTTATAGCAACTTTTAGGCAAGTCCGAAGGTCTAGAATACCATTGAACTTTTGCTCTAAATGGATCGCGGTTATTTGAGTGGTCTTCATATAACACCAATATTTTTGCAGCATCACAACCTGCTTCTGTATCGGGCTCCGCAGCATCAGCATTTGATATGAGCACATAATCACCAATCGCACCAACTATGTCTTTATGTCGGAAACTCCTAAAAATATTACGAAGCTTAGATTAAAAAAAGCTCGATGTAAATAAAACAGAACTATATTATCTATAACATGAACGTAATTACTGATAATAATGAAAGGAATTGGAGAAATGTTTGTCATTAGGTATTTCCTCACTCGTCCATATCACGTTTGTATTTACGGATTTTCTTCTATGCATTGTTGTAAATTAAAACTACGGAGAAATATACATTGAAACTTTTGAGTCGGTGTAGGTTATCCTTAAGGCTTAATGTAACATTTGCCGTTCGCGCCGTTTATAATTTTTAAATTTTAACTTATCGACAAATAATAACTCTTTTTATATATAATAGTGTATGCACACTGTTGTCTTTGTCTTGTAATATTTGCTCTAATTAATTCCTATAAATAAAAATAGAAATAATCATAACTATATTATTAAATTTAGTGAATAATATTCGCAAGAAGGATATAATAAAAATGGAATAAAATTTTGGATGGTAAACTCAGCGACCACTACAAGGAACGTGCATTTTAATATTTTTTTTATAACTTTATATTTAGTAATAAAAATGACTCTTACATTATTAATAATTAAATTTTATACTCGTACGAAGTTTTTTTAACTATGTACTGTTTGTAGAAAAACATAGCTACTGTTAATTACTAATTACTATGCTTATTTTATGTTAGTAGTCTACGATATCTGTAATCTGTTCAATAGTGTTGTGTTATTTTTGGGTTATGTTCTGGTAAATATTTTAATATGTGAGAAAAATGAAACTAAAACAAAAGAAACCAACACAACCGATTTTATCAGACAGAATCGCAGATGCCCTCACCGTAAAACCGAGGGCAGACATTGAAGATGACAACATCTTCAATACAAAACCTAATACGGTTTCACGTGCAGATTACTCATCGGATAGTGAAGATGAAGCAGTTATCAGTGATTTTAGAAAGCGAAATGTAAATCTGTTAAGCGATATTAGTAAAAAATATGAGGGAGCAGTTGTTTCTAGGAAAGATCTGGAACAAAATTCGGAAAACAGTTTCGGCGGTTTAACTGATGATGAAGACAGTTCAACAGAGGCGACATATAAATTAAAAGAAAGATCTAGTGTTAAAAGTGATATTAATAAATCGTCAAATAATCACGAAGCAATTAGTACTGTTGAAGACTGCATAATTGATAATACTAAAGGCTTGTATGGTAGTGGGGTAGAAGACGATCTATCAAGTAAATCAAATGAAACAACGAGTGATGAGGATGGTATTGAAAGTGATGATTATAGTATAACTAAAACACAATGTAAAAGTTCTGATGACAATTCTAGCTCAGATGAAAATTCTGGTTCAGATATTGAGGAAGAAGTAGAAGAAGGTTATGATATTAGTCAAATTGATGAGCCTGTCAAAGAGGAGTTTAAGCATGTCAAAAAGCAAAACATTTCAGAGGAGGCTAAAAAAGGTGCCTGTGTACGTAATCAGTTATTAATTTGGGAGAGCCTGCTTGAAATGAGAATACATCTACAAAGATGTATAAGCACAGCTAACATGATGCCTATGCCTGATAAATATGTGGAATTAAAAAGTTATAATGATTTTGTTGGAGAGACCAATTCCACTGTACATAATGTTGCTAGTCTTCTAGATAAGTAAGTATGAACCTGGATGGATGAAAATTTGTAATTATGTAAAGTAAAAAGTTAAAGTCCCATTTGTATATGTACATTAGAATATAAAAATTATATTATATAATTTTATATATCTTATACAATTTTTGTATATTGACATGATAGGTTAATTCAGATTTGTTATACCAAATAGCCAGTATAAAAGTATTAATAACATCAAAATTATTGTTTTAAAACCTATTCCTAGATGTGGCAAATTTGGTTAATTTTACTGTAATCTCCATCTATGTAATAATTTGATAAGTTAGCATATTATTGATAAATATAGTTTAAATTCTTAATTTTTGATATTTGCATACCAAAACTGCTTTACTATGAGTTCACAGGTTAGCGACAGAGATCTCTGTCAAAGAGATAAGTTGACCTTTGTAAACTTTTTTTTATTAATAATGTATTTCTTAAGTTTTGTATGGTGTGTACATAAATAAAAACATAAATTTAGTAATGTCCTGTAACCAAAACTTTTAATGTATAACATATATTTTTAAATGACAGCTTTATATCTTGTTATGTCCATATAGATGAAGTTGAAGCCAGAAGGTTGTGATAACCTAAAAATAAATTACCTAGAAAGTTTTTTTGTTTTAGGTTTTTAGCAGTACAAAATTTACTAATGAGAAAATATCCAGAAACTAAAAGTTTATCAAATACTAAACAAACAGAAGTTCAACCAAACTTCAAAGAAGAGAGTGATGAAGAAATCCCTAGTGATACAGACAATGAAGAAATACCTTCAGATACAGATACAGAAGATATTACAGAACAAGGAAAAAATAGTATAGATAAAATTAAAACAAATAAAATTTTTCAAAAGAAACGTAAACTTGAAGACTATGAAAATGATATATTAAAGACCCACAAAAGTTTCAAGCCATTTAGGGATACAACTATTCAGAAATGGAATGAAAAAACGAGGCTAGCTACAGCAGCTAATGTAAAAAATGCCCCAACAAATACAGTCCTTCAACAAATATCTTATATTTTATCTGATAAAAATAAGCTCATACGTCGCACACAGCTAAAACGTTCTGATCATGACATTATAGGATACAAAAAGTCTCTACAGATAGATAAAGCTGATCAAAATGAGCCAGAATTGAATCTGTTAAAGGACAGGAAAGATATTGATGAATACATACCAGAGATATTCGATGACAGCGATTTCTATCATCAATTGTTAAGAGAGCTTATCGAATGTAAATCAGCAGATATATCAGACCCTGTTCAGCTTAGCCGACAATGGATTGCTTTGCAACAGATGAGGAGTAAAATGAAAAGGAAAGTTGACACAAGGGCAACAAAGGGTCGAAAGATTAAATATGTGGTTCATAATAAACTTGTTAGTTACATGGCACCTGAGAAGTCTTTAAAGTGGAATGAAGAGAGTACTAATGAATTATATAGTTCGTTGTTTGGCAAAATGTTTGAACAAAACAATGTAGGTGTAAATGTTAATCTAGAAAATGTCAAAATTAAATAATAATATAATTATTTTTGAACATACTTGTTGAATTTTAATTTCAATCCTTTCGTTTCTATAACTTTACTAGGGATCCGTCTGTAAATGGTTTCATTTTTCCTCGAACTAAAACTGTGATTGATGAATGAAATGAAAATGTTACTAAACTCTATGGAATTGTCCGCCATGGCGATCTAAAGATTTCCTGAATGTCATTAAAATCAGTCCAGCAGTTACTGAGTCTATAAGGAACATATGTACTTTTACTTATATATGTATATACTAAATAAGAAGATAGAAGACTATTGGTAACAATAGGTCGAAATAAAATAGTTTAATTTGACAAAGTCTGGAATTATTTTAAATAATCTAATCAAAATAATCTTTGTTCAGTGCTCTTTCAAGCACTTTTGAATCATCAAGGATCAATATGTTTACCAGCAAGAAACTCTACACTCTTTTGAACATTTTCAATTGACATTATAAAATAAGTCTTGTATGAAGCTTAAGGGATTTTGAAATCCGTTTTTATCATCAAAATAATCTTTATCATTTAATAATAAAATTGCTTATTTTTATTACCTCTCAATAGCTGTTTATTTTGCAGTAACATTTGAATACATCAAATTAATCGTCATATTAATTAGGAGCTTTTAAACATCACTCCGTTCGCGTGGACTGCAGTCTTATTATTTCAGTAAATCGTTGTACTTATATTAATTATGTTTAAATTGGGCTAATCTTAAAAGCTAGACATATACTGTCGCAGAATCTAATTTAGAACTTTTATAGGGGAACAATTTTGTAATACATGATTTTTTAATAACTTTCACCGTTTACTTAGCGCACGCAAGGAAAGCCTTAAATTTTGCTTTTTTTCGCAATATTTATTATTTCATATTATTCTCTCCTATTCATCTTAGCATGATGTTATTTATAGTCCTTCTTCGATAAATGGATTATCTTAAACCCGAATAATTTTTAAAATCGGTTCAGTAGTTCCTGAGATTAGCGCGTTCAAACAATCAAACTAACAAACTCTTCAGCTTTTTATATTAGTATATAGATTTAATAATATCAGTTGATATCGTATAAACTTTCCAGTTAATTTAAAATATTTGTAAATTTATTTTCGTCGAATATATTTTTATTTTTTGTATTCTCCGTTCGTGACACTGCTGTCTATCGACAAAGGCCTCTAATCCTTTCCAGGCATCTCTATCCTAAATCCTTGGCTATTTTTACTCATAATAATCCTACTGTCAATCTTAAATCGTCTTTCCAACGCTTTGTGAATCTTCCTTGCTTCCTTTTACTGTTTCTGTGATAATAATCAGTGATTTGTTTCGTCCAAGTGTCTTTTTGTCTTAGAATGTGCCCTGTTCACCTCCATTTTTGTTGATATTTCTTTTTCCGCTACATCTATAACTTTTGTTATAGTCCTTATTTGTTCAGCTTCTACATACAAAGTATATTATAGGGATTTATTATCTTGCGTGAGTAACTAAAGATATCGTCACTAAACATACAAACAAATTTAACCTTTCTGATGTAATGAAGTTGTTCACATGCTAATAATAATCGAGAGGAAATAATATATTCATTTACATATTGTACAAATGCAATTTGCTTAAGTGACTTCATTATAATTTGACTTTAATGGTATTTGCAACCATCAAATGATTAGATGTTATTGCTTGTTTACTATTTGATTTAAGATGGCACGATCTTCTGGGATTATATTTAGCACGTTTAGTATTAAAGTGACTTAATACAAAATTGGGCTTAATTGGGTTAGATACATTTTAATCCTTATTTCAATGACATCACGCTACGGACTAACAAAAGCTAGTGTTTTCTCGGCCTTCTAAATTATGGGTCTCTAACAGTCACGAGTATTGTAGGCGATACGCTACGCTTTATTGTACTTTGCCGCAATACAACTTTTTTTAATTTGGTCACTTTATACTAATACAAGCGAATACAATACATATTATACAATACGGCGAAGCTGTGATAGCCTAGCGGTGAGACCGTGCGACTCTCTAGAGACGACAGAGGTTCAAACCCCGGGCAGGCACCAATGGGTTTTTCTATTAAAACTTATGTGTCTAATTGATAATTGCAATTTATCACACGCTTTTCGGTGAAGGAAAACATCGTGAGGAAACCTGCATATCTCTAGAGAATTCTAGGGATATGTGTAACCTACCAATCCGCATTGGAGCAGCGTGGTAGGTCTTAGCTCCAATCCTTCTCTCCAAAAACGGAGAGAGGAGGCCTAAGCCCAGCAGTGGGCATAGTAACAGGCTGTTACTTTATACTAATACAAGCAATGCAACGCGGTTTCACCCGCGTACATACCGATCTCGTGGTAGTAGAAAGTTTACTAAGTCAGACTATAGACTTATTTTTGTAAATTGAAAGTTTCACTCGGGGACTTATCAATAGTTAAGGCAAAGGAAACTTTGAACGGAAGCTATTCATAGGTATAGAAATCCAATACGCTACAATTGTTATGGCATTATTTTCTTTATATTGACATTAAAATTCGTTACATCTTTTGATACGAATGTCCGATTTTAATAATTTGAGAAGTATTATACAGGTATTGAAACAGTTTTTAATAAAATCATTTAATAGGATAAGTATTAATACGGAGATGTAAATATTATGGTTTGATTATTGTCGCCGCTTTTATCAGCTTTTACAATGTAAAAATATTGGTATAACTACAATGGTTAGACATATGGTATCGCTGACTTTTTTACCCTATTTTTACACCTTATAACAATTTTATTAGGGATTTCTTTTTTTTTCACGATGTAATATAGCCTATGTCGCTCAGTAAAGAAGCAGCTTTACAATGGTGAAAGAAAGCGTTACATTGCGGAGTACACTCCGGGAGTGCCGGCAGAAGTTAAAAGTATAAATTCTATCCATAAATATGTCTAGATCTAATTTTTCTTTAGATGGACTCTTTTGATATTCAAGTTATCCGCAGTTCACCAGTAACATAGCTATCAACAATGACCCGACGGGCATGTCAGGTTATCGTTCACACAAATAAGTCGTAGCGACCCTACAAATCTTTTGGGTGATATCATTCGCTAATTAGGATGTTATTTCAGAACGAGTCAACCGAACAGACATTAAAGGTACCGACAAATATTAGGTACTTAAAACGCCGTGTGATATCCGGCAGAAAAGAATAGACCACCCTCCTTTCTTACCGAGGTGTCGTAAGAGGCGACTAAGGTATGTGCCGTGTGGTGTCCGACTACATAGAATAGACCACCCTCCTTTCTTACCGAGGTGTCGCAAGAGGCGACTAAGGTATGTGCCGTGTGGTGTCCGACTACATAGAATAGACCACCCTCCTTTCTTACCGAGGTGTCGTAAGAGGCGACTAAGGTATGTGCCGTGTGGTGTCCGACTACAAAGAATAGACCACCCTCCTTTCTTACCGAGGTGTCGCAAGAGGCGACTAAGGTATGTGCCGTGTGGTGTCCGACTACAAAGAATAGACCACCCTCCTTTCTTACCGAGGTGTCGTAAGAGGCGACTAAGGTATGTGCCGTGTGGTGTCCGACTACATAGAATAGACCACCCTCCTTTCTTACCGAGGTGTCGTAAGAGGCGACTAAGGTATGTGCCGTGTGCTGTCCGACTACATAGAATAGATCACCCTCCTTTCTTACCGAGGTGTCGTAAGAGGCGACTAAGGTATGTGCCGTGTGGTGTCCGACTACATAGAATAGACCACCCTCCTTTCTCACCGAGGTGTCGTAAGAGGCGACTAAGGTTTGTGCCGTGTGGTATCCGGCTACATAGAATAGACCAACCTCAGTTCTTACCGAGGTGTCGTAAGAGGCGACTAAGGTTTGTGCCGTGTGGTATCCGGCTACATAGAATAGACCAACCTCAGTTCTTACCGAGGTGTCGTTAAATGCGACTAAGGTAAGTTGACGTCAGGCAGGCAGCCGGTAAAATACGTAGCCAAATCATGTGACAACATGTTTGTAACATGTTGTGCCGACCCCACTTAGAGTGGGATAGGGGCAGGAGAATGACGAAATATTAGGTACTTAAAATACGGAACGGAAGTATTAAATGACATTTTTCGGTAATTTAGTTAGCTTTATGGGGAATTTGTAGTATACATTAAATTAAAAGTGAAATGTGTGTCCAAAAAAAAATTGTAGGGGTTTACAACCCTTAGGTATCACTTAGGGTTATGAAAACCGATAAAACCGATCAAGCTGTTTCGAAAGAGTATGATAACTATCATTGTGACACGAGAATTTTATATATAAGAGTTGCTTTGGCTCACTCTGGTTTCGAATGGCCCTCGAAATAGAACTTATCAATTAAAAAAATGTTCTGATCGCCACCAAACTTTACAAGATTTGATTTGCTCCACAACACAAAATTAATAAAAAAAATATTTTTCTATAATCCGCGAAAACGCATCGCGGATTATTATTCGGATTACCGCGTATTACAGCAAAATAATTTTATTATTATTAATGTTGAGAGACCGGCTATACTCACGTCTTATTTTATCGGATGAGCCCGAGTAGCCGGGTACTGGCCAGTTCCCGCGCGATAACGCCGCGTAAAGATGTCATGAATAAGAGTCCCGCATGGGCTTAAAACTAGTCGGGCTCATCCGATAAAATAAGACGTGAGTATAGCCGGTCTCTCAACATTAATAATGAATACCACCCACGATAGTTTAAATTCAAAATTTTATTATTACTTTCGTATTATGGATCTCCGTAAACTAACTCCTAATTCTATAAATCATTTGCTCCACAACCTCTTCCATATTTCATTGAACGTCCCGTCGAAATCGGCTTCCGGAGAATGTACTATTAAACTAAAACTTCTAAATAATATTTTAGTTAAAACCGTACAAAAATCCGTTCAACCGAAATCCAAGAAAATCGATCATATACAGACAGCTTTTGGGGACGTTGTTTTATAACATTCATGTTGTATTTGTACAGAGAGAGCTTAGTATTTCACATATAAAATACTTCATTTCATATTTACGTTCACTTCATACTTCCTTTTCTAGATCGGTGGTGGAGTTAATAAAATCTACCCACTTCAATCTATCCAAATTAAAATATATCGGCTGATTAATTAAGCTCAATATCGTTGGGCACAAAATCTATTTTACAATTCTGTAGCTAGTACGCTCGTTTAAAGATGCTTCTAACGAAATAATCGTTATTAGGACTTAGGGCAACGCGTAGTGGAGGGTTGATGGTATGACTTAGATTAGTCATTGCAGCGTCGGACCTAACTGGGATGTAGGTAGAAGCAACTGAAATAAGGGGGTTCGGGTGTACCTCAGATTTCTCGAAGTAAGATTTCGAAAAACGTTTAAAGAGGTGAGTAATGGTAGGGAGATCGAAGTCTCTATAGAGGCCAATGTGGATTGGTTGGTTACACATATTCCCAGAATTCTCTAGACATATTCAGGTTTCCTCGCGACGTTTTTCTTCACCTAAAAGTGATAAATAGCAATTACCAATCAAATCAAATAATCTTTATTAAAATCAGCATTCAATCAAATAAATATTCAAGAATCGTCAAGGGTCAATAAGATTTAATGAAGTTACTCTACTAGAGGAATCAGCAAGAAACGCGTCGGTTAGTGATTTAAATTAGACACATAAGTTTTTAACAATGGCGTGTGGTATACGGTTGAGCAGAATAGACCACCCTTATTTCTTACCGAGGTGTCGTAAAAGGCGACTAAGGTAAGTCGACCCGTCGTGTGGTATTCGTTTGAGTAAAATATACCACCCTCTTTCTTACCGAGGTGTATTAAAAGGCGACTAAGTTAAGTTGTCCAGACGTGTGGTTTCCGGTTGAGTAGAATAGACCACCCTCTGTCTTACCGAGGGGTCGTAAAATACAACTAAGGTAATTTGACGTCAGGCAGGCGGCAGGTCGTAAAAGACGTAGCCGAATCACGTGACAACGCGTTTGTAACATGTTGTGCCGACGCCACTTAGAGTGGGATAAGGGCAGGATGATGATGTCATAAGTTTTTAACAGAAAAACTGATTCGTGCTTGCCCGCGGTTTAAACCCGTGATTCGCCCGAAATAGTCGCACGGTGTCATCGCTGGGCTATCACAGCTGTCTAAGTATGTAATAATACTTAATTGTCGAGGCGTGCACTTGTCTCGTAGTGCAACGTCCAACATTAGTGCAGACATCATTAAGCCCGGTAAGTGTTTACGAGCGCTTTCCAACTGAAACAATTGATGACAACAGGGAGTCCTCTGGGATGACGCGTGGCGGAATGTATGAGCGAGTGCGATTTTTCTTATTATTTTTTGACGTGACAACGTCTTATAATTCGATTGAGCCGGCTGCACGCACGAAAAAACATGACTCATGCGGCGTTACAATATAGCACTACCCACGTTCGCTATCACAAACTCAACAATCGTTTCGCCCCGCACCCGAAGCATCATCAAGCTGACTACATCTGTATGTTTATGTAATATAAAAATAGTTTCGTGAACTTTACTTTACTCTTTGATTTGATCTAAGTTTCCGATTAATAGAGATACCGATGAGATAAATATAAAATAAGATCCTTTTAAAATAAATTATTAATTTCTATTTAAAATGAAACTTTTCTTTTTTAAATTCTTTATTGCACTAAAAGTACAAAAGGCGGACTTAACAATAAATTTAGCGTTCTCTACCAGTCAACCTTAAACGGAAAATTTAAATAGGTGCTGTAAGCAAACAAACAGAAAGAAGAAAAGGTATGATAGGCGTAAATATTTACAGATATGAAAGTCAATAAGGTGCAGCGACGTGCCTAAGCAAAAGATAAATAAGTGGATAAAAATAAAAATAAAATAATACATGACTATATGTGATGGTAAGGGACGGCCGTGTGGTATCCGGCTGAATAGAATAGACCACCCTCATCTCTTACCGAGGTATCATAAACGGCGACTAAGGTAATTTGACGTCAGGCAGGCGGCCGGTCGTAAATCGTACGATGTGATGGTAAGCGAATTGTAAAATTCGAAGTTTACCAAATAATACATAAGATAAACTTATCAACATCATCATTCTCCTGCCCTTATCCCACTCTAAGTGGGGTCGGCACAAAATGTTGCAAACATGCTGTCATATGATTTGGCTACGTATTTTACGACCGGCCGCCTGCCTGAAGTCAACTTGCCTTAGTCGCCTTTTACGACACCTTGGTAAGAAATGAGGGTGGTCTATTCTATGCAGCCGGATACCACACGGTATAAGATAAACTTGTCAAAGTAAAAGTAAAAGTAAAGTAACAGCCTGTTACTATGCCCACTGCTGGGCTAAGGCCTCCTCTCTCCGTTATTGGAGAGAGGGATTGGAGCTAAGACCTACCACGCAGCTCCAATGCGGATTGGTAGGTTACACATATCAACAGAATACTCTAGAGATATGCAGGTTTCCTCACGATGTTTTCCTTCACCGAAAAGCGTGTGATAAATTGCAATTTTCAATTAGACACATGAGTTTTAATAGAAAAACTCATTGGTGCCTGCCCGGGGTTTGAACCTATGTCGTCTCTAGAGAGTCGCACGGTCTCACCGCTAAGCTATCACAGCTTTTAGAAACTGAAACTTGTCAACAATGAGCCAATTAGTCGTCTTATAGAGATAATATACGCCGAACGCCAGTGAATTAACACCCGCCCTCTGATAACATCAGGGCGGGCGGCCTGTTCTGGCTCGCAGTTGCAAACTAACGCGCGTACTTTCCTAACGCCCCTATTGTCAGTTTTTAGGGTAATTCGTAGTGAGGTGAGAGTGAACTGTTGTGAACTTTTAACGGATGTTACACGCTACCAGTAAGTATTAATTTTATTAATAAAAAAAATTTAAATGTGATTTCATATTTTATTTATTGAAAATAACTAATAGGAATAACATTATTACTCTACAAACTATCTCAATTAAATTTAGTCTTAACGCGTACATTATTTAAATATATTACAAAATAAAAATATATGTATATAATACCAAAATATAAGAATACTGTAAACTTAATTATTATGCATTTGTTACGTTATTTATTATTGTTTTTAAATTTCATTATATTTTACCTAAGAGTATGGATGCTATCGCTAAATATATCTATATTTAATTCTTTCGAAAAATACTTGTGGCGATTTTAATTGTAAATTAAGCGTACCAATATATTTAAAAGGGTTGAAAAATAAATTTAAGTATATATTTATAATTACATATATTATCGAAAATAAATATTTTATCAATATAACTCCATAGGTCAAGGAGATTACTGTTTGTATTCTTGAAATTGCAATGCGCAATAACTTAGTTTACGTCAAATTTTCATTATTGATGTATGGAAAAGTTTTTTTTTTGGTAATTCATAGATGTTTGTGTCACTTTGGGGAATTACATAGAACAAAAGTAACGATAAATAACTTTGATACAATCCTCGATAAATCTGATTACATTTATTGCAACGTTTAACGATATTCAAACAAGCCTTAAATTAATAACTTTTTAAATCAGCTCAAATCTAAACATAGTCTTGTCATGTAGTAAATTCTTTTGCTATAAGCCGCGATAAAGTAAATATGTAATATATAGGGCTAAATGTAGAGTGGACTATTTGTTTTCATACCTAATACATGCAGGATTCGTAATAACACATGTATTATACACCTCTATTACCGCTACCACAATACACGAGCATCGCAAAATCGTACAAAATCGCAAAACCGCTTTGCGATTTTGTTGTAGGATCTTCTGTCTCCTGATGACTGTTGAGTTTGTGACAGCGAATGTGTTGACAAGACATTTATGGATAGAGTAATCTATTAGGGTAGGGGTACATAGGCAGGTCAGTGAGAGTGTCGCAACAAATGATGAGAGTCGCAACTGTCTTTTAAAGGATTTATAGAAGCAGGCGTTACTTTGCGGAATTCCATATTACAGGCACTATAACAAAACTACCTCGCTATAATCCGCACGGGTTACGCGAATGCATGCAAAGCTACTGTGTATGAAGCAGGAAAAATCTACGAACCTTATACATGCAGGACAAGCATACGCACCCCAAGGCTCCTCCACCAGCTACAAAGCACGCAAGCATGCTTCGGTTTCTGAGCGAAACGATCGTCGAGATTGTTATGGTGGTGGGTGTGTGTGCTGCTTGTGTGCTTTGTTGCTGGTGGAGGCGCCTTGGGGTGCGCGTGGTGGCTTGTCCTGCATGTTATAAGGTTCGTAGATTTTGCCTGCTTCATACACATTAGCTTTACATGCATTCGCTTAGCCTGTGCGGATTATAGCGAGGTAGTTTTGTTATAGTGCCTGTCTTGTAAAGGGTCGAACGGTAGCTATATTTTGTTGGTGGTGGAGGCGTCTTGGGATGCATGTAGTGACTTGCCCTACATGTGTAAGGTACCTGAATTTTGCCTGCTTCATACACATTAGCTTTGCATGCATTCGCTCAACCCGTGCGGACTATAGCAAGGTAGTTCTGATATAGTGTCTGTGTCATATAACAATAATAAGAAATAAAGAGAAGGCAAATGGGGGTGATCTATGTGTCTCTCTCTATTATGTGTGATTACAAAAAGATGAAGTATACGACTATCATCTTCCCTCTCATAATTTATTGCGTCAATATCACTTATATGTCTGGCTATTGCTCCCTTACTAATATGCTCTAATACTAATAACTCTATCATGGCCAGGCGTTAAGATATGAAATTAGTTGAGTTTGAAAAAGATATAGACTTCCTTTCATTTCGATACTGAATTCCTTGCAGACGAGTCGGTGGCTGTGGTAATCAAATTGACTTTTTCGGCTACGTAAATTTACATTTAAATTGTGAAAACAATACGCGAGACGTATGTGAATAAATATGAATACAATCAGGATATTGAACTTTTAGAACGGCTTTTAATTCAAATTCAAGTTCATCCTTGACTAAACTCAGAATTTGCTTCACTACATTCATTTAAATCAGTTAAATACAAAGGCTGAAAATAAATTTCTGAACAACAACATGCGTCGAAATTCTTAATTAAACAAATTTTTGTTAAAGAATTCATGAGATTCTTTTACTTTAGCTTTAGCTTGATGGTTGTTTCAAAAGTAAATATTGTTATTTACTTTTGAAACAACCATCGTTGTTGTTGTTTTTTCGTTATGATCCTCTATAGAAGCAAGTAATGCTTAATTGTCCTAAAGTTTATTTCCTGATGAAGCTGCGGTTACGAGGCGAAACGATTTGTTAATATTGTTGTAATCGATGTGTGCTTGTGTAATGTGATGGTAGTTTTGTGAGGTTGCGAAATGCAGAGAGTAGAGCGCAGAAGCTCTACTAGCGCCGGGGAACGTCGTCCTAAGGCTGCCTCCTGTGAGGCTGGACCAAGGCTTAGGGCGACGCGTAGTGGAGGGCTGATGTATGACTCTGATTAGTCATTGCGACGTCGGAAGGGCTGCGAGAAGTCACGACCGACCACTGTCAGAAAACTGGGACCTTGTCTTTGCCAGCGAACATGCTGTGTGTATTACGTGTTTCTGTTTTTGCGATCGTTATTTGATCGTCAGGGTCATACAGGACGCTTTTTGGACGCCTTTATTTTCGGTGGTCAGTCCTAACTGGGATGTAGGTGAAAGCAACTCAAATAAGGGGCTTCGAGGTGTACCTCAGATTTCTCGAAGTAAGATTTCGAAAAACGTTTAAAGAGGTGAGTAATGGTAGGGAGGCTTTTTTATAATAGAAAGTATGTATGTATGTTCCTTATAGAATCCAATAAGGTTCAACCGATTTCAATGGAATTTTCAGACATTATTTACATTAATCTAGCGGAAGATCCTGTAAAGTTTGGTAGCGATCGGAGCATTTTTTTGAATCGTCAATGATAGGTTTGTTTCGAAGGTATATCGACCCTAGTATACGGTTTTCCGTCGGAAAAGTCAAATACATAGTATATATTTAAGCTTATTGAAACGTTTAAGTTGACGCTGGCATTGGGGAGTCGCGGACTAGTTCTAATAAATACAAAAATCAGTCTGTCTGTTGCGATTTAACGCTTAATACACCTTATGCATGACGCCAGCAATGTTGATGAAATTTGATAGCATTAACTCTTATATTCTAGGCTACAATATAGAATAGAATTCACGTTTTTTTCTAAAGGAACAGGAAAAAAATAGTACATAAAGGTATTAAAGTAATGGGCCTGTTATAATATCACTGTTGCTCATAGGCCTCCTCTCTCCGTTTCTGGAGGGAAGGGTTGGAGCTAAGACCTACCACGCTGTTCCAATGTGGACTAAGAGGTTACACATATCCCCAGAATTCTCTAGATATATGCGGGTTGCCATACGGTGTTTCCTTCGAAATACGGTTTTTCCGAAAACGTGTGATAAATTACAGTTATGGATTTAGACACATAAGTTTTAATAGAGAAACTCATTGGCCCGAGGTTTGAACTCGTGACCCCCTCGAAAGAGTCGCATGGTCACACCGCTGGTCCATCAGACCTATTTTGCAATTAAACGCTTAAAACCGAATTTTGCGAATAAAGTCGGGAATACACCTTGTAATTTAAAACATTAAGGCTGTGTACCTCGAGAGCAATGATTTATCTTTATTCATAATAATCCTTTCCAGGTAAAATAAATCGTTTATTAAATTTAAGTGGATCGCTTTTCTAAAAGTATGATTTAAAAAAACCTTTTTGATATAAGATCTGCACTTTAGAAATATTAGATAATTCCTTTTTTGCATTGTAAAGCGTTTTACACTTAGACATAACACCAATATACCCCGGTTTAATAGCCGTGTGGTATCCGGCTGAGTTAAATAGACCACACTCATTTCTTACCGAGGTGTCGTAAAAGGCGACTAAGGTAAGTTGACCCACCGTGTGATATCCGGTTGAGTAGAATAGACCACCCTCTTTCTTACCGAGGTGTTGTAAAATATGACTAAGGTAAGTTGGCGTCTGGCAGGCGGCCGGTCGTAAAATACGTAGCCAAATCATGTGACAACATGTTTTTAACATGTTGTTCCGACCCACTCTGAGTGGGATAAGGGCAGGAAGATAATGATGACCATTCTACCCCGGCTTAGACAGAATACCTGCTTCAGGGATACCTGCATCATTATTGCTGAGTCTAAACATTTTCTACTGGGATCCGTTGATGCAGACTACGGAGTCGATTACATACAGACAGATAGCTTTTTGGGACTTTGTTTTATAATAAGTATAGATATGTAACTGTACAATTAACTGTGTTCAAGTCGTTATTTTGTCAAATATAAAAATAAATAAATATGCTTTACTGTAAAAGTCCGTATTGAACAGCGAAACTAAATGTTAAACATTTATATTATTAATATTCACAAAACCTAAAAGTGAAAAATGATAAATAAAGTGATACATTTTTTAATATATTTGGTTATAAAATAGACGTATATGTATATGTATTAAGACGCAAAAGTAAATTGGCTTTGGAATAATTATGAAATACCTTGAAGATTGAAAATGGTAAGGCTTAGTACAAATTTTCGACAATGGGGCGACGAATTTGTCGCAATGTATAAGTATTCATATTTAAAAATCTATTACTCCAATAATACATGAATTGGGATATGCAAAGTTAATTGTATTTTATTATAAGTTGTCTTAACGATGCCATTTTGAGTTTATGAATCATGGATATCTGTCAGTTATTTGGGACCAATTAATAATTGAATGATATAGATAAATTTCTTTCAAGTATAAACATCAGAATCTTAGAGTCTTAAAAGACTAGAAGTCAATTTTTAATGGAATGAAACGTCTATATTTTCTTTTTTTATTCCATAACTAGTATTATAATATTAGTAGCGCCTCGATTATACAGTCTGTTTATTTAAACACTAGGAGCAGTTGACAGAATAGCACAAGAATTGGATAGCATAAGAATTCGAAAAGTATTTTCAACGCCGGCCATTATTTGATAAAAAATATTTAAAGGGGTAGTTTTGAATTGTCTTACTTATTAATTGAATTAAGAACATTCAACGAATCATCACACATTACAAAAGAGTAAATATTTGTTTTATTTGAAGATAATTAAATGATGCGATCATTTATTTTGGGTGGTGACTTGTTTGTCTATCAGCCCACGTATTTAACCATTAGCTGGTGTGGTCTAGTATAAAATTTTTGCGACGTCTCTGCTACAATATTGTCGCATCTACGTGCTTAGCCTTAGGATCGTAAAAGTGTAGGTATCTTTGAGGACCCTCCCGTAACAATTCATATCATGTGTAGTGCAATAAAAATGCTAACATCTAGTCGATCTGAGCTTACATTTATAAAATATTTATCATATTTCAAATATTAGGAAAGACTGATGTCGCAATTTTCGCCGAAGTATTTTTTGAAGTGCTAATAAGGACTAAAATAAATTTTTAGAAAGAAAATTTTTGTGAGTGAAGAACCAGCAAGAAACTCGCCGGTCAATCTTTTAAATATTTTCAATTATACATCATTAAACCGCTGTCTTGTATGAAGCTGAAAGTATTTTCAAATCCAGGCTTTCTTATCGTCCAAATAATCTTCAATTTTGTAATATGCTGTACGTATAAGCATATTTTTTACACTTAGTTGGAATCTTTCTGTACACCTGCATTCTCCTGCCCTTATCCCAGTCTAGGTGGGGTCGGCTCATGTTTTTCTCTTCCATTCTCTCCTATCATTCGTCAACTCTGGCGCTATTCCTTTTATATGCATATGATACTTCACTCAATCCAACCATCAGTTTTTAGGCTTATTATAGTCACTTTCATATTTAACACTAGTTTGGTCATATGATTTGTATGTAGATATAGTCCAACGAATAAATCGTTAGCGTCCAACGAGTAAAAGTATCGGGGTTATTATTATATAACTATGGTTTATACGTGTATGTATCTAGGACTTGCCTATACACAAGTTTAGAAATTATTTCAAAAAAATGCTGCTACATAATGCTTACTATACAATTGAGGATTATTTGAGCGATAGTAGGATATCTTAACAGCTGTCAGCTACGCACCAAGCTGCAACTATTAACTTGTAATCATCATCATCATTCTGCTGCCCTTATCCCACTCTAAGTGGGGTTGGATTGGTTGGGTTGGTCAAATGATTTGGCTACGTATTTTACGACCGGCCGCCTGCCTGACGTCAACTTACCTTAGTCGTCTCTTACAACACCTCGGTAAGAAATGAGGGTGGTCTATTCTATGCAGCCGGATACCACACGGCACATACCTTAGTCGCCTCTTACGACACCTCGGTATGAACGGAGGGTGGTCTATTCTATTCTGCCGGATACCACACGGCGTCAACTATTAACTTGTAACCATCTATAAAATTATAAAAACCTTTATTTAATTAAAAAGATTATCCACCGAGTTGCTCGGGAGGAGCAAACTTCCGAATCAATGGTAGCTTCTTTAAAAACATTTGACGATTCAAAAGTACTGAAGCAGTCCACTTGAATAAAGAATATTTAGAATTTGAATTTGAATATGTCAAATACCAGTATATATTGGAATAGCCGATGTATATCTCGGCGCGTAGCTGGGCGGCCTATATACGTCCATAACTTCGTCACACAATTCAATCAAAACCACAAGAAACTCAATATTAGAAAGAGAAACTTAGCAACCATCAGTTCCTTTTCTAATTCATGGTACTTAAAATTGATTTAATTACGACTTTCTCAATATAAATAGTATTAAGAGATGTAAATTATAAATACAGTCACCTTTTGTTTTATTACACAATTTATCTCTTAAATCCAAACAAATATTTTATTCCGCCGTGTGGTATCCGGCTGAGTAAAATAAACCACCCTCATTTCTTACCGAGGTGTTGTAAAAGGCGACTAAGGTAAATTGACCCACCGTGTGGTATCCGGTTGAGTAGAATAGACCACCCTCTTTCTTACCGAGGGGTCGTAAAATACGACTAAGTTGTAAGTAAGTTGACGTCAGGCAGGCGGCCGGTCGTAAAATACGCAGCCAAATCATGTGACAACATGTTGTGCCGACCCCACTTAGCGTGGGATAAGGGCAGGAGGATGATGATGATCCAAATATTTTATTCAATATAAAACTCATCAAACGGACGGAAACACGTCATAATAACGTTCAGTGCCCACGGGGCTGTCCTTTTTTAAAAGACTTTTCCTTCCTTCCTTTTCCTGAAGTTTCTTTTTTTGGTAACCCTGTATAAGCAGTTAAACTTAACACTACATTGTCATTTTGAAAAGACAAATATTTCAAATATCTCTGTACACATTAACCTTTTTAAAGATGTTTTTGAAACAGACGTTATACAGTTTTAAGACGTACAAGTAGCAACATCGATTTTCTTGGTATACTATAATGTTATTGAGTTATTATTGCATTCTGATTTACATAATCGCCGATTGATTTATTGATTCATATAACTTTGATGTTGAAATTCCCGTTGCTTTTATGTATGACGCAATGATACCGGGAAAGTTTATGATTGGGTTATATTTAGTTACACATATATTTTCTTGTTTGGCAGTTAAGTGAATCGCGTTAATAAATTGAAAAAAATACAACCAAATGATCTTAGGAATCTGATTTTGTACAAAACAATAGTAATAACTGTCTTTTATAATATTTGATTGTTACATGAAATTAATTAATAGTGAGTAGCTCGCGAATGAATGATAATTGAACTAGTTCTTTAGTGTCGTGTAAAAGCCCTTTAACTATAGATTAACCTTTAAGTATTTTCTACTTTTCGGTACCTTTATTTTCTATTTGTCGTCGCTACTCCCCGTTTTTGCAAAAACCAAGAAGTTGTTACAGATACATCTCTATTTTTATTACTTTTGTTTAACGAAGTCATTTTAAAATTTCATCTTTATTCCTATTGACCGATCGTTTCGTGATGTCATCAATAGACCAATTTCGAATTACCAGCCGCTGTCGGCCCACGTAATTGTGTTAGATTCAGTTAAATCTATTACAAGGGAAGAGCTGGGCCATTGCGAAGTTTATCTGGAATTTATGTTTCGATTGACCAAGTTTACATTATGATAATGTTTCGAACTGACAATATGAATCGCAGAACATAAGTGCGTGCACACGCACACGTATGTAGCACGCACGCAAGCACGCACGCATGCACCGTCCACCAGCAATATTCACAAATTCTTCATGACCTTTTCAGTTTTGTCGTGGAGATTTTCATAGTAAATGTGTGCGGCATTAGCTTAGAATAATGGTGGCTGTTTTCGTATGATCAGGCTATCAAAACGGACACTACACTTAATATTTAATAGTATATACTATGTATTTTCCACGTAAAAACTAACTGGTGCTGTGGAAATGGTGTTCTGCTGTCGAAGGATCTTTCTAGATTTCGCTGGTTCTGAATGTATGTGTCCAGTTACCACAAATTACACAATATCCGCGATCGACAAGTAAAACTACTCACCGTCCCTCTGGAACGCCCAGCTCCCGAAATTGGCAGAGATATCACGCACAATAATATCATGACATTGCTGGGATAAGGTTCGGTGAACAGGCATGCGGTACCACAAAGTTTTTACGATTAGTCACGGAAACTGCTATGGGCGGACAGAGACGACTGATTGTTGCGTGTCAGTGACGCTAGCGGCGCTCTCGGTAGAAATCCACTAATCTGGTACCACCGAGTGATACCATTTTACTGCCAACCGCAGAATGTGCAATATGCAAGTACCAACTGAACCGATGCATAGCATAGTTTCCAAGGCCTCACTTTTCACCTCACGAAATCTCAATTCTATTTCGTGGAGCAAGATATTTCCAGGCTTATCTCCTCAAGACGAAAAAGTTTATTCTAGTGTTTCCCAACATGCGAACGCCCCTCCAAGGGGGCTGTTTGATTGTTAGGGGGGGGGGGGAGAAGAGTTTAACCCTTTTGCTCCGGGCCATTTAAATGCAATCCAAAGTTCACGAAAAAACCAATTCTTTTTCCTAAAAACTAAAAAAGCCATGTATGTTACTTAGGAAAGCATATGAATTTATAAAGGCTAAGATAGGGCAAGGCACAAAAATTATTTTGGTAAACACTGGTTCATTTTACATATGCTTATATTCTTCAGTTGGATTATATAATATTCGTTTAATCCTGCAAATTCCTGTGATTGTGACGTAAAATATATCTCCTTTACGGTTTGTTTTATTGAATTCCGAAAACCAACGCCCACGTTCTATATCACTGGCAAATAAAATTATTAAAATTTCTCCCTTTTCTGTAATCCGGATTTAGGTGACAATACCGATCCGAAGAAGTGATAGACAATACAATTTAAAATATATAGAATCATGCCGTGCGGTATCCGGCAGAATATAATAGACCACCCTCCGTTCTTACCGAGGTGTCGTAAAAGGCGACTAAGGTAAGTTGACGTCAGGCAGGCGGCCGGTCGTAAAATACGTAGCCAAATCATGTGACAACATGCTTGTGACAATTTGCCGACCTCACTTGGAGTGGGATAAGGGCAGGAGAATGTATGTGGTATGTGGTAATGTATGATGGATTCTATATAAATACATATATAGAATCCATCTTAGTCGGGGGCATAATTATTCTTAAATATTAGTGGGCGTGATATAGAGTATCGTGCATATGATACAACTACAACGTCTTGCTTTGATTTTACATTCTTCTTAACAATTCACAACTGCGCCATGACATAAATCTGAACTTAATAAACAAAACAAAGTCCCCAAAAAATGACTGTGTATATGTGATCGATTATCTCAAAATCTGAACGGATTTTGTACGGTTTTTACAAATTCTTCCAGAAGAGAAGAAGACTACTTACTACCTACACTATAATAACTTGCTAAAATTCATAAATCTAACAGTAAAAGATAACAGCATTGTATCATTCATTAAACATTATTCTGTAAATGGTGTTAGAATATATTTTAAAACGATGTAAAATATTCTAAATCTTTTCACAATAGCCTCAGGGTGCCAAAGCTTTCAAATGATTTTGTTTAGATTACAATTATTATATATACAAGCTGTACCAGCGACTTCTTTCACGTCAACTGAAGTGATAGTTATTAAATAATTTATAGAATTAGGCGTTACTTTGCGGAGATCCATAATACAAAAGTAATAATAAAATTATTTTGCTATAATCCGCGATACGTAAATAGAAAATATATATAGTGCTAAATGTATAGTGGACTATACGTTTTTTCTTACCCGTTTCATGCAGGATTCGTATAAAAAAAAACCATATGCACAAACCTCCACCACTTCCACCACAATACACAAGCACTACACAGGTTCACTATCACAAACTCAACAAAGCTTTGCGATTTTGTCGTGGAGTCTATCTCCTGATGATGCTTCGGTTGTGGGGCGAAACGATTGTTGAGTTTGTGATAGTGAACCTGTGTAGTGCTTGTGTATTGTGGTGGAAGTGGTGGAGGTTTGTGCATATGGTTTTTTTTTATACGAATCCTGCATGAAACGGGTAAGAAAAAACGTATAGTCCACTATACATTTAGCACTATATATATTTTCTATTTACTGTATCGCGGATTATAGCAAAATAATTTTATTATTACTTTTGATAGTTATTAAACTAGAATAGGGAAGCTAGTCTTAAATGTGCCAGATCATAATTATGAGAAATAAAGAGAAAGCAAATAAGGCTATCTATCTGTCTCTCTTTTTTAGGTGTGACTATAAATTCATTAATTCATTCTTTCAATCATTCATTAATTCATCCATTCATTCATTAACTGATATATTCATTCATTTATTTATTTATTCGGATGTTCAACAACAAAACACGATAAATCATCCAACATATATCCTATGTAGTTTTAAATTAATTATGTAGTACCAATTATAGAAGATCATATCATTCTTAGTTACAATGTAATTATAAACCAAAATAAAAACACAGGAGAATAATGAAACCATAACAACAAAAACAACATTAAAGCTAAACTCTGAAATTAAAATTTTATTGCATTTTTTCCTGAAACCGGCCAATTAATATCAATTAATAATGGTATCCATTGTAATTAAAATTAAATTACTTTTTTGTTAATTCATTGTATTATACTACGTATACGTTATATATAACGTGAAATGAATGATGAAATCCCCATTGGGTATATGATTAGTATTACCTAACGGGAAATTTTAATTGAAGATAACTAATGATCACACTAATTGTTTTTAGAATATAATCATTCAAGATAAATTAATTACGTCCGTCATATCTTTCCGCGGCGTGCAATTGATTTGAAAAGTATTACATAACACATTAAGTTATAACAAAAACAAGCTTCTGTCCGTAACTTCGTCTACGTGGACGTCAGTAGTAAGTTTATTATTAATGTTGGCTATACTCACGTCTTATTTTATAGACCCGACTAGTTTCAAGCCCATACTGGGCTCTTATTCGTGCTGGTTTCCATGCTGCTCTCAGTGTGGAAACCTATTTTTGGCACTACTAGTTCTACTGAAAGCCTGCTAGAACCAGACACCGTAAGCGTCGCATGCACAAATTTCTTCCCTGCATCCGATGACGAAGACCAGAGTGACCAGGACGTTATAGAAGACGCGCGACCACCGCCGCAACTGTAATAAAACGTGAGTATAACCGGTCTCTCAACATTAATAATGATTACCAATCACGATAGTTTAAATTCAAGTAAGTATATTTTCCAGCCGTGGAACGAGATTCAACAAAATTCTCTCCTTGCGTCGTTCTCCTCAGTACTGAGGGTCCTGACCTCCATTACAGATCCCTTTTTCGCGGATAACTGATTTCCAGTTTATGCGACCTTTTGCGCAATATGGCCTGAGATCTCAAGGACTCTACGGCACGTAGTTGAGAGCCTGATGGTTACTCCTATATCTTTGATCTGTTACTCAGTCCAAGATAAGCCTAGCATTTTACTCTAACACCAATCTCAAAGGCCCGCCGTGTGGTATCCGGCTGAGTAGAATAGACCACCCTCTTTGTTACCGAGGGGCCGTAAAATACGACTAAGGTAAGTTGACCTCAGGCAGGCGGCCGGTCGTAAAATACGTAGCCAAATCATGTGAAAACATGTTTGTAACATATTGTGCCCCCACATAGAATAGGATAAGGGCAGGAGGATGATGACCAATGTCAAAAGCGTTAATGCATTTCAACAAAAAATTACTTTTTGTCTGTCTTTATAAGAAGAGATCCCTTGATAAAATGTTTTGTCATATCTCAAACGGATTAGCTAGTGTTTCCTAGGAAAGCTCTCAGGCTGCTTGATTTTTTCAAAACTTTTAAATTACCATCATATTTCAACTAATTTAAATAAAAACTTAGCAAATTATACTCTATATCTTGCTCGTGAATCTTTTGTTTATTGATGAAATCTGAATTGCATGAAAATTTGTTCAGTAGTTTTTAAGTTAATAGCGGACATACAGACCGACCCGGGGGGAGGGAGACTTTGAATATGTAAAAATTTATATACACCTAAATATTTAGATACGCCTAGTATACACTTTAAATGGGATGAATAAATATTGTCATAAGAAGTTATTATATTTTCAAAAATAATATGATCATCATTATTCCTGCTCTTATCCCACTCTAAGTGGGGTCGGCACAGCAGGTTAAAAACATGTCATCACATGATTTGGCCACGCATTTTACGACCGGCCGCCTGCCTGATGTTAATTTACCTTAGTCGTATTTTACGTCTTTTCTGTAAGAAAGATGGTTGTCTCTTCTGCCCAACCGGATACCACACGGTGAGTCAACTTACCGTAGTCGCCTTTTACAACACCTCGGTAAGAAAATGAGGGTGTTCTATTCTACTCAGCCGGATATCACACGGCATTATATTTGCAGATATATTAATAATAATTATCTTTTAATACAAAGATGAATGTTTCTGTGTGTCTTCAATAGACTTCGGAACCCTTGGACAATTTTAATGAAATTTTCAGACAATCCTTGAAACGACCCAGCGGATGGTCCTGTATAGTTTGGCGGCAAGCGGAACAAGTTTTTTAAAATTCAGATTCGATGGTAATTCGAAACCAAACTCAGCCACAGCAACTCGTGGTCGGACAGCTAGTTGAAAATATTTTAAATAATATCAATTTAAATATCTTTAATCGTAACTAAATAAAGACAATGTCAAGTTATCTTTAAAAATTTAAACAAAGACAAAATATATAACTCAAAATCCACATGAAAAGTTTTCCTTTGATCGTATTGAAATTCTATTAATTTAATTCTTTCGGTACTCTATTAAAACATTCCATATACAGTACAATTCAATTAATTATTTCTTAAGACGATATTTTGATAAGCTTATGGTATAATGATCTCTTGCTTTGTGTTAAACTTTAGAAAATTCTGTAAAGAAACAAGCAAGTACAAGAAAAATTTATTTAATATTTGGATTTTATGTATAATTTTTTTCTTTATTTACAACGAACATATACTAGTTAAATCTATATTAAATTACTTTCACGCTAGTAACAAATAGTAGTAGTAGCAAATCATGCCCACGTCGAACGGTCCTATGAATGCTGACATTTCCACATTGAATCGCTAAGCTTATACCTAATGCAAAAAGGAGTCAGCCCATTAATTTTTAAAGGAATAGGATATTTTTTCTCGCAAATTAACTCCGTATTATCACAAATTTAACTCAATATGAGATACACACTTTCACTGTTTGCCAGATTCGGCCATTTCCGCCGCAGCTCCAGGTCTTGACGCCATTCCTTGATATAGGACGAGGATGATGTATCAACGCATGATGCTTCCCATTTTAGGGTCCGTGCCCGTTCCCAAGGTACCAGCGTCAAGCCACTCGATCTTTTGCTATCTAATTCCCTAATCCCTGAAGGCTTAAGAACGGCAGAAATGTTGATGGTGGCACATACATCTAAAAATATATATAAATAAACGGCGATAAATGTCGACCTTAATATCTGGCATGGGTTGTAACTAACCTGTCTGACCGCCAGCGATTTATTTCAATTTCCAGTTTACTTATCAAATCAGTATTATGGAAACGTTTTTGCGTCCTTGTGCCTCAGTTGATTCGTCTCAATTTAGGCTGTCCCATCAAAGATTTACAGTTTTTACTGATTTTCGTTGTTCTGTAATTTATTTATGTGGCATAGGTTGTAAGTGAAGTAAATTGTAGATTAATAAACATAAACTTCCATTCATATGGGTTAATTCTTAAAAAGATCGTGGGCAGCCGCTGGATTATTGTTATTAAGTTATTGAGTCACAAGGTGTTTTCGATCTTTGGCCTTATCACCTAACTATGTACTATTACTTAACTCTAAACAATCAGTTTTATGGGAGTTTGTATAAACTAATTTTATTGGATAGTTGAATGTTTGGCTCCGTGCATCGTTTCCCAATAATGGGAGACGTGACCCCATGATTAACATCTTGTTCTTAACGATGGTCTTCCAACTTTTCCTGCTTTAAGCCACGTGGATAGCCTCGGAGACTGTTGTATTAAGTGTGGTGCGGATCTGGTCTGACCGACGCATAGGGCTAAGTCATCTGGGTTTCTTGCCATCAACTTTGCCGGTGACAATAAGTTTCTCGAGGACGTCGCCAGGCTTGCGAGCAATGTGTCCAAAGAACTCAAAGACCCTCCGTAGACATATGTTCGAAAGCCTCGGTTTATGAATGAATGAATGTTTGGATACTGTATGGTAAATAAGTTCCTAAAATTACTGTACTTTTTTTCTGTAACCATTTGTAATTTAAATGTTCGGTATGTTAATACCATTTAGTAAGTACATTATCTTTAAAAAACGGAGCTTAATGAAATCATAAAAAAATAATGATATTAGCTCAATGCTTTCTCAACACGCTTATGACTATCCATTGATTATCCATAGACAAAACATAATTTACACAATAACATTCATAAACAGTAATGTTAAACTAAAATTATAATATTTTCACTAAATACAAAGACAGCTTAAAAAATAACACATCAATGAATATACGAGCATTAATTAAAAAGTAATTGAACACCGCTAGATTTATTTTTATTTAATCAATTACATGAGCTTAGATGAGATTTATATTTAAAACAGAATTAATTCCACGTGAAAAGTAAAATTGAAAGAATTTTCATTTTAATAATGCATATTTTATTAAATTTGTTGTTAATTCTGGCTTTATAATTTACTAGTGACTTGTCCTGTCTTCGCATATAACCGAGACAAGCCCTTTATAGGCTTGTCTCGTTGAGTGTGATAGGGCTTGTCTCGCTGAGTTTGATATGGCTTGGGTTGCTGAGTTTAATAGGGCTTGTGTCGCTAAGCTTGATAGGGCTTGTATCGCTGCGTTGATAGGGCTTGTCTCCCTGAGTTTGATAGGGCTTGTCCTGCTGAGTTTGATAGGGCTTGTCTCGCTGAGTTTGATATGGCTTGGGTTGCTGCGTTGATAGGGCTTGTCTCCCTGAGTTTGATAGGGCTTGTCCTGCTGAGTTTAATAGGGCTTGTCTCGTTGAGTTTGATAAGGCGTGTCTCGCTGAGTTCGATAAGGCTTGTCTCGCTAAGTTTGATAGGGCTTGTATCGCTGCGTTGATAGGGCTTGTCTCCCTGAGTTTTATAGAGCTTGTCCTGCTGAGTTTGATAGGGCTTGTCTCGCTGAGTTTGATAAGGCGTGTCTCGCTGAGTTCGATAAGGCTTGTCTCGCTAAGTTTGATAGGGCTTGTATCGCTGCGTTGATAGGGCTTGTCTCCCTGAGTTTGATAGGGCTTGTCTCGCTGAGTTTGATAGGGCTTGTCTCGCTGAGTTTGATATGGCTTGAGTTGCTGAGTTTAATAGGGCTTGTCTCGCTAAGTTTGATAGGGCTTGTATCGCTGCGTTGATAGGGCTTGTCTCGTTGAGTTTGATAGGGCTTGTCTCGCTCAGTTTGATATGGCTTGGGTTGCTGAGTTTAATAGGGTTTGTCTCGCTAAGTTTGATAGGGCTTGTATCGCTGCGTTGATAGGGCTTGTCTCCCTGAGTTTGATAGGGCTTGTCTCGCTGAGTTTGATTGGACTTTTCTCACTGAGTTTGATAAGGCGTGTCTCGCTGAGTTCGATAAGGCTTGTCTCGCTGAGTTTGATAGGGCTTGTCTCGCTGAGTTTGATAGGGCGTGTCTCGCTGAGTTTGATAGGGCTTGACTCGCTGGGTCTGATAAGATTTGACTCATCAGCGATTCGTAGAGGTAAGACGAGTGATAGAGCTTGGCTAGTGAACACGTTTCCAAACATGTTGTTATATGATTGATGACGTCAATATAATTTAGCCGCCTTTTAAGATACCTCGGTAAGAAATGAGAATGGTATATTCAACTCAGCCGCATACCACACGGCGGCCTTACTAGTTACATATATAATAAACATACTTAATAACTACTTCGCTTCACAGATCGGGGAAGCCATGGACAAGAGACAATAAAAATCGAATACTACACACATTTTTATCTAAGATACCATTTTTATCGAAGATACAACATTATTGAATGTATAACCTTAATGTGACACGAGTCGTTATGTCGTTATTGTAGAGTTTATCCCTGACCTCTAATACAACAATAAATTGAAATTCAAATTCAAAATATTCTTTATTCAAGTAAACTTGTAAACAAGTGTTTTGAATCGTCAACTTTACTGCTGGTTCGGAAAGCTGTTCCTACCGAGAAGAACCAGCAAGAAACTCGGCGGTTGCTCTTTTTAAAATATAAATCTTAGAACTAGTTACATTTATTTATTACTGTCTTGTACAGGGTAGAAGTGCACCTATATCCGTACATCCTTATTATCTAAGTAATCTTCAACAGTATAGTAGGCTTCCTGTATCAGCCTCTTTTTAAAAGTGTTTTTAAACTGCTGTAATGGCATGGCCAATATTGACTTCGGAATTTTATATATAGAGTATAATATATAGAGTAGTCAATACCTTGAAGAAACTCTCTAAAAAGCACTTTTTGCGGTCTAAGTTACCGTCTCTCCCCATCGCTTCATTTCACATGGAATTTCCTACATAAACTTAAAAAATATAATTATTGGTATGATAAGTCATTAGGAGTTTTCACTCATTTGCTTGCTCCATTCATTTTGACTGTCCTATTGGCGCAGATGCTAGTGACTCTGCTCTCAACTCTGAGGGTCGGGGACTCGATTTCCGCTTAGGGCCATCATTGTCTAAATAGAGTCTTTTCATTCTTCCAGTCTGGATGTATTTGTTTAAAATTAATCAAATTCAAATACAAAATATTCTATGTTGAATCAAGCTTGTAAGCAAGTGCTTGTAATCCTAACCTTTACAAGTGTTTTACTTTAAGTTACTTACTTTGACCGTATGTGTAATTGCACTATTTGCTTAGTCATTCCGGAGAATGTACTATTAACCTAAACCTTTCTCAAGAACTGCATTATCATCATTCTCCTGCCCTTATCCCACTCTAATTGGGGTTGGCACAACATGTTACATATTGTCATATGATTTGGCTAGGTATTTTACGACCGGCCGCCTGCCTGACGTCAACTTACCTTGGTCGCCTTTGATGACACCTCGGTAAGAAATGGGGGTGGTCTATTCTATGCAGCCGGATACCACACGGCTTTTACCTTAGTCGCCTTTTACGACACCTCGGTAAGAAATGGGGGTGGTCTATTCTATGCAGCCGGATACCACACGGCTTTTACCTTAGTCGCCTTTTACGACACCTCGGTAAGAAATGGGGGTGGTCTATTCTATGCAGCCGGATACCACACGGCTTTTACCTTAGTCGCCTTTTACGACACCTCGGTAAGAAATGGGGGTGGTCTATTCTATGCAGCCGGATACCACACGGCATTTACCTTAGTCGCCTCTTACGACACCTCGGTAATGCTGGATACCACACGGCTTTCAAGAACTGCATTATCTTTTATTAAAAATCGTACAAAAATCCGTGTCCGACGGACGGATTTTGGGGGCTTTATTTTATAATATGTAAAGATACGGAGCTGCAATCATCAGTCATAAAAAGAAAATTGTCTAATCCAATTGTCTAAAACTCCCCAGATATGTAATTAAAACGTCTAAACGACAATAAAGAGGCCTAATTGAGTAAAGCGAATTCATCTTAGACCTTAATCACTCGACTCATCAGACGAAATAGCTTTCAGTAATTAAGGGAACCGCCAATTTGTGTTTTTCATGTCATCCAGACGTCAATCCACACCAACGAACCACACGCAAATAAATCCATACGAATATAATACATCCGAAAGTCTGTCTGTATGTCTGTTACCTTTACACAGCTGATCCGACCAATATTGATGAAATTCGTCACAATTAAAGCTTATACACCAGGCAGCATAATAAATTAAAATCCCGACTTACTTTATCATCATCCTGACCTTATTCCACTATAAGTGGGGTTGGCACAACATGTTACATATGTCAAACATGTTGTCATATGATTTGGCTATGTGTTTTACGACCGGCCGCCTACCTGACGTCAACTTACCTTAGTCGCCTTTTACGACCCCTCGGTAAGAAATGAGGGTGGTCTATTCTACTCAGCCGGATACCACGCGGTGAAAAATCCCGACTTACTTCGTAAACAGAAAAATACTGCATTAATAAGGATACTTAAACTTTTAAGTTGAAGCGATCGAAGTTGCGGGTACCAATTTTTAAAATTTTATGAACTAGCTGTGCCAGCGGCTACGCCCGCGTGTTACAATTCTTTTCTAGAATTCAAATTTTAAACATGAAAGTAGTTATTGTGAGTTTACCATTAAAGATAGAGAGATGCTATTGCGGACTTTTTTGTAGTAGTTGTTGACTTTTTTGTAGTAGATCTACAATTCTCTACTACATTACTTTAGCGTATCTCTGCTGGTTTACGCAGCGCCGCGGCTAAAGCTCCCAACAAGCAAGTTTTTTAACAATTGCGCGATCTCTTCAACTCAATTTACATAATACCGATATGTACTATTTACTTAAACCATCCGGAAGTATTATTCTATTTTTGGTGAGAACCGTACATAAATCCGTTCAGTAGATTTTGAGAAAATCGATTATATACAGACGGACAACTTTTTGGGACTTTGTTTTATAAAAAGTAAAGAAAGAAAAAAAATAGCGGCTTTTTATTATTTTACCTTTGGCTATAGGCCTCCTCTCATGATTATTTTTAGAGAAGGGTTGGAGCTGAGACCCAAAACACTGCTCTAATGCGGATTAGCAGGTTATACATATCCGCTAAAAATAAGCTGTGATAGCCCAGCGGTGAGACCGTGCGACTCTTTCGAGGGGAACACGAGTTCAAACCCGGGCAGACACCAATGAGTTTTTCTAATAAAAACTCATGTGTTTTATTGATAATTGCAATTAATCATCAAGGAAAACATCGTGAGGAAACCTGCATATCTCTAGAGAATTCTGGAGATATGTGTAACCTACCAATCCGCATTGGTAGGTCTAAGCTCCAACCCTTCTCTTCGTAAACGGAGAGTGGAGGCCTATTCCCAGCAGTGGGATTGTAACAGGCAACTACTTTACTTTACTTACATATCCGCAGAATTCTTCAGAAGTCATATTATACAGACAGAACATGCTTCATATAGAAGTTATTTTACAACCATAGTTGACAAAGTAAATCATAATTCATCATTCTCCTGCCCTTATCCCACTCTAAGTGGGGTAAGCACAACATGCTTTAAACCTGTTTCAAACATGTTACATGATTTGGCTAGTTACCTTACGACCGGCCGCCTACCTGACGTCAACTTACCTTAGTGGCCTTTTGTAGTACGACTTTGTTAGTACGACTCCTCGGTAAGAAAAGAGGGTGATCTATTCTACTCATTTGGATATCACACGGCCGAACCTAAGTTGATAAATAAAGCAAGTAAATAAAGTCGCAGATACAGATTGAATATTATATAACTATTTAAAGGCAGTGTGCATATATCCGCAGAATTCTTCGGATATATGCAGGTTTCCTCACGATGTTTTCGTTTACCGAAAACAGTGTAATGAATTGCAATTATAGATTAGACACATAAGTTTTAATAGAAAAACTAATTGATGTCTGCCCGGACTTTGAACCCTTTCGAAAGAGAGCCACGGTCTCACCGCTATGCTATCAAAACTTGTATAATTAATACTTAACCGAAATTAGGGCCAAGAGTAAATGTCAAACTTTTCCGTTTCTTACGATTCAATCGATCAACGCTGCGTCGAATGCTTGTCAGTTTATCCCAGGAACTACCAACAACATCCGAGAATATAAATTAGTTATATGCTTTATTGCTAGTTATATTACTAGCCTATGTTTGGGCACATTGCTCGTAAGCCCGGCGACGACCTGCAGAAACTTATCGTCACCGGTAAGGTCGACGGCAAGAGACCTAGAGGACGTAGCCCTATGCGCTGGTCAGACCAGATCCGAACCACTCTCAAAACAACAGTCTCCGAGGCCATCCACGTGGCCGAAAGCCGGAACAGATGGAAAGACGATTGCCAAAGAGAAGGTGTTTTTATGAAGAGGTCACGACCCCCAGTATTGGAGTAACGACGCAAGGAGGAGGATCTTTGGGCACATATCTCGTCATTTTGGTATAATCCGCGATACAGTAAATAGAAAATATATGTACTGCTAAATGTATAGTGGACTATCCGTTTGCTTTGCGATTTTCTCGTGGAGTCTATCTACTGATGATGCTTCGGTTGCGGGGCGAAACGATTGTTGAGTTTGTGATAGTAAACGCGTGTAATTCTTGTGTATCGTGGTGGCAGTGATGAAGGTTTGTGCGTGTGTTTTCACGAATCCTGCATGTATCGGGTATGAAAAAACGTCCGCCATACATTTACTATATATTTTTTCTATTTACTGCATCGCGGATTATAGCAGAATAATCTTTATTATTACTTTTTATTATGGATCTCTGCAAAGTAACACCTGTGATAGCCTAGCGGTGAGACCGTGCGACTCTCTAGAGACGACATAGGTTCAAACCCGGGCAGACACCAATGGGTTTTTCTATTAAAAACTTATGTGTCTAATTGATAATTGCAATTTATCACACGCTTTTCGGTGAAGGAAAACATCGTGAGGAAACCTGCATATCTCTAGAGAATTCTAGGGATATGTGTAACCTACCAATCCGCATTGGAGCAGCGTGGTAGGTCTTAGCTCCAATCCTTCTCTCCAAAAACGGAGAGAGGAGGCCTTAGCCCAGCAGTGGGCATAGTAACAGGCTGTTACTTTAACACCTAATTCTATAAATTATATATCTCGTCGCGGATTTACAGATTTCAATATCTGAGGATAAATGCGCGATCCTCGAAGTTGAAGGCAGAGTAAATGTCACCTGCGCTAACGGGCGGTTCAATAATAATAGAATAATTACTGTAAAAATATATATCACTTTATGGCCACATAAAAGCTTAGAACCTATTTTATCAGGAAAAAAGGGAAAACCCCTTATGCGGCCTGCCGCTCGTCCCCGTTAATACTTTGTGGGGTATATCAGACTTGCATCCACTGAAACAAACTGAGTTCTCCAACACGCTGCTGGTGGCGGGACAGGTTACCTTTGCACACATTAGCCCTACCCCCACCAGCAGCAAATCTCCGGGTCGGGGCCTCTCGAAAAGTTCCTCCGCTAATCGATGCATTGGGAACATCAGATGCAACGTCCAGACATTTCCCGTTAGGGCAGAATATGACGGGCTTCGGCGAATCGTCTGCACGCTTGCCTGCGGTAGATCTGATCCAAAGATTCGACTTCCGGGATCCACCCCGCCGCCTCCTTCTGCGAGATTACATCCTAGCAGATTGACCCCCTACATACTAAATTTCATGAAAATCATTAGAGCCGTATCTGAAATTCAGATTAAATATACAAGATTAGATAATTTATAGAATTAGGCGTTACTTTGCGGAGATCCATAATACAAAAGTAATAATATAATTATTTTGCTATAATCAGCGATACAGTGAATAGAAAAAATATATAGTGCTAAATGTATAATGGACTATTTGTATTTTCATACCCGATACGTGTAGGATTCGTAAAAACAGATGCACAAACCTCCACCACTGCCACCACAATAGACAAGCACTACACACGTTCACTATCACAAACTCAACAATCGTTTCGCCCCGCAACCTAAGCATCATCAGGAGATAGACTCCACGACAAAATCGCAAAGCGTGTCGTGGAGTCTAGTTTTTTTTTCTTTTATACTTATATACTCTTTTATACTTTTAGACTTTTATACTTGTGTCACAGGAGATGCTGACGTTACGCTATTACGACGCTTACGATGTCAGTAAATTTTTCTATAATTAGATATAAGATTTATCTTATTTTATTAGTTTTTACGCTGTTAACTTATCTTAATATGCACGAGTAAGCTTCTTTATGAAAACTGCAGTGTCTACTTTTAAATAACTAATACATTTATAAAGCATTCTAGTAAATAAGAGATAGTAAATGTTTCAGCGTATGTAGTAAGTACTTTTAAATAAATTGAAAACAAAAATAAAATTAAACTGTCTAATCCTCCGAACTAAGTAGTCCGCGGCACTGAGTTTTCTTACGAGATATATTGTCATGTGAATAAAATCTCTTAATACCGCAACAATGCTGACAGAGCACTATTTGGAAAGGTATGTTGAGAGATACCATACGAATTAGAACACGACGTAAGCGTTCATGTAATTAAATAGTTTACCGACAGGATTGGAGCGAAAGGAATTTTGTTATACATCACAGGAAGGAAACGTTTATATGTTGCGAAAGTAGTAATATTTTGCTATCATATAATATAAAAAAATATATAATTCTGAAAGTGTATCTAACTATACGTTTTCATACCTTATAGATACAGGATTCGTAAAAATAGGTTATTCGTAAATTCGGGAAAAATAGATGCCGGAAGAGAATTCCATTCCCTTGCCGTGCGCAGTAAAAAAGAAGACGCTTCGTGCGCCTTCGTGGGATGTCGATAACGTAAGGGTGGAACTTCTCCCGGTGCCTAGCGGTTTTTTTGCGGAATTTTGAATCAAAATTCTTCACGACAAAATTGCAAAGGGCCGCATCATCCAAACAAACATAGTTTATAGTAGCATATTAATTGGTTCAATCCCCATCATTTAATTTGCTTCTTAACACAGATAACACGCTTAAACTGAAAACTGATCGTTACTGATGATGCCATTTTTATGTTTAATGATCTCAAATCTACACTTATTGTAAAACAAAATCCCAAAAAGTTATCTGTCTGTATGTAATCGCTGTTCCCAAAATCTACTGAACGGATGTACGGTTTGTGCGGTTTCCACCAAAAGATAGTACAATACCTCCGGATGGTTTAGGTAAATAGTACATATCGGTACTATGTAAATTGTGTTGAAGAGATCGAGCATTTGTTAAAAAACTTGCTGGGAGCTTTAGTCGCGTGCGCTGAGTAAACCAGCAGAGATACGCTAAAGTAATGTCCTACCTACTATGTACTTATTTATTATTTATTTATTTATACTTTTTGCATACAGACGTAAGAAAGAATACATACATATTGTGTGTACAAGAAATAACAAGAAATTCTTTGAAGGAACTTGCAAGGGCGGTCTTATCGCCTACAGCGATCTCTTACAGACAACCCGTAAGTTTTTAAAAGGATCTTAGAACAAGAATAGGTTGGTGCGACAGAAAGATAATGGAGAAGCTATTTTGTGTATATACATAAAGTATAATAGATTACACAAATTTGAATACTAATACTACACATATACTGTATAAGATACATACTTTAATACATATTCCTATAGTATAATACATACTAATATTACCTATAATATACTAAATACTAATATTAACAAATAGTTATGTGTTATTTTGTTGGTAGTAATTTAATTAAATAAACGCAAAGCACAAGTTTTCATAGCAGGAGGCACCATAGGGTCAAATCTAATTTGCATTGCAGGCTGAAAGCTCCATACACCTCTATCAATCTAATTTGGCTGTACAGGAGTTGTTTAAGTGCTATTAGGATCTTTTGCGATGCTAACTTTATCAACCCACGCCCGTCAACCGCACCATCGTAAATTTTCTTCATATTTCCCACAAAAAAACGATTTCTGGGTAAATTGGGATGTCGGTCAAGTGGCTATTAACTAATAAAAATCCGTCAAGTGGTCATCCGAACGGCGAGTTACGTAAATCAAATGTGATTTATGTAATTTTACGACATGATTGCTATTTTGCACCCGTAAATTGTCATATTGGATATGCTATCCTACTATCCTACTTCCTACTAATATTATAACTGCGAAAGTTTGAGTATGGATGGATGTTTTTTACTTTTTCACGAAAAAACTATTGGACGGATTTGTACGAAACTTTACAGTTATACAAGTCATACATCGGAACATATAGGCTACAATTTGTAATGATTTTATGTAATTTTGGTCGAAATAAAACAACACATGTCAATAAAGTCGGGAAAAATCTGGCCTCTGAGAGCTATCTTGGCGTACGCTTCCTAAACCATTACACAAAGATGTCGTACCGTAGTATTGTTTTTCTTGAATAGTTCTAAATAAACGGATAGTCCACTCTACATTTAGCATTGTATGCTTCGATTGTTGAGTTTGTTATAGTGAACGTGTGTAGTGCTTGCGTATTGTGGTGGCAGTGGTGGAGGTTTGTGCATGTATTTTTACGAATCCTGCATGTATCGGGTATGAAAAAACGGATAGTCCACTATACATTTAGCAATATATAGATTTCCTATTTACTTTATCGCGGATTATAGCAAAATAATTTCATTATTACTTTTGTATTATGGATATCCGCAAAGTAAGGCCTAATTTTATACTTTATGTACTCATAAGTACCAATGCAATAAATCAAATTTTGTGGTTTGTTTCAAAAGTCTAATTGCAAATTCGATTCAATCTGGACCGTTACAAAATATGCGAGCTACTCATATTGACTGATTGATTGACACATTCAAAGGTTGTTTTAACTTATTTATTAACTTGTTTTTCATCTGGCTTCGCCTGCGTGGAAAACAGTGTATTTAATTGAAATTTTAAACATAAAGTAGTTACTGTGAGTTAACCATAAGTTAACACAGAGCGACACAAACACGATGTCGCGGTATTTTTTATAGTATTCTGTAGTACATTGCTTTTATGTATGTCTATTGGTTAACGCGGCGCACGTGACTAAAGCTCCCAGTAGGCGAGTATTTTTCAAAATTCGCTACCACAATACAATTTACATAAAACCGTAATGTATAGTACATAGTAGTAACGTAAACTTTCCAGAAGAATTGCACTATCTTTAGTTAAAACCGTATAGCATTCCATTCATTATATTTTAAGAAAATCGATTACATACAGAGCTTTTTGGACCTTTGTCTTATAATAAGTATGGATAGATTCTAGTGATATATTTTTTAATTTTTAATTTTATTTTAATTTACGGATGATTATTATAGTAGTCCTTTTTGGCGCAACGACTAGCGTCATCTACTAGCTACCAGAGGACTGACGTCGACATGTTGGACTCATAAGTCTTAACTTTTTGTTGTCGTCAGACAGCAGGGGTCATCTCGATACCCCTAGGGGTGGTGGGGTACGGGCCTCGAGGCGCACCACCTTGCCCGGGATGGTCCTCGCAGGCTTGTGGCCTGAACCGTGTTCGCGCCTTTAGGCCCAGGTCACTTAGGTGACCTGAGGGATGTCTAGTTCAGAGGGGGGACTGGGAGTGGTAGCTCTCAGACCGCGGTGTCTATATCGATGGTGTCTTGTCCGTGAGTGTTGTCTTGATCTTGTCGTCAATGACTCTCAGTTTCTATTTCATGGCAACATCATCTTGAAATAAGAATATCGGGCGTTTTCGACTGACAGGTGTCACCGGTGACGTTTGAATCTGTGTTGATTATTCAAAAAAGAATTACCTCAGAGCGGGAATTGTAATGTTGCATTATATCTTGTTACTGTAGAAAGTGTAGCGATAATATTTTTTTATTCGCTCGTCTCATTTGAACTGCACACCTCTTATTGTCTTTGTCATACATAATTTTCGTTATTACGATTAAACGATTTACGCAAAGCAAAAACAGTTTTACTATAATCAATTGAAACACGAAAGCCCCCGTGACTTCCCCTTAAAACAGAAACAGTTCCTTAAAAATTAATATTTATAATTGATACTATGTATTGTATGTTAATCCGCCGTGTGATATCCGGTTGAGTAGAATAGACCACCCTCTTTCTTACATACGGGTCGTAAAATACGACTAAGGTTGACGTCAAGCAAGCGGCCCAAAATACGTACCCAAATCATGTGACAATATATTTGCAACATGTGCCAACCCCACTTAGAGTGGGATAAGGGCAGGAGGATGATGACTATGTATTATATTAATATAACATTAACATAATTTGACAATTTGCCAGTCTTGTTTAAAGATATTTTGACTTATTTTCGTCAAAGTATACCCTAGGGGGCGATTCGCGAATTATAAAATTCATAAACTAATTTATTCCAACTTCTGTGCCTTTGGCGAAATTATTTTTTCCAACTTCGGATTAACACAATACTTGTAATGAACTAAGTTCACAATAGGTATAAAGGTGAAGTCCCTTGTTAAAGATTCAAGATAAGACTTTTGTGTTTGTTGAATTGAAAAGTCGTCCTGAAGAATTTGATAATAAAAAAAGGGATAAAATTGTTTTGTCAACCGCGGGTAGAAGAAAGTATGTTTAACGTTAAGTTTCTTTTGATTTGTTGAATACTTATATAATATATATATTTTTTTAAAGAATGATCGCCGAATGACTTATTACCAAAAGAGTGCTAAATATGAATGTCGCCGTGCGATATTCGGCTGAGTAGAATAGATCACCCTCATTTCTTACCGAGGTGTCGTAAAAGGCGACTAAGGTAAGATGACCCACCGTGTGGTATCCGGTTAGGAAACTAGACCACCCTCATTTCTTACCGAGGTGTCGTAAAAGGCGACTACGGTAAGTTGACGTCAGGCAGGCGGCCGGTCGTAAAATATGTAGCCAAATCCTTGACAACATGTTTGTAACATGTTGTACCGACCCTGCTTAGAGTGAGATAAGGGAGAATGATGAGTATTAAATATAAATTTGGATGAATATATGACTAAAGGGAGTCCGAGAAAAAGATGGCTGGATTGTGTAAAAGAAAGATGTGCATATAAAAGGCGTAGCACCAAAGTTGACGAATGGTAGAGGAGAATGGAAAATGAAGACAAGACCACACTTACAGTGGGATAAGGGTAAAAGAATGAATGATGGTCAAGTTTCTTGCTGGCTCTTCTCTGTAGACACAGCGTTCAAAATCAGCAGTAGAATTAAAGACTTAACAGCATTTGTTAACAAGTTTAATGTTAAATATTATAATAGTATATAAGAATATGTTGCATAATTTTAGTTACTAAATATTAAGAGCACGTAAGCATGGTTATTACGTAGATACGTTTTAGATTACGTAGTACAATAGGCTCATAGCTTTGGAGCTTCGCTGCATTATTTGTCCTAAGGGCAGACCTATATTTGACCACCATTTCTTATCTCTTTTTTATTCCTTTTTATTTATATTTTGGTCAAGTAAAAATAATTTTCTTCCTTTCTTTACTTGAATAAAGAATGATTTGATATGATGAAGGCTTATATAACGATGAGCAAGAGCAGTAATAAAAATTTTTTTGAAGCTTTCCATGCTTGCGCTAAGTAAACTATGAAAGTTATTCAAAAATCATGTACACAAAATTGTTCCCATCTAAAAGTTCTACATAAAAGTCTGCGACAGCATATGTATAGTTTTAAGGTTAACCCACTTTAACCTTAATTAATATAAGTATAACGGTTTACTCAAATAATAAGACTGAAGTCCACACGAACGAAGTTGCGTTTAAAAGCTAGTAAAATATATTATCTAATGCTATCAAATATATATTCAATGTGTTCATTAAACTTAACAACGTATTCTGGAAGATTCCAGAATAAACGTACATAGCTGGGTGGTTTCGTAACAATGTCGTATATTGTATAGAAATAATCGGAGATTTGTGGTCCGTTGTCGGGGAAACGCTTTTCAAGCCAGTGATGCCTAAAGAAAATCACTGAATATCTTGCTCGAACTTGTACGGCCGCAAGGGAGCGGAACAAATTGAAAGCTTCAAAATGGCAACTCATAACGAGATTTCCAAATAAATATAATACTTACATATTTTGTTATGATTACAGTAATTGCTTAAATAATGAAAAGTTCACATTTTACTGTTTTTTTTATAAACTGCACTCGCCACGGTGACTTTTTAAGTGATACTTATTTGATTGATTTTTTTGCCACTGCAAACTGAAAAGTGCCGAGAAATATCCATTTTGTAGCCAAACTCGTCACAATGCATGAGGTAACGACTTCCCCTATTGGGTACGTCTACCGTCACACCGTGAATACGTGTAGTGTTCGTGTAGTGAGTTTTTTCTTTGACTAATGCTGTTAGTCCTAATGGCTTCGACAGAGTCGATGAAAGGACGGGCAAACGCAGAAGCTTTGCCGGGTAAAATTGGTAAGACCGAATGCATTGAGGCATTCGCAATTCCTTGGGAGTGTCGCCTTAATAGTGTGTCCTGCGAGACCGATCCTCGACTTAAAGCGGTGCGTTTTGTAGGAATATATCTGTCAATTGACCTTGAGGAAGTCTGTATCACGGGGGTCACTTGACACAAGCAAACGGAGACCTCATCTTCGCCAGCAAAGACGCTGTGTCTGTTTATCTTGTTGGACAATGTTATAGCATCGTCGGGATTCTTAAGGACGCTCTTAAGGCGCCTATGAAATTTGTTAGTAAAGTTAAGCACCCTATGGTTGGACGGGTGTAGTGAGTTAACTCACCATCACTGCTAGTGGTAGTTCTATTTTGTTATACCAGCGCTAAATAATCCTGCATAATAATGAGCAGATTTTGCTTCCTGCCCTTAGCATTACATATATTATATAACCAACGCAGATTATAACGAAATAATTCTATTATTAATTTTGACTTAAATTAGTAGTGTTCTAATAAGAAATAACCTTTACTTACTTTTTCACTTTTTTGTTAAATAGTCAAAATAAAATTTCGCTCAGAGATCACCTACAACAGTTATTGTGGCATCGAGTCATGACCCAAAGAGTCGATAAACTGTTGAGAGTTCTTCAACGAAAACTTAATTTACTAGCAAATCTCATTATAGACTCTATATATCTAAGTGTACCAGTGTTAAGTAAGTTAACTATTTGTTAGTAAATTCTAATTATAATGCACTTGTTTTAACTGCGACTTCGTCCGCGTATGTTATATTTTTTAGATTACCTTCGCTTCTTCGTCTGTGATAGCGCAGCGGTGAGACTCTTACGAGGGGAACACGAGTTCAAACCCGGGCAGGCACCAATGAGTTTTTCTATTAAAACTCATGTGTCTAATTGATATTTGCAATTTATCACAAGCTTTTCGGTGAAGGAAAACATCGTGAGGATGAGGAGAGATATGTAGGTTGCATATCTCTAGAGAATTCTAGGGATATGTGTAACCTACCGATCCGCATTGGGGCAGCGTGGTAGGTACCTTAGCTCCAATCCTTCTCTCCAAAAAATCGGTGAGAGGAGGCCTATTCCCAGCAGTGGAATATAAACAGGTTATTACTTTACTTTTATATTTACCAGTTGTGCGTCACCCACAACACAATTATTAAGTTACTTACTTTGGGGACGAACAACCGTGTGTGTAAGTGTGCCATATATTTATTTATATCTCTGTATATAGTGCTCTTTAAAATTTACGTGATCAAGTCAGAAATGAGATCCGTAGAAGAACCAAAGTCACCTACGTAGCTCAGCGTTTCGCGAAGCTGAAGTGGCGATGGGTGGGGCACATAGTGCGGAGAATCTATGGGCGTTAGGATCTTAAGGTGTTGGAATGGTGACCCCGCACTGGTAAACGCAGCGTCAGTAGACCAATAGACGCGATGGATTGACAATCGCAAAAAGATCGCAGGGAGCCGCTGGATCAAAGCGGCACAGGATCGTGTTTTATGGAGATCATGGGAGGAGACCTATATTCAGCAGTGGACGTCTATAAGTGGAGAAGAAAGCTAGAGAAAGAGAGATAGAGAGAGAGCGCGCGAGAGAGAAAGCGAGAGCAGAGAGCCATGTATCACGATAAACACGTATTTTACGCTTTGTCATTCTAAAATTATCTATAATTTTATAAGTGATCTCGTAACCTCATTGCCTGTGTTAAAACACACCGCGATCACGGCGCACAAATAGGTAAGCATAGTCACACTCCAGAGTCCGCATACTTACCCTGTGACCCTCTTATCTGTTGTTTTGAGATGTTAATTAGCGACTAATTAATGTCCGTACTATATATTCTAGTAAAGTTAACTGCGAATTTGTTAATCTCGCCAAATTCAGCAACTAGTAAAGTGAATAAATAAAAAAATAAAAGTCTATGGATAACCATAGACTAACCTTTCCTGTCTATAAAGACAGGAAAGGTTCGTAACAAATAATAAAAGAGGGAAGATGAAACATATAGTTATCTTTGTCTATACACATATGAAACGAGGGACAGATAGGTAAAAACTGATCTGCTTTCTATTTTTTTTCGTTTGACATGTTTTAGACTCGCTCTCCTTTCCTAATATAATAATAAACAAAAAGACGAAAACAAACAAAAAATTTGTGTATTAATTTATGTACCAAAAATAAAAGATACATGAAAATAAAGTTAAAAAGAAAACAAGTACAAAGGATTACTTATCTTATAGAGATCTCAACGAATCTTGGTGGTTGTATAATTAGTGGAAACGATTTAGAGACACTCATTGGTGCCTGCCCTCTGTATGAAACCGTTACTCTTTCGAAAGTTGACTACTTAATTTTAAGGCCACCAAATGAATTCAAAGAATAAGGCGTAACTTTGCGATAATACAAAGGAAATATCCTAAAAAGACACGCATAAGCACTAAACACGTTCATTATCACCAACTCAACAATAATGTCGCCCCGCAAACGGGGCATTATTAGGAGATAGACTCCACGACGAAATGACAAACCGTTGCTGTGCGATTTAACGATACCATTAAATTAAATTTATCCATCATCCTCCTGCTCTTATCCCACTCTAAGTGGGGTCGGCAAAACATTTTACAAACATGTTGTCACATGATTTGGCTACGTATTTTACGACCGGTCGCCTGCCTGACGTCAACTTACCTTAGTCGTATTTTACGACCCCTCAGTAAGAAAGACGGTGGTCTATTCTACTCAACTGGATACAACAGGGTGAGTCAACTTACCTTAGTCGCCTTTAATGACACCTCGGTAATAAAATGAGGGCGGTCTATTCTACTCAGCCGGAAACCACACGGCATATTAAATTTAATTTATTATACTTACATAAATATTATTTGTTTAATAGAAGACTATTTAAAAATTTAACGCCTTAACGTGAATGCAGTTAACTCGAGCGCGTTAAACACACCAAACTATGTTATGCTACTACAATTTCACACTAGAATATAAGTAGTTATAAGAGAATAGAAGAAGAATATAGAATTTTATTTGAAAAGAGCAACCGGTGAGTTTCTTGCTGGCTCTTCTCGGTAGGAACAGATCTCCGAACCAGCAGTAGATATTGACGATTCAAAAGCACTTGTTTACAAGTTTACTAGAATAAAGAATACCTTGTTGAATAATTTTTTTAACTTTATTGACTTTATTAACTTTATTGACTTTATTAACTTTATTGAATTTGAATGCAGTCAAGAATTTAAATTTCATCGCTCGTTAATTCACTCGTTACAAAATTATGATGTAGAATAAAAATATGGCTGGTCTTTTAAAAAAAATGTGTATTAAGGTGTTGTATAGGCAAAATCTCATGCTCTGTTCGCGCGATGTGTTATAAATAAATATATATTTGGGACACTTGCACACATGGTCGTCCAACCCCAAAGTAAGTAACTTAATACTTGTGTTATGGGTGACGGACAACTGGTGAATATACTACTAATATAATACTGTATAATTTTAAATTCACGATGGCAACGAGCCAGTCAAAATGGAAAATGGTTTCTCATCACTTACTAATACATTCTACATTTAAATCAAAACATTTACAAGCTTAGTTTTTAAGTTTATAATGTTCTAAAAGCTCTATAAATAATAGCGATGAATAAATAATTCGTGTCTAACAAGAACGAACTTTCGCTAATGGTGCGAACTTGTGATGCCTTCGGAAACTTGAATGGCGACCCTCATTATATACCTACCCTCTTTTACAAAGAGAATACAATACATGTTAAAATTGTAAAGAAATTGAATTGAATTGAATCTAAATTTCGAAAAATTCGAATATAAATTTAAAAGTAATAATAAAATGTATTTGTTAGAAAGCGGTCATAAAGTTCCTAATGACCATTGCTTCGAAATTTTGCAATGCGAAAATTGCACACGTGTGACAAAAGTCTCCGACTCGACCTATTGGAACAACTTTAAATAATAAAACATAACAATGGCATCCTCATTAACGATGATCGATAAACGTGTTCGGAGGCAAACAAAATAAAGATAGATAAATAAAGATAAAGGGGGTTGAACCGGTTAGTATATAACTAAGCTTGTTTGGGTAATGCTTCGTTTTGCCGTAAAGTCTATCTCCTGATGATGCTTCGGTTGCGGGGCGAAAAGATTGTTGAGTTTGTGATAGTGAACGTGTGTAGTGCTTGTGTATTGTGGTGGCAGTGGTGGAGGTTTGTGCATATATTTTTACGAATCTTTACATATACATTTAGCACTATATATATTTCCTATTTACTTTATCGCGGACTATAGCACCATTATTTTACTATTACATTTGTATTATGGATCTCCGCAAAGTAACGCCTAATTCTATAAATTATTTATGACTCTGTAATTAAAATAAGGGTGGACTATTCTTCTTCTTTCAATAATTATTTATAACAAAATTGGTAAATTAAAATTATACGAAATTTTCATCTTAAAAACCTTTTTAAAGAATTTTCTGAAATTACGAAATTTCTCCTTCTTCTAAAGAATTCTTGAATCACGCTGTCTATTGGGAAGAACTTCATAAAATACCTTCAGTATTTTTTGCGATTATTGTGAACTTTATTTAGTATAAGGGTTTCAATATCTCACAACCGATAAAGGATCTATAGTAAAAATAGCCCTCGTCCTGCGACGAAAAAATTTAATGGAAATATTTGATAGATCCGGGACTGAACTCTGACCTATGGCGATAACGAATCACGAGTCCGATATTTCAATATAGTCTATAAGATATGACTATTTTGACAATAATGACTAATATAGGCATTATTCGCAGATCGCAATATATCTATAGTAATGTTCTGTTTCTACGAAAAAAACTTGACATACATCATAGACATATCGCACACTTATAATTAAAGTGACCTAATTAAAAAAAAGTTTTACTGTGGCAAATTGCAATAAAGCGTAGAGCGCCTACAAAACTTTACTTATTAAGAATTGGTTTGAATGTGTTTGGAGATAAAATATTTGTTTTAGTTATTATTATTTTATATTTTTCAAATACCACTATTAACTTTTAGTTTACAATTTTTAATTTTCGTTATTGAACAGTGCCGTCTATGCCGTCATTAAGCGAACGGAGGCCACTGAAAATAAGCAATGGGTTTGCGTTGCTAACCCTGTTAGTCTGAGTGGCTATCCCTAACTTCGTCACACCGCTGCACATTTTTAATTTGCTATAGTCGTATAAGACGTTATTTTATTTTATTTTCTATCTTTTATTATTTAATTTTTTTATTAATAATGTTGTTGTACTGATTTGTGTTGAAGAATAAAGATTTATTCATTCATTCATTCATTAATCAAAACTCGTGTGTTAAAGACGCCCATAACTTAGAAGCATTGAAACAATAGTTATTTAAATATTTCGTAGCCTGATGTCACAAATGGCATTGAAATAAGGATTGCAATGTATATTGCAATCGTCAATTAGCCTTATTTTTGATAAGGTTTAAAAAAGTTATATTCAAATTCAAAATATTTAAGTAAACTTGTAAACAAGTGCTTTTGAATCGTCAACTCTACTGCTGGGTCGGAAAGCTGCCAGCCAGCAAGAAACTCACCGGTTGTTCTTTTCAAATATAATCCTTATAAAGGATCTGCCGTGTGGTATCCGGCTGCATAGAATAGACCAAACTCTTTTCTTACCGAGGTGTCGTAAGAGACGACTAAGGTAAGTTGACGTCAGACAGGCGCCCGGCCGTAAAATACATAGCCAAAGCATGTGATAACATGTTTGTAAAATGTTGTGCCGACCCCACTTAGAGTGGGATAAGGGCAGAAGAATGATGATGATGGTAGGTTACATATATACTCACAATTCTCCAGAAATAAGCTTTCCGCACGATGTTTTCCTTCATCGAAAAGCGTCTAATAAATGGCAAATTTGAATTAGGCAAATAAGTTTTGACGGAAAAACTTAACTTTACTTAACTTTTGTACTGGAGTTTGAACCTATGACCCTTTCACCCCTTTTTGATATAAGTAAGGAGAAATAGGCTATAATAATTCTATCATCTAACTTATTATTTCTCACGCTTAGAAAAACTTATTCAATTAACAGCGGTTGTATCGAACTACTTGAATACGGGGTTGCTTATCTTCTCGACACAGATCAGAGAACTCTCTGTTTGAACGGTAACCGCATACTAAAACTAATATCAAAAGATTTAAGCGATAGTTTAACTGGCCCATTGGCGCAGTCGCGAGTGAATTGCCTTCAGCGTCGAGGCTCGTGATTTCGATTCCTTCTAAAGACAGACATTTTCTAATTTGGTTATTTAAATCTGGGTATATAGGTATATGTATTTAAGTATATTTTTAAAAATATATATGTATATATCCACCACTTGTCTGCCACCCATAAAACAAGTATTAAGTTACTTAGGGAATGGACGTGTATGGTATCCGGCTGCATAGAATAGACCAACCTTAATTTTTTATCCAGGTGTCGTAAAATACGACTAAGATAAGTTGACGTCAGGCACGCGGCCTGTCGGAAAGTACGTAGCCAAACCATGTGACAACATGTTTGTAACATGTTGTGTGTACCCCAGTTAGAGTGGGATAAGGGCAGGAGGATGATAACAAATATGGGACAATCACACACACCCGTCCATTCCCTAAGTCATCATAATCCTCCTGCCCTTATCCCACTCTAAGCGGAGTCGGCCTAACATGTTACAAACATGTTGTCACATGATTTGACTACGTATTTTACGACACCTCGGTAAAAAAGAAGAAGTCTATTCTACTCAACCGGATAACACACGACGGGTCGACTTACCTTAGTCGTATTTTACGACACCTCGGTAAGAAATGAGGGTGGTCTATTCTGCTTAGCCGGATACCACACGGCATATTGTTCCATATTTATACTCTATTTATTTATATATGAAAAAATAATTACGCGCACAAAGTAAACAGAAGTGTACCTTTAGTTTCCGGCGGATGTCCGTGAAATATTAAAAAAAAAACTGATCACGTTGCGGTGTTTTATATCCAAATCAAAATATTATTTATTCAGGTAAAATTGTAAACAAGTGCTTTTGAATAGTCAACTCTACTGCTGGTTCGGAAAGCTGATGCTACCGAAAAGAGCCAGCAAGACACTTGGCGGTTCTCTCTCTCTTCTCAGCTCTCCTTCAACCAATGGAGGTCTGCTCCTGGTCACAGGTCTCTTCAAGGGATCTCCACACCACATGATTTTGTGCTGCTTCCCTTTTAAGGACACCAGTCCAACACGTAGGGGGTATGCCGACGCTGGTTTTCTGCTGCGGGGTCGCCATTCTCAATAATGTATATACAGATCCGAACTCGAAAAAACAAACAAATTGTTTATAAAAAATGTTGGCCCTCGGCGGGAATCGAACCGACCTATGGAGCTGAAGGCAGAATGGCAATGAGACAGTCAAAGAATTGTTTATTAAAGGAGATCTATTGTTATATATTGTGTTAAATATGCTTATAAATACTCTTAAATACATTTACCATTATTATGTAATAAGAAACATAATTAATAGGAATAATTTAATAATTTGTGGGAGACGGAAGTAGTCAAATGTCATTTCTTTCATAAAACGGAAACGGGTGTGCAAACAACAAAGGTTATAAATATAAATATAAGGTTTTAAAAGCCAGTTGGGACTATTCTAGTTAGTCTAGTGTCAGCGTTCAATGTGTCTACATAGTGAAGTGTAACAAACAGTGAAATGTAACACTATAGAAAAGTTTCGGCTCATTTCTAAATACAATAGTATTGTTCGGGATACAATATTTTCAAAGGACCCGTGATTTATATAACCAAAGAAAAGATCGTGTCGCCTGATCTTGCTTTATATAAGAGAATAGCTATACAATTAGTATACTTGGTAAGAAAGGACTGTGGTCCTAACTTTTTTATCCAATACCTCATTCTTATTGACAAAGAATTTAATCGAATTCCAAGGGCAATGCGAACGAAATGGGTCTTGTATAGGGCTGACATACATTTAGTTGGGCTCTAAAAGTACTCCGAGCTACGCTTTCCGTTGATGTTGGAATATAAAATAATAGAATTTTCTTTTAGACATATATGTATTCTTTACTTATCCGGTTATCTATTTGTCTATTTTTCTACATAAAAAAAAATTAAAAATCCATCGATAATATACATAATATATAGGCTGTGATAGCCCAGAGGTGAGATCGTGCGACTTTTACGAGGGAAATACGAGTTCAAATCCGGGCAGGCACCAATGAGTTTTTCTATTAAAACTCATGTGTCTAATTGATAATTGCAATTAATCACACGCTTTTTGGTGAAGGAAAACATCGTGAAACCTGCATATCTCTAGAGAATTCTGGAGATATGTGTAACCTACCAATCCGCATTGGAGCAGAATGGTAGATCTTAGCTCCAACCCTTCTCTCCAGAAGCGGAGAGAGGAGGCCTTTTCCCAGCAGTGGGATTGTAAGAGGCCGCTACTTTAATGTATATAATAGACAAAGTAGGAACCGACATAAGCTTGCGGTTCCTGCTTTGCGCATTGCAAAAGGAAATAAGTCGTTTGTGCGTTTGGGTATAAGATTCTATAAAAAAATTCCGCTTATCTTAGCTTTGCCATTATAGCTGTTTAAACAGAAAGCCTACCATATTGTTGAAGATTTTTTAGATGATAAGCATGTGTGGATATAGCTATTCTTCGACCCTGTATAAGACAGTAATGACTAAATGTAACTAGTTATAAGAATTATATTTGAAAAGAGCAACCGCCGAGTTTCTTGCTGGCTCTTCTCGGTAGGAACAGCTTTCCGAACCAGCAGTAGAGTTGACTATTCAAAAGTACTTGTTAAAAGTTTACTTTAATAAAGAATATTTAAGAATATTATGTCGGTTTCTGCTGTGTCTGCTATTTACATCGCCAATTTTTTTAATAATTATGTATAAGGAACCTAGATCCAAGTGTAAAAGGATTAAATGGCGTAGAAACAATTTGAAATGCCCAATGGCTAGGTTATATGAACCTGTTGAGAAAAAACACAAGAAAGCAAAGGTTTAATACAAAAGTCTCATTTTTTCAAAAAGAATACGTTAAATTGTCTCATTTGTAGAACATTTTGCCCGCAGGATTACCGTAAAAAAATGTCAATTCAAATGTCTCTAAATGCTAACCTTGCATTTTTACTTACGAAAGATACTGTCTTTTTTATTAGATCTTCGGTGTGCTAATGAAGCGATTTAAACTATATTGTGGAATTAATGATCGGATATCAGCGAGGATGTCTACAAACATGGCTTTAGTAATTCTGTGAATAGTTTATGTGCAGTTAAAGAATGTTCAGAAGTGAGTATTAATGAATCCTCAATCTATAACCTCTACCCTCCCTCCATGTTACGAATATTTGATCAGTTCACGAGCCCTGACGCGAGCTTAATATATATTATTTATCACGAAAACTGCCCAATGCCGCTAAAGAAGTTTTCACTTTAAAAATCTAAGACTTTTCTATATTGTCTGTTCGCGCCTACTGCGGGCCCTTCGATAGCCACAGTTGGTGAGCGTTATTAGGCAAACAACCGGCAATTTCTCCTCCCCAAATAATCAAAGGATACTGACCTTTTACTAGGAGGCTTCTCCGTAGGGTATGTTGTCCACGCCGCTCCGGCCGGAGTATAATAAAGCCACTTTTATTCGTGGAATCACTAATGTTTTAGTTCTTCCGTTTTAGTACTTTACACAGCCACCAATTTGTCTTTAATATTCCGTATATATTAATAATAAATGTCCACCGAACACCGATATTAACACTCCTTGACCGCGAGTACCGAGTTCACCGTGTTACGCGGCCGACCGATCCCTTTGTTCTGTTCTGTGACATTTTTGTGCCACCTACCCGCACCGCCTAAGGTGCAGTAAGCCCCGATTACCCTCGGTGGAAAAAATTGCCCGAACATTGTCAATAGCGAAGTCTGTCTGGTTTTTGAATGCCTAACTTTTCATCACAACAGAGTAAAACATATAATGAAATCCTTGTCCTGAAACTAGGATTCCATATGCTATGGGAAGCAAGACTTTTGAAGTTGTATAGAAATTTGTTAGAAAGCGTTATGTACAAAATCTGACTCGGAGAATCAAAATTAATATATGCGAAAGCAGGAACGGCTAATGAATTCAATTTTAATTAACTTGCTGTAGAAATTTGCAGAGGGCTCCGGACTTTGAATATCACTTGATATTTGTTTACAAGGTATTCTAGATAGAATTTTCTTACGTGCAATTTGTTGTAAAAGGGGTTCATAGTTTAGGCTTCACATATTGTTACATTTGATATATCCCTAATTAGATTTACGAGCAGACGATGTACTAATTTATACATTAGGGCGACTGATTAAAATGATAAGATCGCTATGAAATGTATATTCGGCGAAGTTATTTAATTTTATTAGTATTTATGTAAAATAATGCAAAGTTATTTAATATTTTTAGCATATTCAAAGATTGAAGTAAATTTAAAATAGTTTCGCTGAATAGATCTTATATAATTTAATCGAATCTAACAGTAATACATATACAAATAATTGCAAATCTTTATGCATAATATATGAATATAAACACACAAATTTGTCGAATGTAGGCCTATTACGTAACAATAATGGAGAATGACGATATATCTACGTAAAGCCACAGCCCATTGTGACGTATGACTACCCTTTGAAGATAAGTTTGTGCCTACGCTATATAAGGAATGCGGTCAACTGAATGGAAGCGTAACATGTAATCAATTGCTCTAATAAACGGTAAATTAGCCACACGGCATATAGAATAATTAAATATATTACGGACAAATAATTTATAGAATTAGGCGTTACTTTGCGGATATATAGAATGCTTTATGTAGTGGACTATCAGTTTCATACCCAATACATGCAGGATTCGTGAAAACATATGCACAAGCCTCTACCACCGCCGCCATAACACCACGGTAAATGGTTTTTACGAATCCTGCATGTAACGGGTATGAAAAAACGGATAGTCCAATATACATTTAGCACTATATATATTTTCTATTTACTGTATCTCGGATTATAGCAAAATAATTTTATTATTACTTTTGTACGACTAAGGTAAGTTGACATCAGGCAGGCGGCCGGTGGAAAATAAGTAGCCGAATCATGTGACATGTTTTCAACATGTGCCGGCCGCACTTTGAGTGGGATAAGGGCAGCAGGATTTTGAGGGGGGAAGACCGTATGTGTAAGGTTTCGATAAATATTTATAAAAAACTTCTTTTTAAAACTGTACTAAACTTCTCTCGCGCGGACTAAAATTGCAAGTGTCTGTTTTCTTTTCAATACAATGATTTTGGCAATAACAATTATCCCATTTATAATATGATGATGAATTTTGATTAAAATGTTATGGTGCTGTGAGCTGTTTTGATAAACCTCTCATGTATATTTCTTATTTCCTAACCACTCGACGAACTTTTATAATTAAACGTCTCAGACACGGTTCGGAGTTTACATTGAACGGGTAATATTTTTGAGTTGTTTGATGTGAGTGTACAGTTTTATGAAAGGCCCAAATAAGCAGGATATACATCCTTTTACATAAATGAGAAGGTTCTCTGGTAATCAATACTTTCACTGATAAGAAAATATATTTAACAAGAAATATGTTTTTGTACTTATTTATTCTCTAAAAGTAACTAATTGACTCGTTGGTGCAGCTGGCAGTGACTCTGCCTTCATCTCTGCGGGTTACGCGTTTGATTCCCACCGAGGGCCGTTTTACTTTAATTAATTTGTTGGTTCTTCCCGTCATCAGCATTCATTCTCTTGCCCTTATTCCATTCTAAGTGGGGTCGGCATTACATATTATAAACATTGTTACATGTTTTGACTTGTTATTTACAACCGGTCGCCTGCCTGACGTCAACTTACTTCAGTCGCCTTTTACGACACCTCGATGAGAATGAGCGTGGCCTATTCTACTCAGCCGGATACCACACGGCACTTACCTTAGTCGCCTTTCACGACACCTCGATGAGAATGGGGTTGGTTTATTCTACTCAGCCGGTTACCACACAGAACTTAACTTAGTCGTCTTTTACGACATATCGGTAAGAAATGAGGGTGATCTATTCAACTCAGACGGATACCACACGGTCGATCAACTTACTTTAGTCGCCTTTTACGACACCTCGGTGAGAATGAGGATGGTCTATTCTACTGAGCCGGATACCACACGGCACTGTTGCAAACCTTAACAAATAAATAAAATAAATGATCCACCCACAATTTCTTGAGCCCGTCCTTTGGTCTTTATCGGGGCGTTCACCTGTCAATAATAATTTTTACGCGCCTAAAGTTTGTTCGCCAACAACATTTTACCGACATAAAAACTTGAACGGCGTCTGACCGTCAACTTGATTATCGTAAAATCCGCTCTATGAAAATTTGTCTTACAAAAGTTATAATAAAATTATTTTGCTATAATCCACGATAGAGTAAATAGAAAATATATATAATGCTAAATGTATACTGCGAGGCAAATTTAAGATTACCTATTTCCTTCAATTTCTCTCGCAGGGAATCACGCGTACCTATTGTAAATGGCATGTATGGTATCTTTTTCAATTCAGATTTGGTTGTCTAAAAACTTTCAAAACAACATTCTCATGAGGCCTTTGGCAAGCGTCGTGTCTGCAGGCGATACGCACTGATCGACTAATTTGTAACTTTAGAAGAGAAGTCAATCGTATTAGTAATATAATAGTGCGTAAGTGCGATAGTCAAAACTCATATGACACGTTTCTCCTTGGGGTCATTGGGTTATTTAGTTCGAAATTGTCACGCGTTAAATCGATGAATACAATCTGCATAAGTCTTTGGTATATCATACGATTTTAATATTTAACAACTTAGGTTAAAAAAGACTATAACACAATTTCATATCTCTACTGTTGAAGTTTAAAAGCTTTTGAAAGCTGTGATAGCCTAGTGGTGAGACCGTGCGACTCTCTAGAGACGAACATAAGTTCAAACCCGGGCAGGCACCAATGAGTTTTTCTATTAAAACCTATGTGTCTAATTGATATTTGCAATTTTTCACACGCTTTTCGGTGAAGGAAAACATCATGAGCAAACCTGCATATCTCTAGAGAATTCTAGGGATATGTGTAACCTACCAATCCGCATTGGAGCAGCGTGGTAGGTCTTAGCTCCTATCCTTCTCTCCAAAAAAAATGGAGAGAGGAGACTTATTCCCAACAGTGGGATATTAACAGGCTGTTACTTTACTGCTGAACTTTGAGCAGCTCTCCCGCCTAGAACTAATTCTGGCAGCATGAGGTCATGGTTATAATAAATATGCATTGCCGCATAAACAGCAATCGGTGCGCTGCGGAAACTATTGATGATAGAAAAAAAAATGTTCAACAGTATTATAGAACACAAAATTCCGCAATACCATATGTCTAACTATTACAGTTTTGGCAATATAACTACTTTTCTACATTGTTAAATTTGCTAAAAGTGTCGACAATAATCAAACCATCTTATTCATATCTCCGTATTAATCCTTATCCCATTAAATGATATTTTACTAAAAAATGTTTCAATAAATTCACTTAAACACGGTCGTCCATCCTCAAAGTAAGTAACTTTATACTTGTGTTATGGGTGCCGGACAACTGGTAAATACATACATATATAACTCATACCCAGGCTCGAAGAACCAACAAATTAATTTAAGAAAATGTTGGCCCTCGGCGGGAATCGAACCCGCGACCCGCGGAGCTGAAGATAGGGTCACTACCCACTGGGCCAATGGGCCAGTCAATACCTGGCAAATACGTTTTAAATTATTAAAATCGGACGTTCCAATCAAAAGATGTAGCAAATTTAAAAATGTCTATATAAAGAAAATATTTTTTTATTACAAGCAATACAACAGAACTAACTACTTTGCTATAATCCGCACGGGTTAAGTGAATGCATGCAAAGCCAATGTGTATGAAGCAGGCAAAATCTACGCACCTTATACATGCAGGACCAGCCACCACATGCACCCCAAGGCGCAATTCACCAGCAACAACGCACACAAAAGCAGCACACACACCCACCACCACAATGTCGACGATCGTTTCGCCCCGAAACCGAAGCATCATCAGGAGGATAGGCTCCACGACAAAAATCGTACTGCGCCGCGCTACCCATACAAGCAGTCTTAAATAGTTAACCCCCACCAATACCCTCCCCTCCGAACACATGTAGCAAAACGGAATTAGATACATTTACTTGCTCGTTAATTAAGTGACCATTGTTATTTTTTATTATCTCAAGGTGCTCTAACGTATTGAGTCGGAGTCCCTTATCACAAGTGTGGAGAATATGAAATTCATATTCTGCATGCATTCACTTAACCCGTGCGGATTATAGCAAAGTAGTTAGTTCTGTTGTATTGCTTGTAATATGGAATTCCGCAAAGTAACGCCTGCTTCTATAAATCATTTTTTTATTAATTAAAGCTTATTAGACGTTATAATAATTTAATTTCACGCTAGCCTCATCTTTCATGGTGTGTAAATAACTGTCATTTACCTAATAAGACGTCATCTAGGACTTTCTAGACTTTGTTTACCTTCTTAAACGAAAACAAGACAAATAAGCGACTGCCTACAAGCTTATCTAGAGAATATAAAGTTAATTTCTATTGAACCTGTTTTCTGATGAAATATTCAATGGAAATGAGCAATTAATCGTATTTTTTTATTAATATTTGAATTTGGATGGCTCGACTTAAGTTTGCGGCGGGAACATGGTAACGATGTTAACATATTCTCCATCAGGTAAGGAAACGGCCTTTTGTATCCCACTGCTGGACATCCTCTCTCTCCTTTTCAAATTCAAAATATTCTTTATTCAAGTAAACTTGTAAACAAGTGCTATTAATCGTCAACTCTACTGCTGAGAAGAGTCAGCAAGAAACTAGGCGGTTGCTCTTTTCAAAGTATAAATTCTTATTACTAGTTATATTTTGTTGTTACTGTATAGTATAGTAGGCTTTCTGTATTAGCCTTCTTTTGATAGCGTTTTTATACTGCTTCAATGAAAAAGCTGAAATCGATTGCAGAAGTTGATTATAGAATCTTATACCCAAACCTACTAACGACTTATAGTACGCGGCAATAAATAATGCACATCGAGACTTAGAGAAAGAAATCGGCTAGATTTAACTTCATAGAGCATTGTCTCTGTCGCACAGACTGACGAATCCGTTTAAAACATCACATACTAAGTGAGTGACAGTGACAGCGCTCTACGAAACCGAACTGGCCGGCTGTTTCGTTCTAAAATATAAACATTGATGTGCATTTTTTAATGCCGGTTACTATACGAACTTATGCAATGCTCAAAGCAGGTGAGACCGTGCGACTCTTTTGTGGTGTTCACGACTTATGTTTCTAATTGATAATTGCGATTTACCAGATGCTTTTCGCTGAAGGAAAATATCTAAGGAAAGCCGTATATCTTTATAGAATTCTAGAGATATGTGTAACCTAAGCTGTGATAGCCTAGTGGTGAGACCGTGCGACTCTCTAGAGACGACATTCTTTCCAAAAACGGAGAGAGGAGGTCTTAGTCTAGCAGTGGGCATAGTAACAGGCTGTTACTTTACTTACTTTACTGTGTAACCTACCAACTTAGCGTTACCTAAACCTTTACCTTGCGTTACCTTAAAAGACCTACTTATTTTTGCAAGGCGTAAAGCAGGAGCCGCAAGCTTATGTCGGTTACTACTTTGTCTATTATATACATCGCCAATCTTATCTTATCTTACTAATATTATAAATGCGAAAGTTTGTGAGTATGGATGGATGTTTGTTACTCTTTCACGAAAAACTATTGGACGGATTTGGATGAAACTTTACAGTTATATAGGTAATACATCGGAATAACATATAGGCTACAATTTGTAATGATTTTATGTAATATAACGATACATGTCAATAAAGTTGGAAAAAATCTGGCCTTTGAGAGCTATCTCGGCGTACGCTGCCTAAACCATTGGAGTTACACAAAGATGATGTACCGTAGTATTGTTAGTCTTGAATAGTTCTAAATAAAAGTCCGCGACAGCATAGATCTACCTTTTATGTGCAAGCCACTATGACCAATTGTGAATCATAAATGTAATTAAATTAGTTACTGTGGCAAACCAAATTCGATGCGAGGGAAGCCGCGGGCAAAATTGCCACATCGCCAATCTTTTTATAATTATGTATATTCTTATATAAAAAAATATACTATGAAGTCAATTTCGAGAAAAGCTTTTGAAGAAAAGCTTAGAGGTTAGACCCACCACGTTGCTCTGACGTCACATATTAAGGTATCAAAGCTAACACAGTTAACAGAGCGGTCACTGTCCCAATTAATATGTATGAAGTTTATCGAATAAATTAGTTGAAAAACAAGTCGGTAGGATGAAAACATAATTATCTCTTACTAGGAAGGTCGAGGTCTTGACCCCAGATATCGCATTTGTTGCGTGATTTTTTTGTCACAAGTTCGACAATGTTTATATCAGTTTGATTTAGTTCTTTAATATATTTATAAAAATGAATGTTTGTCTCTTTTATTATCGAGGTGTTGTAAAAGGCGACTAAGGTAAGTTGACCCACCGTGTGATATCCGATTGAGTAGAATAGACCACCCTCTTTCTTATCGAGGTGTCGTAAAATACGACTAGGGTAAGTTAACGGAAACGGAAAGGACGGGTTCGAAACTAGTCGGGCTAATCTGATTAAATTAGACGTGAGTATAGCCGATATCTATATATTAACAATGAATACTACTCACAATAGTTTAAATTTAAAAATGATTCTAATTAATATATTTACCGGAATTTTATTATAGAAGCGAATTCCTAGGCCCACGAATGATTTGCTTAATTCCTGGCGCAGTACAAGCTACCCTGTATAATCTAGCTATAGCCTAAACCCAAAGTCAATATTGTTCATACTATATTAAAATATTATTACTATACGATATTTATCCGTGTAATATGCCCCAAGGTAAGGCATAATAATCCGTTCCCAAGAATAATAAGGGTATGCAAATTCAACTCGTTGATTATGTTAACCCTTCGTAGGTTTTCGATATTTACATATTAGTATATCTCTATAATTTATGGTAACTATTAAGAGCAGTAGTTGTGTTTGGTAGAATTGGCTATGGTCGGAAATAGTCAATGACAATGATATGGTTAATACTTTAAAAGTTTAGATCATAGAGTTTTCATACTTAAAGTAAGGAAGCCAGCTAAAATTTTATAAAATATTACAGAGTAGAAAGCAAATGTATAGTACCCGACATTTAATAATGCACATCGATGTTTAGAACGAAACAGCCGGCCAGTTCGGTTTCGTAGGGCCCTGTTACTGTCACCCAGTTAGTATGTGACGTTTCGCACGGGTACGTAAGTCTGTGCGACAGAGACAATGCTCTATGAAGCAGAATCTAGCCGATTTCTCTCTCTAAACCTCGATTTGCATTATTTATTGCGGCGTACTATATCTACCTATTTTGCTTTTTATACTCTAATTTAAACACTTGTCTATGGCTCCCCTAATCTAAATACAACTCCATACTTTGAACTGAGCAACGTTATTTTACTCAAATTTGATAATGGCTAATTGACACAATATATATACACGTCGACAATAATTATCTCTTTCTTTAAATAATATAAATAAACGGCTGAAGCTAGTACCAATTCCTTCAAGCTACGTCACTCCACCGTATTCCTTAAAATTTTTCGACTGATAACTGCTCTACGGTCATTTTTTATACACGTGTATCGAAAGCAGAACGTCACTAATTGAGATATATTTTGTACGAGAAAATGTAGTGCCAATATGCGAAGCTTAAAGTGTAAGATCTAGAGTAACCTATATCTTAGTAGCCTCTTCAGACTATCAACTATATACTAAATATCATGTCGATTTGGGTAATACAGAAAGCCTACTATACTATTGAGGATTACTTTGACGATAAGAATGCGTGGATATAGCTACTCTTCTACCCTGTACAAGAAATTAATAACTATATGTAACCAGTAATAAGAATTATTCTTTGAAAGGAGCAACCGCCGAGTTTCTTGCTGGTTCTTCTCGGTAGGAACAGCTTTCCGAACCAGCAGTAGATGTTGACGATTCAAAAGCACTTGTTTACAAGTTTACTTGAATAAAAAATATTTTGAATTTGAATTTGATATTCATCTCGCCGTAAAATAAGGTCAAACAAACATATTTTCGCATTTATAAGCCACGCCATTCGGCTGCTTCAGTTGAATGCCCGAAGTTTAATTAATGATAATTCTGCAATCTATGTTAAGCTCTGGAGGCTTTGATTTGATCTGAATATTTATAAAGAGCTTCATAGGTCTCTAAACAGAAAACATTTTATGCATATTCCAGCTATTTTATATTCGGATACCGTATTGAGATCAGGTCGTAGAGTGCAATAACTCAAAAGTAATAATAAAATTATTTTGCTATAATCCGCGATACAGTAAATAGAAAATAGGTATAGTGTTAAATGTATAGTGGACTATCCGTATTTTCATAACCGATACGTGCAGGATTCGTAAAATCACATGCACTAACCTCCACACCTCTACCACAATACACAAGCACTACACACGTTCACTATCACAAACTCAATAATCGTTTCGCCCCGCAACCGAAGCATCAGCAGGAGATAGACTCCACGACAAAATCGCAAAGCGAAGCATTATCCAAACAAGTCATATAGTACTTGGTTCATCCCCACCCTTTATTTTACCTCTGAACACGTGCAACAAGCTTGAACTAGAAACATTTATCTGCTCGTTAATGTATTATGGATCTCCGCAAAGTAACGCCTAATTCTATAAATTAGTGCAATAACTGTTTTTCAATGATAAATATTTTAACCTCGAGGCCCGTAGACCTCACCGCATAAACTGCGTGTGTAGAAGAACCCGAATCAAATATTTTAAGAGCTCATCAATGTCCAAACTGGGATATACTTTAGTTACTTTACATGGTTTATTTGTATTCTGTGAGATAAGTACAGGCTTAAATACGCACTTATAGTATGTATACTTTCATACTTTCGTACAAATTGCAAATAAGAAATGTGTGCAGATCATGAGAATTGCTCGGATCTCTCTCAAATTCAAATTCAAAATATTCTTTATTCAAGTAAACTTGTAAACAAGTGCTTTTGAATCGTTAACATCTACTGCTGGTTCGGAAAGCTGTTCCTACCGAGACGAACCAGCAAGCAACTTCGCGGTTGCTCTTTTCAAACAATAATTCTTATCACTAGTTACATATTATTATTAATGTCCTGTACAGGGTTGAAGAGAAGCTATATCCACCCATTCTTATCTTCCAGATAATCCTCAATAGTATAATAGGCTTTCTGAATTAGCCTTTTTTTAATAGTATTTTAGTAAACTGCTGTAAAGGTAAAGTTAATGTAGATTGTGGACTTTGATTACAGAATCTTATACCCTAATCTAATTGTTAAATCGAACGAACCTTATTGGATTGAAACTGACATGTGAACAGTTTTTAATATTGAAGTGGTTTTCAAAGTTTTTATTTCAGTCAATTTCATTACAGGGATTCTTGATTGATTATAAGGATTGATCTTATAAGCCCCTAGTCACATGGTCTTCTTTCTTTCATCACAGCTTTGACTAAAACTACTAGCTTTTTAAAAAGTCATAATAGCACATAAGTACAACGGTCAGTGAACCTCATATATCACGAAATCTTACCGGCGGAATCATTGAAACCTGAAGGTCGTCCTCCATACATAAAACGACCTAACATAAAAATTATTTAGTTTGAGATTTAATTTTCAACATTAACTATTCGAATATTATAAATACGAAAGCGTTAAAAACATGAACTTTATCGTCAACTTAATTAACTTAAATACTAAAATACCTTCCAATATTTTAATTACAAAATACAAATTACGTACAAAGACATGTGTATCGATTTATAGTTGCACTGTGGAAAGCATATGTGTTATATTTTATTTAATAATAAATATTAAAAAATTAAAAAGCAATAATACGTCTAAATAAGCTTTAATCACACTTGGTTAAGTTATGTAGAATTTAAAACTATGTAAAGCATCATTGCAAAACATGACTAATCAGAAATTGAAAATGATAAAATGTATTTTTTTAAAACATCTGTTATCTTTCTTTTAATATATAAAAGAGATACAGTACAATACTTTTTTGTTATCGCTTGTGTAACGCAAAAAAAATTGTGGCCATAGAGGCATCCGTTTGGATCGGTTAAATCACTACCAGTCATATTAACTCACTAGATGTGCCAGCAGGCGTGTAAATCTGCGTGTCACATTTTTTTTCTATTCAAATATTAAACATAAAAGTAGTTATTGCGAGTTAACCATAAGAGATAGAGACATGCTATCGCGGCCGTTTTTGTAGTAATTTTATAGATCTACAATTCTCTAGTACTATACTATAGCGTATCTCTGCTGGTTTACGCAGCGCACGCGACTAAAGCTCCCAGCAAGCAAGTTTTTTAACAACTGCGCGATCTCTTCAGCACAATTTACATATTACCGACATGTACTATTTATCTAAACCATCCGGAAGTATTGCACTATCTTTTGGTGAAAACCATACAAAAATCCGTTCAGTAGATTTTGAGAAAATCGATTACATACAGACAGACAGCTTTTTGGGACTTTGTTTTATAATAAGTATACATTACATGACCTACATATCAAGGCCTCTTTTCCACTCTGAACAGTAAGCACCACCTATTTTTTTTTGTACCGTGAGTAGTGACTCTGCGTTCAGCTCCCCGGGTCGTGGGTTCGATTCCCGCCGAGAGCCAACTTTTTCTAAAAACAATTTGTGGTTTCTTCGAGCCTGGGTGTATATATATATTTAAATATGTATTTAAAATTATATAAGTAGTATATCTACCAGTTGTCCGTCACTAAGTTATTTACTTTAGTCCCATATATTTATTTATTTTCTAGACTTTGTACCCTCATTAAAAATATCACTTTTTATATGTGTATGATAAAACAAATAATTTTAGATAACGCTTAGGTCAGTTTCATGTCTATATTAAGCAATCTAAGTACCACAAGCCATATGAGATAATCATATCTTAAGTAGTAAATTCCAAAAAACTCACTGCGAACAAGTTCGAGTAAGTTTCGAGTCAGTATATTTAATCAAAAATTTAAAACTTTATAATACTCTCAATTGTCTAACTACATTTTTTTTGTGGATACTGTTATTACTTAAAATTTAGCCGTGTGGTATCCGGCAGAATAGTATAGACCACCCTCATCTCACCCTCATCTCACCCTCATTTTTACCGAGGTGTCGTAAGAGGTGACTAAGGTATGTGCTGTGTGGTATCCGGCTGCGTAGAATAGATAACCCTCATTTCTTACCGAGGTGTCGTAAAAGGCGACTAAGGTACCTTAAACCTTACCAGTAAAAATCATAATTTAAAATTAAGATATAAAATTTCTTACTGTTCACTTCCTTTGTTGTTAGCTTTTAGTGGAAACTTTGTTGGTATTTGTTTAAAACTTAATATTTTTGTTAAATATGCTGTATGTTTCCTAATAATAAATAAATGAAAATGCTTAAAAATTATAATTTTTAGTTTAGGCCACTTTCAGGAAGACGTCGCATATCGTAGGTTGGTAGACATCGTTAGTGTTAAACTACCGCCAATGTCAAAACAACTTGTCATCTTGCCTGACACTCCGTTTCACTGCGTATTTTGTTGTTTTTTTCTCTTTATTTTCTACTAATGAGTGTTGTTTGGTTTGTTTTTCAATGATAACAACATTTTACGATTTATTTATTGCGATGTACATACTAGGTGACGAAGAGTTCAAAGAGGATTGTAAATATTATTAAAAAGTATTTTTATTATATTATTAATTGGGTGATAAACCATTATGATCGTTTGGATTCTTAGTTTTTTTACGCATTTCCTAAAAACGCGGTTAAGTAGCGGCCTGTTACAATCCCGCTGCTGGGAATAGGCCTCCTCTCTCCGTTTCTGGAGAGAAGTGTTGGAGCTAAGACCTACCACGCTGCTCCAATGCGGATTGGTAGGTTAGGTTAGATTTATTATCTTACTTATCTTCAGAATTCTTGCGAGATATGCAGGTTTCCTCACGATGTTTTCCTTCACCGAAAAGCGTGTGATTAATTGAAATTATCAATTAGACACATGAGTTTTAATAGACTCATGTGTCAAATGTGTCATGTGAAAAACTCATTGCTTCCTGCCCGGGTCTGAACTTGTGTTCCCCTCGAAAGAGTCGCACGGTCTCACCGTTGGGCTATAAAGTAATAATAAAATTATTTTGCTATAATCCGCGATACAGTAAATAGAAAATATATATAGTGTTAAATGTATAGTGGACTATCCGTTTTTTCATACCCGATACATGCCGGATTCGTAAAAACACATGCACAAACCTTCACCACTGCCACCACAATACACAAGCACTACACATTCACTATCACAACCGCAAGCATCATCAGGAGATAGACTCCACGACAAAATCGCAAAGGTAATATGATAATTACATTTTTTAAAGAAGCGAATGCTATAATGAGAATAAACAAGGTCCTTAAAAACCGTTGAAGCGGTAGAGTTTCGCTTGACTGAATCTCCTAAGATCCTCTTATAAGGGATCAAATAAACCGACAAACTTATAAAATTATTATTTGAACCGAAATGCGTATAGATAATTAACAGAAATATATTAATAATTTGAGTTTTATGTCATAATTCTTCTTATATATAACCTCATTTCTTACTGAGGTGTCGTAAAAGGCGACTAAGGTATGTTGACCCGCCGTGTGGTATCCGGTTGAATAGAATAGACCACCCTCATTTCTTACCGAGGTGTTGTAAAATACGGCTAAGGTAAGTTGACGACAATCAGGCGGCCGGTCGTAAAATACGCAGCCGAATCATGTGGCAACATGTTTATAGCATGTTGTGGCGACCCCATTTAGAGTGTATAAGGGCAGGAGGATAGAAGTCGCGTTTACAAATAGGTATATTTATCCAATATCATATTATCTAGATATTCTATTAAGGAGATAAAGAAAAACATTCATCTTTATATTATAAGATAAATATAATTGATATATCTGGAAATATAATTCCGTGAGGTATCCGGCTGAGTAGAATAGACTACCCTCATTTTCTTACCGAGATGTCGTAAAAGGCGACTAAGGTATGTTGACCCGCCGTGTGGTATCCGGGTGAGTAGAATAGACCACCCTCACTTCTTACCGAGGTGTCGTAAAATACGACTAAGGTAAGTTGACGTCAGTCAGGCGGCCGGTCGTAAAATACGTAGCCAAATAATGTGAAAACATGTTTATAGCATGTTGTGGCGACCCCATTAGAGTGGATAAGGGCAGGAGGATAGAAGTCGCGTTTACAAATAGGTATATTTATCCAATATCATATTATCTAGATATTCGAAATTTACTATTGACTTGCAAATATTTTGCCCTTAGCTTGTTACGCATCAAAAAACATTATCTATTTCTTATCAAAGGCTTTTTGTATACATGACAAAAAATGATTTGGTCACAAGTTACAATTTACATAAAGAATAGGTCCGAATATAAATTCTCAATATTAAAGTACGAATTTTATAACGTGCAATTTAATTTTTCCTTCGATTAATACATATTCATATATGAGCTATTTAAAAAACACTGTCCTCTGTCACCAAAGTAACTTAATACTTGTGTTATGGATTACAGAGAAATAGTGCATAAATTATAACAAAACTAATTTGGTATAATCTGCCTGTTAATGTATGTAATGCTAAGTGTATGAAGCAGGCAAGGTTGTACAAGTTTTACACAAAATACATTTATTATTCGATAACATTACAAACTTGAAGTCTTAGGTCATTAACCTTTTTTTAAGCGTTTTATATTAGGTCCTTACATATGAAATTGGCGTTTTGTCGTACTGGCCACTTTGATCTCAAATATTACCTTTATGGTTAGGAATTACAAATTCAAATTCATACAGCTATTTACTCATGCATTTGTGTTTCAAACCCCCTAATTCATTTGTTTTTTCTTCTTTTGTTTTTTTCTTTGTGTCACTCTGTTTACAAAATGGAAAACATGAAATATCGCGTTATTTACGAGTATGAGTTCCACCGTGGCACCAGTGCTGCAGAAACGGCTCGAAGGATTAATGATGTGTATGGTGACGGTGTCGCAAAAGAAAACACAGTGCGTTTTTGGTTCCAACGTTTTCGTTCTGGAAATTTCGACCTGCAGAACAAGCCTCGTGGACGGCCGGAGACCAAAGTTGATAATGAAGAATTGAAGGCTATTGTGGAAGCGGATCCATCGCAAAACACGTCCGAGTTAGCTGCAGGCTCCGGTGTTAGTGATAAAACTATTCTAATCCACTTGAAGCAAATTGGGAAGGTGAAAAAGCTTGAAAGGTGGGTACCTCATGAATTGAGTGAAGCAAACCGACAAACGCGCGTCGACTGCTGCGTTACGTTACTCAACCGGCACAATAATAAAGGAATTTTAAATCGAATCATTACCTGTGATCCTTCAAGAATCATGAAGTGGATCCTCTACGATAATCGGAAGCGCTCATCGCAATGGCTGGACCCTGGCGAACCAGCCAAATCCTGCCCTAAGCGAAAATTGACTAAAAAAAGTTGCTTGTAAGTGTTTGGTAGACTAGTGCCGGTGTCGTTCACTACAGCTTTCTTAAATCTGGCCAGGCGATTACGGCAGATATCTATTATCAGCAACTGCAAACCATGATGGAAAAGCTAGCTGCTAAACAACCGAGGCTGGTCAATCGCTCTAGGCCACTGCTGCTTCAGGACAACGCTAGACCACACACTGCACAACAGACGGCTACCAAATCAGAGGAGCTTCAATTAGAATGTCTTAGACATCCACCGTACTCTCCGGACCTTGCTCTAACAGATTACCATTTTTTTCGCAATTTGGATAACTACTTGCAAGGAAAAAAATTCAACTCCGATGGGGCAGTCCAAACCGCCTTCAAAGATTTTATTGATTGCCGCCCGAATGGTTTTTTTAGTAAGGGGATCAATGAACTACCTATGAGATGGCAAAAGTGCATACATAGCAATGGTACATACTTTGATTAATTAAATATATTTCATTAAAAAAAAACGACTTTATGTTCCTCCCATAGAAAACGCCAATTTCATATGTAAGGACCTAATATGTTGTTAATATTATAGTATAACTTTACAGTACGGGTAATTTAGGTGTCGTATCGATCATCCTATAGTCTTGCAATGATTAAATTTATCGGTGTCAATACACGCCGTACTTGCCTGTTAGTGTAGCAATTGTTAGTCTAAGGCAGAGTTCCCCAAATTTTTTTGTGTCGTAGACCCCTTGCCATGTTTTTCCGTGTTGAGTACACCCCTACTTACCTGATATTGATTTCCTGTAAATTTCTAACTGTAGTGAAGTTTAGTGTTCAAAACTTAAAGTAAAAACACGTGTTAAATTATACATTTATTAATTGACTTTAAATTAAAACTAGCTCTGAGACTGCGACTCTCAGGTTTTTACAAGTTCAAAATGTATTGCGACCACAAAGCGAATACCAACATCCTACAACTCACACAATTTTTTAAACATATATATTAAATTTTTTACTTCATAGGTACTTATATAAATAATGTATATGTTTTCATATTATAAGACAGTATGATGTAAGTAAATAGGTACTATCAGTGTATGTGTTGAGATCCACTATCGTGGACGTCCATTTTCATTTCATGGACCCCCAAATTTTTTTTCGCTGACGTAGACCCCTTGCAGGTTGTTATAGACCCCTAAGGGTCGATATAGACCACTTTGGGAATCACTGGTCCAAGGATTACTTAATTATAAACTTATCGCATTGTGTTACAATCTACCATGTCGGTAACCCTATTTTAACAAAATATAATATCATATATAAAAACTTGAGCCAAAATAAGTCAAGTTTAATAACGAACGATTGTAATTTGGTATTCTAAAATTAATATTTACTAAGATATAAAAAAATCCATTAAATATTTGGAAAATTACTACTTGAAGCTATTTAATTTAGTACACAATATTACAGTTGCTCTTTTGTTTATTTAAAATTCCTCAATTTAGTAATTGATAGTTTTAGAATTAACAGTTTTTCTTTTGTTTTTTCAATTTATTTGACCCAGACACAATCTCTTTTTTTAATATTTTAATAATTATGGTCTATTTAATACCTTTTTGTCCTCGTCGCCACATGTAGTGTTCACTCTGATGTATTAATATAGAGTAATGTTGTATGAATATAGCACAGGTTCAAACATGCACTACAAGTAACAACATGTCACTACACGTCCACTCTCACCAAAGGCTCTCGTGTACTAAATGTGTGTGCGCTTGAGACAGTGTAATGTTTCAAGCAATATAACAGAACTAACTACTTTGCTATAATCCGCACGGGTTAAGTGAATGCATACAAAGCCCATGTGTATGAAGCAGGCAAAATCTACGCACCTTATACATGCAATGCATGCAATACATGCAATGCATGTATTAGGTGCGTAGATTTTGCCTGCTTCATACACATTGGCTTTGCATGCATTCACTTAACCCGTGCGGATTATAGCAAAATAGTTAGTTCTATTATATTGCTTGTAATATGGAATTCCGCAAAGTAACGCCTGCTTCTATAAATCAGTGTAATGTTTCTTTGTACATTGGTGTTTATGTGAGTTATTGTGAGGATATTCATGTATGTGTCTTATATATAAATATACAAGGTAAGATACACACATGTCAATCCACATATACTACAAGCACGACGTCAGCGGCAGTGCGTGCTAAACTTATCAAAAAGATTATCAAATTACTCATCATCATCCTCCTGCCCTTATCCCACTCTATGTGGGGTCGGCACAACATGTTGTCACATGATTTTACGATCGGCTGCTGACGTCAACTTACCTTAGTCGCCTTTTACGACACCTCGGTAAGAAAGAGGGTGGTCTATTCTACTCAGCCGGATACCACACGGCGGGAAGATTATCAGATTACTATCAAGTAACTAAATAAATGCTAACTAATAACCATCAAATTGTGATAAATTAATTATTTATTATAACTAGCTATGCTTGCGGCTTCGTCCGCGTGGATATCAGTGTGTCACAAAAGACACAAAAGTAGTTAGTGTGATATAACCATAAGAGATATAGACATGCCGTCGCGGACTTTTTGTGGTATTTTTGTAGATCTACTATTCTCTAGTACATTATCTCATTTAATTTTTTTGCTGCATATTAATGATCTGCTAAGTCCCGGTATCATTGGGTACGCAGATGACAGTACTGTCACAGAGTCCATATGTCCAGTTCCAGAGCTAGTAGTGCTGAGATTCTACAACACAGAAAGGCCATGGTCGAGCGCATTAACTTGACTTTGAAAGAGGTTTCCGACTGGGGCGAGGCAATCTAGTGAAGTTTAATGCTATGAAAACACAAGCGTGCCTGTTCAGCGCCAAACGGAGTTTCTTTCCCATAACTCTTACTTTTCGAAATATCGAGTATAAAATTAACTTCCAAACTCAACTTTGGTAAATGCATCGAGTCCAAAGCAAAAACGGCCGCCAAAAAACTTTGAATCCTGAACAAAATTAAACAGTATTTCACACCGAATCAACTTCTAACATTGTACCAAGCTCAGGTACGATCGTATATTGAGTACTGTAGTCACTTGTGGGATGGCTCTGCCAAATACCAACTGGATGCTTTTGACTCTGTGGATAAACGGGCCAGAAGACTCATCGGCGATGAAACCCTAACCAATGCTAAATTGCACAGCCTACAACATCGGCGCAGGGTTGCCTGTCTATCGGTTTTCTACAGGATCTATTTCGGAGAGTGTGCTCAGGTACTTCACGATCTTATTCCTCCATCGCCTTTCTATTATCCGCGCCGCAAGGCACCGAAAGAGATTCCACCCCTACATTGTAGATGTGCCGCGAAGGCGCACGAAGCGTTTCAATTCTTCGTTTCTGTTGCGCACAGCACGGGAATGGAATTCTCTCCCGGCAGTCTTTCCCAATAATTATGATATGGGTATTTTAAAAACTAACGTGAATAGGCATCTTCTAGGCATGCGCAATGCATGCATGATACCTTAGACGGTATCATTGCTTACCATCAGGCATGATTACAGTCAAGCGCTAGTCTATAACCAATAAAAAAAAGTGCATCTCTGATGGTTTATCTCCTGGATCTGGACTTTATCTCCCAGCAAGCGAGTTTATTACAACCACCCGAACTCCACAACACAATTTACATAAAACCGTAATGTCCTACTAACTTAAACCTTCCGAAAGAATTGTACCTTTTAGTAAAAACCGTATAAAAATCCGTTCAGTAGATTTTGAGAAAAACCGATTACATACAGACAGCTTTTAAGGACTTTGTTTTATAATAAGTATAGATTAATTATATTCTACCAATCTAATTCTATCAATTTATCAACTAAAGACTGTACAGGGTGGCAGCCGCCCGTATACATTATGCATGCAGGATTAATAATCGCACGTATTACACAAAACCGCCACCAAAAACACATAAAAAAGCACTATACACAATCACTACATCAATCATAAAATTATCTATTGTTTAATATCTAACAAAACATATTGCGTTGTGGTATACGGCATAGAATAGACCACCCTCCTTTCTTACCGAGGTGTCGTAAGAGGCGATTAAAGTATGTGCCCTGTGGTATCCGGCTGCATAGAATAGACCACCCTCATTTCTTACCGAGGTGTCGTAAAAGGCGACTAAGGTTAGTTGACGTCAGGCGGCCGGTGGAAAAAGACGTAACCAAATCATGTGACAACATGTTGTGCCGACCCCACTTAGAGTGGGATAAGGGCAGGAGAATGATGATGATGATGAAAACATATTGCGTTAGAACAAAATTATGTTAAATAGATTAAAATATACAAAAAAAACTTTAAATGCAGTCTTAAACAGTTTTAAGTTAAAATGTATTTTCACGGCAGATCGTTCATAATCACATTCATAATTAAATGTGTAGCGGTAACAAGATAGTAAGGCAATCCTAAACTAATTACATTGATTAATCTTTGATTTATTTCGAGCGATTTACCTCCACAATTCCTGTAATCCCTAAAAGAAACTATTGGACCTTAAATAATTGCTGATTCCTGCTGAAATCCGTTCAATAAGAGTTTTACTTGTTACCGATATAATGGAATGGATTGTTGCAAATAATCAACACGCACCCTTAATTCATTACATCTAATGATTTATAGAGGCAGGCGTTACTTTGCGGAATTCCATATTACAAAAAAAATAAAGATACATTAGATAAGGGTAAAAAATCTGGGGTTTATAAAATAGATTGTTCTGAGTGCAACGGTACATATGTGGGTCAGACTGGCCGAAGTTTTGCGGTTCGATTCCGGGAACATATGGCTGCGTTTAGGAATAATAAACCACAAAATTCTAATTTTGCAAAACATTTGCTAGAAAGCGGTCATAAAGTGCCTAATGACCATTCATTTCATATTCTCCACACTTGTGATAAGGGACTCCGACTCAATACGTTAGAGCAGCTTGAGATAATAAAAAATAACAAGGTCACTTAATTAACGAGCAAGTAAATGTATCTAATTCCGTTTTACTGCATGTGTTCGGAGGGGAGGGTATTGGTGGGAGTTGAACTAAACTAAAAAGTAGATTTTGCCTGCTTCATACACATTGGCTTTGCATGCATTCACTTAACCCGTGCGGATTAAAGCAAAGTAGTTAGTTCTGTTATATTGCTTGTCTCATTACATCTAACAGATTTATTTGTGATCTGCAGGTCTACTTTTATTGCGACTCAATTGAAGACGTAAACTAAATTGTTTTTTTCATACATGACGTCTTAACGACGTACACTTTAAGTCGTTGCGAGTGACCGTTCGGAATGCGTAAAAACATTTGAGTAAAAGAGACAGAGTTATCTATAGTTCATATAACGTTGTCCTTTTCAAACACACTTCATGGTACGATAAGAAAGCGGTTGAGTTTAGGTACTGACTTTGAATTGAATCGTTTTTTAAAAATTCAAGGTAGGCCTGCAGACCGTTCATTATAAGATGTTGAAAACTTTCGTATTTTAAGACGTGATCAAGCTTATTGCATGTCTTCTGCAATTGTAAAACGCAGCTTGAATAGGTACATTAGGCATTATCTTAAACTTAAAGAACAGTAGAGTTATATATAAAGAACATTTCATAATAATTTTAATCATCATTCATCATTCCCCTGCCTTTATCCCACTCTAAGTGGGGTCGGCACAACATGTTCAAACATGTTGTCACATAATTTGACTAGGTATTTTACGACCAGCCGCCTGCCTGACGTCACCTTACCTTAGTCGTATTTTATGACCCCTTGGTTAGAAAGAGGGTGGTCTATTCTACTTAACCGGATACCACACGTTGGGTCAACTTACCTTAGTTGCCTTTTACGACACATCGAAAGGAAATGAAGGTGGTCTAATCTACTCAGCTGGATAATACACGGTGGGTCGACTTACCTTAGTCGCCTTTTACGACGCATCGGTAAGAAATGAAGGTGATCTATTCTACTCAGCCAGATACCACACGGCTTTCAAAATAATTTTAATATTAAATTTTATATCGAATTCAGAATTCAATAAAAATGGTAAAGAAAGTAATATTTGCGGAGTCCATCCTCACGAAAATTCCAAACCAAAAGGAGCAGTCATATCAAAAGATATTTGATGCGACTTCAAAGTAAAGGGTACACAAATATAAACGACAAATAATCGTCTATTTACATCAGATATCGAAATAAGTTTAGATCAAATATCCTCGGTTGAAGGATATTAGTTGATTCGTCCGAAACGGATTACAGTTTTGGTATAATGAATAGTTAATTATAGATTCAGGAAGTTATGCGAGATCTCTTTGTTTAAATAATGAGGGATTAGAATCATGTGTCGAAATGATTGGTGAATATTAATATGTGACTAAAGGAAGGCCGACAAAAGATGGTTGTATTGTGCGAAGTACCTATGTCGTATGAAAGGAGTAGCGCCAGAGTTAACAAATAATAAGAGAATAAAAGTTGAAAATATGTTGTGCTGACCATACTTAGGGCAGGGGAAGGATAATGACCTAATTTATTTTTATTTTACTGTAATCCGCGATAAAGTAAATAGGAAAATGCTAAATGTAGAGTGAACTATTCGTTTTCATACAACATGCAGCATTCGTTTAAACACATGCACAAACCTCCACCAACGCCACCACAATACACAAGCACTAAATACGTTTACTTTCACAAACTTGCTTGGCTTTGCGATTTTGTCGTGGAGTCTATCTCCTGATTATGCTTCGGTTGCGGAGCGAAACGCTGATAGTCATGGTTAAAATCACCCGGGGTTTGCAACATTGCAAATACATTAGGAGCAGCTAGATAATAATAACTTTTATGAGGAACAATACAGAAAAGCGATAGATAACAATAAAAAACGGCGATCTTTCAAAAGTATAAACTGTGTTCCAATGATCAACCCCTTCCTCACTTTATATTTTATATATTCTTTTATATATCCGCGTTGTCAACATAACTTAAGGTTACCCAACCTAACCACTCATTTATATATGTATATCAATTGACAAGAACCCACACGCTTTGACGTCTTTGAGGAACCAGTTCCTTGGGGACAAGGACGGGCCTAATGTGGGACGCAAGATGCGTTGATACGTTAGCCTCGTCCCATATCAGGGAAATGGCGTCAAGACCTGGAGCTGCGGTGGAAATGGCCGAATCCGACAAGCGGAGAAAGTTGCACCGTACCGTTTGCAGTTGAAACCCTTAGGCCTTGGAATCAAAGTGCATTTTTTTTATCCGTTGTAACTCCTCGGTTACTTGCCTCTTCAGGTGACAAAAGGGCTGGCACCTTTTTCGCACAAAGAATCAGCTTAGCGATTCAACGCGATTACGCGCCGCCAGCATTCTCGGGACCATTCCACACGGGCATAATTTGTATAGTACTAGCGTGTACAAATAAGCTTGTGTCGTACTGTTTAGTAGCAAATGCAGTTGTAACTTAAGAAACGTGTAGTAGGGAAAAATAATAAATGCGGGACTGAAGAATCAGAAATTTGGCAGCTATGGGCCTCGTAAGAAATGTTTCGTCCGTACTAATTTGAGTGAGGCATTTTTATTATCTTACTGTTTCAAAAAGCGAAGCCCCTATTTTCCGATAAAGGAAAATCATTACAGAGACTAATGGTAGCTTCGGTATTATCGTATAACGTGAATTATCGAGCTTATAAAACTGTCTACAACAAAGAAATTTATTTACTTTGATCTCTTCAAAGTAATCACAGTTTGAACAGTAAATAACTTTTTCAATATAAGATGTTTATATTTATGGATAAATAAAGTGGTCGATAAGTAATATTAAATTATTTTGGCTATAATCCGCGATAAAGTAAATAGTAAAAATATATAATGCTAAATGTAGAGTGAACTATCCGTTTTCATACCTGATATATGCAAGATTCATAAAACCAAATGCACAAACCTCCACAACCGCCACCACAATACACAAGCACTACACACGTTCACTAACAAAAACTCGATAATTGTTTCGCCCCGCAACCGAAATTCAATTGAACTTAATCTCGGATTAAAGCATAACAATTTCATTATTACCTTTTTAGATGAATATCCATGATATTCATTGAAGTTTCTATGATTATCTTATATTAGGAGTTATCGCAAAATTTATATATTACGGTCAAAAAGACTGGGTTTCAAAGTTAAGTTAAGTTCGAAGCCAAGCATTATCGTGGAACCGTAATTAATCTATTTTAAACATCCTTAAAGTGATCTTAGCTCTCCTTCAAATTAACTCATGGTACTTTATTTGATGTTGTTTTACATCGTAAAAACTCACGTTATCATAATAAATTCCACGGATGAGTTACTTCTAAAGAAACTTATATTAATCACTTCGTTTATAAATACCAGAGGTTAGATAAATCTTATTTTGCTCTTAGTTTCAAACATCCCTTTCACACAAGATTTGTACTCGCATTCAGTGAATAACGAATCTATACTTATTATAAAACAAAGTCCCAAAAAGCTGTCTGTCTGACATATTACATACAGACAGACAGTTTTTTGGGACTTTGTTTTATGATAAGTATAAATACGTGTAATTTATGTTCTGTGTGTACAATAAACAGTATTCTTCGTATGATGACATCGCACCATCTATTATCAACCTATCAAAATGTTTTTATTCACAGTCAAAGTCAAGTCAAATCTGTAGTAAACACAGATAATACACTTGGTAGTAATTTATATTGCAAAACAACGTTTGTCGGGTCAGCTAGTATAGTATAAAGTACTAGTTGACCCGGCAAACGTTGTTTTGCCATGTAAAATACTACAGAATGGACTTGATTTTTGACGCATTGTGAATAAAAAAACTTTGATAGGTTGATAATAGATGGCGCTTTTGAATGTCATCCTATTCCTGTAGAATCAACAGGATTTTGATAGTCTATATGTTGCCCCGGTGTATAAGGAATAATTGTGCCAAATTTCGTCGATATTGTTTAGCGGATTCGTCGTGAAAGAGTATCAAACATCCATCCATACTCACAAACTTTCACATTTATAATATTAGTAAGATAAGATAAATCAAATTTTCACTGAATTGTTCTTTTTTTCAGGTAATTAAACATCGGAGAAAATGCAACGGTCGAATCAAAGCAAATGTCAGACATCAATAATGGACAAATTAGTTTGATAGTACAGTGAATACTAAGTTAAAGCAATGGATATAGTTGAGAAAGTGTCGGGGCCCGGAGGTGCCTCCCAGAAAAATTGGACTCACTTGAACGCTACTGATGAGTTACCGCTGAACATGAGGTTCAACCATGGCCACCTTGTGTCCATTACAGTGTACAGTGTGCTGATGATAGTCTCCGCGACGGGGAACATAACAGTGCTATGTCAGTTAATGAGGAGAAGGAAAATGAGAAGAGCGAGCCGGCTAGATATACTGCTCATGCATTTGGCTATGGCCGATCTTATGGTAGGTTTTTAATGACACCTATAAAAGAAAATCTTAAGGGAGGACCACGTCGAAGTAGAAGAAACAAAATTCCTTTCATTCCTACATGTTCCCTTTGAATGCTAATTTTCTTCTCCTTTTTACGGGCTTTTTTCTGCAACTCGTCGCAGCTATTGAAAATTTTGCATAAAACTTAAGTAGCCCCCTTAAATCCCCCTTACTTCCTTAGCCCCTTACTTCAACTACGCTTCATCAGAAAGCTTTAAACTCTACCGTATTATAAAGGCTTATCTTTGTCTCCGGCGAGCCAAGACGCCAATTAGTAGGTAACCAAAGGTTCTGGAGCAAAAATAAACTGGGGTCCCGGCAAAACCATTTAGAATCTACTTTATTTATGATATAATCCGCATGTGTGAGGAATTTTTACAAAACCAATTTATAGTTTGTAAGTTCAGGGTACGAAGGGGCTTGAATCTCCTTGAGTTTGGGCCCCCGGGAGACTGCTTCGTCTAGCCCTTCCATAGACACTGCTACAAATCTCTCTTCCTTTTTATGTCTTCTTGTTTAACAATAGTTATATATTAGCTAGTCTCTCGTTACTCGTATATCAACTTGCCCCTTTGAGATTGCCTCATTACAAAGTTATGTTAAGATATTCGTGATCGTGTACTTTATAATCCAATTAACTTGAGATTTAAGTGATAATACCCAAGACGGTGCGACGGATGAAAGTTTTCTGTGATACAAAACACGATGGTTTAATCCAGCACTCTAAATATTTTAAGATTAGCTAGATGCGCGACTTTGTTTGCGTCAACTTGTATCATAATGCACTAACATGATATTATGATATTAAGATATTAAAAAGAAAATTCTTATTTTGAAATGCAAGGAACGCTGAACCAATTACTATATAACAATGCTTGTCCGGATAATGCTTCGCTTTGCGATTTTGTCGTGGAGTCTATCTCATGATAATGCCTCGGTTGCGGGGCGAAAGATTGTTGAGTTTGTGATTTGAAAAACGGGTAGTCCACTATACATTAAACACTATATATATTTTCTGTTTACTGTATCGCGGATTATAGCAAAATAATTTGAATATTACTTTTGCAAGGAACGCTATTAAGGTTTTAAGCTGTAAGCTGTGAAACCAAGCGACTCTTATGGGGGGTGTCACGAGTTCAAACCTCGGCCAGACACAAATGGGTTCTTAGCTAGGTTTAAAAGCTTAAATTAGCTAAGGTTTTAAGCTGCGATGAATTAACTCCAATGTCTGGAAAAGTACACCTATACATATAAAACAAAATCCCATGAGCTGTCTGTATGTATTCGATTTTCTCATAATCTACTAAATAAATTGTTATACGGTTTTTACTAAAAGATAACGCAGTTCTTCAGAAAGGTTTAGGTCAATAGTATATTACGGTTTTGTGTAAATTAGGATGGGAAAATTTTTGTGGTACAGTGATTTCCATTTTCCACGCGGGGGAAACCACTACCAAAGCTATATAGTATTATGTAATATTGTAAGAATGTAATCGTTACTGTATTTCGTTGAAGGAAAATTGTGTTGTAAAATATGATGCTCAATAGCTTAGAATTTTTTGGATATGTGCCTATTTCCTAATGAATGGAGGACCCTTTAGCGATTCGTGATATCTGTGAAAGCGAAACATAATTACATAGATAGATAAGATTTTTAAGTTTAAAATAAGTGCCCCGGATAGTATCGAGACTAGTCGGGCTAACCCGATAAAATAAGACGTGAGTATAGCCGGTTTCAACATATTAACTAAAAATCTAGATTATTTAGATTCTCGTCTAGATAGAGAGTTGGTTTAGGTTATGATATGAGAAATAACGAGATTCATAGAAGTATGGTGGGCGATAAAATATCAAGATATCGTGTCATAAAAATAAATAAGTGATAGGTAGGGCACATAGTACGAAGAACCGATAGATAGCTTGCCAAGGTTAGTAACCCAACGCTAGACCGGTGTACCGCAATTCTTGTTAGAGATTGACTTTTCTATACTGTTTGGTTGAACTGCAACAGTGCACGTGTCCAGGTCACATTCCTGATGATGCCCTTGGAGATAGCATGGGCTGGGACAGTGCAGTGGCTGGCTGGGGACATCATGTGCCGCATTATGATGTTCACGAGGACCTTCGGACTGTATCTCTCCAGTTTCGTACTCATATGCATCGCTATTGACAGGTAATAAAATATTTATTTATTATAAGCGAATATTATTAGAAAAGAGAAAGAATAAAAGCAAATGTAAAAAGGCGGACTAATGATTTAAATGGATCTCTTCCAGTTAACCGAAGAGTAAGAAAAAGACAAGAAGTAACGAAAGAAAAAGAAAAATAACACAAAAGATAAACAAATTAAAAAAGAAAATGATACAATATAGATAAAAGTAAATTTAATTATTTAATTTATAAATAAATTTTCGTAAAATAAGTTGTTGAATTAAGATACTCATAACTATATCTAACATATTGACTTTGAAGAAGTCTGCATCACGGCGGCCACGGCAGAGAGCTGCGGCCGCTTGACGCAAGCAAGCGGGGACCTCGTCTTCGCCGGCGAAGACGCTGTTTGTGTGTGTATTGTGTGTATATCTTGTTGGATGCTGTAATAGCATCGTCGGGGTCATTAAGGACGCTCTTAGGGCGCCTGTGAAACTTGTTGGGGAAGTTAAACACCTTGTAGTTGGACGCGGCCGCTATAAGGGGGTTCGGATGAATAGACGCTTTCTCGAAGTAAGTCTTCGAGAATCGTTTAAAAAGATCGGCTATCGTGGGAAGATCGAGATCTCTATGGAGATTCACGTTGCGCACGAACCACGGACAGCCAGTGGCTGTCTGTACGCATAAATCGATTCAAAATCGATTCTGCTTTATAGATCATCGTCTCTGTCGCTCAGACTGACGAACCCGTGTGACAGTGACAGCGCTCTACGAAACCGAACTGGCCGGCTGTTTCGTTGTAAACATCGATCTGCATTATTTAATGCCGGGTACTATATTTCTTCTTTAAAATCTAAAAATAATTGCTAAAATAATTATTTTTTTGGTTTTATTTGCATCACTTGTTTGTGTAAGTAAATCTATCGCAATAACTTCCTACAGGAGTTGTGTTTTTCCTTCGAGAAAAACAAAAAACAATGCATTATTTTCGTTTATTGTTTTTTTATATTATTGGTCTGTATATTAATTATTTCCACTTTCAAAATTTGTAACTTGTATTAAAATTGTTACACAGTATTCTCAAGGCTTTTCATGCTATAAACGCAAACAAAAACAAGGGGTTAAACGATTGTTAAGACAGTGGTAGTAGAGTGGTCGTTTATTCAAAAGATATGAACTGTTACTAACTGTCTAAATTATGGTCTAATTTCTCCCTCTGTTGCAGATATTACGCCATTCTCAAGCCTCTTAACGTGACATGGGAGGCTCAGATTCGGTGCGCGTTGACGATAGCCTGGGTGAGCGCAGGCGTCGCGAGTTTACCCCAGAGTTTTATTTTCCACTTGGGCGAGCATCCTGACGTTAAAGGGTAAGCATCTCTTGCCTTATTAAAAACAAGTGTTTTGTTCTTGGATTTTTTATTTTGTCCTGTTTTTGTTGAAGCTGTGATAGCCTAGCGGTAAGACCTACATAGTTTCAAATCCCAGGCAGGCACCAATGAGTTTTTCTATTAAATTTTATGTGTCTAATTGATAATTGCAATTTATCACACGCTTTTCGGTGAAGGAAAACATCGTGAGGAAACCTGCATATCTCTAGAGAATCCTAGGGATATGTGTAACCTACCAATTCGGTCTTTGCTCCAATCCTTCTCTCCAAAAACGGAGAGAGCAGGCCTTAGCCCAGCAGTGGGCATAGTAACAGGCTGTTACTTACTTTTTTAGTAATTAATACTAAACGGGAATCTCTTGTGAAATTCTTCTAGTGCGAAAAATCGATGGGAGTTGAAATCTCAAGGTGTTGGAATGGCGATCCTGCACCGGAAAACGCAGTGTTGGTAGAACCCTACGAGATGGACTGACGAACGCAAAAAGGTCGCGGGGAGCTGCTGGATTCAAGCGGCACAAGATCGTGTGTTGTTGAGATCCCGTGAAGAAACTTATGTCGAGCAGTGTACGTCCATCGGTTGATTAAAGAAGAAGAAGAAGGCAATTTTTTATGTGTTGGCTCACTCTCATTCATTCTTCTGCCCTTATCCCACTCTAAGTGTGGTCGGCGCAGCATGTTTGTCGTTTCCATTCTCTGCTATCATTCCTAAACTCTGGCACTACTTCTTTTACATACACATTATACTTCACACATACGGACCATCTCTTCTTAGGCCACCTCTAGTAACATATCCACAAATGTCTATTCCACATATGTTTTAATGTTGGCTGATTATATAAACCTCAATTCTACCCAAATTAATTCTCAGAGCATAGTAGAAAAGCCTTAATGATGATGTCGTGGAGCGGAACATCCTAGGGCGAATCGATTAATGTGACAAATATTTTACGACCGGCCGTCTGCCTGACGTCAACCCTCCTCAGGAATAGTTCCGCGTACTTTGTCCGGTAGAACAGCGGTGTACGTTGAGGTCATAGTGTCCAATTAACAAATCAATTCAATTTCGTCACCATTTACGACACCGCGGTAAGTCTTGAGGGTGGTTTAGCCAGCCAGACTAGAGGAAGACCTTAAAAGATTGTTCGAATTCGTGAAGTATGACATAAAAGGAGTAGAGCAAGAGTTGATGAATGACAGGAGAGAACTTACACTTAGAGTGGGACAAGGGCAGGAGATTGATGTTAATCTCGCTGGAGATAGTTTCTCGAGGCGGTCTATGCATCTGGTGGTCCCGATGCTGCGGTTTACGGAGGGGCCATTGTTTAGAGAGGCCCTGACCTAGAGGTGACACTCTGCGGGGTAAAGAGCCCATGCTGGAGGAGATGGGGGCAATGTACACAACCTTATTCTGTCACTGCAACCAGCAGTGTGGTGGAGCATTAGCAGGTTTTTTAGTTCGTGACAGTCCGACATACCTGCCTTGTCCCCGTAGGGCGGTGACCACCTATAACGGTTTTCCTGACATAAAAATAGAGAATGATGTTAATATGCCTCGATGTATCTTATTTTCAAGGTACTACCAATGCGTCTCATACGGTTCCCTGCCGAAGGTGCAGCATGAGTTGGCATATTTCGTCATTAATATGCTCCTTATGTACATCGCGCCGCTGATCTTCACAGTGTACTGTTCCATTGCTGCGCTGCGTGAGATAATTCGACGCGCGAACACATCTAATGGCAAGTAATCATATATAAGTATAAGTAATCATAAATAAGTGCTGGATTCACGCCGAAAGCCGTGAGGCTTAGGGCGTCGTGATTTGAAGGGCTATAAAGTTTTTGAGATGCAAAATTTTACAGACGAAAAAAGTAAATTAATTAATTTGAGATTAATTTTTACTAACCATTTTCTATATAATATAATATCCGGTATTTTTCTTAAACATATACTTAAATAGGAATAAGATGTGTTCTCAAAAATGATTCTGCTCTCAAAAAACGGAACTTGAAAAAGGAAAAAAAAACCGGATATAAAACATCTGAACTCGACCCGAGTAGGTACTCTAATAACGTAATCGTTTGAACACCCGACGGCGCTAACGTGACTTTGTAAATGACAATGAAATTAACCTTCGTATTTAACTATATTGCAGCAGTTTTTCATTATCACAAAACAAAGATAAAATGTCATTAAAAAAACTGAGCTAGATCGATTTATTGTCGCCCAGAGTACCCCATCGTTGGAGCCTTTTATGAAATTTATATTCTACGTAAAAATAATAAACTAACCCCTCGTACGCACGGGCGTAAAAAATAAGTCACGTTAAAATTCCAATAGGCGTTATAAGAAGTTTCCTATGGTATATTCGCTTAACGCCCTCCGTGAAAAAGTGAAAAAAAACCTTTCGTGCGTACGAGGCGTAAGGGCGGTATTATATACAGGGCTTAGGACGGCATTACAACTTAACCCGCCACTGAGTATAACCATGAGTATATATCACGCTAAATTATGTACACACATATTTCAAATTCAAATTCAATAATATTCTTTATTCAAGTAAACTTGTAAACAAGTGCTTTTGAATCGTCAAAATCAACATCACACATACACCCATAACATATATCGTAAATAAAGTGCAAAATAAATTTAAACCAAAACTAATGCTCAGCAAAACAATTATTATATTTATTTCGACATTACCATGTTTCAATCTTTGATTAGTTCCGAATTCATGTCGTTTTCCGAATTATGATGAATCCGCTTGCAAAATGTAAAGCTGTTGTCGACCCAAGTCACGTACAGATGCCAATTTTATGTCAGATATTCAAAATGTCCTTACAATACAACGGTGGAATAACGCCTAGTCTTTTATGTATATTTCAAAATTATCTCTATATTGTCACGTACAGGGTTTGTTGATATTAACTAAACTACCTGTTGACTCTTTCAAAAACTTTATTTCAGTTTTTTAATTTATTTACAACAAAAAATTATCTTATCTTAAATTACTAGGGTCTCAGCTGCAAACGGTACAAATATTAAGTTGTTTAGCTCAAATTTCACAGAGCAGGTCCGTAGTTCAATAACGTAGATAAGGTCACTATTGTATCTTTTATTTCGCCGCCGTTTTCAGATATAAAAAAAAATAAAACAAACAAGATACAAAAAAATTTAAATCATGTTAAAAACATGTTGTCACATGATTCGGCTACGTATTTTACGACCGGCCTGCCTGGCGTCAATTTACCTTAGTCGTATTTTACGACCCCTCGGTAAGAAAGAACACTCTTCCTTTTCGGTTGAGTAGAATAGACCACCCGGTCTATTCTACTCAACCGGATACCACGCGGCTAGTTGACAGAATGAACGTAAACAAAAAAAAATTGTAATAAAATCTCTTTTATTTACGTATATGCTGTATCACAGCAACGGTGATACCGTGCTGCTCTTTTGAGGGAGCCACGAGTTCAAACCCTGGGCAGGCACCAATGAGTTTTTCTATTTAAACTTATGTGTCTAATTGATAATGCGATTTATCACACGCTTGAAGGAATATCGGTGAAGGAAAACATCGCAAGGAAATCTTCATATCTCTAGAGAATTCTGGGGATATGTGTAACCTACCAATCCACGTAGGAGCAGCGTGGTATGACTTAGCTCCGACCCAACCAACCGAAACGAAGAGAGGTGGCCTATTCCCAGCAGTGGGATAATAATAGGCCATTACTTTACACATATTCTGTCAGTTACAAACAAGAAATATTTTGTAATTTATTTCACACCCTCTTCAATTAAGCCTCGACATAGAAAATTGATGGATCGGAGGAATATATTTCCCGTAATAGACTAAATGCAAATCTTACGATTACATACTTTATGATGAAATTATCTTGCGGATTATATTCGATGCCCTTACATTATTTTATTTAAATAAGGTGACAATATTAGTGTGTCACAACGTTTGTCCCAAAAATTCCAGATCTCCTGAGTCGCGAGTTTGATGTAATGTGCTATTAACTCACACTTTCCTCAAGAATTATTAATTATAATAAAAACTGAACAAAAATCTTTCAGTACATTTTGAGCAAATCAATCACGATAAGACAGCTTTTAAAAGCTTTGTCTTAAATTATATAGAGATTTTTATATTGAAATTTTCAAATTCAAAATATTCTTTATTGTAACTTGTAAATTTAGAATTGTTAACTCTTACGCTGGTTCGGAAAGCTGTTCCTACCGAGAAAAGCCCGCCAAGTGTTGGCTTTTCTCTCTCTTTTTGCTCTTTTTAAATTATAATTCTTATTACTAAATTTAGTCTGTCTTGTGCAGGCTCGAAGGAGAGCACGCGTTCTTATCGTCTAAGTAATCCTCAACAGTATATTAGGTTTTCTTTATTAGCCTTTTTTTGATAGTGTTTTTAAACTGTTGCAATGGCAAAGCTAAAATCGATTGCGGAATTTTATTATAGAATACCAAACCCACAAACGAGTTACGTACTCTTGTGAGGCGCTAAGTAGGAATCGCAAGCTTATGTCGGTTCGTACATTGTCTTTGTTTCGTATTATATACATCGCCAATTCTTTTTATAATTATAAGCATATAAAACGTTTTATATAATTAAAAACGACGGAAGCCTACTGACACTTTATCAGGCGTTTAATAAGTGGAATGTTGCATGCCTATCCGTCATAAGAGGGAACCATTGAACCTCTTAGAGATCTTTAATTCGGTAAGAAATGAGAGTGGTCTATACTAATCAACCGGATACCACACGGTGGGTCAACTTACCTTGGTCGCCTTTTACGACACCTTGGCAAGAAAAGGAGTTTGGTCTATTCTACTCAACCGGATACCACACGGCGGGTCGACTTACCTTAGTCGCCTTTTACGACACCTCGGTAAGAAACGAGGGTGGTCTATTCTACTCAACCGGATACCACACGGCATAGCCTGTCAACGAGATGTAATCCCATTAATTATTATGGTTATATTACAGACAAAATGCGCCGAAGTGGTGTTGGCATTCTGGGACGTGCCAGAGCGAGGACACTCAAGATGACTATTACCATTGTTGTGGTGTTCTTCACTTGTTGGACACCCTACTACTTCTATTGTGTTTGGTAAGCTGTTTATTGAACTTTTAATTTTAAATTGTTTTCAAGAAAAACAAGTCAAGTTATAAATGCTTTAAAAAAAATCTTTTTACTAAACTTCACGTACATACTGTTAACCGTTGAAGACTTTCCTCGTTTGGAGCTAATCTTGGCAGCAGCATCAGGTCATGCTTGTCATATACATGCATTATCATCAAGACTGAAACAGTATATAGAATTTCAATTGGACACGGGGAAGTGGGTCATATTTGACTTGCAGGATTCCACCTACACATGTATGGTAACGTTGCAAGTTAAAAAGCTTTTAAAAATTGTAGATGTTTCTTAGCTCTCCACTGCTTTAGAAAGGCCTGATTTAGAAATTCGGTCGTAACTTGGAATAACAGTTAACACTTATTCTCGAATCCTAGCGGTGATAGCCTAGCGAATCTCTGATCATAGGTTCAAACCCCGGGCAGGCACCAATGAGTTTTTCTATTAAAACTTATGTATCTAATTGATGATTGTAATTCATCACACGCTTTTCGGTGAAGGAAAACATCGTGAGGAAAATTGCATATCTCTACAGAATTCTAGGGATATATGTAAAGTACCAATCCGCATCTATATATCTAAGTGTACCAGTGTTAAGTTAGTAACTATTTGTTAGTAAATTCTAATTATAATGCACTTATTTTAACTGCGACTTCGTTCGCGTAAGTTTTAGTTTTTAGATTACCTTCGATTCTTCTTCTTCTGTGATAGCCCAGCGGTGAGACCGTGCGACTCTTACGAGGGGAACACGAGTTCAAACCCCGGCAGGCACCAATGAGTTTTTCTATTAAAACTCATGTGTCTAATTGATAATTGCAATTTATTTGTATTTTGAGGAAACCTGCATATCTCTAGAGGATTCTGGAGATATGTGTAACCTACCAATCCGCATTGGAGCAGCGTGGTATTTCTTAGCTCCAAGCCTTCTTTCCAGAAACGAAGAAAGAAGGCCTATGACCAGCAGTGGGGTAGTAACAGGCCGATACTTTACTTCTACTTTTTACTTATTCTCGTAATTATCTAGTTATGCTGGTTAAAACGAAATATTTTCTTTCACCTTAAAGTGTAATAAAGGAGAATAATTAGGATCCAGAGAAGCTATTTCAACCGTTTTAAAGTCGTCTGTGCCTGTGGGGTCTACCAATGCATTTTGTGACGATGGGTTTTAACATCTTAAGACCCAGCCTCCGTCGTAGTTTCCGTTCTTCTGCAGATCTCCTGAGATAATCACGTAGAGCCACCATCCCATCACTCCCTGCTTTCTCTTTATTGTCAACGACAAAGTTTTCCGGTCTAATTGACATTACTGGTCAATACGCTTTCGAAGATTCAAATCTTCAGACTGTAAGAAACTATGTTGCATAGTGCATTGTTCTTTTCTTTTTTGTAATATTTATTTAGAGGGTACTAAAAAACTCAGTAAGATTCCGACAGCATATGACAACCGTGGTAATAAGCAATGGTTATTACAGGTATTGGATAGACAAGGATTTGGTAGAGAATCTGGATCCCGCCATTCAAAGGGCGATGTGGCTGTTCTCGTGTACCAACTCCTGTGCGAACCCCATAGTCTATGGGGTGTTTTACAGAAACCGATGGAGCTGGCGTACGGGACATGTAAGCATGGATTCAACCTATCCGAAAAACAAAGTCACATTTCCTGTGCTTATATATGAAATGAAAAGTTTATTCTGCAAATGTGATACATAACACACACACATATATATATATGTATATATCTACAAATTAAACTTAATTTTAACATATGTAGCACAATGCAAAAAACTAAAAAGGCCTTAACTCAGCACGATACTGTGTGCCTCGAAAGGAAGCACACAGAACCGATTTTCAGCTAAAGCCTCGTGAGTTACGTCACGGATACAACTGACTACCTCATAAAATAAATGACAATCGTTTATTTAAATAAACTAGCTGTAAATATGCTATCTTTAACTAAATATATATGTACATAAATAAACATAAATTACTATTTTAAAAAGGAACAATATTTAAATTAACAATATACATACTAAAGATAAGAGTAATCTAATTGCAATTAATCACACGCCTTTCGGCGAAGGAAAGCATCGTGAGGAAACCTGTATATGTCTAGAGAATTGTGGGGATATATATATCCTACCAATCCGTATGTAGCGTGGTGGATCTTAATTCCGACCCTTCTCTCCAAAAATGCATTTAGCAAGCCCAGCAGTGGGATAGTAACAGACCGTTACTAATTAGGCATTTCATGCGTCTTCATTTTTTATTCGGTACTAGCTATCCAGCCAAGCGTTATTGTGGCTCAGGCTGGTTTCGAATTTCCCTCGAAACAGAATTTAACTATTTAAAAAAAAAGGTTCCGATCGCCACAAAACTTTACCGAATTATCCGCATGGTCTTCCTTAAAATTGTCTGAAAATTTAATTAAAATCGGTTCAGCCGTTGCGTATTCTATAAAGGACATACAGGCAAATATTCATTTTTAATTTTATTATTTCGTTCGCTCGGAGTGCAGTCTTATTATTTGAGTAAACCGTAACACATATATTAATTATGCTTAAAGTTGGTTAACCTTAAAAGCTAGACATATGCTGTCGCGGACTTTTATTTAGAACTTTTAGAGGGGAACAATTTGTAGCACATAATGTTTCAATAACTTTCACCGTTTACTTAGCGCACGCAAGATAAGCTTAAGGTAAGCTTTTTTCCGTTTTCGCAATATGTTTTAATGTTGCTCCTTTCATCTTAGCGTGATGTTATATAGTCTATAGCCTTCCTCGATAAATATAATTTCACTCAAAGAATTTTTCAAATCAGTCCTGTAATTACTGAGATTAGTCCGTTCAAACAAACAATCAATCAACCAATCAATCAAACAAACAAACTCTTCAGCTTATATTAGTATATATTAGTATAGATAGATATAGATAAGATTACATTAAACCATTCGTTTCAGAATTCGCGATGTCGATATGGATTGAGAAGAGGTTCTAGATTTCCCCATGGCGACTCCATGGAAATATCAGCCGCCACGCTAGCTCGTGCTAGAAGTTCGATATACAACGATCGTCACAGCAGAAGGGACTCCGCTTTCATTCATAACGGATCCCAGAAGCATATTTTAAATAACAACAACAACATCAGTGGAATCGTGTAACTACGGACTCGTAACGTTAATAGTTATAAATATCGTTATTTTGTCATGAAATCACGGTACAAAAATAACGGAACTAATATTTTTTGTTGTGATTTATAGAAGCAGGCGTTACTTTGCGGAATTCCATATTACAAGCACTATAACAGAACTTACTACCTTGCTATAATCCGCACGGGTTAAGCGAATGCATGCAAAGCTAATGTGTATGAAGCAGGAAAATTTACGCACCTTATACATGCAGGACAAGGCACCACACGCACACCAAGGCGCATCCACCAGCAACAATGCACACAAGCAGCACACACAACCACCACCACAATCTCGACGGTCGTTTCGCTCCGAAACCGAAGCATCATCAGGAGGATAGGCTCCACGACAAAAATCGTAATGCGCCGCGCCACCCATACAAGCAGTATTTAATAGTTAAACCCCCACCACTACCCTCCCCTCCGAACACGTGTAGCAAAACGGAATTGGATACATTTACTTGCTCGTTAATTAAGTAGCCATTGTTATTTTTAATTATCTCAAGTTGCTCTAATATATTGAGTCGGAGTCCCTTATCACAAGTGTAAAGAATATAAAATGTATGGCCATTAGGCACTTTATGACCGCTTTCCAGCAAATGTTTTGCATTAGCTTTGCATGCATTCGCTTAACCCGTGCGGATTATAGCAGGGTAGTAAGTTCTGTTATAGTGCTTGTATTTTTTGTTGTATTGAAAGGTTGTATGAAGATAATTTGGAATGGAATTAGGCGTTACATTGCGGATATATGTATATGTAAAAAGGTAATGAAAATACTACTTTGCTATAATCCGAAGAGAAAATATATGTAGAGTGCAGTATCCTTTCTTGTACCTGATATATGCAAAATTCATAGCAGAGAGTACAGAAGAGTAACATAGGCGTGTTCGAATGAATTAAACGTTGGAAGTTAAATTTATTACTATATAAGTCTGTTATTTTGATTCTTCGGTTACGGGGTGAAACAATTTTTGAGATTGTGGTAATGAATGTGTGCAGTGCTTGTGTTATTGGTGGTGGGTAGTGCACGAGTTTTTACGAATCCTTCTCACTCTACATTTAGAGTTACATATATTTTATTCGGAATATAATATTTTCATTACATTTGTATGGTTTATTAAAAATAAACAGAGTTGACTTAAATAACTTTGCAAATATCTCAATTTCTCTTTAAAAATGAATGATTGATATATTTTAGTACACACTACAAAATAAAAAACAAGTAGGTATAGTGTGTTTAATATATTTATGATAGAGCTTTAATGGTCTTTATACATATCTATCGTAGTAAATAATTTAGTTTTAAGTTATTTTTTTGTATATAGTTGAACATAATTTGTGATATGAAACCAAATATTTCTGAGATTATGTTGAAATAGGATTGAAGTCGCTCCGATACATAGTTTTAGATTGATTTTCAATATCTATATCAATATGAAAATATAGAGAAATCAATGTCAAAGTTATAGTACTTCTAACCATTTATTTACATATAAAACCCTAACATATAAACGCTTATGAAGTTCCGTAATTATTACATTAAAGACCAAAGTAAACAAATGCAATGCATTATAGGCACTTTGTTCTTTTAAAATAGAGACTTGCTATGAGTAGAATGACTTCATTATAACCACTATTTCGCTGCTATTGACACAAAGTGGCCGTTGCTTTGTTGGCAAAGCATATTGTCAATGACATGTTATTGATACACAAAAGATACTTTTCTCATTGTTTCATTGTTGACATGTTTTATTAAATAATGCAATAAATGTAAGTACTATTAATTTTAATACCAACAATATAGCCATTTATATGCCTGTTTATTTCCATAAAACACAACGTTAAGTAAAAGTGGAATATCAATATGATAAATAGACTAAAACTTCTATGTAAATTAAATCGAATTGGACATCACTACTTTAGCTTTCAAAAGTTACATTAATTATTACAAAAATAATACTAAAGAGAAATATATAAAACTTAAATTATACAATAATAGACTCAATGCAAAATAAGTACACAATGTTTAAATTCATGTTTATTTTTTATTATTTAATATCAATTTCATTCAAATTCAAATTCAAATTCAAAATATTCTTTATTCAAGTAAACTTGTAAACAAGTGCTTTTGAATCGTCAACTTTACTGCTGGTTCGGAAAGCCGTCCTACCGAGAAGAGCCAGCAAGAAACTCGGTGGAGCTCTTTTAAAAAAGAAGATTCTTAATACTAATTACATTTTGTCATAGCTATCCTGCACAAGGTCAAAGAGCAGCTATATCCACGCATTCTTATCAGCAATGTAAGCCTCCACGGTATAATAGGCTTTCTGTATCAGCCTCTTTTTAACAGTATTTTTAAATTGCTGTAATGGCAAAGTTAAAATTGATTGTGGAATTTTATTATAGAATCTTATACCCAAACCCACAAACGACTTACGTACTCTTACAAGGCGCAAAGCAGGAGCCGCAAGCTTATGTCGGTTCCTACTTTGTCTATTATATACATCGCCCATCTTTTTATAATTATGTATATTTTTATGCACAAAAATCAAATTGCTAAAAATATACTGTGAAGCTAACGTAAGAATACCTGTTTCCTTAAACTTCTCTCGCAGGGACTCACGCGAATTCAAATTATAAATGCCACGTATGGCTCTATTCGTTATTTTATAGCTTTGACCAAATATACCATATATTCTCAGGTGTAGGTAATGTAATGTAATTTTCTTATATATTTTAATTTTGGTACATAAATAAATAGTAAAGTAAAAGTAAAGTAGCGGCCTGTTAATATCCCACTGCTGGGAATAGGCCTCCTCTCTCCGTTTCTGGAGAGAAGGGTTGGAGCTAAGACCTACCACGCTGCTCCAATGCGGATTGGCAGGTTACACATATCTCCAGAATTCTCTAGAGAAATGCAGGTTTCCTCACGATGTTTTCCTTCACCGAAAAGCGTGTGATAAATTGCAATTATGAATTAGACACATGAGTTTTAATAGAAAAACTCATTGGTGCCTGCCCGGGTTTGAACCTATGTTCGTCTCTAGAGAGTCGCACGGTCTCACCATTGGGCTATCACAGCTTATAAATAAATAAATAATGTAAATACTCAAAATATTTAATTTTAAGTGCACAGAGTCATAGTTACTATACTAGAGTATGCGAGCCATAAGCAGTAAGTATAGTGTCACAATAAATAATGAAAGGAGAAATGAAACTCATATACTTCATCTTTGTCTAATCACGCATAAAAAAGAGAGACAGATAGATAACACTCATTTGTTTTATCTTTATTGTAATATGGAACATTTTGTGCTGGCTTCCCTACTCTTGTATAATAATAACTCTATGACTAGAGTAGGACATCAATACAATATGTCTAATCGACATTAAAGAGAAAACAAGCGAAACTTATTATCTGTCTCTCTTTTTTATGTGTGATTAGACAAAGATAAGTATAGTACCCCGCATTAAATAATGCACATCGGTGTTTAGAACGAAACAGCCTGCCAGTTCGGTTTCGTAGAGCGCTGTCTCTGTCACTCAGTTAGTATGTGACGTTGTACACGGGTTCGTCAGTCTGTGCGACAGAGACAATGCTCTATGAAGCATAATCTAGTCGATTTCTCTCTCTAAGCCTCGATGTGCATTATTTGTTTCCGCGTACTATATATCAGTTCTGAAGCTGTGATATCCCAGCGATGAGACCGCACGACTGTCTTGAGAGGAGTTACGAATTCAAACCCGGGCAGGCATCAATGAGTTTTTCTGTTAAAACTTATATGCCTAATTGGTAATTGCAATTTATCACACGCTTTTCGGTGAAGGAAATCATCGTAAGGAAACCACCATGTCTCTAGAGAATTCTGAGGTTGTGTGTGGTTACTAATCCTTATCAGAGCAGCGTGGTGGGTCTTTGCTCCAACCCTTTTTCTCCAAAAATGGAGAGGGGAGGCCTGTGCGCAGCAGTAGGATAGTATTAGGCCGTTATTTTACCCTCATCTACCTTTTATCTTTTATCATCGTCCATGTCTCATTATTAATTGTGACACTGTCACTTATTTTCTTTCCTACACTGGTATATAAAATCTATGGTTATACTCTGAAGTGATTGTGACATTCCTTTAATATAAATTGTTACTTTTAACTAAACATTCCTGAAATTACTTTAACGAATATATTTTATGTACATTTTACAACGTGTACAATATGTACAATTTATGTATATTTTTGAATTAAATATTGTACTAATCTTACTTAATTCCAATCTAACTAATATTGATAGTGTAAAGTATCTTCTGGCTGTGAAGTGATAGATAATCAGTCCAATAGAAAAACGAAGTGAATATATCAATTTAAGCCTTAATGAAAAGTGCAATGTAAATTAATTATTAAATGTCTTTATATAGATTTTATTTCATTTTTACCTGATAATTCGTATTCAAATTCAAATTATTCTTTATTCAAGTAAAATTCTAAACACGTGCTATTGAATCCTCAACTCTACTGCTGGTTCGAAAAGTTGTTCCTACCGAGAAGAGCCAGCAAGAAACTCGGCGGTTCCTCTCTTCAAATCTATTTTTACTATACTGTTGTACTGAAGTATACTCGTGGGCAAAAGCTTGTATATAATAAAATGCCATTACAGTAAGTAAGTATTTATTAAAATAACGACTTAAAAACTAAGTTGTATTAACTACAATAAAATTACAAACGTAAATATAACACGTGTTTCTGCATCGATTGTACTAAGATTTCATATTTTTACTAAAAAATATAGATTTGTATATATTCATGACAACTAGATCTATTAAATAGAGAATTTATGTGAACAATTTTTATAAAATGAGCGTTTAAAATAAATAAAATATGACGAAATGATGTTTTTTTTTATAATACAGCTAAATATCATCATAGAATAAAATCTGTTACGGAGCTCTATGGCCCTATACTTAAACTAATAAACAAATAACTTAAACACTAATTTTTGGCCACTTTTGGTTAATTTTTGCGTACAGACAGAACATTATTTCGCCCCATCCGAAGAATAAATGTATCTATCACTATCCATGACCATCTAAGGAAACATCCATTATCCAACGAAAGATCCAGGAGAGAAGAAAACCCGACAGAAAAAAGCTACAGCAGGGCAGCAGCTTCCAAAATACGAATAGCCATGATGATTGACAACCTCCGGATAGGAGATGACACGAGAAGAAGAAGATATCTTCTTCTCATGTCATCTTTTGTCCAAGAAGATATAAACCATAGGAAATGTAACTTCATTCTTCGTAAGGGGAAATTCTATTTAAAGTTGCTATGTATTGCAATGATTATTGAAATCGTTTACAACGATTTAGATATGTAGAATTCAAATACCACTTAAGTGTTTTATAATAAATGATAGATTACTAATTGGAATGCAATTGAAATATGAACATTAAACAACTATTCAACACACTTTAATATTATGGCACAATAACTATATGTAAGTATAATAATTTACTATATTAACGATCTACTTGTACAATACACAGTTGTAGAAACTCGCAAATAGAATACATTCATACAAAAATATCTGAATATTTTGATAGATCTACTTTTAACACGTTGACGTCGACGTGACCTGTAGGTGGAGTCACACTTGAACGTTCAGTGGGTTACATATGACCAGTCCACGTGGCGGCTATATCCACCCCCTTTACACTTGATTCAAGGAATATGTGCTCAAAAAGAACTGTAGGCCTACCATGAACTTTTAGATAACGCTTTCTTTTCGTACCATGAAATGTGTTTGAAAAGGACAATGTTATATGAACTATAGATAACTCTGTCTCTTTAACTCACATGTTCTTAGGACGAATTCCGAACGCTCATTTGGCATCGACTTAAAGTGTGCGTCTTTAATACATCATGGTATGAAAAAGCAAAACAATTTCGTTTACGTCTTCAATTGAGTCGCGATAAGGTTCATGGTAGGCCTGCTGTTCCAATCTTGCATTATGCGCGTTCGAACTCACAACAGTGTTGCACCGTTGTAATAAGTCATTTCCGCCTTACGCGAAAACACATAAGTGGATTTTCGTCTCTGCATTAAAAGCACTAATTATCCATAAAGAAACTAGAGCACTTTACACATAATATATGATCCAGAATCGTCATACATTGCTTGAAACCCGTTTCACGAAATTCCATACATATTTTAACCTTACGTGTATATATCTGATTGCATCTGGTGAAACAGTTTGTAAAATGGTCAAACTATATATTACATGTTAGTATTAAACTGACTGAATACGAAAAGTTATTTTGGCAACAACAAATCGTAGCTCTGCGCCAAAATTCAGCAAAATTCGAGAGTATTACAGAGACCCATAACTTGGAAGAGCAAGTAAACATTAGTTCTTTTAATATTAATTTAATGATTAGAATGTAACTAACTCAATTGTCTAATTTTGAATTCAGTCATTTTAATACTAAGCGTGCGATTTAATTTACTACTAAGTATAAATATATGACACAACAAACACTACTGCAAGAAACTGTACACATAAAACATTTTAACATGAGTATTTTATTCTAATAATACTATGTGGCCCTATATTCATTTATTATTATACTGAATTAATTCATTTTTATTTCAATTTTTTTATAGAGAAATAAATAATAATAGTCCTTTTTTTTATTCCAACAACAATATAAATTGTATACTCATATATCAGGAAAAACTGTATCTACAATTTTATATTAAAAAAAAACAAGCAATTTTCAACAAAAAAAAATTAAACAACAAATTGTACTCACTGACATATCGACATCCATCTTTACATCAAGTAATTAAATAAATAATTAACGAATTCACGAAATAAGTGAATACCATAGAGTTATTGTACTAGAGTAGGGGAAATCATAGCCTTTAAGTCAGAGTGTTGCAATAAATAATGAGTGGGAGAAGACAATCAAATACTTTGTTTTTTGAACCTTTGTCTAAGCACACATGAAAGTAAAGACAGATAATAAATGAGAATTCATTTGGTTTCTCTTTATTGTCGATGGTTACATTTTAGGCTGGCTCTGTACTCTAGTCTACTACTACTGCTGTACTCTACTCTTGTTAAAGATACATAAAAATGTTTCTAAACGAGAAATTGTATTATACATTGCAAAAAACTCCCCTTCCTTTGCTGTTTTCTTCACTCTACTTCTCTATTCTAGTATAATAACTCTACAGTAGATATAGTTTGAAAAGTCACATTCATAACCCAAAACAAAAACTAATTTGACAACATAATAAATTAATCACAACAAAACTATCTAGTCCTGACACGGAGTAACGTTATTGAACACAGAACATAACCGTTATAAATATCATTTATAACTGATATATATTCAGAGTTCGCCCTTCTCTAGATCGGTCAGTTCGTGCGCGGGCGCGTGCTCCCTGTCGTTTTGTAACGCGCGCGATTTGTCTATGTCGCCTTGGGAGAGTGACGTCACTATAATGGCGCCCAGAGCGTCGCAGACCACGTTAATAGTTGTACGGAATCGATCACTAAAATTAAATAAAATATATATATATAAATGATTTATAGAAGCAGGCGTTACTTTGCGGAATTCCATATTACAAGCAATATAACAGAACTAACTACTTTGCTATAATCCGCACGGGTTAAGTGAATGCATGCAAAGCCAATGTGTATGAAGCAGGCAAAATCTACGCACCTTATACATGCAGGACCAGCCACCACATGCACCCCAAGGCGCAATTCACCAGCAACAACGCACACAAAAGCAGCACACACACCCACCACCACAATCTCGACGATCGTTTCGCCCCGAAACCGAAGCATCATCAGGAGGATAGGCTCCACGACAAAAATCGTACTGATCGTTGCAGTACGATTTTTGTCGTCGAGATTGTGGTGGTGGGTGTGTGTGCTGCTTTTGTGTGCGTTGTTGCTGGTGAATTGTGCCTTGGGGTGCATGTGGTGGCTGGTCCTGCATGCATAAGGTGCGTAGATTTTGCCTGCTTCATACACATTGGCTTTGCATGCATTCACTTAACCCGTGCGGATTATAGCAAAGTAGTTAGTTCTGTTATATTGCTTGATATATATAAATGTTAATCAATTATAATACGAATTTATAGTGATAATATTAAATTTACATTGAGTAAGTACATATTGATACAATTAATTATAAATATATTATCGAATAAAATTAAACTTTACTTGCATGCGAGCTATTGACGTGCTATTATCTGAAAGTTTTAAACTGAAAACTGTAGTATAATACTCTCTAATGCTCATACGCTTATGACCTGTTAGGCTTAGTATACACGTTTAATCAAATACTTCATTCTGCTAAATTCATCAGCTAAATTGCTTCATTCTGTGTTCTTTGACCTCAACCTTATTTTTATAACTTTTTATCGAATTGATTGCTAGCTATTAGCTCTTATGAATTACATCTTCACGGAGAGGAACTGGTGACCGAAGAAGTATCGTTCAGGTATATTTTGATCTCAGATTCAAAGGAAATATGAAATGATTACGTAGTTTCAGAAGATACTCACATCTCGTTAACTAATATTTCATAAATTCATTTATTATAAATAAATATCAAACCCGTCATCATAACAGCATCGAACGTTTTAGTGGCCCATTAACATTGGTCTGAAAATGTTATCGATCCCTGATCAGAGATCTATTATGCATAAGAATAATGAACGGATCCTAGTAAGAAAATGGAAATCAAAACTACATGCAATACTTACAGTAGCCAGTCGACCGCGAGGATAATGGAGACGTCCTCGGCAGGTAGGTTGACGGTATCTAACACCATCACCATGGTGACCAGCCCCGCCTGCGGGATGCCTGCTGCGCCTATACTAGCTGCTGTGGCCGTCACGCTGCAATTATAACATCTCTCATCTCATCTATGGTAAAATATTTTTAATAAAAAAGTTACATGTAATAAAAATAAAGCCATGTGGTATCCGGCTGAGAAGAATAGACAACCCTCATTTCTTACAGAGGTGTCGTAAAAGGCGACTAAGATAAGTTGGCCCACCGTGTGGTATCCGGTTGATTAGAACAGACCACCCTTTTTGTTACCGAGGTGTCGTAAAAGGTTACTCTTAGTAGGTAAGTTCACACCGAGTGATATCCGGTTGAGTAGAATAGACCATGCTCTTTCTAACCAAGGGGTCGCAAAATACTACTAAGGTAAGTTGACGTCAGGCAGACGGCCGGTCGTAAAATACGTAGCCAAATCATGTGACAAATTGCTTATAACATGTTGTGTTGACCCCACTTAGAGTGGGATAGGGGCAAGAGGATGAGATATATTAAAAATAAGAAGAAATAAAAAAATTACATAATGTGTAAGGCTTCGCCCACGTCGAAATTTTAGTTATCCCGTTATTTACTATTTACCTACTTGTAAACCTTCCTCAATAACGTCTTAAAAATAAAAAAAGTCGTAAAAATCGCACAAAAATCCGATCAGTACATTTTGAATAAATCCATCACATACATATTATAAAAGGTATAATATGTACCTATGAATATTTACGATGCAATATTTTTTTTAAAACCCTAACACTCACCTGTAAGACTGTAAATTTGTATTTTATGCAAAATGTCATATTGTGTAAATTGTTGATTATCGAAACAAAACAAATGTCATGTATCATTCCCATGATTATACATGGTGTTCCGCGCAAACGTACGGGCGGATGAAACAACCTCCGAGACCTGGGCCCGTCGTCTCGGCGTCTCAACCTACCTTATGCGGCCGTCAGCTATGTGCGGTCCGGCCTCATGAATGACTGCGTGTATATGTATGTACGTGTGTGTGTGTGCCTGTATGTACTTGGCCGATTCCCGAACCCGTTGGCTCGCCTCTGCAGTTTTCCACTATTTCTCCCGGAGTATACACTTCACTATATCGGTTAAATAACACAAATAACACGCGGTGTGCACACAACCTTCGTAAGGTCACACGTTATTGAATCGTCCCTATATCGGGGAACAGTAACCCGAACGCGCACTAAAACCGCGGACGGTCGCGTCTTTTCAAACGCTTCACTGATTAAACGCGTCACTAAATCTTAGAACCACACCCAAAACGCATAATTACACGTGTGCGTTATACCATAAAGTCGTATACAGGCGTACGCGTCCTGTCTTTATAGTATTCGAAGCATTACTAACAATCGGCGCTCGCGTCGACAATAGAGTGCAGAAAGGTCGTTGATCCGGCCAATTTGTACAAAACATGTATCATTCCCATGATTATACATGGTAACGTTAATAAGCTGGAGGTGCGAAGCTAAGAGGGTACTTAGGCACTTAAACTTGCCTCACAGCAACGATCTTCCCAAACGACATATCAACCTTCCTGAGCTGAGCTATGAAGATGGCAGCAACTGCTTCGTATAGAGCTGTTCCATCCATATTGATTGTAGCGCCGATAGGGATCACGAATCTGGTGATGCGGGGATCCAGGCCCATGTCGTCGCAGCAGCCGATCGTGATCGGCATTGTTGCTGAACTTTAAAATAAAATTAAACGTGAAGTTTAAGATTCAGAATCAAAATATTCTTAATTAATTAAGGAGTCTGTTTCCAGATTCAAATTCAAATTCAAATTCAAAATATTCTTTATTCAAGTAAACTTGCAAACAAGTGCTTTTGAATCGTCAACTTTACTGCTGAAGAACCAGCAAGAAACTCGGCGGTTGCTCTTTTAAAAATATAAATCTTAAAAATAGTTACATTTATTTATTACTGTCTTGTACAGGGTAGAAGTGCAGGTGCACTATAGGTGGATATAGGTATATCCACACATCCTTATCATCTATGTAATCTTCAACAGTATAGTAGTAGGCTTTCCGTATCAGCCTATTTTTAACAGTACTTTTTAATCGTTAAAAGTTTTCAAAATAAAAGCTCCAGCTTATTTCGAAGTTTGCTTCTACCGAGAAGAAACATTAAGAAACTTACTCTTTAAAACAAAACATTTGGAAAATAATTGTCAAAAATGATTTTTTACCTTTTTAATTTTGTTAAGTTGTAAGACTTGCTGTTAGATAGTAGGTTAAATAGTGTTGTATATATTTATAAATACATATAACGATCATGCGATTGTATAATACGAAGTATATATAGTAATATAGTAATATAGGACTAATTTAATCATTTGTTGGTCAAATGTCATTAGTTGTTTCATAAAATACTAATAAAAGAATCGCAAATGCACACAACAAGGCAAGAGAAGTTATAAAGAAACCCGTTGGGCTTATTCTAGTCGGTTTGAGGTTAGCATTCAGAGTCTACAATAGTGAAGTTGATTACCTTGAAGCTGTACCAAAGGCTGTCGCCATAACCTGGCCCATCTTGGCAATATACCTGCACGGCAATTTCTTTGTCGCCAGTATGAATAGAATACTCAGGGTGCCGAAGCCGTGAAGAAAGAGTCCCAATAACACGGTCATGAAGTACAGACCCAGTCGACCGACCAGCTCTGCGAAAGAGGGTATCTCCATGATCTTGGCCGTGACAAGGAAGAACACACCCAACGGTGATAGCCTGTAAGGGTAAAAAAGATAAAGATCAAATAAGTAGTAAAGTACCAAAATTGTATACATTACGATTTTGTCGTGGAACCTATACTCCTGATGATGCTTCGCTTTCGGGGCGATCGTCGAGATTATGGTGGTGGTTGTGTGTATTGCTTGTGTGCATTGTTGCTGGTGGAGGCGTCTTGAAATGCATGTGGTGACTTGTCCTGCATGTGTAAGGTACGTGAATTTTTCCTGCTTCATACGCATTCATGCTTTGCATGCATTCGCTTAACCCGCGCGAATAATAGCAATGTAGTTCTATTATAAATGATTTATAGAAGCAGGCGTTACTTTGCGGAATTCCATATTACAGGCAATATAACAAAACTACTTCGCTATATCAGGAGGATAGGCTCCACGACAAAATCGTAATGCATTACGATTTTGTCGTGGAGCCTATCCTCCTCATGATGCTTCGGTTTCGGAGCGAAACGATCGTCGAGATTGTCGTGGTGGTGGGTGTGTGTGCTGCTTGAGTGCTTTGTTGCTGGTGGAGGAGCCTTGGGGTGCGTGTGGTGGCTTGTCCTGCATGTATAAGGTTCGTAGATTTTGTCTGCTTCATACACATTAGCTTTGCATGCATTCGCTTAACCCGTGCGGATTATAGCGAAGTAGTTTTGTTATATTGCCAGTTCTATTATAGTTTCCATTGTTAGGCATAAGCCTTTCTCAATGACAAAATGAATAACTTTAATATTGCTTTAGTAATTTAATCTCATCATCCGATGAGAAAACTCACCTCATACAACCTTATGCAACATGTTAATTTAAGAATATTAAGCTGTGATACCCTAGCGGTGAGACCGTTCGACTCTCTAGAGACGACATAGGTTCAAACCCCGGTTCATCAAATTGATAATTGCAATTTATCACATGCCTCTCGGTGAAGGAAAACATCGTGAGGAAACCTGCATATCTCTAGAGAATTCTCTAGGGATATGTGTAACCTACCAACCCGCATTGGAGCAGCGTGGTAGGTCTTAGCTCCAATCCTTTTCTCCAAAAACGGAGAGAGGAGGCCTTAGCCCAGCAGTGGGCATAGTGACAGGCTGTTACTTTTTTTTACTTTAAGAATATTAGAAAGAGCTCGATGAAGCTACGCCAGCTATGTAAAAAAGTTTGATTTGATAATGTGAATCGACCTTATGCATCTCGCATCGAGATATAATTTTCAATCGAATTTCCAAATTTCATCTAAAGTGCTAAAAGAAACGTAAAAAACAGAAAGGCAGACTTTCGCATTTACAATATGGATGCATTTTTAAATTCTCATACTTTGCTTTCATTTTCCAAGTCAATTTCAGGTAATTAAAAGTTCGGCAAAAAATCAGTTCCCGTCGCGATAGCGCCGCATAAAGAGCTCATGAAGAGCCCCGTAAAGGCTTGAAAATAGTCGGGCTCATCTGATAAAATAAGACGTGAATAAAGCCTACTACTTTCTATTCATTAATTATGAATACCACTCACAATAATAATAATAATAACTAACTCTTTATTGCACATCAATTCATAGGAAATACAAAACAAAAAAGAAATAAAAAACAGGAACATATACAGAAGTGGAAAGACGGTCTTATCATTCGTGACAAGAACATCAACCGAACTCTTAGGAGTTATAAGACCACCACGATAATTTAAATTAAAAAAAAACTTACCAAATAACCCATCCAGTAATAATCATCATGGCCTCCGAAAGCGAATGAAAGAAGTTCTGCAATGGCCGACTCTGCTCTCCCATCTTTCCAAGTGTAATGCCGAGAACGACACTAAAGCACACCAGTCCCAACACATTACTGCCACTCTGGTATTCACCTTCGATTTTGTATGTCTCTAGACGGCCTGAAATGAAAAAAGAAAATGACAATTACTTTATATATTAATAGCTATGCCTGGCTTCGTTTCCAAGGAAATCACTGTATCACAAAGTTTTCCCATGTTTATCCGTACCTCACGGGAGTTTAAGCCATAAAAGTGGGCTATTTTTTGCTCCAAAATCTACTTTATCATTCAGTGAAAGTTTCATCAAAGTCAGTTTAGACGTTCTGGAAAATGTACTATTAACCTAAACCTTCAAAAAGCCTAACGAGCGGCGGGTATGTCGGACTTTCACCGGCTAAAAACATGAGAGTGTTTTACCGCGCTGCTGGTAACGGGGACAGGATAATGTGTTCACTTTACCCCCTATCCCCACCTACAGAAGCTCTGTGCCCTGGAAACGGCCACCGCCGAGTCGAGGTCTCTCCTAACAGTGGCCCCTCCCTCCGCCAATCGATGCATCGGGAGCACCAGATGCATAGCTCGAGTTTCCGTCACTTTTTTGACCACTACCCTTATCATCATCCTCCTGCCCTTATCCCACTCTAAGTGGGGTCGGCACAACATATTACAAACATGTTGTCACATGCTTTGGCTACGTATTTTACGACCGACCGCCTGCCTGACATCAACTTACCTTAGTCGTATTTTACGACCCCTCGGTAAGAAAGAGAGTGGTCTTTTCTACTCAGCCGCATACCACACGGTGGGTCAACTTACCTTAGTCGTATTTTACGACCCCTCGGTAAGAAAGAGAGTGGTCTATTCTACTCAGCCGGATACCATACGGTAGGTCAATTTATCTTGGTCGCCATTTACACCTCATTCAGGACTTTGTAAGGTCGTTTCAGGTTGTTCAAATCGCCTCACTTCTGTTTTTATAACGTAGCGATACTTAGATTATTTAAGTTCAGAAGAGTCTAAATCTGTATAGCGAAAGAAATTAAGTCACCTGGGATCGTTGTGTTGTCATTCGGGTCGTAGGTCAACCTCGTCCTGTAGGATGCGATCGTTGCCTGCGCTATGTTCTCTGGAAACACGTTCCTGGAGACAGTTCATTAAAAATATATTTAAATTTAAAAAAAGATTAAGATGGTACGGGGGATAATAATTATGTGATCGAACGAAAGTCGTCCTAGAGGGAGGCCTAAAAAGAGATAGTTGGATTGTGTAAAGTATGACATGCGTATAAAGGAGTGGCTCCAGAGTTAACAAACTATAGGAGAGAATGGAAAGAAAAACATGTTGTGGCGACTCCACTTAAACTGAGATAAGGACAGGAGAATGAGTATGATGATAATCTATTAACAGTATAAAAGCGAAAGTCTGTCTTTCATTCGGTATGTCTTTTTATTACGCTTTCACTGCTAATCCGCTGAACCAATATTGATTTTTGTATTCATCTTTTGTACGTTTCAGTTTTATTATTGCCGTTTTTTCTTTCCTGTTTTTTTCTGTCATCATTATTATCTTGTGCAAGATCGGAAAATTGTATAAGTCACGCATTATTATCATTAAATATAAACATTCGAGTTCGTTCACATGGATTCTAGTCTTGGAATAAACAATAGCTTACTCTACAACCCTGCAAATATCTTCATCACAGACATCAGATCGATCGGGGGTAAAATTGCAATTCCGTTCCAAGAAAGGGTCATTGAACAACAATCATTTGAAAACCTATATACGCACATAGAACAGAACTACGCGGTCTTAAATATTAAATAGCAAAATCTTAAATTATAAATAGTACTGAAGACAACACGGATTAATCAGCTAATAGAGAAGGTTAAATGGATTAGATTAGATATAGTTAAAAAACCAAGGTCATAAACTTCCGGTATTTACTGTAATTTCGGCTAATTTAAACCATGCAAAATTTTTAATGACAGTAATGCCAAATTGCACACCTAACTTCCTATAATAAGAAAACAGATATATTTCAAACTCTATTTGTCGAACTATTGTTTCGCGCAAAGCCCGTTTTTGAAATAAGACGAGAAATTAAGAATTTAATAAAGTTACAGTGTATACACCATCTAAAACAGAATAAATTACATGGACGAAAATATTTTACCTGTTAGCTTCTCATTACAATTCTTTATTATTAAATTTTACTACACTGGATAAAATAAAAAGTGTATAAAGTAAAGTAACGGCCTGTTACTATCCCACTGCTGGGCTAAGGCCTCCTTTCGCAGTTTTTGAAGAGAATTTTGCATTGGAGCTAAGACCTACCACGCTGCTCCAATGCGGTTTGGTATGTTGTATCTATCCCCAGAATTCTCTAGGGATATGCACGATTCCTCACGACATTTTCCTGAACCAAAAAGCGTTTTATAAAGTGCTTTTACTAGCTTTGGGAATAAAATATACATGTACGGACATTTGTGACATCGATCTAATTACTTGTTATATATTATTTTTTTAGGCAATTTTCATTTTTATTTTTATTATTACTACACTTTCTGACATAGTTTTAGTTTTAACTTTTGACAAATTTTTATTCAATTTAGACTTGATGCTTTTATTTGATGATGTACCTAATTGTAATATATATTTTAGAGTTAACATTATAAGACAATGCTGAATACGCCTTTAATGGAAAAATATAGTAGTATAAGAATTAATATAAGTATAATATAAGTTAATGCATTTATATTGTATCGTTGGTGTATCTAATAAAGTAAAAAACAGTTTGATGCCTGCCCGGTATTAGATCGCGTAGCTCGAAAGAGATGCAAGTTTTCCGCTGGGCTATCACAGCTTCGATTCTAAATATAGAAATGTAATATTGAAATCATTGTACATAATATAATGTAAATTGAGAGTTTCATTATCTTATCGGATTCGAATGCTTGTGTTTCTTACAATTGCCAATATCAAATTAGCGTATAGTTGTGATCAAATGACCCATGTCACCTGGCACTATGTACGTCGATCTGTCACGTTGTTTTGCTTTATTGATAACGTAGGGTCTTCACCTTATAAAATACTGCGGTCTTAAAAATGTTTAATATTAGGATTGAATGCTTGCACTTCACTATCGGCGATGATCGTTGATCGTCTGTACGTCTATGATCGGCACGATCATCGTGCAAGTGTACATACGATCAGCCGTATTTTGTCAGAACTACAAGCATTAAGGACCTGGAACGCGTTGGCGAAACAACAATGCACGGTTTGTAGATGACCATAGATTATATTATGATTATAGATTATGATTTTTTTATACACTATGATTCAAATTAAAATTCAAAATATTTTTTATTAAAGTAAACTTGTAATAAAGTGCTTATGAATCGTCAACTCTACTGGATCGGGGAGTATAGCCGAATATAAATGAATAAACAAATAATAAATATATGGGACACTTACACACACGGTTGTTCCGTCCCCGAAGTAAGTAACTCGATACTTGTGTTATGGGTGACAGACAACTGGTAGATATACTACATATATAATTTTAAATACATACTTAAATACAAAATATACACTCAAGCTCGAAGAACCAACAATTTTTTTATAGAAAATGTTGGCCCTCGGCGGGAATCGAACCCGCGCCCTGCGGAGCCGAAGGCAGGATCACTACCCACTGCGCCAACGCGCCAGAATATGACCTCTACGCGAAAAATTAAAATTTTTATATATTTCATGATCCTCCAGCCCTTATCCCGCTCTTAAGTGGGGTCGGCACGACATGTGTTAAACATGTCACATAATTTGGCCATGTACTTTACGACCGACCGCCTGCCTGACGTCAACTTAATTTAGTCGCCTTTTATGACACCTCGGTAAGAAATGAGGTTGGTCTATTCTATGCAGTCGGATACCACACGGCACTTACCTTAGTCGTCTCTTACGACACCTCGGTAAGAAAGGAGGGTGGTCTATTCTATTCTGCCGGATACCACACGGCGTTGTATGTATAATGTCCTCTATTTAATTATATATTTTTTAAAGAAACAAAACATAAGTATATTCGATATTGTCAGCCCTAATAATGCGGTATCTAGGGCGCAATATAAATAGCGCATGCTGATGAAGACTGACGAGTAGGGAACCGACGCTAGCGTTGCTTCTCTTCACAATTGACAATTACACGGCACTACGCTTGGCGCGAACATTGGCGCCACAATTGGAGAATTTGACAAAGATAATTTTTTTAATCCTCTTTAATTTGAGGCTCAGAATCTATATAATAAAGCCATTTAATGAAATAAACCAAAAAATGGTACATACTAAATCACGTTGGGTCTGCTACCAATTAATTTATAACTGATGTTCAGCATCATGTCATATGGCATAATGCTGTGAGGTAAAGCGGCAGATATTAGAAAGATTATGTTGCCCAAAAGAGAGAGAAAAGTTCAAGGAAATAGGCATACTTACAGTAGCTTCATAATATAGTAATATTATTTTCGTACGAACAAATATTCATATGTACCATAGATATACCAGAGGTCACAAAAAGCTTGTAATCACAGACTCAGCAGAGTTAGCAACTCATTCGTTGGTTTCTGTAGTCGCTTTTACAATAAAATTCCGCAATCTGTATTAGAATTATCTTCAGAAAAGTTTAAATTAAGTGTATAAACTATGCTTATACGTAAGGCATATTACACAATTGAAGATTATTTGAATGATAAAAATGCTTCGATTTGAAAATCCTTTCAGCTCCAAACAAGATTGCAAATAAATAATGTAAATTTAAATGTTTAAAAGATTGACCGCCGAGTTTCTTGCTGGTTCTTCTCGGTAAGAGCAACATTCCGAACCAGTGTAGCTTATTAAATCTTATTGTTGATCCTTGACGATTCAAAAGTGCTTGTAAAAAGCCTAGAATAAAGATTATTTTGATTTGATTTAATTTGACTTGAGGATATGTGATAAATTTATAAAAATTTTGGTTCAGATAAAAATATAAATTATGATTTATGAACTTTCAATTTGTAATCTATTAACGGGCCTCAACACCTAAAAATTTGGTATAGATCGACAGAAATAAAATCGAAAGTTTGTTTTCCTTTATATTAAAAATAAGAAATGTATTTAGATTAATTTTGCCATGTTGTTTCTTTATATTTTTTTTAATTTACAAGTTCAGCTTTTCATCGAATTGTATACATATAAATAATTTTAATTAAACAAGATATAGCTAACTTGCTATTATAATTTTGCGCTAATATTTACAGCATTCAATAAATTGAAGCTAGTATAGCAACATTTTCATTCATTAGCAACAGTTCGAAATTTAAATAATTGATATCAAGGTGTAAACTTATATACCACCGTAGCCTGCATTAAATAGTTATTATTAACAAAATTAAATTATGTTGTATATTTTGAGTATAATAACAATAGATTGCATAAGAAACATTAAAAACAAATAATACAAACACTAGCCGAAGACGAAATTAGCCCTGTGAACTTGACTACGAAATTGCTCGGTATTACAATGTCAAGAGCGATCAATTTAAACTGCACAGATTAAAAAGCCTTTAAGCATTTAACCTGTCAGGTTTACTATAAAAGACCAATCAGAAACCAACCAACAAACTATTATTGCACTCCGCTTTAAGCCGGACACGTCTTTAAATGTCTTGATTTAGCAAGTTCAATTTATAAATTCCTCTTTAATAGTCCATTAGGTAAATTTGTTTGTTTTATTAATGGAGCGGTTATATCCTGACACAATTTATGAAATATCTTATGCCTAAGAGTGGATCTCCATTAATACGTAATAACATGTCTTGTTTTAGAAGATTTCAAGGTTTCGTTCAAAGAACAAGAGAAGAGAGATTACATTAATTTTTCTTCCTCTTATACTATATCGATGTCCAATCCTGAACATAGGGATGTATAAGATGTTTAAAAATCCTTATTTTATTCAAATATCACTGTATTTTTTTGACTGGCAACGAAAAAATTTAAATTTAGAAAAATCATTAGATACAAAAAAGTTAAAATTTTTATAAAAGGCAAATGCGTGGACTTTAGAGTATACCTCATCGCAGCATACAATAGATAGTTATAACGAAATACAAATAAGTTAAAGAGTATATAACAGACTAAAGAGTATATAAAGATTATATATAAGAATATATAATAGACAATAATACATAGATACATAAGCTTGCGGTTCCTGCTTTGCGCATTGCAAAAGTGCGTAAGCCGTTTGTGGGTTTGGGTATAAGATTCTTATATACTTATATTATATTCTATTATACTTTAACTTTACTATTACCGTAATTTAAAAATACTATTTAAAAAAGGCTAATTCAGAAAGCCATACTATTGAGAATTACTTAGTCGATAAGAATGCGCGGATATAGCTACTCTTCGAACCTGTACAAGACATTAATAACTATATGTAACTAGTAATAAGAATTATAATAAAATATATAGATAAATAAATAAGTAAAAATACCAATATCATTCCAACACTTTTGGATACTTAACAAAATACATTCTACTGAACTATCTGTTGCAACTTTATTTTCACGACTATATGAAGAATGCCATTTACTAGCAGTTGCTTTACTTTATTATATACATTGATTATTTTTATTTTTCGTTTCTATATAAAAATCCAAAACAACTGGACCGATTTTAATGAAAATTTCAGATAATCTTTAGATTGATCCAGAAATGTTCCTGAAGGAAGGTGGAGATCAGAGCATTATTTTTAAGTCTACGAAGCGGGCTGGACATACTAGGTTATTTTTTAATTAATAAAGTTAAAGTTAATACGGCAATAATTAAGTTTAAAAAGTTATAATATCTTATTAACCTGCTGCGGAGTAATTTATAGAGACAGGCGTTACTTTGCGGCATTCCATACTACAAAAGTTATGATAGTTCATTTTGCGATTTTGTTGTAGAGCCTATCTGATGATGCTTCGGTTACGGCGCGAAATGTTCATCGCGATTGTCGCAGTGAATGTGTGTAGTGCTTATGCAGTGTGCTGTTGGAATGGCACTGGCAAGAAACTCTAAAAAAAATATTATTTACAGAATTTTGCTTGTGTAGCGTGCTGTTGGTGGTGGTGTCTTGTGATACGAGCGGTAACTAATCCTAATAAGGTATGAGAACGGTTTTACACCCTACTCGTACCATTACATGGATTTTCTTAACAAACGCGGATTATAGCAAAACATTTATATCAAGACTTTGAACCCGCGGTGGCTTAAAACCATAGGCATACTGTTTTTAAGCCTTCGCAGTCATACCACTAAATGTTCTTTATTGTGTGCGGAGGTAACGATACGAAAGATATCCCTGCTTTTTCCCGTTGTTGTATTTTCCCCGTTCAAAAATACAATTACGTCAAACAAGAACAATTTAAATTTCACCTCTATTAACAGGCTATTTAATTGTTTTTAACATTTTTCCCCAATTTTATCCGGATGCCGGAATTAAGTCAATTAAGCCAATCGGTTAGTTTGCACACGTAAAATACGTGTGATATTACATCTAACAATTGTGCGCGTTTGTTAGCGAGATGTAGGGTATTAATAATTTATCTGGATATTTGATATTCCTTTAGATGGATCATATTGAGCCTGTGAGGAATAATTGTAGTTAACATCTGAGTCATTGCATCGTCTTTAAAATGATGACGGTGAAAATAATTCTGACCTATCTCATATTTTGATTCTACTTTTTAAAATTAGCATATTTTTTATTTCCACAGGAAATGTCGACTCTATAAATTATATGTTCTTTTTTGTATACATAGATTCATCATTCTCCTGCCCTAATGCCACTCTACGTGGGGCCGGTACAACATGTTATCTCATGATTTGGCTAGGTATTTTAAGACCGGCCGCCTGCCTGACGTCAACTTAGTCGCCTTTTACGACACCTCGGTAAGAAGTGAGGGTGGTCTATTCTACTCGGCCGGATACCAGATATACCGGATTTTAATTCAAGAAAATTATTATTTTTTAACATTTTTTATACTTCTAACCCTTCTGAGATGGAATATTTATGGAGATTTGATTATTGAAAAGATTTTATTGTTGTTGTTTGCAAATTTTTAAGATATGGGCTGCTAAATTGGTGCTAATCAGCATCAAATGTTTGGCCATTAGTTGATTCAGCATATAGTAAATTACAAATTCAAAATTTAAATTTATTAGCGATCGGTCTTTTCAAAATAAATTTCACTGTAATGACTTAAGCAGTGAGCTACTCTTAATAAAGCAATATGTGTATTTTACCTGTTTCCGGAAAAAAATGGGAGTTTTGTTATCCTATTAGTTAACCTGGTTTATTAACTATAAATTTTGCCAAATGTCATCAATATTGGTGCAACGGATTAGCTGTGTAATATAGCATACAGATATATAAAACAGAAGACAAAAATAGGTTTTCTTATTTATAGTATTAGTATTATGTGATGTATTACCTTATTAAGTCCAACAATGTGTCCGAAGTGAGGGTCTCCTTTGTGACTAATTTCTTGGTAGCGTTAGGTGTGGTGAAGGTTTCTGGTGACTTCCCAGGTTTTATCGTGGTGACTAGAGCTATTCCCAGCATCACGGCGCACACCGTCGTCGTCATGTAGTAGATGATGGCTCGGAGACCGACCCTGGAAATCGAACCAGTTAAATAACCTTCCTCGACTGTTGAGAATCGTAAAGTCTCACTACGATTTTATACTTCTCGATTACTATTTTATACTTTTATATTACTAACTAACTAGTTTTTTAATACTTGGATTACTAGCACAGTTGCCACCCTCGATATTGAAACGACTAAATAATTCTCCTCAATTGCTTGGCATCCTTATAATTTAGTTTTTTTTACTACTCGATTACTAACTAGTTTCTTATTACTCGGTTTACTAGCGGAGTTCCACTCCCAAAATTAAAACAGTTAAATAATCTTACTCAATTACTCGGCATCGTTATGTCTCACTTCGATTTTTTTACTACTCGATTACTAACTAACTAGTTTTTTATTACTCGGAATATTAGCGGAGTTCCACGCTCGAAATTAAAACAGTTAAATGACTCCCCACAATTACTGGGCATCCCCATCACTTCGATTTTTTTACTACTCGATTACTAACTAGTTGTTTATTACTCGGTTTATTAGCGCAGTTCCACTTCCAAAATTAAAACAGTTAAATAACCTTTCTCAATTACTCGGCATCGGTATGTCTCACTTCGATTTTTTTGCTACTCGATTATTAACTGACTAGTTTTTATGACTCTGTAGTAATATGCAACCATATTCCTTACACTAAAGTTAAACTTTAATGTGAATATTACAGCAAAGCATATTACAAAATTGAAGATTATTTTGGATGATAATTTTTATCATGAATCAAGAATGCCTAGATTTGAAAATCGTTTTAGCTTCATACAAGACTGCGGTATAATAATGTATAATTGAAAATGTTTAAAAGATTGACCGCCGAGTTTCTTACTGGTTCTTCTCGGTAAGAACATTCCGAACCAGTTGTAGCTCCATTAATCATATTGATCCTTGACGATTCAAAAGTGCTTGAAAGAGCTTATTTAAATTAAGATTATTTTGATTTTGAAGAAAAAATTTATTTTGAAATATGTAATTGTTTTATAGGAGAATAGAGTTACTTTACGGAATTCCATATTACAGAAACTATAACAGAACTACTTTGCTATAAACCGCGTGGGTTAAGCGAATGTATGTAATGCTAAATCGTAATTGCGATTTTGTCGTGGAGTCTATCCTCCTGAGGATGCTTTGGTTTCGGGGCAAAGTGATCGTAGAGATTTTGGTGATGGTTATGTGTATTACTTGTGTGCGTTGTTGCTGGTGGAGGCGTCTTGGGATACGTCCTGCAAATCGTAAGGTACGTAAATTTTGCCTGCTTCATACACTCTGCATTACATACATTCGCTTAACACACGCGGATTATAGCAAAGTAGTTCTGTTATAGTTTCTGTATTTTGAGATCGTCGTTCTCCTGCCCTTATATCACTCTAAGTGGGGTCGGCACAACATGTTACAAACATATTGTCACATGACTTTTCGATGATAATAACATTTTAAGATTTATTTATTGCAATGTACATAATACGAGGTGACAAAGGGTTCAAAGAGGATTGTAAATATTATTAAAAAGTATTTTTATTGTATTATTAATTGGGTGCTGAACCATTATGATCGTTACTGTTCTTAGTTTTTTTAAGCAATTTCCTAAAAAAACGGTAAACGGAAAATTGAGACTGGGTGATACTAAATTGAAATCATCATTCTCCTGCCCTTGTCCCACTCTAAGTGGGGTCGGCACAACATGGTATAAACATGTTGTCACATGACTTGGATACGTATTTTACGACCGGCCGCCTGCCTGACGTCAACTTACCTTAGTCGCCTTTTACGACACCTCGGTAAGAAATGAGAGTGGTCTATTCTACTTAGCCGGATAGCGCACGGCTCAGTTTCTGTATTTTGGGATAAGTCTAAAAAAAGAAGCAATACGAACTTACTTGCCAGATAGGCTAAGATCCAGTGATCCAATAGCGGACACGATTGATGACACCAGTAAAGGTACTATTAAACACTTCAGCATCCTCAAAAATAGCTCTCCTGGGTACTGGAAGTACATGACCTCGCGGCGCGACCACTGGTGGCCTGACACTCTGAGGCCCCATCCGAGGAGCGTGCCGGAGAGCACCCCGACAACAGTCAGAATGGTCAGGAGGTTCTCGCGGAGGAATAAAGTGCACCCGTTTCTTCTTATTTGAAGCGGCATCTTGATAAGACACCGTCGTTTCTGTAATAAAAAAAAATATTTTAAACCAGTTGTACCAAAAATGCTGCCCAGATGCTGCTTCGATCCCACTTAATCGATAAATTAACCATCAGTTATGTAGCCAGTGGTAAACCGTGCGATTCTTTCGGGAGGGGTCAAAAGTTCAAACCTCGGAGTTTTCATTTAAAAACTTTAGTGGTAACTAGCAATGCCCCGCGGCTTCACCCGCGTCCATACCGATCTCGTGGTAGTGGAAAGTCGAAAGTCGGACTATAGATTTATTTTATAGATTATTTAATTACGAAAATGGGTATCATTAGTATTCTTGGAATAAAAGCTAACAAACCAAATGCAGGCTCTGCTATAACGGTCGCTACAATGAATTTGTTATGGCATTATTTTCTTTCGATTTACATTCTTAAATTCGTAATATCTTTTGATTGGGATGTCGGATTTTAATAATTTAAAAAGAATTTCAAAGGTATTGAAAAATTTATCAATAAAATATCATTTAATGGGATAAGGATTAATACAGAGATATGAATAAAATGGTTTGATTATTGTCGGCACTTTTACGAACTTTTACAATGTAAAAAAGTAGTTATATTGGCATACCTATAATAGTTAGACATATCATATCGCGGACGTTTTTGTGGATATTGATACGTTCTATAATACTGTAGAATATTTTTTTGTTCTATCATCAAAGTTTCCGCAGCGCACGCGATAAAAGATGTTTACGACTAAATTTTTCCCAACTTATTACAATTTTATTAGGGATCCCTATTTTTTTTTTAAATTACATATAGCCTATGTTGCTCAGTGAAAAAGCAGCTTTCCAATGGTGAAAGAATTTTTGAAATCGGTCCAGTAGTTTTTGCGTGAAAACGTAACAAACATACATACATACAAACAAACAAACAAACAAACAAACAAACAAACAAACAAACAAACATACAAATCTTTCCCCTTTATAATATTAGTATAGATTGATAATTGCAATTTATCACACACTTTTCGGTGAAGCAAAACATCATGAAACCTACATATCTCTGGAGAATTCTAGGGATATGTGTAACTTAGCATTCTGCATCGGGTCTTAGTCACGACCCTTCTCTCCTAAAATGTAGACAGCAGGTCTATGCCCAGCTGTGGGACAGTAACACTCCGTTACTTATATGTAAAGGAAAGTCCAAGGGCGTAGCCAGAATCCTATACAGAGGGGGACAAAATTGTCTCAGAAAAATTTTTTCGTAATCATGGTATTTAAAATATAAGGAGCTCGCATTTGTAATGAAGTTAAGAAACTTTATAGGTCTTATGCAAGTCTTTTTTAGTGCCAATATCTTGCGAGTTGACAGTTTTCCAGTGTTACAGTTTTCAGTGTAAGGGGGAGGCAGCTGCCCCCCTTGCCCGTACCTCGCTACGCCCATGGCAAAGTCTATTACTGTCTAACTGCTGGGCATAGGTCTTCTTCCTCAGTTTTGGAGAGAACGATTGGAGCTAAAACCTACCACGCTGTTCCAATCCGGATTGGTAGGATTGAATTCTCAGAATTCTCTAGAGATATGTAGGTTTCCTCACGATATTTTCCTTCACCGAAAAGCGTATGATAAATGGCAATTATCAATTAGATTCATAAGATTTTAACAAAAGAACTCATCGGTTCCTGCCCGGGGTTTAAACTCGTGAGCCCCTCGATAGAGTCCCGAAGAATTCAACGCTGCCTGGCCGGGGTTTTAAGTCGTGAGCCCCTCGAAAGAGTCGCACAGTCTCACCGCTGGACTATCACAGATTTACTTTTATGTACTGTTTTTTCGTGTTCCCAAATTAAATTTTGATTTTTATGCTATTTGTAATCTAGCCCTAAAATAAAATATAGTAATTCATTCAATTCGCGCTTTTTGCCAACACCTGAAAGTATGCCAATTGTATTTAACGATACTTATTATTAGCGCTGTTTTTCATATGTACACTGTAATCTTTGAGCTGTATCTAGAATAAATAATTATTTATATTGGATGAAAAAAAATTAATCAATCTATAAAGGCTTACAAATTATGAGTAATCCGTTGGGTACCCACACTAGGAAGCACGTGTCGGGAACCTGTATACGATTTACAATTTTAATATTGAAGACGCTCTGTTAACATTTAGTTAAGCATAACTTATTCTAAATTCCATGGTACAATAAAAATTAATAAAGTACATTAGATTTGATATAAATAATAATATATTCTTTACCCGATTCGACTAAAAAACTCAGGACTCAGTAAGTTAATGCTTCGAGAAAAGAAATGATCTTGCTTTTAGCTTCTCTTGCAAAGCAATGTTTGATATCACTAAAACTGACGAATTTGTTATAGACGAGCGAATCCATGTATGGGCTAAAACGTTTGGCGAAACAGGGGTTAACTTTGGGCAAGGACATATTGAAAACGCGACGCACGAGTAGTTTCACATAGTCCTCCGACGTAATAACCGACCGATGGATATTTAGTGCTAATCTTAAAAAGAATAACTGACGTACGCTGAGGACTTTACTCTCTCTATAAAGTTCAGTTATCGAATATCTAAAAGGCTTTTTTTAAAGTTTTGAGCCTCTGAGCTCTTTTCAGTTGCAACATATGAGTTTTTGATGCGCCACCCCACGCCGTCAGACAAGTTTGTTATTTAGCTCGATGTAATCATAGATTGACATAGAGCTAAATAAACAGACCGCAATGTTTTTGGAGAGGCCATATCTCGGAGCTTCATAACATTAATAATTTTGCGAACTAAGCCTGAAAGGGGATTTATATGAGCTTTAAAATGGCAAGTTAAGTTGAGTTTTTATACGCTTTAATTGAAATCGGAAATTAAGAACATTGGGGATTTTAAATCCCATTGTTCTTAAAGAAGAAGAAGTATTTTATAGTAAATTGGCACGAATGATGTTGCTGGTTGCGAGTTTAAACGTTTTAACGTTAAACAAATGTACCTTAAAGGACTTGAATCCAGACTGGTAACAAACATAATAAAAAATAATTTCTTGTTCACCACTGCGTCCCAAACTGTTCAAATTTAGTGATAAAAATAAAGTTATATTTCATTAATACTACTTTTATTTACTTTGCAGTTTATTTAAAGAAAAATTAGTTAAATTAAAGGTTCGTCAGATGTAATCCTTGCTTATCGTATGTCAAAAAAAAGTGCCATTGCAAACAAAGTGGGATCACACGCGCAGCAGTCCCGTGCGGATGTCATCGCGGAAATCTTTATTTAGTATCGCGTTCATATCCCCCTCGCTCACACGCACCGCAAACTAACGACCTACCTGGCTGGAAATGTACACTCCGGTACTACTAAACTTTGTACACGCTAATTAATTTAATGACATCAATACAGAACTTCAACGTTAATAAGCTTAATACGCTTCGTATAAAAGCTGTGATAGCGCAGTGGTGAGACCGTATAATACTTTCGAGGAGAGTCACTGGCTCAGAGTAGACACCAAAGAGTTTTTGTTTTAAAACTTATGTAAATAATTCCTACCTCGGTTAAATGCCTCTCCGGGCGACAAACTTCCTGCAACTTAGTAATTTATATCATATACACGCTTATTAAAAAATAACTAACTTATTAGTTTAAAGAAAAAGTAAAGTAACGGCCTGTTACAAACCCACTGCTAAGCATAGCTCTTCTTTCTCCGTTATTAGAGAGATGGATAGGAACTAAGACCTATCACGCTGCTCCAATGCGAATTGGTATTGTATCCCTAGAATTGTGTAGAGATATGCAGGTTTCCTCACGACGCCGTGTGGCATCCGGCTGCATAGAATAGACCACCCTCATTTCTTACCGAGGTCTCGTAAAAGGCGACTAAGGTAAGTTGACATAAGGCAGGCGGCCGGTCGTAAAATACGTAGCCAAATCATGTGACAACACGTTTATAACATGTTGTCCCCACTTCGAGGGGGATAAGGGCAGAAGAATGATGATGATGATGCAGGTTTCCTCACGATGTTTTCCTTTACCGAAAAGCGTGTGTCAAATTACAACTATCAATTAGACACATGAACTTTAATAGAAAAACTCATTGGTGCCTGCCCGGGTTTGAACTCGTGACCTTTCGAAGGAGTAACACGGTCTCACCGCTGGGCTATCACAGCTGATTATTAGATTATTAAGAAGTTACTATATAGAACGATAGAATAGGACTATTTATTGTACACAACGAAAATTACAGTCAATATTAAACTTGAACGAAAATTGGTACAATTTACTGCTACACAGAAAGTGGTTAAATATACTTGGATGGAGTAAAGTACGCCTTTAGGTAAATGTTATCAATAGAGCGCGCTATATAAAGCACTAGTCCGGCCTCACATGGAGTACTGTTCTCATCTCTGGGCTGGTGCACCCCAGTAGCAACTTAAGCCATTCGATCGCATACAGCGCAGAGCAGCTCGAATTATTAGTTACCAAGTGATCAGCAAACAGCTGGACTCTTTGGCGATGCGTAGAAACGTATCTTCAGTGTGCGTTTTCTACTACATCTTTCACGGGGAGTGTTCCAGTGACCTACACGACCTGATTCCTGCCGCTAAATGCCATAACCGCACTGTACGTCACAGGTTAAAATATCATCCTCACCACCTGGATGCGTGGCGATTCACTACGGTGCGATTTTAAAATAATTTCATTCCGCGCACAACCATTTTATGGAACCGTCTCCCTATGGCAGCGTTTCCAGATCAGTACGACAGAAGTGCCTTCAAAAAACGTGTATTACACCTTTTGAAAGAACGGCAACACACTCGCTCTGCGAGAGGTCGTGGGCGGCGGTGATTCCTTGTGGTGAACCGCATGCTCGTTTGCCTTCTATTCCATAAAAAAAATGATAATTCAAATTCAAAATATTCTTTATTCAAATAAACTTGTAAACGAGTGCTTTTGAATCGTCGACTCTATTGCTGGTTCGGAAAGCCGTCCTACCGAGAAGAGCCAGCAAGAAACTCGGTGGAGCTCTTTTAAAAAAGAAGATTCTTAATACTAATTACATTCTGTCATAGCTATCCTGCACAAGGTCAAAGAGCAGCTATATCCACGCATACTTATCATCAATGTAAGCCTCCACGGTATAATAGGCTTTCTGTATCAGCCTCTTTTTAACAGTATTTTTAAATTGCTGTAATGGCAAAGTTCAAATTGATTGTGGAATTTTGTTATAGAATCTTATACCCAAACCCACAAACGACTTACGTACTCTTACAAGGCGCAAAGCAGGAGCCGCAAGTTGTTTGAACCCATAACCCCCTCGAAACAGTCCAACGTTCTCACCGCTGGGCGATCACAGCTAGGTTTTTATTTATAAGAACAAATTATTTAGACCTAAATATACTACTGTCATTAAGTATTTCGTTATTATTTAATGCAGTTTTATATAAAATAAAGAGTAGAATAATCCACCCTCATTTCTTACCGAGGTGTCGTAAAAGGCGACTAAAGTAAGTTGACCCACCGTGTAGTATCCGGTTGAGTAAACTAGACCAACCTCTTTCTTACCAAGGGGTCGTAAAATACGACTAAGGTAAGTTGACGTAATGCAGTCGGCCGGTCGTAAAGTACGTAGCCAAATATATATTTATAACATGTTATGCTGACCATCTGCCTTTATCCCACTTAGAGTGGGATAAAGGCAGAAGGATGATAATTATATAAAATACTAGCAAAGCCCCGCGGTTTCACCCGCGTCCATACAGATCTCGTGGTAGTGGAAAGTCTACACAATCGAACTATAGATTTATTTTGTAGATTAATTTATTATAAAAAATGGGTATCATTACTATTCTTGAAATAAGAGCTAACTCACCAAATGCAGGCCCTGCTATAACGGTCGCTACAATGAATTTGTTACGGCATTATTTGCTTTCGATTTACATTCTTAAATTCGTAATATCTTTTGAAACGTAACATACTACATACATACAAACAAACAAACATACAAATCATTCCTCTTTATAATATTAGTATATAAGTATAGAAAAGGAAATTCTGATTCATGATAAGTTTGGGAACCACCGATGCAAATACTACACGAGCAAGCCTCTTTATCCCCACTCGTATCGGATCGTTGAAAAGAAATACCGCTCTACATCGCGGATTACTCTTGTTCTGCCTTTATTAAACCTCGATAGCGGCTTACCTTGAGAACAAATAGTCAATACGAGGGTATTTTTTATATTTTTCTAATGTGCTGACTTTAATCAATACACTGGCAGACAAAAAAAAGTGGAAGGTGCATTTGACCTATAGGTAGAAACGTATTTCGATATTTGTAGCAATTTATTTTTTATTTATAAGAGGTTACATAATTATAAAAAGATTAGCGATGTATATAATAGACAAAGTACGTAAATTACATACATTCTCCTGCTTTTAACTCACTCTAAGTGGGGTCGGCACAACATGTTACAAACATGTTGTCACATGATTTGGCTACGTATTTTACCACCAGCCGCCTGCCTGACGTCAACTTACCTTAGTCGCCTTTTACGACACCTCGGTAAGAAAGAGGGTGGTCTATTCTACTCAACCGGATACCATACGGCGGATCAACTTACCTTAGTACTTAAAGTACGTAAATTAGTACGGATTAAATTAATATAGGATAAAATTGTATCATTGTCAAATGAACCTTAAATGATGTTGTTTTGCCTGCCAGTCTGCTCCGACTTCCGGTTCTTACTTGAACCGTTACTTTGTGGAATTCCATATTACAGAACCATAGCAGAACTACTTTTCTATAATCCGCGTAAATTTTGCCTGCTTCATACACATTAGCATTGCATGCATTCGCTTAACACACGCGGATTATAGCAAAGTGGTTCTGTTATAGTTTCTGAGAATGTCCCTTTAACTTAAGCGGTAACATTTAACAAATTTTTGGGCAATAAAAGAAAATGATGAAAGAAAGGTGCATGCAATGAGATGAGATAGTGAAGGTAGATGAGTGGAGTGACAAGATTTGTTAGAATACGAAATGAGTATATTAGGGAAAGTCTGAAAGTCGAGCCCATTATAGAAAAGACGAGAGGTGTAAGATTAAAATGTATGGTCATGTAATTAGGAGGGATGAAAATCATGTTATTTGGGTTGGGAGTGTTTTAAATATGAATGTGGATGGATGTATGACTAAAGGATGTTTAGATTGTGTAAGGAATGATATGCATATAAAAGGAGGAGGAGCGAATGATAGAGGAGAATGGAAGATGAAGGCATATTGTGCCGACCCAACTTAGAGTGAGTTAAGGGTAAGAGAATAATGGTGATAATGTATCATTCGTAAGTTTGTACTTAAAATATGTGATTTGAGAGTAATTTTATACAGTAAATTACAGTTCACAGCACACTCACAGCATATTTTAAAATGAGTACTAAATTCAATGCAATTTATTCTATTCAAAACAATCAATCGGGCTTCTCAAGTCACTATTCAACAAATAAACGTAATGATTATATTCTGTCTGTGTAATAGATGTGTGTATAATAAAATTCCTCAATCCATTCTAGACCAGTACAAAAAGATTCCAATCAAGTGTAAAAAATATGCTTATACGTAAAGCATATTACAAAATTGAAGATTATTTGGATGATAAGAAAGCCTGGATTTGAAAATCCTTTCAGCTTCATACAAGACGGTTTAATAATGTATAATTGAAAATATTTAAAAGATTGACCGCCGAGTTTCTTGCTGGTTCTTCTCGATAAGAGCAATATTCCGAACCAGTTGTAGCTTCATTAATCATATTGATGCTTGACGATTCAAAAGTGCCTGAAATGGTTTATTTGAATAAAGATTATTTTGATTTGATTTGATTTGATTTGTCAATGTTAACTAGCAATATATTTCTCAGTAACCAATTGTTAATGCAATGACATCAACACATAAATAATGCACGTTAATGTTAATTCCTTTAGAAACTGATAATATTAAATTAATCTACGCGTCCCATGGTCTTTATAAATAAACTGCATATATTAATATTAATTATTATGTACCAAAATCTCTAAGACTGTTTCGCACCGAAACCGAAGCACCTTCAGAAGGATAGGCTCCACGACAAAATCGTAATTCATTACATTAGCATTACATACAACGAAAGAATGTTTTTGTTCTAGCCTTAGATCCATGTTAGTTTGATTTAAACCGGCCTTTATATTTAAATATTTAACTCGTTTTGTGGTACACAAAATTACAGAAAATTAATCGATAACAAATTTAATCAAAACAATAGCACGCACCGATTAATTTATAGTAAATACTATTTATTACCTTGCGCTTAAGTCATTGTTGGTGATTTATGATAAAATATACATAATTCATGCGTTTCAATATACTTATGAATAAATTGTAGTAATATAAATAAATATAAATATATGGGACATTTATAGACACGGTCGTCCGACCCCAAAGTGAGTAACTTAATACTTGTGTTACGGGTGACGGACAACTGGTAGATATACTATATACATAATTTTTTAATACATACTAAAATACAAATATACACCCACGCTCGAAAAAGCAACAAATTGTTTATAGAACATGTTAGCCCTCGGCGGAAATCGAACCCGCAACCCGCAGAGCTGAAGGCAGGGTCACTACCCACTGCGCCAACGGGCCAGTCATATTATATTCCATATACCCGTGATAGCACAGCGGTGATACCGTGCGACTCTTTAGAGATGATCATGGGATCGAATCCCGAGCAGGCACCAATAAATTTTTCTATTAAAACTTACGTGTCTAATTGATAATTACAATTTATCATACGCTTTTCAGTGAAGGATAATGAGGAAACCTGCATATCTCTACAGAATTCTATGTGTAACCTACCAATACGTGGTGTGGTATCCGGCAGAATAGAATAGATCACCCTCCGTTCTTACCGAGGTGTCGTAAGCGAAGGTACATGCCGTGTGGTATCCAGCTACCCGTGTGGAGTTGGCTGCACTCCCATCGGGCACGTCCCCAGCTGGCGGATAGGGGAATACCCTCACCAGATACATCTGGCGGGCACTGAGGAAATAAAATACTTAGCGCGGACCAAAAGCAAGCAAAGCTAATCCAGGCAGCGGCTGTCAGGTCGGCGTCTGTCCCATATTGGGCGGCCGTATTTTTACCGGTAGATGTGAAGAGGAGAAGAAATGAACGGGAGACAGGTAAAACATGGAAGAACAACTTAAAAATCAACCGGCGCTGCCGGAGAATCCCTCTCCTTGCCGGCTTCGGCTGACAAGGGCTGCCCCTCGTATTCTGAGGGGGGGGGCAAAGTTTTGCCAAAGTGGAATAAGCCTTTTGCTAGGTCTGGGTTGCGACACACACCACCTGAGACACAACAGACAGAAACAGATACTGAAGACGGAATATCCACGGGTTAATCGGCTACATAGAATAGAACACCCTCATTTCTTTCCAAGGTGTCGTAAGAGGTGACTAAGGTAAGTTGACGTCAGGCAGGCGGCCGGTCGTAAAATACGTAGCCAAATCATGTGACAACATGTTCGTAACATGTTGTGCCGACCCCACTTAGTGTGGGATAAGGGCAGAAGAATGATGATGTGTAACCTACCAATCCGCATTGGAGCACCGTGGTAGGGCTTAGCTCCAATACTTCTCTCCAAGAACGGACAAGCCTATGCCCAGCAGTGTATCTAGAGATATGCAGGTTTCCTCACAATCCGTTCCTTCAATTATCAAGTAGACAGTAGTTTTCGAAAAACTTATTGGTGCCTGCCCGGGGTTTGAACTCGTGACCCCCTCGAAAGAATAACACGTTTAAGACCTAAGGCTATTACAGCTGCCAAATTATATTATTTAGTACTAATAATTGCCAGTTGCAATTTAAATAAAGTAACTATATAAATAACCCAGAGTAATTTGTGATTTGCAAATTCGAACTAGTAAGTTTTAATTTTACTTATAAAAATATTCCAAAACGTTTAACTAAAGACATAATTGAGATAAAGAATGTGTTTTTAGATAGGAATTAGCCTTTTAATTGAAAAATCCCGAAGAAACTCATGAAATCCATTTTAGAATTCAAAAATCATATATGTTGTATTCGGTTACATTTGTTTTTCGATATCAGATTCAGAGATACTTTAAAAAAAAAGTTGTTAACTATGCCTTTTGTAAACTTTTACAAAAGTAAACTTTTTTTTTTAATTATCTGTAAATAAAAAATAGAGTAAGAGAGAGAAAAGAATTTAAAAAAGTTTGAAGTTTGAAGTTAGAAAAGAATTTAAGAAAGTTGAAAGTTTAATTTGGTATATTAATACCACGATTTGTTAACTATTATTTTGATCATACATTATTAATACGGCCTAATAAAAATATCTCGGAGCAATACAGGTGATATTCAATAATAATCGCCTATTGTAACATGTGTAAATTTCAACAGGTAAACGCCTCACATTTGTCATTTTAGATCGGATATTAGTTTTAATTGGTAAATCTTGAATTGCATTTCAAACGCAACAAGTGTCGACGCTAATTGCGTATTGTCACAAAAATAATATCATTTATCACTCACCGTTATAAATAAATACAGGAATTTAATACGTATCACTGATCGTACGAAACATTCACTGCATAACTATGACGTTTGATGTTAGAGAGCGGATCGTGCGCACTCATCGGCTGCCCGTAGAAGACTGAAGCCAGTCTGTCTGGACATCCTCGGATCCTGTGGAGACTGGGTGCGGTAGGGGGGGACGATTGATCTGCGAACCGACTTCCGGCGTCCCGGAAGCCGACTCGCGGTTCATATATATAGCAATATATATGAACTGCGCGGGCGAATTGACGCATATACCACTAAGGTTTTTGAATTAGTGTTAATTACAAGCAATATAACAGAACTAACTACTTTGCTATAATCCGCACGGGTTAGGTGAATGCATGCAAAGCCAATGTGTATGAAGCAGGCAAAATCTACGTACCTTATACATGCAGGACCAGCCACCACATGCACCCCAAGGCGCAATTCAACAGCAACAACGCACACAAAAGCAGCACACACACCCACCACCAAAAATCGTACTGCGATTCAAAAATCAGTACGATTTTTGTCGTGGAGCCTATCCTCCTGATGATGCTTCGGTTTCGGGGCGAAACGATCGTCGAGATTATGGTGGTGGGTGTGTGTGCTGCTTTTGTGTGCGTTGTTGCTGGTGAATTGCGCCTTGGGGTGCATGTGGTGGCTTGTCCTGCATGTATAAGGTACGTAGATTTTGCCTGCTTCATACACATTGGCTTTGCATGCATTCACCTAACCCGTGCGGATTATAGCAAAGTAGTTAGTTCTGTTAAATTGCTTGTAATATGGAGTTCCGCAAAGTAACGCCTGCTTCTATAAATCATTTAAGTGTTAATTGTTATATTTTTCTTCTCTTTTATCGATACCATTAATCCGATTTCGATCATCTGCGATAAAAACTGGATCGAAAATATTGACTTAAGTTTAAAGCGTCTAAAGTTTAAAGCGTTTAAAGGATCTCAGTTGACTGTTAGATAAGATATTTTAAATACGTTGTCCGTCGTAATTTTACATCTTTTATATAAAAATTAATGTCTATTTCACTTGGTCGTCGCATCAAAGTATGGAAAATTTTTGTTACGTTAATTAATGCCCGGAATAGGTGTCTTATGTAAAAAAAAGGAAAAATTAACGGAGCTTGAATATTACGTTGTGCATTTTTGATATTTTGGAAATAATTTTGAATTGCTTTAAATATCAGAATATAATTACTATCATCTAAGTTGTATAATACAGTACACACACATGGCAAGCTCAGGCATACATTTTGAAAGAATGCAGAAAGAGACTGGCTCTCCTACGCCGCGCTAGCGGTCTACTCTCCCTCAATCTTACGAATTTTCGAGCATGTTTAACATTTTATACCCATCTCAAAAAAATGCACATCTTGGCTAAATAAATTTTCACTTCAATTATATTATTTTAAATTAAATTACAAAATTGAAGTAAACATTTTTACTTAAATAGTTATGGCAGGATACGTCAGGGTAACTTGTCTACAGTAAATATCTCTTTAGTTATGAGACTACTTAAATAAGTTAAGGCGACATGTCAGGTCAACTTGTCTACACTAAATATATCTTTACTTATGTCTATGTAAGGTCTACGGTATCTACGGCGTAGCAAAGGGTTCTGTTTCTTTTCGTGAATTCGCACACAAATGACATCGTTTTAATTCAAAAATCTTTGGTTTACTTAAAGTTCATAAATGTGGATGGATATGAGACTAGAGGAAAATCTAGAAAGAGATATTGTGTGAAGTATGACTTACATATAAAATGAGTAGTAGAGAGTTGACGAATGATAGGAGAGAATTGAAGAGAAAAAGATGTTGTGCCAACCACATTTAGAATGGGATAAGTGCAGGAGAATTATGATTTTAACTAAAAATTACATAAAACAATGATGTTATATATTAATAAAACGAATTTTCGTTATCTTTTGTTTTCACTAAAATTATTTTAACTATTTTACAAAGCACTCAAAACTATAATCAATACTTCAATATATCATATATTGCGAAAGTCTTCTCTATCTTTTTGTCTATCTGTCCATCTGTTACGTTGTTACTAATGCTGGAGTAATTTTGATGAGATTCACAATTTATGGCCTACTATCTATACTTATTATGAAACAAAGCTCCCGAAAGCTGCCTGTCTGTATCGATCGATCGACTTTCTCAAATTTTACTTATTTTTTAAATATGATTTTAAATATAATAATGATCGCTATTGAGACTGTAGTATCACTAGATGTTTTCTAAACAAAGGTAATTTATCAAAAATATACCTATACAATTATGTAAAGATGTAACGAATTTAAAAATATCAATTTACAAAAAATAATGCCATAGCAAAATTCATTGTAGCGACCATTATAACAGAGCCTGCAACTGGTGAGTTAGCTCTTATTCCAAGGATACCAATGATATACACGGATATAGCTATACCTTTTAAAACAATTCAATTTCCAGTTTAAACTTCCTTTACCTTAGCCATTAATAAGTCCCAGGGCAAAACTTTTATTTTACAAAAATAACTTTTTAGTCGGACTTAGTAGTCCTTCCACGAGATCTGTTTATACGCGAGTGAAACCACGGGGCATTGCTAGTATGTTATAATTATATCTCCACTTCCATAGATACGAGTAGTATCGCCAGAAACTCGATGGATAGTTTTAAAGAGCAATTACTCTAGTATTATATAACAGCCTCGCACCAAATAGCCACGGTAATAGCGGCCTACGGATTAAAATAATTAACGTATTTTATGATTCCGACCTTTAACAATTACCACATCCGACGCTATTCATTATATTTGCGGATATAGTTCATACAGTAATTTGCATGTTGTATAAAATGTAGGCAATGTAAAAAAAATACTTTTTAAATCCGTTCAGATCAGTAAGAAGGTAGTCAGTAAAATAAGAGAAGATGATTGGAATTTAATAACTAACGAAAAACTTGTCGAATTGAAAAAATTTAGTGATTTCATATACCTACACATTTATGTGTAGGTATATGAAATCCCTACCAGGTATAACTTATTCTAAATTAGCGTATATAGGTTATTCGAGTAAATTTAACAACAAAAAACGTAGGTAACTTTTTTACATGAACAAACGTCTTATATCGTTTTAAATCGATTATAGCTGAACTAAATATGTTATAAATGTTTTCTAAAGATGTTCTTTTTTGAAAAATTTTAGTTGTAATAATTGTTATTACAACTATGTATCAACGTTTAACGTTAAGGCTGGTAACTGCAGTACTAATCTTAGTGCACCGAGAAGGCCCGATATTATGTACTCGTAGTATTTATGCCGTAGTTATAATATGTGTAGATTGCTTTTAGTTGGTCACCAGAATCACGGGATCAGCAATTGAGATCATGTAAGCAGTATAATGTAAAGACAAACTTCTCTGTCCATCTCTTAAACTTAGAATTTTAGAAAACTCCTTACCGCCTCTGGTCGGGTAAATATAATAGGGTAAATAAATATTGGCACTGTACTGCCTCATATATCCATTTTATGCATTAATATTATACATCAATGATTTTATGTAAAATTTATTTCTTTTATTATGTATTTATATTTTTATCGTTATGTTGTAGTATTTATATTTTAATCTTTATCCCACAAAAATAGGCATTTCTTAATATTTCGTTTATCTATATGATCTGTGTAAGCACGCTAATATAATCTATGAGAGTGTTGGTAGTCTGTACTTTAAAGTTTCGATGTTTTTAAATATTCAAAATATTTACTTGTTTATATCAATGAAATCAACAAATTTGGAAAAATAAATGCTAACAATGGCTGCAAATCAGCTATGGGGCGAGATCGAAAGTGAAGAAAGCGACGAAACAATAATGCAAAATGTAAACTTTAGTCCTATCATCGAATTGGGTTTGCAAAACATTCCTGAGATACCTATTACAGTAAAAACTTCACCCATCGAACTGCCAATACCAAATTTAATAACTCATACAATACAATTACATGCCTATACCAGACAGCTATCAGCTATAATTGATCAAACAGAAAACGCAGTTTATGAGGGCGCAAGATTAGATGCTTTGAGCTTGCCAATCATTCCGCCAGAACCAATTTTAAAAATGGAACACGAAGTGAAACCACCAATAAATTTTTTACCAAAAGAATATTGTGACTTCTCTCTTGGAAAAGGACCTATAATTCTGCCCTTTACTCCAGAAAGCCATAAACGAGCTTTACGCCAATGTGCAGCTATTGGTATAGGACATGTTGGCTTTGCTATGTGCACAAATACAGCGTTGGACTCAGTTGCAGATGCTTTAGATATTTACATGACAAACATGTGTAAATTGATGAGAACTGTAGTAGACAGAGAAGCGAGCAACCTTAAATCTGGCTTCCCAGATGTTGTATCTAAAGTATTTGCAGATCTTAATGTTGGTAATCTCTATGAATTTTATGAAAACCGGGTAGTCAGATACCATGCTATAGTTAAGAATAGGTGTGAAGATCTGAGAAATCATTGTGAAGCTCTAACGATAGGTGATATTGCTCCACAATTGAAACTTGAGGAAGTTCCCGAATTACATTTCCCTGCAGCATTAGATGGCGCCTTTACACCTTCTCTAGAGCCAGGATTTCAAATGCTGCATAGTTTAGAACAAGAGCAGCTTCAAGGCCTTGATCTACTAGATACAGTCACTGCAGATGATATAAAAGTAGATGCACTGGAATTTTCTCAAGCAGAAACCACCAAATTGCCAACATTATCACCTAATGCTAAAAAGAAAAGGAAATAAGGAGCAATGTTAATATACCTTACCAGATTATACCTTAAGTATTGCAAAATATATCTATTAAGTATATTTAAAAAAAAAAAGAAATTTTGGCTTTCACTTTTTGGACATATGCCTGTAAACACTTATAATATGCTCTAATACATATCAAAGATAATAGCAAAATAATAATATTCTTATTGTTTTTGTCTTATGTTCTAATTGTACAATCCTCCTCCTTAGTAAAATCTAGTAAAACTTAGATTTTGTGATGTATTTAATAAATTATTTTTTCAATTTATGTAATGTAATGTACATGTTCATTTTGTCAATATTTGCAGTATCTCACCAGAACAATTTGATTATATTCTTTGAATATAACATTATTTTGTATATATTAAAATAAATTATGTGTTAAGCCTTGAGAAGTTCACAGTCAACCACTGGCTACTAGCATCAAAAAGTAAAAAAAAGGTCCATCAGTTAATAAAATGCCAAAATTCATGTATATTAAAATATATATAGTTAGTGAATAGTGTAAACTAGGTAAAACAACTGTTCAACATAGCACCGAATAATTTATTTGTACCAAATTTGATTTCATTAATACCAGAAAATGACACAATGATAAAAAAATTGCTTATCAATTAGAACCGCATATATACAAATATTCTGAAATGGCTAGCTGCATATTAAAATAATTCAAAGACAGGCGCAATTTAAGACCAGAGTTATATGGTAAAGATTCCATTACCTCACAAATTTATTATTCTAAGTCGAGGTTGCGGTAAACCAAACCCTTGACATTTTAATCCTAATATTAGTTATTGGGCATTCTTACAATCGTCACATGAAAAAATAGTTAATAAGTATTATATGTCCATTACTAAATGCCAAAGAAACATTATGCTATTAAAATTTTTAATAGATTAAATTTGTTTAGCTATTTGTTAGAGGCAAACAAAATGTTTATTATCAAAATATTTTTGTAAAGTGTTACACTTTACATCAGGGATGTCAATCAAACTTACATAATAATGACTAAATTCAATCTAAAGAGAATGTCGAATGAAAATCTTTATACCGATAACAAACAAATATATTCTGAAAATTATGATGGAATATTCAACTTATTATAGTAAACATTATTCAATAGGAACCCCTTAATTCTGTCACACACTTATTAAAATATTTTAAACTTTATCATAGTAGCATGGTCATATATGAGGTTTTTTTACAAACTTTTTACCAACTTTTTTATACACTATAAACATCAAGTAAGAGCTTGTCTGACGATATGTTTGAGCTTATTTTTGTATATCATACAATTTAGTGAATAAATCTTATTTTAGCTTAAAACACACTGTCAAAACCCCTTGTCATATTTTTTTTGTCATAATAACATTGTTTAAATATTTTAGTCAAGCCACTGTTTTGATTTACAAATATAATTCTTATGAAGGTGCATTGTATATTATAAATTATCCAGTATCAAACTGGAATACAAAATACATTGACATTTTGTGTTATGAGATAATCAATATACACAAGAATATATTTAAATTATAAAATTTATATCTATTCTCAACTTTCAATTCTATATTTTATACATGCAAATATTTTCAAAATATATGAGATAAATTTAAATACATGCTTTATACAATGTTTTAAAAGCATTCATTTCAAGTTAGTTTATCTTGGAGTATAAACAACAATATTAATTTATTGCTTACAGAAAATGTTTTCATATAAATTATCATAAGTTGGGAAGAAAAAATACAATGAACCCTGTGCAAGGAACATGTCATTTGCTGAACTCTTTTAATTTTTTAGGTCTAGAGTCTACAACTGTTACTTTGTATATATATCATTGGTGGGATTAAAATTGGTGGTTTTTGTTTCACTTAAATATATATTGAAGATATTGGCATAACCTACATCGCACACTAAGTATTAGTATTACTGATAACAATTATGGACTTACTTAAGTTTGATATATTGTAATTCAAATTTTAATCTACGACATATGCTGTGAACTATTAAAAAAACTAGTTTTCTTGTTCTTCCAATCAACTCTTCAACACTCAAAGATATTTGCAATTTGCCACAAAACAACTTTTTGAATTAGGTCGCTTTTATACTAAGTGTGCTAAATATTTTCATTTTTACAGAACATATTTTGTAGAGAAAGTTTTTTATCAATTACATGAAATTGACTTGTCTGCTCTATTTAACAATTATACAGAACATGATGGCTCAGAACAAATCATTTAATATTTTATTCCAAAAATTATAATAACCAAGAATCAATATTATAATAGACTAAAGTTGTAAATACTAAAAATTCTTTATTCAAACCTCAAAAAACCTTATTCCATTATAAACAGGACCATTGTGAGTATTTATTGTAGTGATGTTACATGTTAATGCTTTGCAATGCTTACAATTCCAGTATGACAATCGCCACCAAAGTTTATAGTAATATTACCTTTACAAAATATGAACCTTAGATCACAACATTCTTATATTAGCATCATTCTTTTCTGTTGTTGTCTTTTTACGTTTGAATAACAAAATGTGGGGTTCTGAAACAAAACTGATATTAATGTTACGATATATACATTTAATTGTGGAAAGAAGTTTGTGGTATGACCACAAGCCTAAAAATGTAAACAATTGAATATATTTTACAGTAAAGTTTCATTAAAGTGTTAATCAATGTCAGCTCCTGTGGAATAGCATTCCATTTTATATGTTGGTCATATAACTATAGAGCTATTCTATTTCTAGAAAACAAATAGAGATTGTATAAAAAAATTGCTAAATTGTTCATTAAAAGATGTCAAAGACAAAAGTATATGATAATTATTTTGCTATAATATTAACAATAAATAAAGAGAATATATGTAATTCTAAATGTACAATGGACTATCTGTTTCCATACCCATGCACTGCACACAGTCACAACATTTTCTCAACAAATTTTTCACTCCATAACTGAAGCATCATCAGGAGGACAGGTAATTTCAAAATAATATTATTATTACTGTTGAATTATGAGCTGCCACAAAGTTATGCCTGATTCTATAAATTAAATTTCAAAGAAGAAAAGATGAGTATAATGACTACAGACACACAAAATGATCTAGTGTTATTACCTTTAATACATAATACATAGATACATACCTGGTGTATGTGTCATATAATGTACCCATCCTTGGCTCTGCTGAACTCCAATGCTACGCCATTCCTGCTCTGACATTAGATGGTTCTTTGGCACCAACTTCACCATTTCTTTAGGCAAGACTACATGCCTGCAAACATCAATTTTGTGATAGTTTATTTGACTGGAGAGTAAATATTCTGTATTGTGTTCATTTTGTTTACATTGTTATTAGCCAATATGGCAGATATACACAAAGATAATTATACAAAGAGAATTAATGAAATTTATAATTTAGGATCTGTTGTTTCGTTCTTAACCCTTTTACCATATTTTTCTGGGTTTCAATAATAGTCTTTAAAAGTAGTAAATCTAAATTGCTTTCTATTATTTAAGTTTGTCAAGATAATCAACTATTTACTTAATAGTTATTTCACTTAACAGGAGATTTATCTCAAATAAAATATGGGCTAAGGTTTTTTATTGGATAACAGGGGTTATAAAGTATTCATGGTAACAAACAATTAGAACATTATATCCCTAACATAAAACATGTAATAAAGATTTACAAAATAATATCCTATATAATACACAAAACCAATAGTTATACTCTTTCACTCAACAAATTTGAATTCTTTTGTCTTATGCAGATGCAATAGTGAAAAGTTGGATAACTGCATTAGTCTAATGTACAAAGTATGCATTTCAGTAATTAAAAGTAATAGAAGAAAGAGTACCTTCTAATTATGTAAGTACTCATACTAATGCATTAATAAAATAATACCAATTCACTAAAATATTTAAGAAATGCTAAAAAATTCAACAAATTATAGCAAATACAATAAATAATATACTTTTCTTAATAAATGATAGCACTATATGCTAAACATTCCATTGGGAATAAAATAAAGTTCAATTCATTCATGCATAGAAATCGATTTCACCGTCTAAGAATATTGTAAGGTTTATTAATTAACCTATTCATTACTTAAATTTGGTCACGACATTCTTAGTTCGAGAAATTACTAAACAAATCGATATTTCAACGAGGAAATAAAAATTTTTCAAACCTGTATTCATTTTCCTCGTCGTAGTATTTCTCAGAATAATAAATATCTCTGGGCATATTTCAGTATTTTTATTAACTTTTATGTAGTAAACTATGCTAGTGTCCGAACCCAATTAAAAATGATGAGAATTCTTTTCTTGAACACAAATAATTACATAAAATTCACAACACAAAGAATATTATAGAATGTCACAATTCGACGGATCGTTAACGAATTCGAAAATTCGAAATTTTGATGGCGATGAAAGTGATGCGAATAATGTTGCCAACGAAAATATATATAACGGCATCTATAACTTTATGATAATAACTCCAGGTGCACACTGAACCTAACCATGGGCAAAAGTCTGTATAACAGACTACTAACGAAAGTTACTAAACTTTAAAAAACTTTAAAAGTTTAAGTAAATAATATTAAACAATTGACAGGAACATCCAGGAGCTAGTAGAGCTAGTTGATGCGAAATTTACAAATATTTTAAAATGTTTCTAATAGTTATATTCTATTTTTTTTTTAATAAATAATTTGTATTTTTTTCAGATATATGTATGAAACACCTATAAAACTCCTGCATGCTACTCGTTAACAACTTTGCCACTGATAAAACAGATGGGATTTAATGTTTTCAATACATTTTGGTTAAATATTGCTATGAAATAGATTATGAAAATACCTATTTATGTACTAATACTTATACTTATGGATTAACTACAAACATAGCGTTGGACATATAGGGGACGTAACAAAATTATAAATGTCATTTGTTAAATAAAAACAGTTGAAATTCATGTTTTGGTCGATTTATTTTTATGACTACATTCATGTTTAACTAGATCACATTTTCGCATAAATTTTGATGGACATTGTTCGCATGGAAACAATTTTCTTTCTGTATGTACATAAACTACATGACGATTCAAGTTAGACCCACGAGAAAATCTCATGCCGCAAACACAACAAATGTGTGGTTTTTCGCCATTATGTGTCGCTAAATGCTGCCTCAAGTCACTATTAGTGATAAAGGCGCGACCACATATACTGCAGTTGTATTTCCTTTCACCCGTATGAACCCTAGAAATAGAAAACGTTAGAAATAAAAAAGCCGTGATAGCCTAGCGGTGAGACCGTGCGACTCTTTAGAGACGACATAGGTTCAAACCCCGGGCAGGCACCAATGAGTTTTTCTATTAAAACTTATGTGTCTAATTGATAATTGCAATTTATCACACGTTTTTCGGTGAAGGAAAACATCGTGAGGAAACCTGCATATCTCTAAGAGAATTCTAGGGATATGTGTAACCTGCCAATCCGCATTGGAGCAGCGTGGTAGGTCTTAGCTCCAATCCTTCTCTCCATAAACGGAGAAAGAGGCCTTAGCCCAGCAGTGGCCATCGTAACAGGCTGTTACTTTTTTTTTTTACTTTTATGATTTGACAATAACTTGAAATTCGTATAAATTGCCCCACCCGGACAACAAAGTAAGATGTTCTATGTTTATACACAGAACATGTAATTTTATTTTTCGGATTTTTTTTATAACTGTCATTGTGTCATTATCTTACAAATAAAAAAAAAATACAAAGGTTTTAACTCTGGCAGTACCGGCACAAGTAAAAACTTTAATATTAACGTTGTGCATTTTTTATATTTTGGAATGGTAAAGGAATAATTTTGCACGAACTGCTTTAATTATCTGTATAAAATAGTATCATTTGTGGTAAACATGACAATTTATGACATTACAAATTCACGCACATACGCGCAAGCGTGTGGAACCGCCTAAACGAAACAGCACGCGCAGGCATACATTTTCGCTGCGCGGGAGACGGAACTTCCTCTCCTACGCTGCACCGGCGGTCTACTCTCCTTCCGTGTTATGAATTTTCGAACAGACATTTTTTACCCATCCCAAAAAGTGCACAACGCTGCTAAAGAAGTTTTCACTTCAATAAGTACTGCTAATCATATTGCCTACATATTTAGATCACTTACCAACCTAACGTGATATTTAAAGTTTGCCAATGTCTGAAAACTTCTTGGACAAAGTACACACTTGTATGGTGTTTCGCCAGTGTGCTTACGTTTGTGCACAATTAATCCTGATGATTGTGCAAATGTTTTGCCACATTCAGAACATGTATATGGTTTTTCACCCTAGAAATCAATACAATACAGTAAGAAACAGCCATTGGCAGGTTTATTTTTATATTAGTTGCACCTGTATGTATGTATGTAACAAACGCCTTTGAATTCAATTTTTACCTACTTTAAGCGGACATATTTAATGAAATCAAATGAAATCGAACTAGTGACATTACATTAAAATAAACAAATGACTTGAAAAATAAATTAACAATCAATCACACTAAAAGTGGAAATAAATAGTTTAAAAAAAAAGAAAAGAAAAAACACTTTCGAATTAAATAGTTAAAAATATTTAAATTTAAACTATCGTGAGTAGTATTCATAATTAATTAAGATACCATACTAGTTTCGAACCCGTCCGGGGCACTTATCCCGCCGCGATAACGTCGTGTAAAGAGCTCATGAATAAGTGCCCCGGACGGGTTCGAAACTAGTCGGGCTAATCCGATAAAATTAGACGTGAGTATAGCCGGTATCTTTATGAACTAAGTCAAAAATAACAAAAAAATCAGTATTATTGTGTAAAAAAGCGTCGGGTGCGTGATATATTTCCGAAAAAGATTGCTACAAAGCGCACCCCAGCGCTTTAGTTTCAAGCCTAGAAATATATGTTTATTCCCAAATATCGTTTTTATTTTAAAGTTTTTACCGTATGAATTCTCATGTGCGAATTCATATTCTCTGCAATAGTAAACTTTTTCTTGCAATACGGACATGAATGTTGTTTTTCTTGATGTGTTGCTAAGTGTGTCTTAAGACGAAACCTGAAAGGTGTTTTTTTAATATTAATCAAAGAAGATAAACTTTTTCTCTCTGTTTAATGTTTTTTTATTTCGCTAACAACCAGTAGTCTGTATATATATAAATAGAATCCAGAAAACTTTTGGAAAGACTACTAACACGTTTTATTTTAACTAGTACTATTGTAAGAAGAAACAAAAATCCTTATAATTCATAGCATTTCTATTCTCTATAATATTATCTTCTATCTCTATAATATTAACTTTCATTTTATTCATTTGCCACTCAAAAAATTCATGTAGTTAAAAAAAATAGTACTTTTCAATTTATAAAAATAATTGTTACCTTTTTATAAAAAGCTTTAACAAGCTTATGATGTTTTCATTTAATTGTTGTGAAGTGTCTTTAAGTGCAATTGAGAATGAATATATAAAAAATAAATATTTATGTTAAGAACAAAAAATGAAAAAGTTCCAATAATCATATATGATAATAATATCATCATCCTACTGCCCTTATCCCACTCTCAGTGGGGTCGGCACAAAATGTTACAAACATATTTTCACATGATTTGGCTACATATTTTACGACCGGCCGCCTGACGTCAACTTACCTTAGTGGGATTTTACTATCCCTCAGTAAGAGGAATAAACCACCCGGTCTATTATACTCACCTGGGTACAACATGATGGGTAAACTTATCTTAGTTGCCTTATGCCATTCCTCGGTAAGAAATGAGGGTGGTCTATTCTACTCAACCTGACACCATGATTGTAATATCATAATTTATAAATATCATTTAAAAAGAGGTAAATTCCCTGAAATGTAACAATAGAATAATATACCTAGAAGACATGATTTTGCCACATGTAAAGCACTGTTGTTTGTCAGATAGCTTTTTCTCCTCACTTAAATTGTATTGGTTTATACTTAATTCATCTCTAACAACATCTTTGTCATCAGTTTTCTTTTCATTATCTATGTTTATAGCATGAGGGGCTAATATGCAGTTATCTTTTGGAGAACCTATACTAGTTTCTTTATTAACTTCAATAGTTTCAGTTATTAACTTCTTCAAGGAGTAATCAGATTTTTTACAGAGATTAATAAATTCAATGCACTCATTTAATTTTTTGTTACAGATTATACATATTGAAGCAGGGAGACCATCATTCGGATCTATCTGCAACATAATATAATGTTTATTCAAAAATGTGTATCTTAGAAAAATATATAAATTTTAAGCAGATTTCATTCTGTATGGGTTGTAATATAGGAAAAAAGAAAAAAAAAGCCAGGGTACAGAAATTTACACTTAAATGTACACTTTTGAGGTCTTATACGTCACTGTTGCCTTTATAGACATGTCAATCTTGATGATCCTGATCCTGAATGCAAGTGCTACTTGGACTCAGGATCATGTAGATTATATCAGAGACAGTAAATACAGATAGCTTTCGGTATTGATAACAAATGATCAAGATGTTACTTGGCTTTTGAGTTTGATTTAAGGAGCCAATTCTCTAAAATTATTTTAAAGAAACATAGAAGTACTTACTTCAATATTAGCAAGTCTCTCAATTTTAGACATAATCATAGAGCTATTGAAAATGTTTATTAATGAATTAGTATTCTCTAAACAAATTCTACATTTATTAATATTCATTATACTTCTTTTTCGGTTGTTTAATCTATATATTTTCATATACCTATATATTCACTATATATTGTTATCAAAACAATAATCTGACCATAGACTAAATATGCATAGATGATACACCTATATGTGTAATAATCATAGAGACTATAAAATTGTTATAATCATAGACTGCTATTTATAATAATATAACTAAGGCAATAATGTAGTAAACTATGGTAATAATACTCAGAAAATCCATAAAGTAGGGGTTCATTCTTGAGATGAATGACTTTCGTACTTGTATGTTTGTTGATGAATACCTACTAAATTTCTCTTACTTATGTTAATAAGAATTCTTAGTACTTATTTAATATTCTTTTGTTTATTGATGCAAGAATAACATATTAATCACATTATTTTTTTGCATAACTTAAGCGCTAAATCGTTTGAAAAGTAAGTTCTGATTTGACTTATATTTTTGTTAGTTACTTAGCAACTATTTGTGAATGTGATAAAATGGACCAAAGCTACCTTTTGTACGAATTTATTATTTTCATAAAACGAAAATTATGCAAAATGGGGCCAATTGATTATTAACATATATATTTTTTATTTCTAATGCCTATCACATACAATCGTGGGAATGTAAGGTCATTTTTATTTCAAAACTTTCAATAAGTTTAAATAACTATATAAATAGTGTTTTTATTTTCCAAGGTAAGAAAAATTGCTTTTCGAGCTAGAGGACGTTCAGCACAATCATTAGACGTAAGTGGCTCGCGAGTAGATGCTGGAGCAGGGGGCGATGGCAGACAATTTTTACATATACGACCGGCTTTGGCTGATACCAGGGGAACATTACAACGGTCTAATACCACACTCGCAGGGTAAATATGTCTTAAGCGAAAGCGAAAAGTTATGCAATATATTTTTCTTGAAATGAAAACTAATCAAAACTCGATAGACTATTTGATAATGCATGAAGCATTATATTCAGTATAGCTCCAGGAATTCTAATAATTAAATTGAATCTATCTTTGAAACGAAACCGATATTAATATATTCCGCTATTTAAGAAACTTACTCACCGGTAAACCTCTTTAACGTTATTACAATTAATAAGTTACGAATCATTGTATTATCAAATTATCAAAATTTACGATTGTAACAAATATTTAATACTATACTGTCATGTAGGAATAACTATACACCTAAAGACGATGTCAAGGATGATATTGTTAGTTTGCAAGCTGTGGGAGAGGGTAAAGTGCAATTATCTAGAACCCCACAAGAAAAAGATCGTTTACCCGACAGGATAAATCTAGACAGGTATTTAACTTAAAAAGGACTGTTCTTGGTATTAAGGAAACTGCTTTAAAATATTTTAAAAACAATACAATTTACAGACGTGGACTCTCCTCTATACCTAACATAGTCGGTGAACCAGGCTTACGTCTTTTATCGTTGCAACATAATTTGATCAACACTTTGTCTGGACTCTCACCGCTTGATTTAAGTAAACTTGTGTTCCTTGACGTGTATGACAATCAAATTGATAAAATTACGTCTCTCGAAAAATTATTCAGCTTGAGAGTGCTCTTGATGGGTAAAAACAGGTAATGTCCATGGAATACTAATTTGATAGAAAATTCAAAACACAAATAGTGATTGATTGAAATTATTTATAGAATAAAACGAATTGAAGGATTGTCGAACCTACTTAAATTAGAGGTATTGGATTTACACGGCAACAGGATAACAAAAGTTGGAGGCTTGTCAAATCAGAATGAGCTGAAAGTACTGAACTTGGCGGGTAATCAAATAAAATATGTAGGACCCATGGATCTGCAGGGATTAATATCATTGCGCGAATTAAATCTGAAGCGCAATCGCTTAAGGAAACTACTTGGTTTTCAAAACACCATGAAGTTACAAAAATTGTATCTTGGAAACAATGATTTGCAGAGGTAAATTCGGTATCTGCTAGTTGGCATTATAAATATTTATACATATAAATGTATGTGATGAATGCTTTTTTGCAGTATTGAGGATGTCTCATCATTAGCTGAGGCTTCCTCTCTCATCGAAGTTTCTTTAGATGGGAATCCGGTAGCTTTAGGTGGTGATTGTACTCCATTTCTAGTTTCATATCTTCCAAATCTTGTTACATTAACGAACATGCACGTTAGTGATCAGGTAAAAATTACTACGGATGAAAATAAATTAAATACAACTGAAATAGATAAAAAAGCAACAAATTTTCATATATATCTAGGTACGTCACGCTGCTATGGCCTGGCGTGATAATAAAGAAGCAGCCCATGCAGCATACTGTGCATTAAGTGGTTCTGCCCAACAAGCCGCTCGTCGAGATCAAATAATAAACAACGCTCGTACCAATTGGGAACTACTAAGGTTTTCGTATTTATTAACTTTAATGTGCCAATTATTTCATCCAGTTAATATTATTGCATTTATTAGATTTTTTAAAATTTTTAATTGTAATAACGTGTATTTTTCAGATCAGAAAACAAAAGTTTTGTAAGTTCTATTACTAGCCAAGATAAACAAGTTGATATTGAAAAGGATTTTGAAATTGAATCTTCACGTGTAACTTTTACTCAGTGTGGTGGAACTCAAACTGTGGAGACTCCTGTTACTCCTGATTTAATAGCATCTACACGCCAAACAAAGAAAGGAGACGACAACGTTAATAGCGTTGAAATTAATGCTCAAGTTTTCTCTGATAGTTGCAATCAAAAAACAATGTCAAATAAGTTGCAAAGAAGTTCAACGGCACGCAAGCCTTCTGAACGTCGTGTAAATTTTTCTGAACGCAGTGCTTCCCAGGATACGGACGTTTCACATTCTACCTCCACAAGTAGTGATATTAGGTTGCCTCCAATTTTATTACCAATAATTTCATCATTAGAAAATGTTAAATTGAATGATAGTACTGAACCAGTTTTAAAAAGATGGGAAAGTATTTCAAGCGTTGAACCCATAGGCGACTCGTCAGTTAGTTCAATGCCTTCTTCGTCTAGTGATAGTGAAGAAGAGAATAGTAAAAAACAATTGCGAAGAATGCCGACTGTATTAAGACGTCGTGAAAAATTTAACACAATGCGATCTAAATCTGTTTGCGATCTTGAAAGTCGTAGGGCGAAAGTAGTTACTAAAGTTTCTGACAGTGAAAATGCTAGTAATATATCTTGCAGCAGTAATTTTGGATCTGTTGCGACATCATCAACATCAGGAAGCGATAACAGTAGTAAATTTTTAAAAAGACAGAGCTCTCTGAATGGTAGATCGAACTCTAGAAACATTCGTAGTGCGACTATTACAAGAAGACATGAGAGAGCTTCATCAGCTCACAGAGCATCAACTGCTAAAGCAAAGCCAAGTAAGAATTTAGCAAGCCTAAAATCGTCAGAGCCTGTTTGTAAGCCACTGCCTCAGTCCAAAGATAGAGAACAAGGTGTTGATTATCTCATTGAAGTTAGTGATGGTCTTGTTAGTGCTTGGGGTGCTGGTGCAGTCCGACGTTTGGCTCGTGAATGGGATTGGGAACAAGCCCGCGCAGTAACTCGTGCAGCATTTCACTACGTGCATTTTAGCGCTGTCGCTCAATCGTTACCAGAACTCAAAGCAAAGTAAATTTTAAATTAATTCATTGTTTTTTTAAATTGTATAAGAAGATATAAAAAAGCCAAATATTACATATTAGAGGTATTAATTTTCAGATTTCCTAACGTCACACATATATCTATACGTGCAACAGGATTGCAAAATTTGGGCCAATTGCATGCGTTAGCTGAACTGCGGGGGATAACTGGTCTAAATATAGTGCCGGAAGGAAACCCAATATGTATTAAAATTTGGCGCGAGTACACAATATACAGACTTGCTCATTGGGGTCTCAAAGAAATTGATGAAGAACCGGTGGGTCTTTTTCTTTTAAGTAATGAAACAAAATTTTCGTGTCGGAATTAATAAACTTTTTTATGTTAAAAGATTACGGATGAAGAGGTAAAATTAGCAAATAACACGTACAATGGCTTAAGCGATATAGTTCTTCGCGCGCTTCCTGATGCTCCTTTACAGCCTCTATTGACAAGATTAGGAAAAAGTGGAAGCAGTACTGTTAGTGCCAAGGCATGGCTAAGATCTGCGGATCCAGCTTTGCGTGACGTGATAGCTAAAGAAGCTCTTCAATATAAAAAAGGACATATGTCGCAGGTAACTTAAAAAAAACTGCAAAACTTAACATTATGACGTTTTTATTGAGGCTGAACTAGAATTATGTATATTGGAATCGGTGAACTCAAACACTCCTTATAGATATTTTATTTTAACTAATTGTGAAATTATAGCTATTAAAACGGCCATCAATCATTTAGTGTATCCAGTTATTCTTGATGATGAAACATTTTGAACTTGTATTAAATCGATTTTTATTGCAATAATTCTTCAAATTAAATATACGAAAACCTATCACTCCGGTTATCATTGAATTATTTATGAGCCGATAACATAATTGTCGCGAGGACATTTTTCCTCCTTTATTTTTCCTTCGATATACAAAGCAAATATTAATACAATTGTTTGCTTTATTTTATAATTTTGGTATCATTGTACAATTAAATACAAAAGTAATTAACGAGTGTGCTCAACCTGTAATGACATATCAAGTGGAGACGTGGATACTCGAGTGGCAGTGGACTGGTAACATTTTTTTGCAGAATCGACAACCACTGGGTAAGAGGTGTTCTGGAGTGGAGACTGCTTTATTGTAGGACGTCCTTTAGTTAAGTGGAGTGACAATATCTGCAAAGTGAAACGAATAGCTGAAGACTAAACTCAGTGGCGTGCTATCTATATACATATAACAGTGGATAGGTTGATGATAATAATGATGATGTATAATTAAGTGTTTTTATTATTGTTGTTGTTTTTGCTCAATGATGCTACCGTTTCATAATATTCTAGGAGGATATGAGCTGGAGAGTACGTGGACGAGGACAATTGTCGCATGCAATTGATTTAGCGTGTGGTGCCGCTATAAAGCTACGGATGCTTGAGCTTCTATGGCCCACTATCTTTGTGGAAATGATTGAAGACATTTTAGAGGACTTTGCTGATATGGAAAACCATGTCAAAGAACAAATACGTCTGCTCGTTGATCAATCGTGAGAACATTTTTTGACGATATTGTACAAAGCATTATTGTATTTGATAATCTGTATATATAAATGTAAATCCAGATACATATTCGTCACACATCATGTTAAGGACAAGTAGGGTGGAGTAGTGACCAACTGCCATAATATAATTATAAATTATTTTATACTCAAGGAAATACGTATGTACAAAAGTTATTAGTTAAACTTAATTATTTGAAAAACATATGCATAGTTTAATTGCTATTAATACCGTATCAAATTATTTATTTTACGTATTTATCAAATTTTTGAAAACTATGAATGAATTGTTTTTTTAAGTAAATATTTTCCGGAGAATTTTTAATTCATAAATTGGCTTATTGTTAGATTTTATCTAGTTCATATTTCCAGAACTGATAAATAATTTCACATAGTTGCTCAATAGTATTAAGATATACGTAGTGCAAAAAAAATAGCCAATTTAAAAAAAATATTTTGAATTCACTAAGTTAGCGAATAAGTATGAAACTACTTATATTACGGTGTTACGTAGAAATAAAAATGTATTTGTTCATCGGTTGTTTTTATTAGTAACCAATCACGAGAGTAATTTCTGAGAATGTAAATAAAAAAATGAGTTCTAGTTCTCCATCGCGGAATTATTTAAAAAAAATGACTCATGTTATGTTTCGAAGTATTACTGTCTACACCGATCGGAAAGATCAGATTCCGGGTATCTTTCACGAAATACATTTATCATCATGGAGGGATAGTTTTATCACGCCAAAATCGAAAGACTGTAATGGAACCATTTGCTTACAATACTAATATAACCAAAAACTGGCTGGATGGATTAGTAAGATTTGATGTGAGTGACGTCTCAGCTCACATTTAATGTATCCAATGACGAATTAAGTTCAATCGGTCTCATCAATTTGTGCATAGTAAAAAAATTAATACAGAATTCCTCCTCGGTCTCAGATTTTAAATGTATCAGTATTATGAAATACTATAAATAGGCAAAAAAATTGACATGCTACAGAGGCCGGACTATTAATTATTTATTAACCTACATAAGTACCAACCGGGCAGAAGTTATTAATATTCAAATTCAAAATATTCTTTAACGAGTAAACTTGTAAACAAATGCTTTTCGAATCGTCAACTCTACTGCTAGTTCGGAAAGCTGTTCCTACCGAGAAGAGCCAGCAAGAAACTTGGCGTTAGCTCTCTTCAAAATAATACTTTTAACTAGTTACATGTCACTGCTCCATTTAGTCATTATTATCTTGTACAGGGTCGAACAATAGCTATATCAACGCATTATAATCATCTCAGTAATCCGCAAAAGTAAAGTAGGCTTTCTGTATCAGCCTATCATTAACAGTTTTTTTAAACTTCTGCAATGGCAAAATTGATTGCTAAGACCGAAAAAAATACAAAGGTTGGAAAGAAGTGGGTAGGTGATATTTTTGTCAGTCGCCAAAGAATCCGATTAAAAAATATGTATTCAAAAAACTAGAACCCACTGTCATATTATCAGAGACAAACGAAATAATACAATCACCACAGACAAATAATAGTTGCTATATTTTGTGGTTTAATTTTTAATTAAATATAGATAGTTTATAACTTTTAATTTGTAGTGTTTTCCTCTATTATTCATTGGAATTAATAAAAATTCGACCATATAAAACACTGATTGTTTAATTGATATTATGATTGGTATATAACAAAACATGGATGACACAGAAAGCACGACTACATCTGCTGACGAAAATACTGGAAACTTATGTGATAATCCAACAAGAGATACATTAGCCGAGGGTTTGTTGGGCCTTCTTAAACCTACGGTTGACCAGCTGGATGAGCGAGTTCGAGCCACTAGGTAAACTGGCATACTATTAATATCAGACTATTATTGGCATTTTTACATTTCCTATTTCGAAAACCGAGATTTATGTGTACGTAGCGACACTTATAAGATTAAGTATTTAGGGCACTAAGCTCAAAAGAAACTTGTTTATTGTCTGTTTGGTTCATCTTTGTAGATCCAATGTTAACTTTGTTTAAGAGAGCAGTTAGGTTTATTTAGTAGTCCCAATTTTTTTATTATTCATGTTTTTTACATCATCCTCTTGCCCTTATGCCACTCTAAATGGGGCCGGTATAACGTGTTTTATACTTGTTCTTCCATGTTTGACTAGTTATTATACGACCAGCCGCCTGCCTGACGTTAACTTACCTTAGTTGCCTTTTATGATACCTCAGTAAAAACTGAGGGTGGTCTCTTCTACTCAGCCGAATACCACATGGCAGTTCAAATTACCTTTGTCATCTTTTACAAAACCTCAGTAAGAAATGAGGATGGTCTATTCCACTCAGCTGGTCAACTTATCTTAGTAGTTGTCTTTTACAACACCTCAGTAAGAAATGAGGATGGCCTATTCTACTCAGCTGGATATGACACTGCAGTATTTCTTTTTCACAATGTTTAACTTTATTAATTTATCAGGATATCACAATTGGAATTGAAACAACAGATAGAATCATTGAATGAGGAGCTACTAAAAGTAAGAGAAGCGTTAAACAACCATCCTGACTTGGACCCTTATGTCAAGAAGCTAATTGCCTGTAAACATAAAGTCACTGTTGTCTTAAATGTCCTACAAGTTTCACAAGTATGTATAAATAAATATTTTATAGAAAATCCTTAAATACTTTGGGGCATGCTGTTCAATCTATTATATAAACTTGCAGACAAAACTACTTATAGATATGTTTTGTGGATTGTTAATGTGCAGCTTATTTCTCACTTAGATTAGCAAACAAAAAAAATTTTTTTTAATTCCAGGTTACCTCACCTTATTTACCTCTTTTGTTGTTATGTAAAATTCCACTACAAGGTATTTTTTTATAAATTTGTAAGAGTAATTTTGTTATGCTTAAAATAATAAGTACAATAGATATTTACTGTTTTTAATTAAATTAAACAGTTCCGTTCCCCATACATACAGTAAAGAACCTGCTCTTACTACTTGAGTGAAAACCACTCTGTTTTCTCCACTCAGTCACAGGGAAAGGGTTGGAACTTAGAACCATCACCCACTATGATGTCCAAGATCCCTTTGGAAGTTACTGAGGTCACACCATTAGACTATCAAAAGTACACAATTATACATAAATGAAATATTTCAGGACCGATTAAATGAAATAAGACGCATGATTCTAAAAGAAAAAAGTGTTCTAACTGTCACCAACACAACATCTCAGGAACCGCAGCAAAGTACAAGTAACATAGCCCCAGACCACAGCAGTATTAACTGACAAAATGGAAACTCCATATCAACACCACATAAACAAAGCGGACTTTGAATATGTTTATGAACCAGCTGAAGATAGTTTCTTGTTAATTGATGCATTGGAAAAAGACATCGAGTGTATAAAGTCAGAAAATCCTACATTTTGTTTAGAAGTTGGTTCTGGAAGTGGCATTGTTATTTCAGCATTTGGAATGGCATTCCCTAACACGCTTTGTTTTAGCACTGATATAAATTTTAAAGCATGTGTCATGTCACAGAGCACTGCAATAAAAAACAATGTATTACTAAATGCAATTAATATGGATTTAGTGACCTGCTTTGTTGATAATTTATTTGATATTGTAATTTTTAATCCACCATATGTGGTGACAAATACAAATGAATGTGGAGGCTGTGGTATTGAAGCAAGTTGGGCAGGGGGTGTGAAAGGTAGAGAAATAACAGATAGGCTCCTCTATATGATACCAAAGATTCTGACTATGAATGGCATATTCTACCTCCTGCTTATCGAAGAGAACATTCCACATGAAGTTGTTCAGATTATGTCTAACCATGGTTACAAGTCAGAGACTGTAATCAGGAGAAAAGTAAGGAATGAACAGCAGCTAGTTTTAAAGTTTTATAGGTAAGAAAGAGTTTATTATTCAAAATATAACAATATTACAAAATATATATAGAAGTAAGAATGTAAAAGATATAATAAAATATGTTTTTGAAAATTTAAGCTTTTAAATTTTTCGTAACAACTCCACCAAACAGTTTAGCACCTTCTAAGTTTTCTTCATAGCCAGGTAAGGAATGACAATCAGCAAGCCATTTCTGAATATTGGGAAATTGAGAAATATCCCAACCAACTTCCTGAAAGCAAAAGCCTAATATTTGAAAGAAAGAAGTTATGGCATTGTAATTATTATTATCAATAAAGTTAATGTTATGTTTTGGTCATGTAATAAGTACAATAAAAATAAACAACATAAATATCCCATCTTCCATTTGTCACTACAGCATTCATAAACCAAACTTAAAAATTTTTTTTTTCAATACACAATTATATTTTTTTATAAAAATTTGGGTACTTAGTATTCACATTCACCATGCATTTTATAAAGGAGACCATTGAGAAGGCTAACATATAGAATAAAATACCTGTTTCCTTCTTTGGAAACAGGAAAAGAACAATATAGTATGTAAATGAGGGTATTTTACATTAAAAAGTTCACAAACAAAAGTTGCAGGAATCATTAGTTATATAAAAATCTTACAATTATGGAAGTCAATGATGCCAGTATAGCAGTATCAGCTATGGTCACATGATCCCCAGCAACCCATTTGTTACCATCCAGGAACTGGTTGAGGAAGCCAAGAGTGGTATTTAGCTCATCTTTGAGTTTTTCCTTAATCTCTGTTACCCCTTCAAATATAATTGGATACTGAAATAAATATCACTAAATTGTATCAACTTTTGGGTATTGGTGAGTCAGGAAAAAGGAATATGAGTGTAAAGAACTAAAAATGGTAAAATTAAACTAAATATTTGATAAATATCAAACCTAAATAAACATACAACTCTATATATGCATAAAATGCAAATATTCTAATGTAATAATTTGAGAACTTATAATTTATTTAAAATACTGAAATGTATGACTGGGCAAAAGGTGTATTTGGCAGTGACCCTGCCTTCAGCTCTGTGGATCACCAGTTCTATTTCCACAGAGGGCCAACATTTTCTATAAACAATTTGTTGGTTTGTTGGCAATATATTTAGTAGTTTCACCTGTCACCCATAACAAAAGTATTAAGTTATTTATTTTTGAAGATAGAGAGCTGTGTATAATTTTTCCATATATTTATAGTATATTAACTACGAGCTACATAAGTAATATTAAAAATTATTGCAATCTGCCATCTAACTTATTAAGCAAATGAACGCAATAGCCAAAAAAGTTTGAACTAGTTTTCACAATTTTTTGAAAGTCTTTAATGCAATCAAATTTTTGTAAACTGTAACTTACGCATATAGCCCTTATTCTGGGGTATAAAAATGAGCTATCAAAATACAATCTTTGGTTAACCATGGCACGGCGTTGCAAATCTTTCGGGTAAAGATTGTCATCTTTTCCATACTTATCAGCCAAATAGCAAGCTATAGCTCTGCTTTCCCATATCACAAAGCCGTTGTCATCGAGAGTTGGGACACAATGTTGTGGATTAATTTTAATAAAATTTTCATTAAATTGCTCTTTCTTCATCAAGTCTATTATAACAATCTCCACTGGCACTCCTATTAATTTAGACGCCAAAACCGCAGCGCGCGACGGAGAACTTACAGGAAAATGATAAAGTTTTATGGAAGTCATTTTTACTTTACTAATACAGGTTTTTAATACTTCTACTTTGCCACGTAGTTTCTAATTAAGAACTTATTAGAAAGTATTTTGAAGAGTACTCAAAATCCCAATAGTTTCAAGTATTATAGTATACTGTATAGTACCCGGCAATAAATAATGCACATCGAGGCTTGATTTAATGCCGGGAAATATATACGAATGTATAACAATATCACTCTGATTACTGATTATTGCCACAGATTAATTCAACTAAATTAATGGAAATCAGGGAGGAAAACAATACAAAATATTTTAATTAACCTACATCACTTGCCCACAGACAATTTACATACCTTGAATCTCTTATTTCTTTATTTATTTTTAATGCCTTCACTATTATATATTTTATTCATATGCTGAACCTTAACTAATTTTACACTATCCCCTTTCGTTATTCAATCTCAAAATTCGTTAAGGAGTTTTTAAGTTTATCGTGAACAGACAGACAGACATACGAGCCCGGGGACTTTTATAATATGTAAGGATTATGTTACACCTTCATAAATGTGACAGTACTTAAAATTATTTATCTGTTTGTAGATATTATTTGTCTTTGTTCTCACCTCAACCTTCAAGTTTGTAAAAGAAAACAAAAAGAATGAGATAGAGATAACTGATAAAATATAAATCATAAATAAGGATTTCACACAAAGTTATGTAGTAAAAAAAGTGTGGGTCCAACACGCAGCGGCCTGGGGTCGGCGAAGGTTGGTCTCACTCTCGAGTTCTTCTTGTTGAGAAGGGATGGATGAAGCCAAATAATAAACTTTATATTTGTATAATGATAATATAATCTTGTCTATCTAATGTACCCTTCACAAAACATGTACTTAACCACAGAGTAAATCTTATGCTATATGACGCGGTAACCACAGACTATAAAATCCCCACATCACCCCCCCACGGAGATAAAAAGGTAGATCAAAGGTCAAAAGGACGGGCAAAACGAACTCTTCGACCCGATCGAGTAGTGTAGTTTGTGTCGTTGGAGTCTTTTTTAGGTATAACTATAGTGGGATTGGAATGAACAGGAGGGGATTTTTGGTGCGGAATGTTAGTAGGAGAATTTGTTTCAGGGCAGGTGTTTTTATGTGTCTGTGTATTTTCGGTGTATGTGTCTAGATAAGCTGGCTTTACTCGGTCCATGCTAACCACTGTCTCTTTGTTTCCAATTATTAACGTTAAGGTTTTGTCACCTCGACGAATAACTGGATGAGGCCCTGAATATGGCGGTTCTAGAGGAGGCTTCACGTGGTCAGCCCGCAGGAAAACGTGAGAGGCTGTGGGTAAATCCTTAAAAATGAATGAGTTTTTCAATGTGTGTCGAGAAGCAGGAACCGGTCTTAAGTGTGACATTATTCCTCTCAGCCTCACGACGAAGTCAGTCGGATCGATTGCTATGTTAGGAGGTGTTGAGGGCGCGATCATGTCTCCTGGTAAGCGCAAGGGCTCTCCATACACCAGCTCTGCGGGTGAAGTGGTAATGTCTTCTTTAACTGCGGAGCGTATCCCTAAAAGAACGAGGGGCAACGCTTCGAACCATGACTCCTCATGACACATCAAGGCAGCCTTTAACTGCCTATGCAATCGCTCCACCATACCATTCGCGCAGGGATGATAGCTCGTTGTCCGGAGCTTTTTGGTCCCTAGTATTGTCATTAGCCTGCGAAATAAGTCAGATTCAAATTGTCGCCCCTGGTCCGTAGTGATAACGATGGGTACTCCAAAACGAGACACCCAGTTCTTTAGCAATGTGTCTGCGGTTTCTTCTGCCGTTATACTCCGCATGGGCCAAGCCTCTGGCCAACGGGAGAATCTATCTATTGCGGTAAGTAGGTATCGAAATCCATCAGAGACTGGCAGAGGGCCAACAATATCTACGTGAATGTGGTTGAAGCGCCCGGACGGAGTACTGAAGTTCCCTAGTGGTGTAATTGTGTGACGGGTGACTTTGTTTCGTTGACATGCCAGACAGTTGCGAGCCCAGTTGCGTGTGTCCTTTTGGATGGACGGCCATATGTATCTATCTGAAACCAAACGAGATGTGGCGCGTATGCCAGGGTGACTAAGGTTATGTAATCTATCGAAATATTTCCGTCTAAAAGGCAAAGTTAAATATGGCCGTGGTTTCCCTGTGGACGTATCACAGAGGATACTGATGTCGGAACCAGGTGCAGTTATTTTTTGTAACTTCAATGAGGTACCGTTGTTTTGAAGACCGCGAAGTTCTTCGTCGTTGTTTTGGGACTGTGCGAGTTCGGCAAAATCTTCTTCTAGGGAAATTGCCTCAATTCGGGACATCGCGTCTGCCGCCATGTTGTCTTCCCCCTTTATGTATTGGATGTCGGTTGTGAATTGAGAAATAAATGATAGTTGATTGAGCTGGATTGGTGGTAATTTCTCTCTACGCTGAGTAAATGCATACAGTAGGGGTTTGTGATCGGTGAAGATGGTACAGTGCTGCCCTTCTAAAATGTGTCGAAAATGTTGCACGGCCTCGTATACGGCAAGCAGTTCCCTATAATAAGCTGGCCAAGAAGATTCTCGTGCGGGCAGCTTTTTGCTAAAAAATGCTAAAGGTTGCCAATCTTTTTGTACGCGTTGCTGTAGTATGGCTCCTATTTGGGAGCTTGACGCATCCGTGAATAAGCCCAAAGGGGCGTTTGAAAGTGGATGTGCAAGGCGAGTTGCTTGGGCGAGACTCTCCTTACAAACCACGAAAGCATGCTTCAGTTCATCAGTCCAGGGCACAGGTTTGTCGCCTTTGAGTTTTGTTTCCGTGAGTACGTTCACCAAGGGAGCCTGCATCTCAGCTGCTCGAGGGAGAAAACGGCGATAGTAATTAATCATACCTAGAAATCTACGAAGGCCTTGTACGGTGAGAGGAAGGGTGTAGTTCTGCAAAGCAGAAATACGCTCTGGTGGTGGGCTGGTTCCATGTTTTGAAATATGATGTCCTAAGAAAGTGACCTCACTTACTCCTAGAACACATTTAATCGGATTTATGACAACTCCGTATTCGGCCAATCGCTGAAAAATAATGCGGAGATGGCGTGAATGCTCTGCGGCGTCACGTGAAAAAACGAGGATGTCATCAATGTAGGAAAAACAAAAATCTAAATCACCAATGACTTCGTCCATAAACCGTTGAAACGTTTGGCCCGCATTACGAAGCCCAAATGTCATGTATGGAAACTCAAAAAGCCCGAACGGTGTAGTAATGGCGGTTTTACAAATATCTCCCTCGTGAATAGGTATTTGTTGGTAAGCTTTTACCAGATCGAGGGTGCTGAAGATAGTGGATCCTGCGATATTGTGATTTAAGTCACCTATATGTCGGACAGGATAGCGATCCGGCACTGTGCGTGCGTTTAGGGCTCTGTAATCACCGCAGGGACGCCACGAATTATCTTTTTTTAAAGCCAAGTGCAACGGTGAAGACCAAGGGCTCTTGGAAGGTCTGGCTGTTCCACATTTCATCATGTCTTCAAACTCTTTCTTAGCTGCTTTGAGTTTCTGTGGTCCAAGGCGACGGGGACGACAAGATACGGGCGGTCCGTCAGTTGTTTTAATATAATGCTTGGTATTGTGCTTTATCTCTCTATGAATACCCGGTGGCCGAGTAATGGAGGGGAATTCGGCCAGTAATCCGTTAAAGGGAGAATTAGCTTCCGTGTTAGTGATTACTTTAACGCAATCTTGAATGACAGACGCTATTGATGTCGGTACTGAAAGGCCGGTTACACCGTCTACCAATCGTTTGTTGCGGCAATCGGGAAGTAGATGGTAATAAGCCAAGAAATCAGATCCAATGATAGGAATGCTGACGTCCGCAACTACAAATTTCCACCGCATGTCACGGCGCAACCCAAAGTTGACGTTCAGGCTAAGGGTGCCATAAGTATCAATTACACTGCCATTTGCTGCGCTCAGTTGATAATCACACGGAGAAACTTTCCCGCCAAGGAACTTCCTGGGATAGCAGCAGATGTCTGACCCTGTGTCGAGTAAATAGCGGATTTTACTAATTTTGTCTGTTACAAAAAGCCGACGGCTAGATGACGGACAATCAGTAGCCGTCATTACTGACTGTCGTTCCCATTTTCCTGATTCCACGAGCAAGGGGTGGTACATCTGGTAGCCTTCTGTTGAAATTTTCGATGATACCAACAAAATCCGTCATTACTAGAAGGCGAACGGGAACGTCCATTTTGTGAACTACGACTTCTGCTTCGTTTGAATTGAGATTGCTTTGAAAGAGCTGCAATGGACACGGTTAGCTCTTTTAATTGGGTGGTGAAAGCGAAAAGGCCCATGGGATCGTTAGAAGGGCCAGGCGCAGCAGCCGCGTGGACCACTGCATGAGTAGATGATGTTGTAATGTTAGGAGCAACTTCTAATATTTTGTCTGCCCGGCCTGCCACATCATCAAGGGGGTCCGCGCTGGCAGCTAATATTGTCTGCAGATGGAGGGGTAGTCGACGCATAAACAGTTGTCGAAGAATACCTTCATCAGTTAGTGTATTACCTGCCAAGGAGCGCAGGTGACGCAGAAATTGCGATGGCTTTCTATCTCCTAGTTCTTCTTCTGTCAACAGCTGTCGAACACGCTGTTCTTCTGATATGGAAAGTCGACGAATGAGTTCAGCTTTTAGGAGATCATATTTTCCTACTTCTGGTGGATGAGTTATTATGTCTTCAACTTCTGACATAATTTTCATATCTAAATTTGAGACTACATGATCATATTTTGTTTGGTCTGTTGTGATGTTAGCAACTCTAAATTGGGTTTCAATATGAGCAAACCACATAGCTGGTTTTGACAGCCAGAATGGAGGAACTTTTACCGCTACTCTGCATACACTGTCTCCTGCTGGATTAATTTTTATGGTAGGTTGTTGGTTGCGAAGTCTAGTATTTTCTTCATTGATTTGCTGTAGCTGTGTCTGTAATGCTTCGAGTTGCTGTTGTACAACCTTCAATTGGTCAGTGTCTACATGTGGTTTAGTTTCAGCCATGGTAATGTAGTGTTATTGTGTGATCAGTGTTTTAATTAAAGAAATATTCTGATTAAAACTGATTAGGTTATGTGTTAATTATATAGGATTAGTGTGCTAGGAAGAAATACCTTAATGATTAAGAAAGTACCTTTGATTACCTTGGTGCTGGTTGTATATACAAGTAAATTATTACAAATACAAGCTGGAACAACGGTTTAGTATAAACATGTGAGAAAAAGCTTAATATTAATGATATAAATGTATATATGTATATATATTTTTACATAGTAATGATTAAAAATGAGCTAATTGTTAATTAATATTATTCGCAATAACAACGGATGAGTTTTATTCTTATTTATGTTATACAGGTATATATTATATAGGTTCCTATTATTGTGCAACACTACTTAACTTATATACTCACCACTATTATTAGTCTTATAATCTGTGCAATACAGATGTAACTATAAATATCAATTAGATTACTTATGTGCAGATTGATGAGTTTAGTACAGTATATTATAGTACATGTTAGATGTATTTCAGAGGAAAACAAATATTATAGTTATTTAGTTTCAAGGTATCTTGCAGTCCCTAATACAGTTACACGGTTAGAGAAGGAAACTGAGAAAACATTGATTGTATGAAATGTCATATCACTATTCACTTCACAATCACTTTTAACTAGGATGTGTTGTATTCGGAGCAAACCATTTCACCTTCATGGGATTCAAGTCCACGTTTGTAGAATGTGCTGTTTTCCGGGTTACGAATAAAGATCTCTGCAGAAGGAAGGCAAAAAATTTGTATCGATTTGCCTTTTTGTGTCCAGAGTCGGGGTCACCAGTTGTGGGTCCAACACGCAGCGGCCTGGGGTCGGCGAAGGTTGGTCTCACTCTCGAGTTCTTCTTGTTGAGAAGGGATGGATGAAGCCAAATAATAAACTTTATATTTGTATAATGATAATATAATCTTGTCTATCTAATGTACCCTTCACAAAACATGTACTTAACCACAGAGTAAATCTTATGCTATATGACGCGGTAACCACAGACTATAAAATCCCCACAAAAGTAAATATTTGAAAGCAAATAGCAATACCTATTTTTCATTTGTTTTACGTTACAGAAATCAATTAATACCGTAAGAAAACTCATTGTATCGTGTGATTTTGTTTACTGTAAAATTAAATTTTAATCATAACGAAGTCGTTCGAAGCTTTTAATGAGTAAACTCCTACATAAGGTATTATCGTTTCGGTCTTTTCGTAATTTTCTATCGGCTGCAATTCCATTTGGTTTGAAAATGGTGCGATTTTTCCCTAACCCGTATGAAGATTACAAACCAGGTACAAGCTTGGCACTAGAAAAAAATGAGATAATCTCTCAAATAAATGAGCATACTAAAAATATAACGAAACGTCTGCAGCCAAACCACAAAAATGTTGATGGAGGACTTTACGTCGGTGTAACCGGCGTATCGTTCATGTTCTATTATTTGTCGAAAAACCCGCTTTTATCAGATAGTAAAAGTAGTTATATCGAGAAGGCAATGGAATATCTCACGCCTGCATCGGAGACGTCGGCAGGCGACAAAACGTCTTTTCTGCTCGGTGATGCCGGAACTTACGCGTTAGCGACCGTTTTAAAGAAAGAAATGGGTGATGATAACTTTGCAGAGAGCCTTAAATTGTACAAATCTCTCTACAGCCATTATTTGAATCCTAAATTTTTAAAATGCGGCGGAGATGAATTCTTTGTCGGCCGTGCTGGTTACTTGGCTGGGGCACTGTGGCTAGCTCGCGAAATAAAAACACAAGTCTTTACAAACAATGAGCTTTATAAGATATGTGATATAATGATTGCATCCGGTCGTGACTATTCTAAAAAGCATAGAAGCCCATGCCCTTTGATGTATCATTATTATAACACAGAGTACTTAGGTGCAGCACATGGTATTACCTTTATTTTACAAATGCTGTTATCCATACCTGGTTACATAGATTATGATAAATCGGCAGGACTTGATATAAAGTCAACTGTAGATTTCATAGTCTCTTTGCAGACAGAGGAAGGCAATTGGCCTTGTTGTATGGAGGAAATAGGTTTATCTGACCATAAGCTTGTTCACTGGTGTCATGGAGCACCGGGTACTGTTTATTTAATGGCCAAAGCATACTTGATGTATAAAGATCAAAAGTTTCTCAATGCTTGTATTAAAGCTGGTGAAGTTGTTTGGAGTAAAGGTTTACTTCGAAAGGGACCAGGAATTTGTCATGGTGTAGCCGGGAATGGTTATGTCTTTCTTCTCCTCTTCAGATTGACTGGTGATGAAAAATATCTTCATAGAGCTATATTATTTGCAGAATTTATGAATACTGATGAATTTTTGAGAGATGCAAGACTTCCTGATAATCCAGAGAGTCTTTATGAGGGCACTGCTGGCACTGTATGCTTTTTAGCAGACTTATTGGTGCCAGATAAGGCAGAATTTCCATTTCAGGATGTGTTTTCTTAATTTTTTTATTTTATCTAACTTATGTATTTAGTAAAACTGACCTGTCTATGAAATATACTGCGAACAAATACCAGCATATGAAATGTTCACAATTGTCTTTTTTAGTCTTTGAGTGATAAAAGTGTTGATGGATGAAGTTTGGGTAGTTGCTTAGGATTTCCTCTGCATTATAAAAGTGTCATTATTCTGCATTTAGTCCTCGAAATTACATGTGTACCTAAATTGCATATAAATATGCTAATGAAATATTTGTGATTTCCTATTTTTATTGTGATGTGCAAATCAGTTAATAAAATTTTCTTGATTTCAATATTATGGTTTTATTAAACTATTCTTATTGTTTTCTAATTCGAATAAATAGTATAGGAAAACATTTATTAAGTATATACTTAAAGAATGTTATGATATGTTGTGATATAATCAATGTAAATTTTTGCACAATGGTGTACATTTTTTTTTATATTACAACATTTGTATCATTCTTCATATTTCCCCAAAGTAATTTAAAACTTATGTTATGGTTGACGGAAAACTGTTAGCCTCATCTGAAGAATATAGTTACATGTTCTATGTATAAGCATAGAACATGTAGCCTTATTCTTCAGATGGGGCGAAATATCCTATACATATATAATTTTAAATAAATAGATCAATACACCCAAACTCGAAGAAACATCAAATTGTTATAAGAAAATATTGACCTCGCCAGGAAAACGAACCCACCGCCCAGGGAGCTGAAAACAGGACGTCTACAACCTGTGTCAACCGTATAGGCAAGTCAACACAATATTTAATTAAATTCTTGGGTTAACGGCTTTTGTGGGAATGTCACAAGCTAGAGTCGAGCCTTTTAATATGTAGTATGTACACTGTCGTCTTTGGTTGAACCGTAGGCAGGCCTGTGAGTGAGAGTGTCACAGTAAATAATGAGAGGGAAGACGAAACTCGTATATATGTGTTTATTTATATTTATCTAATCACATATAAAAAAAATTTGTCTCATTTGCTTTTTATTTATTTCTTTTTATTCAAATAAAACGTATTTAAGACTAGTTTCGCTACTCTATAATGACTTTATGGTCACTATGGTCAATAGACAACCATTGCCAAATTTGTTTTTATAACAAATTGCATCAAGTCTGAACTTAAATGTTGACAGTAATTTACCGTCGATTAAACTTGTCAACAACATTAATCAAAAGGCCATTGCGTTATTATAAATTAAAATCATGATATTCCGCTGACAGTAATAACTCTTATGCAATTTAGCTGTCAATTGGAACTCCATATAATTGGTTGAAGATACTTTCGTAAGCAATTCAATTTAAATGTCGTTTCAATACAAAAATGAACCTATTTATAATAACTCTCGTCAACATGTGGCCCGTATCCGCACTATCAATAGTTTTAGATATTTTCAAAATGCGATATATAGAAGATGGCGTCATTTTGAACTGTAACGAAAATTTTAACATTCTAACTATTCAGAAGGTTTTTAACGAGCATAATATTAAAGTATCGAGTTTTAAATCAGATCTCACGCAATTAACTCACGTTGGTTATTCTAAAATTGGTATAATTTCGGATGCGTCATGTCCATTTTGGAATATGACCTTTGATACAATAGATGAAACATATTTCCGAACCTCCTATACTTGGATCATTATAACTGATGATATTGGGTCTACCGTAGAATACTTATCAAAGTATCCTATAGAGGTGAATTCAGATGTTATTCTTATATCGAAAAGCGGTTTACCGGGAGTGTATAATTTATACGAGGTTTATAACAAAGGTTTTTACACGAAAGGTTCGTTTGTAGTCGCTGGATTAGGTTTTTGGGACTCGAAATTGTATTTGAGAACAAATAAAAGGATCAATTTGACGGGCGTTGTGCTTAGATGTGTCGTGGTTGTTGTTGATCCCATTGTTAATCAAACTTTTGAACACTATTTGGAGTATACTAAACCTGGGGATTCCCTTGTTGATTCTCTGCATAAGTTGAAGTTTTATACTTTAATTAAATATTTGGCGCATATATTCAATTTTAGGTAAGCATATTGCGTTAACGAATTGTATACTTGGATCGACAATTAAAAAATTAAAATCGATTCATGCCTAGAAATTGAGTGGAATATTTTCATGTTCTAATTTATATGATCCTGTGTCGTAAAAGTTTTTATAGAAAAAAGTGATTATAAAATTATGAACAATCTATACTAATATTATAAATGCTAAAGTATTTGTCTTTCTGTATGTTACGGTAAGGCTAATACACTATTGATAAAAAAATTACAAAGCTTTTTTATCGTCAACTTTATTGTTAATATATCCTTAATTATGTAGTATGTTTTTTTACTTGTTCCCGATGGTAACACAAGAGAACTTATTCTATATATTAGACAAGTAAATAAGCTTTAATAAATCGAATTCCATGAATATTAATTCTTAAACAGATTAGCCGCAAGAACGTAACAGAATCAAAAGTACAGACAGATAGATTTTCCCGTTACAATATTGTTTGGATATAATATATTAGAATGGACGTTTTTTCTTTAGTTTTCTTCTTAAAAGTAAAACGAGGTGTTTTATCCTATATGTTACTCCTTTTTGCTTCTTCTTTTATTTTTATTGGCTTTTTAACTTTTTAGAGATTATAATATCGAAACCTAATTATACCTACTTTTTCTTTCTTGTGCTATATGTTAAAAATTACTTCTTGTAGAAGAGTATGTATGAGTATGTGTATTTATTTGTATAGTTACGAACTAAGAAGGACGAATTCCTGGGGTTACTTACGTAACGGCAGTTTTGACGGCATGGTGGGTTCCTTACAGCGTCGGGAGGCGGATATCGGCGGCACCCCCATATTCTATCGTTCGGACAGAGCGAAATTTATAGACTATATAACCCCAACATGGCAATCGAGGTAATTTTGTAAAAAAATCGTTTTTTTCGAAGTATTTTGTTGAAATAAAGTTTTAGCCCACGTGGAATGGTCCCAAGAATGCTGGCAGCGTTTCCGCGTTGAATCGCTAAGCTGATTCTTTGTGCGAAAAAGGAGCCAGCCCTCTTGTCACCCGAAGAGGCGATCAACCGAGGTGTTAAAACGGATAAAAATTTACTTATATTGGACTGACCCGTTAGCGCAGTGGATAGTGACCATGCCTTCAGCTCCGTGGGTCGCGGGTTCGCATCCCGCCGAGGGCCGACTTTTTCTATAAACAATTTTTTGGTTCTTCGTGCCTGGGTGTATATTTGTATTTAAGTATGTATTTAAAATTATATATGTGATATATGTACCAGTTGTCCGTTACCCATAACACAAGTATTAATTTATTTACTTTGTCGGACGACCGTGTGTGTATTTCCCTTATATTCATTTATTTATCACTTAACTATTAAAAAAAGCTAGTGCTTTCTTGCTTTTCCAAGTTATGGGTCTCTTAACTCACGAGTTTTGTCGGCGCTTTATAGCAATTTGCCACAAAACAACTTTTTTGAATTACGTCCCTTTGATACTAACCGTGGCATAGCGTTGTTACGTACTGGGATTCGTGGATTTGGATGAAAATACCTAGTGATTCGTTAAAAAAACTTTATTTAACTTTTCACTACAAAATTAGTACTTAGCAGTCACTATGCAGTCCAATAACCAAGCTGAGATCACTATTAATTCACTCATCACTTTTATTTTCGCTTCTTGATCCGCTCTTGACTCCGTTCGCAAACTGGACGACGAAGCGCGGGATACCACCTTATATATCGAACGAACCGATTTCGAGAATGTTCGGGACTGCTCGAGAGTCGAAGCGAGGATACGTAAATGTTCCAGAGAATTAAGCATCAAGCGCATTTGGACTCTATGACATATGCATTACGAACTCTTTTCTCATGTTCATAACAATATTATAATCTTTCACTTTATTGCAGGCCGTGTTTCATTCTACGCCATCCAAAATATCCTGGAGGTTTTTCCACTATATACACGCGTCCACTCACCGACATCGTGTGGTACTATATCATAGGTATACTGACCGCGATTGGAATAACCCTGGTTGTTATGCTCAAGTTAAAGTTGCTGCAGGAGCCTGGCGATGATCAGGACGCCTCAGCGTCCATAGCATTTATATTTATATTTAGCGCGGTCAGTCAGCAAGGTAAGACCTTTTGTTACCATGTAATATTTGTGCGTGTTAGTTTTCTTTATCTTTTTTCAGGCTTTCATTCAGCTATTGTAGGCGAGTAAACCTATAAGTAAGCCCTTTTTCCTCTCACCATAAGGTTGCATCGTCAAGCAATTATGAGTTTTCTATGAAAAACAAGCTGTGATATCCCAGCGGTGAGACCGCGCGACTCTTTCGAGAGAAACACGAGTTCAAACCCGGGCAGGCACCAATAAGTTCTTCTATTAAAAACTCATGTGTCTAATTGATAATTGCAATTAATCACACGCTTTTCGGTGAAGGAAGACATTGTGAGGAAACCTGCATATCTCTAGAGAATTCTGGAGATATGTGTAACCTACCAATCCGCATTGGAGCAGCGTGGTAGGAAGGATTGGAGCTGACTCCAACTCTTCTCTTCAGAAACGGAGAGAGGAGGCCTATTCCCAGTAGTGGGATTATAACAGGCCGTTACTTTACTTTACCATGAAATACAATACCACGATGTAGGTTCCAATTATGCCGTGTGGTATCCCGCTGTGTAGAACATACCACCTTTATTCCTTACTGAGATGTCGTTAAAGGCGGCTAAGGTAAGTTGACCACCCGTGTGGTATCCAGTTGAGTAGAATAGACTCTTTCTTACCAAGGGCTCGTATAAGGTAAGTAACAGGCAGGTGGCCAGTCGTGAAAAACGTAGCCAAGCTTCCGGAAAAGGGAGTTTGGGTGGAATTTCTCAACCTGTATCAGCACAATTTTGAAATGGTCAATGAGAAATAAACTCCGGGAAACTTTTGTACTATAAAAGTAAAAAGAAGCGGCCTTTTACAATCCCACTGATGGGAATAGGCCTCCTCTCCCCGTTTCTGGAGAGAAGGGTTGGAGCTAAGACCTACCACGCTACTCCAATGTTGATTGGTAGGTTACACATATCTCCAGAATTCTCTAGAAATATGCAGGTTTCCTCACGATGTTTTCCTTCACCGAAAAGCGTGTGATAAATTGCAATTATCAATTAGACACATGAATTAAACTCATTGGTGCCTGCCCGGGTTTGAACTCGTGTGACCCTCGAAAGAGTCGCACGGTCTCACCGCTGGGCTGTCACAGCTCTTTGTACCATACTAATGTACAAAGGTTCTAACATATAGGTATCTTCATATTATTTTACAGGAACAACCCTTACCGGAGGTTCTTTATCGATGAAGATAATAATATTCATAACGTTTATATTCTCGTTAACTCTATATCAGTATTACAACGCTACTGTCGTGTCCACTTTGTTACGGGAACCGCCGAAAAGCATCAGAAACCTAAAGGATCTGTTGAACAGCAACTTAAAAGCTGGGGTCGAAAATGTATTATATAATACAGACTATTTCAAGGTTTCTATGCATTAAATTTTATTCGTAAGAATATATTTAGGAATTTAGCGTTTTACTTCATAGTTTATTTTGCATCTTAATAGAAAATACTCATATGACATTAATGTAGCCCGGTGGCTCACATTTGATTGTTCCTCGGAGCGGCGTAACCCAGTGGTAGGTGATACTTGACCTCACCTCACGCGAAAAAACTTAGACTGTCGGTGTGAATGTGGTTATAGCGGAAACTGAGAGTTTTTACTATTAGTAAATTTATAGAATTAGGCGTTACTTTGCGAAGATCCATAATACAAAAGTAATAATAAAATTATTTTGCTATAATCCGCGATACAGTAAATAGAAAATATATATAGTGCTGAATGGATAGTGGACTATCCGTTTTCTCATACCCGTTACATGCAGGATTCGCAAAATCGCAAAGTGATTTTGTCGTGGAGTCTATCTCCTGATGATGCTTTGGTTGCGGGGCGAAACGATTGTTGAGTTTGTGATAGTGAACGTGTGTAGTGCTTGTTTATTGTGGTGGCAGTGGTGGAGGTTTGTGCATGTGTTTTTACGAATCCTGCATGTAACGGATATGAGAAAACAGATAGTCCACTATACATTTACATATATATTTTCTATTTGTATCGCGGATTATAGCAAAATAATTTTCTATTACTTTTGTATTAGTGAATTAGAGAAGCTATGCCGTTTGGTATCCGGCTAAGTAGAATAGATCACCTTAATTTCTTACCGCGGTGTCTTAAAAGTCGACCCCCCCCGTAGTATGCAGCTCAGTAGAATGGACCATCCTCTTTCTTATCGAGGGGTCGTAAAATACGACTAAGGTAAGTTGACGTCAGGCAGGCGGCCGGTCGTAAAATACGTAGCCAAATCATGTGACATGTTTGTAACATGTTGTGCCGAACCCCGCTTAGAGTGGGATAAGGGCAGGAGGAAAAGTGGATTCGAGGAGCTAATCTCGTTTTAACATTGACTCTTACGATTGATTTTAATTGTTAAACGCTCACGCGTATAGTGCAAGCTTATCTTAGTTAAATGATTTATAGAAGCAGGCGTTACTTTGCGGAATTCCATATTACAAGCAATATAACAGAACTAACTACTTTGCTATAATCGTAATCGTAATCGTACTGCCCACGATTTTTTGTCGTGGAGCCTATCCTCCTGGTGATGCTTCGGTTTCGGGGCGAAGCGATCGTCGAGATTGTGGTGGTGGGTGTGTGTGCTGCTTTTGTGTGCGTTGTTGCTGGTGAATTGCGCCTTGGGGTGCATGTGGTGACTTGTCCTGCATGTATAAGGTACGTAGATTTTGCCTGCTTCATACACATTGGCTTTGCATGCATTCACCTAACCCGTGCGGATTATAGCAAAGTAGTTAGTTCTGTTATATTGCTTATCTTGGTTAAATAATTCTACGTACTTAGAAACATAATTTGTATTATTCTCTAGCGAACAACGGATCCAGTCGCATTAGAACTCTACCATCGAAAGATAGTAACGAGCCGCCATTACAACTTCTTTACCCCAGAGGATGGTATGAAGTTGGTCAAGCGCGGCGGGTTCGCTTTCCACGTGGACAGTATCACTGCATACCGCATCATGAAGAGGACCTTCAGCGAGAGGGAGATATGTGATGCTCATGAGATCCAGCTGTACCCTCCCCAGACGATGGCTGCGGCGTTGACTAAGCACTCTCCTTATAGAGAACACGTGGCTATTGGGTGAGAGCATTTACCTTCTGTTTCTTCTTTTTCAACCGATCGACGTCTGCTGGACAAACTCAAACTCAAACTCGAAATATTCTTTATTCAAGTAGTTTACAGTACTTTTGAATCGTCGAATATTTCAAGAAGCTACCACTGATTCGGAAGTTAGGTCCTACCGAGAAGAACCAGCAAGAAACTCGGCGGCCTTATTCATGAGCTCTTGCTACGGTGTTACCGCAGCGGGAACTAGTGTTATCGAGTCAGTTCCCGTCAGACCCCGGATAGGTTTGTGTCAGCGGAGTGATAGTGCAGCAGGAAACAGAAACCACAATATTAGGATGAACAGGATTTACTTCAGTATAGTACATACGGATGGATTACACAAAAAAGTGCAAGGGCTGCGAAGAGTAGACATTCTCTTTGTTAACCGGAAAAAGGAGAACAACAAACAACTGACGTTTGACATTTAGGTGCATAGACCAAAACAGCGTTTGGACACTATGGTTTTTACAAACCATAAATACTACAACAGTTTGAAACTAGTTGGGCACACCCGATATAATATGTGAGTATCGCCGGTTTCTTCATTGACTAAGATATGACGATACGAATTGCTTTTTTCCAGAATCCGCAAAATTTATGAAGCAGGTTTGATGCATAGACTAAAATCTACTTGGGATGAGCCGAAGCCGCCGTGCGTTCACACTCCAGATACCAGCATCTTCTCAGTATCGCTCAGAGAGTTCTCAAGCGCTCTTATTCTACTATCATTAGGAATAACACTCGCTGTTGCTATATTAGTAAGTGAAATCGCATATTACAAGCATAACGAGAAACCGATAGAATTTCGCCACTAGAATTCTACGTTTGCACGCTAATTTTTGTTGGATAAATTAGTACCGACTAGACTTTTGTTAGTCTGTGTCGGATGTCACTTGGATTGATGGCTATTCAACTCACGTGACATCCGTCAGAGAACTGTAAGACGGAAAGACATCATTTTGACGGGACTGGCGCCATCTTTGAAAAATTGCATAATATCATATCATGTAACCGTGCAGCTGTTGAGAATATATTGTGTACCGGGTATTCCAAGTTTTATTTCTGGCCTTGCCTGAATTGTTATCCTTACATTTGTTAACAATTAAGTATCAAGATGAAAAGCAGCGTACATCACTTCAAGTGGATCAATTTCAATAATGATACCGTCGCGTCGTTTGGTCGCGAAAAAAAAACAAATACACTTTTTATAACAGAACTAACTACTTTGCTATAATCCGCACGGGTTAAGTGAATGCATGCAAAGCCAATGTGTATGAAGCAGGCAAAATCTACGCACCCTATACATGCAGAACCAGCCACCACATGCACCCCAAGGCGCAATTCACCAGCAACAACGCACACAAAAGCAGCACACACACCCACCACCACAATCTCGACGATCGTTTCGCCCCGAAACCGAAGCATCATCAGGAGGATAGGCTCCACGACAAAAATCGTAATGCACATACACTTTTGGCAATTTAATATATTAGTACGATAAAAAAAGTTCGTAATTCGTTTGTGGGTTTGGGTATAAGATTCTATAATAAAATTCCACAATCTACATTAACTTTACCTTTACAGCAGTTTAAAAATACAATTAAAAAAAGGCTAATTCAGAAAGCCTATTATACTATTGAAGATTACCTAGAAGATAAGAATGCGTGGATATAGCTTCTCTTCAACCCTGTACAAGACATTTATAACTATATGTAACTAGTGATAAGAACTATTGTTGGAAAAGAGCAACCACCGAGTTTCTCGCTGGTTCTTCTCGGTAGGAACAGCTTTCCGAACCAGCAGTAGATGTTGTCGATTCAAAAGCACTTGTTTACAAGTTTACTTGAATAAAGAATATTTTGAATTTGAATTTGAATTTGATATATGTAGAATACAAACTGCCTTCAAACCTCTGGGACGTATCGTCAATCTTATTTTATTTTTTAATTGTTATTCGATTCCACTTGGTTTATTTATTATGCAAGATGGAAATTTTTCGTAATTAAAAAAAAATATATAAGAACGATATTTTTCTTTACACTTATTCTTGTCACTCCTAAAATTGCCTGTAATAAATGCGTTTTTTTTATTTTAAATTATTATTATGTTCCAGCTGATTCTGCCGTTATTAATTAATTTAAGTCAAGTTATCTGGAGACCACTGAAAATCAGCAATGAAGCTTAGGCTTTCAGTCTGAGTGGCCGTCCATTTCGTCCTTTCACACAGCTGTACATGGTATTTTCTGTTTTGTTTTACTACTATTTTGTTTTATAGTATAAAGTATTTTAAGTCTCCTCTTTCTCCTACCCTTATCCCACTCTAAGTGGGGTCGGTACAACATGTTTTCCTCTTCCATTCTCTTCTATCATTCGTCAACTCTGGCGCTACTCCTTTTATATGCATGTCATACTTCACACATTCCAACCATCTCTTTTTAGGCCTCCCTCTAGTCACATATCCATCCACATTCATATCCAACACTCGTTTAGTCACATGATTTTCATCCCTCCTCATTACATGTCATGTGTAGTATAAAATATTTTAAGTATACTTAGTAATTTTTTGGATTGTGAAAGGGAAATAAAGATCTTCTTCTTCTTCTTCTTCAATTTTCTCAAGACAACCAATGTATTCTTATTCAACAACTTGTCACATTCACGGCGATAATGTTTTTTTATTAAGTATTTGAAGGGTTGTATTTGAAACATGTAACATATATGTTCCCATAAAAAATGTGCCCTGAACTGATCATTAAAAATGAATATAATAAAATGAGAAAAATGAGCCGTTAGAATTAAATGTGATTTGACATTTGAAAGAACTTATTTACAAGTAATTTACTTGAATAATATTTAGAATTTTTAATTTGTGAGCAATTGCCATAGATAAGTATTAAACAAGCAACCCATTACACTGTTTTCAAAAACTTTTATTTAACTTGCCTTGTGTATCTGAAGGTGGAATCTTGCAAGTTAAATCTGACTCACTGTCCGATTGAGATGAAATTTTACATACTGGTCCAGTGTCGACGACAATGTATGTTTATCATAAGCATAACCTGATGCTGTTGCCAGGATTGGCTCCAGATGAGGGAACTCCACAACGGTTAACAGCAGGGACATGAAATTTTGGTAACAGCTTTTTTAACTTGATTTGTTAAACTATATTATAGTGCCCGGCATTAAATAATGCACGTCGATGTTTACTACAAAACAGCCGGCCAGTTCGGTTTCGTAGAGCGCTGTCACTGTCACACACGGGTTCGTCAGTCTGTGAGACAGAGACAATGCTCTTTGAAGCAGAATCTAGCCGATTTTCCCTGTCTAAGCCTCGTGCATTATTTATTGCCGGGTATCATACACGTGTAAGTAAATAAAAAATTGTATTCCATCTGTCTGTTTATTTATTTGAGTACATAAATTCTTCTCGACACACTTTTACATAAATGTGATTCGGTGAAAAATTACAAAAAAAACAATGAATTTTTATTATTATAATTGCAGCTTTGATTGCGTTTCTAAAAAATAACTTTCATGAATTTGGTAATTTGTCATTTGTATTTGATAATGCCGTCGGAGAACTTGGTTTTTGTACTAAGTACTTAATTGAAAAGTTGTTACAAAAGTAATAATAATGTGACGAACATACGAATAGAGTTCGTAATGCAATGTCATAGAATTCAAATTGGACGGGGGCAGTTTACGAACACGCAAAAAGAGTTCGTACAATATAAAGGGTTCAAATTAGCTTGACACTAATTCTCTGGAACATTTAGGTGTTTGTGATCTCCCCAAGGACTCGCGAACGTTCGCGAACATTGTCCTCATCGGTTCGTTCGATATATAAGCGGACGTATCTTGCGCCTCGACGTTTAGTTTGCGAATAGTGGTCAAGAGCGAAATACGAAGCGAAAATAAAAGTGAAATAACAGTGACCTCCGCATTCTTGTTGGACAACGGACTATGAGAGACTGTAAGTATTTATTTTGTAGTGAAAAGCTGAATAAAGTGTTTTAACGAGTCACTAGATATTATCATCCCAATCCACGAAACCCTGTACGTAGAAATAATATCGCGGATTATAGCACAATTATATTATTATTACTTTTGCACAATGTATCTCCGCAAAGAAACGCCTTATTCAATAAATTAAGAAAAGTTTTTCGTCACTACAAGTTTCCGCGAGTTCGATTGCGCACTTTAGTATTGCAATAAAATAAAGCCCTTTCAATCTTCCGATCTTTTACTATTTCCATAAAAAAAAAACATATCAATCCGTCTGTACATTCGGATTTTAGGTAGGGGCAAACGAATACAAATTTTTAAATAAGAATGGTTAGGTTAAGTCATTTATGTTTTTTTTTAAGATTATTCGACAACCATAGTTATTATACTAGAGTAGATAAGCTAGCCGAAAATGTGACAAATTACAATAAATAGAAAGCAAATGAGGTTCATCATCTATCTCTTGCGGTTGCGTAGTGAGCTAACGTCATTCTGAGGGTATACAAAAAAGATCGAAGTATTTTTTAAATTAACAACGCGCCATGAATTTCTCGTCGCGGTAACTCGATTTTGTCGCGATATAACCCGTTTATATATGTATAAACTCTATAATAAATAGTTTTCATACTAGAGTAGGGAGTATGTAACTTAGAATGTCACAATAATGAGAAGGATAAAACTCATATTATCATTGTCTATTTACACATAAAAAAGAGAGACAGATAGACACACTCATTTGCTTTTTCTTTATTGTAATATGGTACAGGCTGACTTCCCTATATAGTGTAATCAAACTAAAAAAAAAAAGATTATTTCAATTAATTATTTTTATCCCTTTTGAAACACGTGGCCGAGATCTTCTGGTATTTAAATACTGTTAGAAGATCTCGCTCTTCTAAGTTTCTCCAAACTCTATGTTTGAAACAATATCTCGCAAAAAAATCCGGAATTTGGATTCGGCAAATGACAGCTGTCTCTAAGATGTTTTTTTTAAATTAAAATTCAAATAGGCTCCGCCCCGACCACGCCCTCCAGCGGTCTCTACCATCAAACTACTACTCAAAATCGATGCCACGCATTTATTTTTTACAGCATTCATCCATTAACTATGTATTACAATAAAAGCTACATCACTAATCCCACTCTTAGAAGTTCAGTTATTGAACCTCGCAATTAACTAAATATTGTACATCATAAAATCGCTTATCAATTTCACAGTACCATTTATACAAATATAATTCAAGAATTAATATAGCCACCATTAAACATGTAACTCTCTTGAGGTAGACAATTCAGCCGCGAATTGTTTACAAAGAAAAAAACCTAAGTTGTTTTAATAGGCAGCACAAATTGTAAATCATAGACTATCAAGTTTTTTTATATTTTTATTTTAATTTAAAGGCCACGATCACAACTGAGTATACTCCTTTAAAATAATCCAAAATAAAACTGTTAGAAACTGCCTGAAATAAATATATTGGTAAAGTGCTTAATATGGGAATTTTATATTTCGGTTGTATGTAGGAAAAATGGTAAATCATTATCTTATAATTCGCTTAGTGAGAATTTGATATTGTATAGAATTGTCTAGAATGCTACATGGATGTTCCTCATGACCATGGGCGTAGCGAGGTACAAGGCAAGGGGCAGCTGCCCCCGTTATACTGAAAACTGTAACCCTGGGACATTGCCAACACGCAACATAATGACACTATAAAAGGCTTGCATAAGACCTATAATGTACCTCACTTTCATTACAAATCTGAGCTCCTGATATTTTAAATACCACGATTACGAAAAAAAATTACACTCCCCCCCCTGTAGAATTCTAGCTACGCCCTTGTTCATGACGGCTACTGTTATAAATGGTGGACATTGCCAGTTAAAAAATTAAATTGAATTAAATTAGAAAATAATTACAGTTAAAGCGAAAAAAAAACGTTAAATATTATTTAAAAATATGCGCAGACAAATAATTAAACTGCAACACAGGACAATCTGAGAATCCTGACGCCTCCACTATGTTATTATCCATGTGCCAATATAAGATAATAATAATTGCTTTTATAATTCTAAACGTAGCCTGTTATTTACAGTTGCATTGAATAAAATAAAATAAAAATAAATATATACGAGTCTGAAAATGTCTTTCAATAAAAAAATAGTAAATTAAATCGAACGAACGTTATATATATAAAAATTATGCTCGTTTGACTTTATACGCAATATACCTTTCGGGATATGAAAGTCCAGAAGGATCAGGCTAGGTGGCCACACCACATGGAAAAAATATTCTGACAATTATTATTTTTTAATATTCACGAATCAAATTTTCACTTTTTTTTAAATGTGAAATCGAAACGACTAAGGTAACTTTTTCACAGCTTAAAAAAATTATAGGCGGAATCAAATAATACGGAACGTTAGGAAGAGGTTTTTTAGAGTGTGAAAATTTCAAAGGGATTTTTAATAGAAGTATTTTTTTAAAAATTGACAGATTTACATATTTGTGCCACTATTAAAACAGAATATATAATATTGTATTATGCAAAGTTTGGAATACAGATTCGTACCTTGACCGCGGGAACACTACCAGTTTCACGGCGATAACCAAACTTACTAACAGAAAGGACAACACAACAATGAATAATCAACGAACAAGAATCAATACACGCTTTTTTATATTAAAAAATAAAATTAACTGTTGTACTTGTATACACTTTAATTGTTATAATCTTTTAATATTGTATAGCGCATGGAATAGAAATTCGGTGAAATTTTTCCGCGTTTTTACAAAAATTTTACTCTGAAATAAAGTATAAAGTATAGAACTTAATGAGTTAACTCCAATCCAACATCATTATTTAATATATAAAAGTAACCATATTATTTTACAAAAGTAATAATAAAATTATTTTGCTATAATCCGCGATACAATCAATCGCGATACAATGTATCGCGGATTATAGCAAAATAATTTTATTATTACTTTTGTATTATGGATATCCGCAAAGTAACGCCTAATTCTATTAATCATATTATTTTACTAGCATCTGCAATTAGAAAAAAGCTATGTAATGTCGAATTAAAAGTGAGTCCGTTTTATACCTTGTGCATGTAGAATTCGTAGGCATTAAAACAAAATCACACTCTAAATATATCTTTACACAGATTTCCTTTAATCATGGATTATAGCAATATAATAATTTTTATGTAATTCAAAATCATTTAAAAGTTAGGAAAATAAATATTACTTGCTTTTTCGAAATTAGACTCGTCTTGTCGATTTGTCGTACAAAATCTCAAATTCTGTTAAAGAAAATCCGAATTTCAAAACAATTTCATATAGCATAGTAATATCAAATTTCGGAAGCCACATTCGTTTCCAACAAAATTCAAAATTAGATAAATTCAGATCACTAATTTAATTTGAATATAAATTTGGGATTCTATGGAAAACAATCCCACTTCTGAAATTAAAAATTGTCTTATTTTCATTATTCCGTTTGAATCTCACAACAGGGCGTTTCCATTTTGGTGTATACAGAACCATATTGTTTTTAATGTTACTCGTGCTTTGTTAAAATGAATTCCTTTTTGGAATGGATTGACATGAATATAAAAGGATAAGGAGGGTAAGGAATGTAAAGTGGACGAAAAAAGGTGAGAAATGCGTATAAAATAATTTAATACATAAAAGGAGGGTAGTTTGATATTCGCTCGTGAAACTAGTACGGCCCCTAATGACGTACATTCACCGTTCTTCAAGCATCACTGTCTCTTGTGGATATAGCTTAAGTGCTTTGAGCGTATTACTGCGAGATTCCATTGTGAGCTGAAATTAAAAAAAATGAAAATACGACATTGCATTTTGAAAACGAGTTCCTTTAATCGTACTTTTTCTATGACGATGCTTCTGCGCTCACTTGAGGACGCTGTAAAATACCTTAAAATTAATGAAATTAAATACATTTAACGGTTTGAATACCACAAAGGGTCGAGTCGTTAATATCATGTCACCACACGTCCACTCTCGCCCGCGGCTCTGGTGTTACTGACATGATGCGCTTTGAGACAGTGTAACTTTATATTGGTAAATTTAATAATTTAGTCTTAATCACAATAATATTTAATATTATTAGTTAATTTTTTACTCACGTCTCTTCTAGGCCAGCTAGCTATGACCTTGTAGTTTTCATGTGGGTAACCTTTCGATGCTAGGTAATCAAATAATGCCTGTGAAAGAAATCAATATGTTTAAAAAAATGTTTAAACCTTAGCGAGAGATAGGGTTGATATTCAGGATGAAATGAGGTTATTATTCAGAGTGAAATAAGCTTAATATTCAGGGTGAAATAAAGTTATTATTCAAGGTGAAATAATGGCAATATTCAGGGTGAAATAAGATTGATAATCAGTGTGAAATAAGGTGATTATTCAAGGTGAACTAATGTCAATATTCAGGGTGAAATAAGATTGATATTCAGTGTGAAATAAGGTTATAATTCAAGGTGAACTAATGTCAATATTCAGGGTGATATAAGATTGATATTTAGGGTGCAATAATGTTGATGTAAAAATTAAATACGGTCAATATTTAAGATGAAAGAAGATTGATATTCAGTGTGAAATAAGGTTATAATTCAAGGTGAACTAATGTCAATATTCAGGGTGAAATAAGATTGATATTCAGTGTGTAATAAGGTTATTATTCAAGGTGAACTAATGTCAATATTCATGGTGAAATAAGATTGATATTCAATGTGAATTAAGGTTATTATTCATAGTGAAAGAATGTTGTTGTACAAAGTAAATACAGTCAATAATTAAGATGAAACAAGATTGATATTTAGGGTGAAATAATGTTGACGTTAAAGTAAATACGGTCACTATTTACGAGGAAAGAAGATTGATATTCAGTGTGAAATAAGGTTATTATTCAAGGTGAACTAATGTCAATATTCAGGGTGAAATAAGTTTGATATTCAGTGTGAAATAAGGTTATTATTCAAGGTGAACTAATGCCAATATCAGGGTGAAATAAAATTGATATTCAGTGTGAAATAAGGTTATTATTCAAGGTGAACTAATGCCAATATCAGGGTGAAATAAAATTGATATTCAGTGTGAAATAAGGTTATTATTCAAGGTGAACTAATGTCAATATTCAGGGTGAAATAAGTTTGATATTCAGTGTGAAATAAGGTTATTATTTAAGGTGAACTAATGTCAATATTCATGGTGAAATAAGATTGATATTCAATGTGAATTAAGGTTATTATTCATAGTGAAAGAATGTTGATGTACAAAGTAAATACAGTCAATATACTAATATAATATATATTAATATAATATAATGAAACAAGAATGATATTTAGGATAGTAAAAAGTAAATACGGTCAATATCTAAGGGGAAAGAAGATTGATATTCAGTGTGAAATAAGGTTATTCAAGGTGAAATGAACTCACGGCGAGGGTATCTTGAGCATGGAATCGTCTCTCGAGACACTCGTGGTGAGGTGGTGGCAGGCGGACCCTGACCCGCGCCACGTCCGCAGCACCCTCCGGGGGCTCCGCTGGCACACGGGCTTCCGCTCCCGCCCTCAACTCCTGGGTAACACATGAATGACTGATCGCATGAACTTCAAGTCGACTTTAATTTTGAAATACCCTCAATTAAATGTTAGCCCGATATATTTAGCTTCAATTGTACCATATTTTACCACTATTCTAGGTCTAGCGCAAAGGGTCTCAGACTTGTTTCAAATAGACTACTTTCAAAATTTAGCTGGTTTCTGTGGACCCGTGCAGCTACAGTTCTACCCATAACTCGACAAAAAATTACTTTTCAAATTTTGGGCCCCCATTTTCCCCCTGTTGAGTCTACCATTTTGGGAAATTAAGGATCTAGCAGTTTAGCCATGAGAGACACTGTGCAAGGGGGTAGCCAGAATTCTATACAGGGGGGGGGGTCAAAAATCAATAATTAATTTTTCTTAATATTTACTTACTTTTACATTACATTATAGGTACTATGCAAGCCTTTTCCATAAGTGTAGGGGGGGGCAGCTTCCCTTACCTCGCTACGCCCATGACATTATGTGTTGGCGATATGAGACATACCTCTTTCTTGGCTTCTTCCATAAGTCTTTCAGATTCTGCTCTCTCCAATTCTTGATTTCTTTCTAGTTCTTGTTGCTTTTTGATTTCCTCTTTTGCTCTACAAAAAAAATTATAATACAGAAACAAGATATCAATATAGAAGTATTTTGACATAGCAAATATTATCTTTATTGGTATAATTATATGTAAATCATAACTGTTCGGGCTACGCGATAAAATTAACTAGAATTAGAATAGGAATAAATTTATTAGGTCACACCTTTATAGCCGTGTGGTATCCGGCTGTGTAGAATAGACCACCCTCATTTCTTACCGAGGTGTCGTAAGAGGCGACTAAGGTAAGTGCCGTGTGGTATCCGGCTGCGTAGAATAGACCACCCTCATTTCTTACCGAGGTGTCGTAAAAGGTGACTAAGGTAAGTGCCGTGTGGTATCCAGCTGCATAGAATAGACCACCCTCATTTCTTACCGAGGTGTCGTAAGAGGCGACTAAGGTAAGTGCCGTGTGGTATCCGGCTGCGTAGAATAGACCACCCTCATTTCTTACCGAGGTGTCGTAAGAGGCGACTAAGGTAAGTGCCGTGTGGTATCCGGCTGCATAGAATAGACCACCCTCATTTCTTACCGAGGTGTCGTAAGAGGCGACTAAGGTAAGTGCCGTGTGGTATCCGGCTGCGTAGAATAGACCACCCTCATTTCTTACCGAGGTGTTGTAAGAGGCGACTAAGGTAAGTGCCGTGTGGTATCCGGCTGCGTAGAATAGACCACCCTCATTTCTTACCGAGGTGTCGTAAGAGGCGACTAAGGTAAGTGCCGTGTGGTATCCGGCTGTGTAGAATAGGCCACCCTCATTTCTTACCCAGGTGTCGTCTTACCTTAGTCGCCTTTCATGACAACTCACTAAGTATTGAGGGTGGTCTATTCTGCTTAGCCGGATACCACACAGCGAGCAATCATAATATAAATAGTAAATAAACGTTTATTTGGAACAGTACATAGTATATAACAAAAATGAACGTTGATCCTGCAGAAGTATTAACTGTGTTGCGGTGACCAACGCCCTCCTCCGTTACAAAATTAAACAAATGCTCCTTAAATTTAACTACATAATATGCTAAAGTTAATAAAAATGTGTGTTGAGTTCGTAATGTGTGCGTGTGTGTTTGCGTGTGTGGGTGTGTGATTTAGTGTCTGTGTGATCGTGTGCGTGCGTGGGTGTGTGATTTAGTGTCTGTGTGATCGTGTGCGTGTGTGGGTGTGTGATTTAGCGTCTGTGTGATCGTGTGCGTGCTTGGGTGTGTGATTTAGTGTCTGTGTGATCGTGTGCGTGTGTGGGTGTGTGATTTAGTGTCGGTGTGATCGTGTGCGTGTGTGGGTGTGTGATTTAATGTCTGTGTGATCGTGTGCGTGTGTGGGTGTGTGTTTTAGTGTCTGTGTGATCGTGTGCGTGTGTGGGTGTGTGATTTAGTGTCTGTGTGATCGTGTGCGTGCGTGGGTGTGTGATCGTGTGCGTGTATGGGTGTGTGATTTAGTGTCTGTGTGATCGTGTGCGTTATATGATATTAGTAGGATTAGAGAAAGTCCTCGACCGGGTCGGGCCTCACCTGTCTGCTTCCAGGCTCCGCTGGTAGGCCTCGTCCTGCTCCCTCTTGACCCGCTGCCGCGCGTCCCTCTCCCGCTCCACCCTCGCGTCCTCCTGGCGCTGCGCTGCGAACCTCTCCAGCGCCTCCACCAGCCCTCCCACCAGCTCGGACACGCCCACGTTACCTGCACACAAGTATAACAAGTAAAGTAACCGTTACTCATTATATAGTAAACTGCTTGGTGCCTGCCCGGGGTTCAAACTCGTGACCCCCTTGAATAAGTTGACACGCACAAGTACCATAAGTAGATATGCACCCGATGCACGAGTAGATATTCACAAGTTTTAAAAGTAGATACGCACAGGTTTCATAACTAGATGTGCACAAGTTCCATAAGTAGATACGCACAAGTACCATGAGTAGATACGCATAAGTTCCATAACAAGATATGCACAGGTTACATAAACAGATACGCAGAAGTAACCCATGCACAAGTAAATATGCACAAGTTTTATAAGTAGATACGCACAGGTTCCATAACTAGATGTGCACAAGTTACATAAGTAGATACGCATAAGTTCCATAACAAGATATACACAGGTTACATAAGTAGATACGCAGAAGTAACATAAGTAGATACGCACCCCATGCACGAATAAATATGCACAAGTTTTATAAGTAGATACGCACAGGTTCCATAACTAGATGTGCACAAGTTACATAACTAGATAAGCACAAGTACCATAAGTAGATACGCATAAGTTCCATAACAAGATATGCACAGGTTACATAAGTAGATACGCAGAAGTAACATAAGTAGATACGCACCCGATATACGAGTAAATATGCACAAGTTCCATTAGTAGATACGTAAAAGCAGCATAAGTATATACGCACAAGTTCCATAACTAGATATGCACAAGTTACATAAGTAGATACGCACAAGTACCATAAGTAGATACGCACCCGATACACGAGTAACTATGCACAAGTTCTAAAAGTAGATACGCACTAGATGCATAAGTATATATGCGCAAGTTTCATAAGTATACATGCACAAGTGCCATGAGTAGGTATGTACAAGTTCCATTAGTATATATGCACAAACTGGCCAGTGTTAACTCACCATTAATTACTGAATATATCTCGGTGTTGGACCTCACTCTCATGATGATGATCAGAGCAGGCAACCGCTCCACAGGGATGCTGCGGATCGTCATGCTCGCTACTGGACCGAGTGCGCTTGCTATTGATGCTAATAACCTAAGATATGGTTGAAAACATGAATAATTTCGTGCCAGATCTAAACTTGCATTATAAATGTGAAAGTCTGTCTGTTATGTTTTCAAGGGTAATTCGCTAGATCGATATTGTTGAAATTTGGCATAATTAAAACTTATACACTGGGCATATAAATATATATAACATGAAGATATTTTTTAAAAATATCGTTTGATTAATAAAATGCATCTTCGAAGAAAATAAATATAATTTCATCGAGATCTTGTTTGTTATCGTCTGTTGTTTTTAGGTCAAGGTTATTTTTTGTTTTGTGTGATACGATAATAGGGTACGGTAATTGATCTCTATAAATCGTATTTTTTTAACAAAACCTATAATAATCCTGTGGCTTAAATACTTCGCTAAACTAACCGATCTTTTTTTGTATTAAAAATAATATCGTACCATAGTTTATATACTGTTATATGCCGTTAAAAATAGTATCGTACCACACTGTATATACTGTAATATGCCGTGTGATATCCGGCTGCATAGAATAGATCACCTTCATTTCTTACCGAGGTGTCGTAAGAGGCGACTAAGGTAAATGCCGTGTGATATCCGGCTGAGTAGAAAGACCACCCTCATTTCTTACCGAGGTGTCGTAAGAGGCGACTAAGGTACGTGCCGTGTGGTATCCGGCTGAGTAGAAAGACCACCCTCATTTCTTACCGAGGTGTCGTAAGAGGCGACTAAGGTACGTGCCGTGTGGTAGCCGGCAGAATAGACCACCCTCATTTCTTACCGAGTTGTCGTAAAAGGCGACTAAGGTAAGTGCCGTGTGGTATCCGGCTGCATAGAATAGACCACCCTCATTTCTTACCGAGTTGTCGTAAAAGGCGACTAAGGTAAGTTGACCTCAGGCCAGTCGTAAAAAAACGTAGCCAAATCATATGACAACACGTTTGTAACATGTTAGGCCGACACTTAGAGTGGGATAAGGGAATGACGATGACTGTATATACTTTTTTTTTTTTGGACATTTACACACACGGTCGTCCGTCCCCAAAGTAAGTAACTTAATACTTGTGTTATGGGTGATGGACAACTGGTAGATATACTACATATATAAGTTTAAATACATACTTAAATACATATATACACCCAGACTCGAAGAACCAACAAATCCTAAATAGTAAATGTTGGTTCTCGGTGGGAATCGAACCCGCGACCCGCAGAGCCGAAGACAGGGTCACTGCCAACTGCCATACTGTAATGTAACTTTAAGATTAGATATGAATAAGCATACATATTATTATTGTGTGGATCCGTCAAGTCCCATCCATATAAGACGAAGTTGGCGGCTAGTGTTTGGAGGACAGTCTCGCAGCCCAGCAATTGGGCACAGAACACATTGGACAGCACCGACTGCTCATGATGGAGGTACACACCAAGGAGTTTCCTCTGGAATTAGGTTGAAAATATCCATTTAATTTTATATACTTATTATAAAATAAAGATATCACTTACTATAATAACAATAACACAACCTACCTACTTAAAAGTAAGTAAAGTTAGTTTTTATAAAAAGTGCTAACTTTTCTTTTATAGTCATTAACTTTATATTAAATTAAATTATAACTGTTTTCCTAAATTGTACTATGTATAAATTTTGCCTTACATGATGTTAATTGGTAGATGTTATGTGCACTTATTATAGATATGCTTATCAGTATGTTTAAAGTATGAATGTGAATTTAGTGGTTAGTGTAATAATATGTATATTGTTAGTGTACTTTTAAAATAAATAATTAAATAAATAAATAAAAGTAAAATTTGAATTTCTAGGCATGCTTACACTAAAGCTCTCCGCTCTGCCAATAAACTTACCTTAAGAATGCCTAGGAATAAGTTCGCTGTACAAGCAGTAAAATTATGGAATGCTTTACCTTTAAATACCCAAGAATCCAAATCTCTAAGACTTATTTAAAAAATCCGTTAAGCAATATTATTTGTCTAATAATATACTTTTTATATATTTATACTAGCAAAGCCTCGCGGTTTCACCCGCGTCCATACAGATCTCGTGGTAGTGGATAGTCTACGAAATCGGACTATAGATTTATTTTGTAGATTAATTTAATTATAAAAAATGGGTATCATTAGTATTCTTGGAATAAGACTTAACTCACCAAGTGCAGGCCCTGCTATAACGGTAGGTTAGGTTTGTTATGGCATTATTTGATTTCGATTTACATTCTTAAATTCGTAAAATCTTTTGATTGGGATGTCGGATTTTAATAATTTAAAAAGTATTTTACAGGTATTTAAACAGTTATTCATAAAATATCATTCAATGGGATAAGGATTAATACAGAGATATGAATAAAATGGTTTGATTATTGTCGGCACTTTTACCAACTTTTACAATGTAAAAAAGTAGTTATATTGGCATAACTATAATAGTTAGACATATGGTATCGCGGACTTTTCTGTGGATATTGATACGTTCTATATTACTGTAGAACATTTTTTTTGTTCTATCATCAATAGTTTCCGCAGCGCACGCGATGATAGATGTTTTCGACTAAATTTTTACCAAGTTATTACAATTTTATTAGGGATCCCTATTTTTTTTGAAAATGACATATAGCCTATGTTACTCAGTGAAAAAGCAGCTTTCCAATGGTGAAAGAATTTTTGAAATCGGTCCAGTAGTTTTTGCGTGAAAACGTAACAAACATACAAATCTTTCCTCTTTATAATATTAGTATAGATAAAGATATAACACCTACTATAATAACAATAACACTCCTTCCTACTTAAAAGGTAAAATTTGAATTTCTAGGCATGCTTACTAAAGCTCTCTGCTCTGCCAATAAACTTACCTTAAGAATGCCTAGGAATAAGTTCGCTGCACAAGCAGTAAAATTATGGAATGCTTTACCTTTAAATATCCAAGAATCCAAATCAATAGACTTATTTAAAAAATCCGTTAAGCAATATTATTTGTCTAATAACAATTAATATATATTTTTATATATTTATATTAACTGTTATGTATTTATTATATAATATTCATTACTTTATAGATCTCATATATATTATTTTTAAATATTTTTATCACGTGTAAATATTTTTCTTTTGTATTTGTGTGTATTATTTGTATGTATTTAAGTTAATCGCTACAGTTCTCCTTAACCCTCAGGTCGTCTGGAAGACAGCGCTACAAAGCGATAAGACCGCCTTTTGTACGGTAAAATTTATGTTTTTTTGCTGTTTTATTCTGTCCATTTTCCTTTTCTCATTCGTGGTATACAATAAACTGTATAAATAAATAAAGTCCCCAAAGCTATCTGTCTGTATGTAATCGATTTTCTCAAAATCTACTGAACGGATTTTTGTACGGTTTTTACTAAAAGGTAGTGCAATTCCTCCGAAAGGTTAAGGTTATTAGCACATAACGGTTTTATGTAAATTAAGTTGAAGATGTCGTTTTACAAGAATTTTTAGTGGGGGTAGTAACAAACCGGTGTCGATTGTAGTTTATAGGTGGGAATAGGTATAAAAAGTGGTGTAGGGTATCAGAGAGCCAGATTCCGACTGTGACTCGAGCGACTATAACATGCTAAATACTAAATTTCACGCGGGCGAAGCCGCACGTATTGCTAGTTTACTTAATAAACCCGAAAGTCTATATATCCAGAAGTCGAATTTTCCGACGCCGCAAAAGGTGCTTGTGATTAAGTAAGTCAGGTGGCTTCGAAAATACTCGGGCAACGTAATATTGCCGGTTTCTATACATAAACTCGCAACGTCCGATAAAAATTATCAAATGGTAACAATAAGAACGAATTCAACGATACAAGCATGCTTATTTTGGAATTCGTTGTTTAAATCATATTTTGTCAAATTTATGAGGTTAATAAAGAATACCATTATCAAACCATAGAATGGTCCTTCGAGCCGGATCAATTTTGTCTACTTTCGTTAGTAATAATAATATTATCTTCCTACAATTCGCCATAATATTAAATGTACTGATATAGATAAAAAAGTAAATTAACGGCCTGTTTATATTCCACTGGGCGTAGGCCTCCTCTATCATTTATTGGAGGAAAGAATTGGAGCTATGAACTACCACGCTGCTCCAATGCGGATTGGTAGGTTACAAGTAGCCCCCGGTTTCTCTAGAGATATTTAGGTTTCCTCACGATGTTCTCCTTCACCGAAAAGCGTGTGATAAATTGCAATAATTAGACACATAAGTTTTAACAGAAAAACTCACCGGTGCCTACCCGAGCTTTGAACCCATGACCTCTCGAAAGAGTAGCACGATCTCACTGCTGGGCTATCACAGTTTCATTACTGATATTTACTAATAATTATAATATATAATAACTATTTTGGCTTAACCCACATTTACATCCAAAGTATACATAAATCTTCGAATGGTCCTTCGAGCCGGATCATTTATGTCTACTTTTTATTTATACACGAAGTATCGTCACCACATCAAACTACAATTTTCTGGGCGGATCGGTTCGGCAAGATACACACCATCACCATTTAACTACTTCGCTTTTTATACCTATTCCCTATTACTAACTACTTTATTTTTATATTTTGTAAATGTAAAACTACATTATATTTATATTTTGTACCCTCATTAAAATTGTAACACTTCACTGGGTGTACTCTAAGCCAAAGAACTAACCTCTTTTGCAGGCTTGAGGCAAGATTCCTTGATAGCATCCTGTAGGGTTCCCTCGAAGAAGCTCGGCGTGTTCGGTCCGTATCGGGCTCGAAATCTTTGGGCGAATTCAATGCAACCCAACGCTTCGTCCTCCACGTGTTCAGACACTAGAGTTTATATATATCATCATCATCCTCCTGCCCTTATCCCACTCTAAGTGAGGTCGGCACAACATGTTATAAACATATTTTCACATGATTTAGCTACGTATTTTACGACCGGCCTGCCTGTCGTCTTTTACCCCTGGGTAAGAAAGAGGGTGGTCTACTCAACCGGATACCACACAGCGGGTCGACTTACCTTAGTCGCCTTTTACGACACCCTGGTAACAAATGAGGTTGGCGCTGTGGGTAGTGACCCTGCCTTCAGCTCCGCGGATCGCGGGTTTTATTCCCGCCGAGGGCCAACATTTTCTATAAACAATTTGTTGGTTCTTCGAGCCTGGGTGTGTATTTGTATTTAAGTATGTATTTCAACTTATATATGTAGTATATCTACCAGTTGTCCGTCACCCATAACACAAGTATTAAGTTACTATGGGGACAGATGACCGTGTGTGTAAATGTCCCATATGTTTATTATTATTAAAATGTTTGGCACTTCTGAGTCACGTGGTTTTGTTTGTTTACATTTAGTTGATTACCTAAATCTATGGAGTATAAAGTCATAATATATGGAGTAAAAAGTCAGTCGTGTAAAGAGGCGATATGTGAAATTAATATTTAAACTGGTAAAAATTGACTCACTGAGAGGTTGCAACCGTTCCGAGGGTACATCAACAAACATGTCGTCCTCCGTCGGAAACGTGTCTTCCACCTCCTCTACAGAACTGTTATCACTGTCCGAGCTTTCCAATACTATCTGGAAACACAGATATTTCACAGTATATTTCTCACAGTAAATGTAAGAATACCTATTTCCTTAAACTTCTTTCGCAGGGAATCACGCGGACTTAAATTATAGATGCCACGTATGGTTTTTTTTGTAATATAAAAAAATTTCACTATCCGCGCATTTACCCCAGAGTAATATCCCGTAAGACATAATGCTATGGAAGTAAGCAAAATAAACGGGTTTTGTTGTTTCGACATCTGTAAATGTGAACAACTATCTCTGTCACACACGGGTTCGTCAGTCTGTGCGACAGAGACAATGCTCTAGGAAGCAGGATCTAGCCGATTTCTCTAAGCCTCGATGTGCATTATTTATTGCCGGGTACTATACACGGCTGAAATTATTATTATTTTTTTATTATTATTTTTTTTTATTTTTTATTTTATTTGCTATCTTGACATTTTGATTTTTTTGTAATGACAACTGAGTATATATTTGTTTTTTTGACATTTTGATGCTTTAATATGTTTGACATTATTTAATATTCCAATTGTACTGTATTTTTTTAAGCATGTTGTGTCCACCTTCAATTAGGGTAGCATTAGACCTTGCATATGTATGTAATAATAATTAAGTTTGACAATTACTGTATACTCTGTTGGCGGACCTATAGAATAAATAAATAAATAAATAAATAAAAGCGCGGTACATTGCTAGTTAATATATTAACACTTATTGACGGAGTATACAGTAGTGAGAGTAACACGCTGTTACTTTAATTTTACTTACTCTTTTATATTCTTTCTGTTTGTTGGGGGCTCGTTTGACACTCAACTCGTGCTGGGGTAGGTCCAGTCCTACCATAGCCAGTACTGTGTCATCCAGACCTGTTACCGTGGGCCAACCGGTCCATACCTATATGCCCAACGATAAGAATTAAATGGCATTAGGGCTTACACAAAAACCGACATTGTATTAAACCGGTTTTCAAATAGTAATTCTTCTAGAGAACAGGCTTTAACCAGTTTTTAATTTTTATGAAACTTTTTGCTCGAATATTCTGTAATTCTAGGAAATTTATAACAGAAAATTTAGAGTGATTAAAAGCAGTTTTTGAATTTATTTACTGTTCAATTTTATTAAATATATAATAGTACATTATGTTATGCAATCGAATAGAACAAAGAAATAATAGTTGACCAGGATTAAATAACTTTAAAAACTATTATTCGTTGTTTATGCACAATTTTCACATATAAGGATGTAAAAAAAATGTTGTTGAGTTTGTGACTGTGTAGTGCTTGTGTGTTGTGGTGGAAGTGGTGGAGGTTTGTGCATGTGTTTTTACGAATCCTGCACGTATCGGGTATGAAAATACTGATAGACCACTATACATTAAACACTATATATATTTTCTATTTACTGTATCGCGGATTATAGCAAAATAATTTTATTATTACTTTTGTATGTAAACATGTATTAGATTGGTGAAAACTTTTCATCAATCTGGTACATTTGGCTACATTTGTGATTTTCATACATCGAAAATCGATATTTTCCCCAAAAAACCGGTTTTTAAAAACCGACAAACCCTAATGGACACTACCGGTTTTCAAAAGTTAAAAAAACAAAAGCATTGCACACTCTCACGACAACAATATCAATTCACTAGCACGGTATTTGAAGCATCATCAGGAGATAGACTTCATAAAAAAATTAATACACACCTGATGTCGAACAGGTATGTCTGTGAGGGAGTACAGATCGTTCTTGACCTCTTGAACTGTTTTTGTGCCTGGATACTTTAGTGTGTACTCCCTTTCATCATTCTTCACTCGAAGTATGTATGTGGTTGTTAACCTTTCTGCTACCCTGGTAACAAATTGTAGTATAAAAATTAATTTAATATGTTCACATAGTTATACTATTTTATGTATGAATTATTAAACTTTGCCCATTACAATAAAAATAAAATGGTTAAAGAATTTAATAATAACATTTATACAATTACTCTCATGGAGTATTAAGCTCTGTATCCATCCATTATACATTGAGCTGTGGCATATTAACATCTGCTTTATACAATAAAAAAATAATTAAAAAAAACACAATTACTGGCATGGAGTTTTTAAGCTCTACATCCATTTATTCTACACCCAGCTGTGGAATTTTATCCTTTGCCCATTAACAATAAAAATGTAAAAAAGTACTTAAAAAAATTTAAACAATTACTGCCATGGAACTTTTAAGCTCTGCTGTAGCAGAACTTTATCTATTACCATTTAAAAGGAACATCATAAAGTGAATTCTCAATACCAGGTAAATATTAACTTACTCATCATCTGCCATAAGTTGGTCAGCTGCTTTCAAACGCAGTACTGCATTACGAGCAAGCCCCAAACTCGATAACGCAGCGGACGCAGCCGCCCTCGACCCCCCAAGACCTGATATATGTTGCCGACACACTGGCACCCCACATACTAGTTCTAACCGCTTTTTAAGATCACCTGTAAAACGAAACTTTGGAAAATATCTAACAGAAATTTTAAAGGTTTATATTTAACTTGCAATGTATGCACTTGGAGCATGTGGTAGGTTTTAACTTCAACCCTTCTCTATAGAAACGGAGGGAGGAGGCCTATGCCCAGCAGTGGGATTGTAAAAGCGGGCCTACCATGAACATTTATTGTGACTCAATTCAAGACTTAAACTAAATTGTTATGTTTAATCATACCATGAAGTCTTAAAGCACACTTTAAGTCGTTGCCGAATGAGCGTCCGGAATGCATCCTAAAAACATTTGAGTAAAAGAGACAGAGATATAGTTCATATAATGTTTTCTTATCAAACATTATGACCCCAATGCAATCCACACTTCATGGTACGAAAAGGAAGTGGTTGAATTTAGGTACTGACTTTGAATTGAACTGTTTTCTAAAAGTTCATGGTAGGCCTACAGGCTGTTACTTTACTTTATTTTATTTATTATTATGTTTTCCTCTAACAACATAAAAACTATATCTGGCTGTAAGTCTACTGCTTGCAGTTCAAATTAGAATTATCTTGGACAGGAAACATATTAATATATAATAAAGTGTTTGATGTTTATTCTAGATATTATTCAAGAACTATGCTTAAATTTGACATCACTCTGAACTTTTAACATAAGTTTATTTTATTAATGATAACTTTATAGGTCATATTCAGAATTATTAGTCAGAAATGTGTGTCGTAACACTATCATTTTAGCTGAGTTCTATTAACATGTTTAAAAAAATTATTTAGTGCAAACTTATACACTGTCTATACTAGCTGTACCAGCAGCTTCGCCCGCATGGAAATCAGTGTCACCATTTTTCTCTAAAATTCAAATTTAAAACTTAAAAGTAGTTATTGTGAGTTAATCATAAGAGATAGAGACATGCTATCGCTGACTTTTTTGTAGTATTTTTATTGATCTACAAATCTTTAGTATGTTAAGAGTATCTCTGCTGGTTTACGCAGCGCACGCAAATAAAGCTCCCAGCAATCAAGTTTTTTAACAACTGTGCAATCTCTTCAACACAATTTACATAATAGCGATATGTACTATTTTACCTAAACCATCTGGAAGTATTGCACTATCTTTTGGTGAAAACCGTACAAACATCCAATCTGTAGATTTTGAGAAAATCGATTACATACAGACAGACAGTTTTTTGGGACTTTGTTTTATACTAATAATAATATCCTATATTAATATATATTTTTATATATATTAACACTTACTGACGGTTGCTGAAGCTGACATTTTTATCTCATGCATCTTATTATTAAAGTTAACTTGTAGTTCTACTAAACCAATGGAATTATTGCTAGGTGAAGATGTTGAAGCTTGACTACTTTCTTCCCTATCTGAAACAATGATTTAATTTGTTGATTAATTAAGTTACAAAACATTAGTTGAAGTTTTTCATAAAAAAAGCAAAGAAAAAAGGAAGAAGAATGAATAAATCATGTATACATTGCCAGCTCTTTAAAGTCAGTACAATGTTTTCATATTAGTTATGTCTGATTTACACACAAGGTTTACCTGGTGGGTGAGTTTTTGGAGTTATCACAGATATATCATCATCTATCATCTCCACATCATGTGTGTCATTAGATGATGTTGAATTATTGCTATCTTGAGGCATTACTCTATTGATTGCAGACTGCAAAAGAGAAAATAGATCAGAAGTATTTAAAAAATTATACTATTTCTTCTAACATTTCTACTTAAAATTAACTATATGTATTGAAATAGCACAATAATTATAAAAATGTCATAGATTATTCGACATAATTATATTAATAGAGCAAGTTATAGTAACATGACAGTTTTAAAATAATTTTTTCATAACAAAAATTTAAGATATTAAGTATAATGCCTACCTGATATATTCTCACTATTGAATAATACTTACTAGTAGATCCCAATTTGATTCTTCTAAGTGGTATATTGCTTCAGCCACATCTTCTATATTTGTGATTCCCTGAAAACATATAATATAAAATATCAGGCTTGATTTTTATTGTTCCCACAAACACAAAGGTTTATAGACACTTTGTAAATAAGGCAATGCCAGAAATGCAGTAATGCAGAAAGTATTCCAAGCATTACCTTGGAATTTCAAATTTTAAATTACAATTTCCTGCACAAAGAATCAATTCTATTAGATTACGATAAATATTCGTCACACTAATCGGAACGTACTTTTGAGGTTGACTGAGCTATATAACATTTAAATGGTTATATTTAATGTTGATAACAGCAGTAAAATATTGCATTAGACGTAGTACAAAGAGATTGTGTAGAATTAACAGTCACTGTTTTTGTTCTCTACATAACCTGCACATTTTGTAAACTAAATATAATTCAGGCGCACGGATATGATTATAGGGCATATATATTGTATTTACCTGAAAATTTGCAAGAATTTCTTCCCTGTTTTCAGCCATTGTGATAATGTTGAGCTCAAAAATACTCAAAGAAAATACTTCTCTTGTAATAAGTATGACATTTATATTGCAGACAAATCACACTCAAACATTAAGCATAGACAGGAAAAATGCTGTGCTGCCATACTAAAAGTTTATGAATTGAGCAAAGAATTATTTTTATTTATAAGTGTATGTATACACTAATGCAAAGGACGGTTACTCAGCAAAATTTATTCACAGATTATAATAAATTTATAAATGTATCTTTGTTTGTCAATTCCTTGTTTATTTAGCATAGAGTTATTATTGATTTAAACTAATTTAGCAAACGAATGAATAATTATTATTATAAAATTCAACTCCACTCCGTTTACCACAGAGGTTTTCATATATGTTTTTAAGAAAGTTTTTGGCTTGATAATATTTCATTATTGTACATACCAAATTCTATATGATGGAATTGAAAAGATAGATCTATTTATAGAAATAGATCTATCTTTGAAAAACTGATGGAAATATCATTTTCCTTAGCAAGCGTGTAATTTATTGCAGTTAACTTTATCATACAGACTTTTCTTTTGGACAATAATTAGTAATGTACAAACAGCAACTAGGACAGCGATCGTGGCTCTCCAGTATAATAATAAGGTCTATGGTTCTATGCCCATAAAAAATAAAAATATCCTATTTTAAAAAAGCCCTTTTAAAATCACGCAGAACTAATAGTTCCATGTATGAAATTATGCTACATTATTATGTTTTGTGATCAAAATATTGCTACATGAATAAATATAATTTGTTCATAATAAATATGATTCCTAATTCCTCAAATTCATTTATAAAGTATACCATCATTAAAGAAAGTAGTTTTTTTTAATCTGGATAATTTTGTGAATTTTCGCTTGGCTCTTTATTCTCAAAGGCCGACATTTAAAAACTGGAAAGACCGACACGATTACAAGCTATAAATTTACCCTCAAACACAACCTATAAAATTGTGCTTTGTGCTACTGCATAACTCTTAGTTAATCATAACAGATTTGAAAATATTTTTTTGTTCGAACGTGAAGTATTAGAGAATAGTTGAAACAAACTTTAAATCAAAAAGCTATTAAATTCATACAAGTTAATAAAATAATTATAATAATAAAATAACATCTTCCTGCTCTCTTATCACACTCTAAGTGGGGTCGGCACAACATGTTTTACCCATGTTGTGATGTGATTTGGCTAGGTATTTTACGTCCGACCGCCTGCCTGACGTCAACTTACCTTAGTCGCCTTTTACAACACCTCGGGTGGTCTACTCTACTACTCATAAATAAATACTGTTAAATCCTTAAATAATTTGAATAAAAACAATGTTGCAAAACTAGAGAAAAAAAACCATCATTTTTTCAGACAAAGGTTTTTTTTTGCTTTTTTTTCTGAATTTTTAAATTTCATTGAATTATCCAGTTCTTATGAGACATGAAAGTTTGCTACTTTGAGGTAGAGCCAGCAAGGAATTCGGCAGCTGAATTTGATAATTCTTTATTAGTAGTTACAGTACTTTAATAATTATTATAATAACTAGGTCAAGGTGCAAGGTCGGACTAGTGTTAGATTCACACATTTTTATAATTGATATATATTTCTACATAGTATAAGATTTTCTAAGGCATATAACGGCAAAGCTAAAATTGTTTGACTTATTAAAAATATGACCGTTTCGGATTCTAAGTTATATCAGTAATAATAATTAGTATCGCTCTTAATATAGTTCGCACTTACGCACCGTATCATCCAGTTGTGTATGCGCGTAAGCACTTCGCGCACGCACATTAGCTGCGAAAAGCTTCTAACTTTTTAATTCCGAATCGTTACGGGAAAATAGTGATTTTTATTAAAAAAGTTGAAATTCAATATTGAGTCTGTGGTTTACGAATAAGGTATTTTTTTTTAGAAAGGTAGACAATTAGGATTTATTTTTAATCTGTTTAATCTGTTTTAATCTGTTTAAAAATAAATCCTTATAATATTATAATATTAACATTGGTTATTTTTTTATAATTTAAATTTGCATGAGAGATGAAATGTAAATTTAAAACGCGATTTTTTTTAAAATATCATAAACAGCTTCTGATTTTTATTATTACAAGAATTACAAAGACGTTCATAAATTTAAGGGATTTCTTCACAAACGAAAAGTAAATATTTTTTATTAAGAAACTGTATTGAAGTTTTTTCTCATTTATAACTATTCTATTTCACTATTCTATTTTACTAGCCTTTTATCTCATTGAATATTGTCTAATTTGAAACGTAAAGTAATTAAATAAGATTGTAGATTAATAAATGATATATAAAAATTTTAAGCGCCTTTTTAATCAAAGGGTTGCTTAAGGGATTTTAATATTAAATCTCTATTAAATACGATTAAGTTAGAAAAATTTACTTATTTATATGACTATTTAAACGATTATACGCATAATCTACTATCTTTCGGAAGTACACTATAACCAGATAATCACAAACTTTTTATGCCTTCTATTTTCCAAATTACTTATTTTGTTCTTTCAACTGGAGTTTTTGTTATAAATTTGAAAGTACTGAAATTCATACTTATCGTGATGTGATGCTTTCTTCTCCTTCGAAAAATTTAGTGGAATGCCACCGTAGAATTCGATTTTCATTATTCATTAATGACTCGAAATATTTATTTAAAAATCTAATTCAATAAACTTTTTTTAATTTCATTTCTAAAAGAGACGTATTTTAAGCACAGCTCTTAACGTTTATATTTCAAAACATATAAAAAAAATTCGATAAAGGAATATTTTCAAAGACTTTGTTTGTAAAATTGCGTATATCTAAAAAACTTTAATCATTTTTAAATAGTACACATGTTTATAGGAATGTATAGTTTTTTAAATTAGTAATACGCTTACTCTCGTCGTTTATTTACAAACCAAGTAATTGCGTATAATTCATTTATATATATTTAGCATAAAGTAATAATGAATTATTTAATAAAACGATTTATTTAACGATTTAAAAATATTCATGATAAATAATAAAATAGTTGCATAGTCATTATAGAATCATGCTAAAAATATTTGTATACAATAATAGACTGTATAATTTTGTTTCAATTATAAATTATTTTTGTATAATACAAAAAGTTTTTAAATAGCCGAAATAACTCTCTCAATTTTCTTTTTACACAGGAAATATGGCTTCGCAAGCCATATGCGGAGCGTTAGTGTTTCTCATTGCTGCGTCCGCTTCAAATTCGCTCACTTTGGACGAAGGTTAGTGCCATGACATTATGGTCTTTATTCCTGAAATATTAAGGATTACTGCGTCAGTTGTTCACTTGTTCACAATTGTCTTTTTATTTCTATAGTCCTCTATTTCTCGTCATAAAAGTCTAAATGATGTCTGTGTTTTGTAAAAAGCTTAAATGGAAACATGCACAACGCTGACTTTTACGTACTAGCTTCTGAATTTATAATACAGTTTAATAAGACCAGTGTTTAATAGTATTAAATAAAAAAAATGTTCTGTTATCCTGTCTATTATAATTCGTGGATATTTGTGTCATTTTATATCGAAACATTTATATACATTATTCAAATTTAAAAGTCATTGTATATGTTAATAAAATAAACTTGGAAAAAATACATTTAAATCCTCATCTCTTCTGTTTTGTAAAATTGCTGGTACACTCAAGAGCCTGAGATCTAAATTCAAATTCAAAATATTTTTTATTCAAGTAAACTTGTGCTTTTGAATCGTCAACTCTACTTTTGGTTGGTACAGCTGTTCATGCCGAGAAAAGCCAGCAACTCGGCGTTTGCTCTTATCGAAATATAATTCTTATAACTATTTACATTTCGTCATTGTTACACTATGTGAGGTCGGAGATGGTAATCCGCGTACTTTACCCATAGTCATAAGCTTTCTGTATCTGCTTTCTTTAACTAGTTATTTTAAATTGAGGAATGACAAAATTGAAATTGATTATGGAATTTTATTATAGGAGAATAAGAAAAAAATCATTATAGATCAGCCCCAGAGGCTCTACTAATGTCAGTTAGTAATATTATGGCAACTTGTAGTGGAGGGCTGGTAAGCAAAAAAAAAAGTACAACAATCGATGCGGAATAAGGTATGCGAGTACGGCTCGCACTCCGCGCACCATTCCCCACAAAACACGATCATTGATTTTAATTTTAATCAATAATTCAATTTTTTAAATTACTTTACTAAAAAAAATAGTCTTATATTTTGTATTTTAATCTCTTGCCTCTAATGAATGACATTTCCGGACTTCCGCTACACCCGTTGGTCTTCTAGTTGGTATTGTATTTTCGTTTATCTTTTTATGTTCGTTTTCGTGCTGTTTTCAGAGTGCAGTCACACTAATGAGTACGCAAATAGTGCGATCTATGCCTTGTCCGGTTCAGTTATAAAAAAAATGTTCTAAATTCAATTTTTTCCGGCATTATGTATTTAAAAAATATTTTTAAGCTTGTTCCTAATTCAAAACTAATCCAAATTTTTTTTTCAAATTCAAAATATTCTTTATTCAAGTAAACTTGTAAACAAGTGCTTTTGAATCGTCAACTTTACTGCTGGTTCGGAAAGCTGTTCCTACCGAGAAGAACCAGCAAGAAACTCAACGGTTGCTCTTTTCCAACAATAATTGTTATCACTAGTTACATATAGTTATAAATGTCTTGTACAGGTTGAAGAGAAGCTATATCCACGCATTCTTATCTTCCAGGTAATCCTCAATAGTATAATAGGCTTTCTGAATTAGCCTTTTTTTAATAGTATTTTTAAACTGCTGTAAAGGTAAAGTTAATGTAGATTGTGGAATTTTATTATAGAATCTTATACCCAAACCCACAAACGAATTACGAACTATTGCAAGGCGCAAAGCAGGAACCGCAAGCTTATGTCGGTTTCTACTTTGTCTATTATATACGTCACCAATCCTTTTATAATTATGTATATTCATATGTAGAAAAATTAAATTACTAAAAATATACTGTGAAGCTAATGTAAGAATACCTGTTTCCTTGAACTTCTCTCGCAGGGAATCGCGCGAATTTAAATTGTAAATGCCACGTATGGCTCTTTTTTGTAACACAAAAATTTTTTCAATGTCCGCGCATTTACCCCATAACAATATTCCGTAAGACATAATATTATGTCGCATTTCATCATTAATATAGACTGTCTCTGCAAAAACATTGCTTCTAGTTACTAAACAGTAACTGGTCATGTTGAATTCAAAAGCTCAGTTAAGTTAGTATGTAATCCAAGAAAAGCATTTTCTTTTTTTTAGTTAGCGGCCTCGACTTTATCACCTTTTGTTTTGTCTTGTATCCTTGCATAGAGTAAATAACATATACTCCAAATGTCATGTGTGTGTCTGTTTATATTTTTAGGGTTTTGCATTGAGCTGCACTTACCGTTGTGCCAAGATTAGATAGATGAGTCACCAGCCATATTTTGTATAAGGAAATTCTACTTAATAGGTATGATAAGTAAAAAAAAAATCTGTCGCTTTTTTGACTGGGAATACGGGCTTATTCTGAATGTGCCGTGAGAATAGATATATATTTTTTTAATAAATGGCAGAGGCTTTTCTTTCTAACAAGGAACGCGACTATTATCTGAACAAGTAACTGTAACAGATAGATTATGAATGCTTGTTTATTTCAAGGTTGGCACGATGCGTTTAAAAAATTAAAATTCAACTAGGCAAGTACTTTATATATAGGTTATATTTTTAAAACCTTTCATTTAACTTGCCGTGTATGTATGTGAAGGTAGAATCTTGCAAGTTAAATTTCCGGGTGTCCATTTGAGCTGAAATTTTACATACCGGTCTAGTTCCGATGACAATGCATGTTTATAATAAGCATGACCTGCTGCTGACAAGATCCAGACGAAGGAACTGCTCAGTAGGGCCATGAAAATTTATATTTAAATGATTTATAGAAGCAGGCGTTACTTTGCGGAATTCCATAATACAGATACTATAACAGAACTACCTTGCTATAATCCGCACGGGTTAAGCGAATGCATGCACAGCCAATGTGTATAAAGCAGGAAAAATTCACGTACCTTACACATGTAGGATAAGTCGGGGAAAACGGGGGTGTACTATTTAAGACTGTTTGTATGGGTGGCGCGGCGCATTACGATTTTGTCGTGGATCCTATCCTCCTGATGATGCTTCGGTTTCGGGGCGAAACGATCGTCGAGATTTTGGTGATGGTTGTGTGTACTACTTGTGTACATTGTAGCTAGTTGAGATGCCTTGGGATGCATTTGGTGACTTGTCCTACATGTGTAAGGTACGTGAATTTTGCCTGCTTCATACATATTGGCTTTGCATGCATTCGCTTAACCCGTGCGGATTATAGCAAGGTAGTTCTGTTATAGTATCTGTACATGAAATATTTTAAAAGCTTTTTTAAGTTATTTATACTAAATATTTTTGGGGTATACTGTTCTAGTTTTTGTTCCACGAGTGAAAACGCGTGGTGGATGTAGTATATCATATTTTTATAGTCCAATGTCTGATTTACAATGGTTGATTAGCCGGTGGCAGGAGTCAGTGGGTCATGGAGCGGATGGTGGCCATATCGGGAGGAATTGCGCAAGCGGCGTGAATCAGTTTCGGAAATTCCATCTCAATGAGTGTCTTTACCTTAACGCAATTGTCTTTTTAAAAAAAATATTTTCTTATATTTGGAACAACTTTACATATTTTTGAGCTGTGATAGCCCAGCGGTGTGACCGGGCGATTCTTTCGGGAACACGAGTTCAAACCCGGGCAGGCACCAATGAGTTTTTCTATTAAAACTTATGTGTCTAATTGATAACTGCAATTTATATATATAGCGTGGTAGGTCTTGGCTCCAATCCTTCTCTCCGAAAATGGAGAGAGGAGGCCTTAGCCCAGCAGTGGGCATAGTAACAGGCCGTTACTTTTTTATGTAGTATATCTGCCACTTGTCCGTTATCCATAACACAGGTATTAAGTTACTTACTTTGAGGATGGACGTGTTTGTAAGTGTCCCATATATTTATTTATTTATACTTTATATAGTCCCCCGGTGCATAAGCTTTACTTTTATCGAATTTCATTAATATTGCTCCAGCGGATTAGCCATGAAAGCGTTACAGATAGATAGAATTTCGCATTTATAATATCAGTATGGATATAGATATAATCTTTATATATAAAAATCTCATGTTAACGATGATCGTTTACGCTTACCTTCAAAACTACTACTGAATCGATTTTAATGAAATTTTAGTCATTTATTTTGATCCAACTTAAAGGATCGGATCTTTTATCTCAATTGAAAAACTTACTTTTGCGAACTTAAAGTTTTTATTTTTTTTAATAAGGCTCTTATTTACTAAAATAAAAACTTGTACAACTTACTGATAGATAACTGATAGATGTTAGTATAAGCCGCCATGTGGTATCCGGCTGAGTAGAATAGACCACCCTCATTTCTTACCGAGGTGTCGTAAAAGGCGACTAAGGTGAGTTGACCCACCGTGTGGTATCCGGTTGAGTAGAATAGACCACCCTCTTTCTAGAGGTGTCTTAAAAAATGACTAAGGTAAGTTGACGTCAGGCAGGCGGCCGGTCGTAAAATACGTAGCCGAATCATGTGATAACATGTTGTGCCGACCCCACTTAGAGAGGGATAAGAGCAGGAGGATGATGAGTCATGTTTTTTATTCACGATGTGTCAAAGTCTAGCCAAGTCTGTTAAATAAGTAAGTTCCATATTAAGATACCACATACATATAGAAGGTTCTCATGAAAAAAAAAACATTTAAGTTTGCCGGAAATTTAAGAAAACTCTCTTACTTCAATAGTTTAAAAACGATAACCTCTGTCGAGTCAGCTAATCTTCTTCTGATATATAAAAATGATTGTTTGCCTGTATGTCCTTTATAGATTCCGAAACGGTGGAACAGATTTTAATGAAATTTTCAGTCTAGTTTTAGAATGATCCAGTGGATCACACTGTAAATTTTAGTGCCGAACAGAGCATTTTTTTTAAACTATTGAGTTCTGTTCATAGTCGTGTGGTATCCGACAGAATAGAATAGACCACCCTACTTTCTTTCCGAGGTGTCGTAAAAGGCGACTATGGTAAGTTGACGTCAGGCAGGCGGCCGGTCGTAAAATACGTAGCCAAATCATATGGCTTATTTAGAGTGGGATGAGGGCAGGAGAATGATGATGATATTGAGTTCTGTTTATAGGGCAATTTTAAACTAGACTTAGCCACAGCAACACGTAGCCAGACAGCTAGTAATAATATAAATGATGAATATAAAAAAAAAGGCGGCTACGAGTTGCATAACATCTGCAGTAAATAATTACTTTGCCATGATACTGTTTATATCTATCTGATAGCTAAAACAAAGTTTGAATCAACAAGATTTAATATCATGGTAAGTGGATTACGTAACGGACTCTGGGAAACGTGTTAAACTTTACAACAGATGTGAATAGGAAATTATATGACGTCAGGGGCTGAGAGCCATTCCTGAATCAATTATTGGGTTGAAACAGTTAATTAGCCATTGAATTAATGAGCCAAAACATAAGATTAAAACTAAATGTGATCATAATTCTGTACCGATGCTGACCAAACGATGGGTCAACTTACCTTAGTCGACTTTTACGACATCTGGGAAAGACATAGGGTGGACTAATCTACTCAGCCGGATATCACACGGCGGGTCGACTTACCTTGGTCGCCTTTTACAACAGCTCGGTAAGAAATGAGGTTGGTCTACCTTCACAAATGTTATGGTTTTTTTCTTTTTATTAGGTAAATTTGATCTTTTCTTTTAGGTTAACAAATAGTGTCGACGGTCAATATGCATTCGATTAGTATGCCTCGTTAGTCAATAGCACATGCAACTGGTCACCGAGGTGTGACATCAGCTCAATTTACTCAAACTCCCACACTTCGTCGTAAATTAAGTGCGAATGATATACATTTATTCATGAATTCATAATGACAGAGTTGTTCGATCATATTCCCTAGACTTTATTCGAATCCCGACAGAATATAATTGTATCAACAAACAATATATATGTATACTAGCTGTACTTGCGGCGTGTATTTAATTGCAATTTTGAACATAAAAGTAGTTAATGTAAGTTAACCCTGAGAGATAGAGACATGCTATCGCACTTTTTTGTAGTATTTTTATAGATCTACAATTCGCTACTACATTACTTCAGGGTATTTCTGCTGGTTTACGCAGCGCCCGCGACTGAAGCTCCCAGCAAGGAAGTTTTTTAACAACTACGCGATCTCTTCAACACAATTTACATAATAATGATATATTTAATGATAATACTATTTAATTAAACCATCCGGAAGTATTGCACTATCTTTTGGAGAAAATCGATTACATACAGACAGCTTTTTGGGACTTTGTTCTATAATTAGTATAGATTACTTTTGCATTATTTATGCGTATCAAACAATAAACTCTTGCTATGAATCTGTGATAACGGTGACACCGTGCGACTCTTTCGAGAAAGTCACGAGGCAAACCTCGGAAGGCACCAATGAGTTTTTCTATTAAAACTTATGTGTTTATTTAATACTTAAAAATTTATCGCACGCTTTTCCGTGAATGAAAACATCGTTAGGAAACCTACATCTCCCTAGAGAATTCTAGGGATATTTGTAACCTACCAATCCGCATTGGAGCAGCGTGGTAGATCTAAGCTCCAATTTTTTCTGAAAATGGAGAGAGGAGGCCTATGCCCAGTTGTGGGATAGTAACAGGCCGTTGCTTTACTTTTATTTTAAATGTTATTTTAAGTAGCATTTTCTGTCCCCAAATTACAATATACTGCTAGACCTAAGACCTAATACCAAGGCTAAGGCTTCAGAAAGTACGTAGATCGTTTGTGGGCTTCGGTATACTTTTTTATAATAAAATTCCACAATCTATTTTGGACTTGCCTTTACACAAGTTCAAAAAAGCAATTAAAGAGACTCTCATTAATAAAGCTTACTATAATGTTGAAGACTATGTCAATGATAAGAAAGCTTGGAACTAAATTGCGACCGGCTATGCTAGATGATATTGTAATCTATGTTTGTTAACAATAGTAAATACAAAATTGTAATATTTATTTAATTTAAGAGTGACCGCCGAGTTTCTTGCTGGTTCTTCTCGGTTAGAACACCTTTCCGAACCAGCTGTAGCTTCAATTTAATTTTAATTTGACGATTCAAAAGTGCTTGTAATAGGCCAATTTGAATAAAGACTTATTTGAATTTGAATAAGCTATTTTACAGTGTCAACGATCGCAGAGGCGTCGTCTAAGAAAAAGTAGGATTAAAGGAACTCGTTTTATATATTCAAATTCAAATTTAAGGTCGTTAATTGTACTTAAAACAATAAACCTTCAAAGGTATATAATGAATACTTATAAACTACAGCCTGAAATGAACTCTGAATCCATTAACGACTATAATACAAGACAAAGAACTATTCTCTGTGTTTCAAGTGCTAATGGAGTGATACAATCTTATAACGCCATTACGAGACTACTATTTATAGAATATTTCTAAAAACAAACTGTCGTACGAAGCGTGTATGGTACGTTCAACATATAAGTAATAATAACTTGTTGGAACCGTGATTTTGCTTTGCCTTTTAACTATGTATATTGATCCAGAAAGAATACCGCCGTGTTGCATCCGGCTGAGTAGAAAAAAAACCCTCTTTCTTAACTAGGTGTCGTAAAAGACGACTAAGGTAAACTGACCCGCCGTGTGGTATCCGGCTGAGTAGAATAGACCAACCTCTTTCTTACCGAGGTGTCGTAAAAGGCGAATAAGGTAAGCTGACCCGCTGTGTGGTATCTGGCTGAGTAGAATGGACCACCCTCTTTCTTACTGAGGTATCGTAAAAGGCGACTAAAGTAAGTCGACCCGCCTTGTAGTATCCGGCTAAGTAGAATAGACCACCCTCGTTTCTTACCGATGTGTCGTAAAAGGCGATTGAGTTAAATTGATGTCAGGGCGGCCGGTTGTAAAATACCTAACCATATCATATAAAAACCTGTTTAAAACATGTTGTGCTGGCCCCACTTATAGTGGAATTTAAGGGCTGGACAATGATGACTGCTACAGAAAGAATGCTATACTATTCTTCTTCTTCAACTGACGGACTAAAGATTGTCTGAAAACTTCATTAAAATCGATCCAGCCATTTCGGAGTCTATAAGGAACACATATATACTTTCTCTTTTATATATATAGATTAGCCGACCTTGCAAACGATGTTTTGCCATATAAATTGCTTCTAGTGTACATTATACGAAAATATAAAAAATGTCTAAGATTATAAAAAAATAAGGGGTGGACAACCCCTATCATTTAGGTGTCTGATTCTCAGACTACTGAATATAATGCATAATGCATATAAAATTTCATAAAAATCGATCTAGCCGTTTCGGAGGAGTATAGTAACTAACATTGTGACACGAGAATTTTTAAGTTAAACGAAAGTTTATAAGATAAAAAAATAATTTTGACTTGCAAAACCTACATTTTGTGGTGTGAGTTTTAGATATAAGTGCGCGGCGTTTTTAAAAATTCGCTTATCATTTTTTCACCTTTTATATTCACTTATCATTTTACTCAACACAAGAAGTATAAATTGAAAACGCCGAAATAATTCAACAGTTTCGTTAGTGACTGTGATGTTACTCTATAAGGTCAGGCTTAATTCAAAGTCCCACGATGGTTTAAGCCCACGTAAAAATTCCTTTTGATTCGCATTCATATTTTAATTTACATAATATTCTTCGTCAGCCGATGGACGTCCACTGCTGGACATAGGCCTATTCATGGGATCGCCACACCACACGATCTTGCGCCACCTGGATCCAGTGGCTCCCTGCGACCTTTTTGAGGTCGTCTGTCCACCTCGTAGGGGGTCTACCGACGCTGCGCTTTCCGGTGCGGGGTCGCCATTCCAGCACCTTAAGACCCCAGCGCCCATCGGTCCTCCGCACTATGTGCCCCGCCCAGCGGCACTTCAGCTTCGCGACACGCTGAGCTATGTCGGTGACTCTAATTCTTCTACGGATCTCCTCATCCCTGATTTAATCTCGTAGAGACACTCTGAGCATAGCTCGCTCCATCGCCCGCTGAGCGACTCTGAGTTTTCTTATAAGGCCTATACATAATGTTACGAGCAAAGTTTTTGTTTTGCATTAGTGCCTGAGTATTTTAGGTCGGATTAATTTTTTGGTAGTTTGTATGTCTTTGAAAGTATTACCGGACTATTATGTGGTAGTCTCTGTTTAATTTCTACTCCACTGGACCAATATTGATAAAATTGATCAAATATTGAAGCTTAATATCAATTAAATTACATACTCGTATGAAATCAATAAATGCCGTGTGGCATCCGGCTGAGTAGAATAGACCACCCTCATTTCTTACCGAGGTGTCGTAAAAGGCGACTAAAGTAAGACGTCCCGCCGTGTGGTATCCGGCCGAGTAGAATAGACTACCCTCATTTTTTACCGAGGTGTCGTAAGAGGCGAATAAGGTAAGTTGACGTCATGCAGGCGGCCGGTCATATAACAACTAGCCAAATCATGTAACAACATTTAAAATAAAAATGTTGTGCCGATCCCACTTAAAGTGGAATAAGGAATTCTCCTTATAATGATAAAGTAAAAAAGGTAAATATTTATATAAAATTAGACATAAAAAACGGTGTCAGCAATATAAACTGTATGGTTGATATAAGCGTAACGGTTTGAGATAAAAAGTGGTCCTTGTAAGGTCTTCCTGGTCCAAGTGAAGCTGTACTAGTGAAGATATAATTACGTATACTGCCACTTTATATACCGTTTGGAAGATGCCTTATTCGGGATCTTACCGTTTTAAAATTTACAATGGTTATTAACTTCTGTAGGCTTACCATGAACTTTTAGATAACGATTCAATTCAAAGTCAGTAGTCGTCAAGTTCAGTACTGAACCGCTTTCTTTTCGTACCATGAAGTGTGGATTGCATTGGGGTCGTAATGTTTGAAAAGAATAACGTTATATGAACTATTGACAACTCTGTCTCTTTTACTCACATGTTTTTAGGACGAATTCCGAACGCTCATTCGGCAAGGACTCAAAGTGTGCGTCTTTAAGACGTCATGGTATGAAAAAGCAAAACAATTTCGTTGACTCAATTGAAGACGTACTTCAAATGAGTCGCAATAAGAGTTCATGGTAGACCTACTGGTAATATGAGATAAAAAACTTCTTTTTGACGGGGGGGGGGGGGGGTCTATTTACTGCACTTAGTTTTAGCTGACTTATTCAACCAACAGAGTTACTTCCAGAAGACGATTTTGAATTTAGGATTAGTTAACTTTTATACTAACGTCTATTTAGTTAGGAGCCCTAATTTAAGTATGCTATAACCTAAGTCAATTATAATATATCTCATGTTTGTGTGTAGCATTTAGAAAATGATAACATATAAGACTTGCCGTGTAAGGAATATGATTTTACATAAACCATATTACAGAACCAACCAAACTGTGCGGACAAAAGACAGCAGTGATATCCCAGCGGAGAGACAAAGCGACCCTTTTGAGGTGGTCACGAATTCGAACCCCGAGCAGGCACCAATGAGCTTTTCCTATTAAAACTCATGTTTCTAATTGATAATTGCAATTTATCACACACTTTTCGTTGAAGGAAAACATCGTGAGGAAATCTGCATATCGATTGAATTCTAGGGATATGTGTAAACTAGGTCTTAGCTGCAACTGAGGCATAGGCCTTACTGCCTACTGCTGGGTATAGACCCAGCAGTAGGCAAGCAACAGACCGTCACTTTACTTTTTTATATTACAGAATTGAAGATTATAGATTTTAGGACTTGATCATATCCCTAGCTTCGTAAGACTGCAGGTTGATTATGTAAATTTCATTCTTTTTAAACATTGACCGCCGAGTTTCTTGTTGGTTCTTCTCGGTAAGAGTAATATTCTGAACCAGTGGTTGTTTCGACATTCTTAATGATCCCTGACGATTCAAGTGTTTGCGCGAACGCCCGCTGAAAGATTTAGGTTTCCTATAAAGCCACCAAATTTCGAGATCTATAAGTCATTACAAGCAATACGTAGTGTGCAAAGACTTCGGTCTTAGTTTTGCAGCGGAAACTTGCAACCTACAAATAAACCCGTTTATTTACAAGTAAAACATTTATTGCCTGTCTTGTATCAAAGTTAAACTAGATGTTAAAACAAAATCAGCGAGTTCACGTGAGTCAAACATCGTGTTTGTGTGGTTCGGTACAGAAATAACTTCGGATAACGCCCTCACGTGTCTCGGTGTTACAGTCAATTTTAACTTTACATCAATTTCGTGTAATCTCTTTATCCTTTCATTTCGATTTAGTACATTACATTACATTCTCCTGCCCTTATGCTACTCTAAGTGGGGCCGGCACAACCTGTTACAAACATTTTGTCACATGATTTGGTTACGTACTTTACGACCGGCCGCCTGTCTGACATCAGCTTAACTTAGTCGCCTTTTACGACACCTCGGTAAGAAATGAGGGTGGTCTATTCTATGCAGCCGGATATCACACGGCACATACCTGAGTCGCCTATTACGATACCTCGGTAAGAAAGGAGGGTGGTCTATTCTATGCAGCCGGATACCACACGGCACATACCTTAGTCGCCTCTTACGATACCTCGGTAAGAAAGGAGGGTGGTCTATTCTATGCAGCCGGATATCACACGGCACATACCTGAGTCGCATCTTACGACACGTCGGTAAGAAATGAGGGTGGTCTATTCTATGTAGCCGGATATCACACGGCTCATACCTGAGTCGCATCTTACGACACGTCGGTAAGAAATGAGGGTGGTCTATTCTATGCAGCCGGATATCACACGGCTCATACCTGAGTCGCCTATTACGACACGTTGGTAAGAAATGAGGGTGGTCTATTCTATGCAGCCGGATACCACACGGAACATACCTTAGTCGCCTTTTACGACACGTCGGTAAGAAAGGAGGGTGGTCTATTCTATTCTGCCGGATAACACACAGCGTTTCGATTTATTAGTTGAGTATATATAATTTCTGTCATTTTCCTACAGCAAAAGCTTTCAACAAAAGTAGAGTGTGCCTGACTAGTTTTGGATTAAGATCTAACGAATCTAAAGATTTTTTAATTTAAATTATTTAAATTTAAATATTTAAATTTTTGTCCACTTACATTGGGACATTTTAAAGCCTTAATTCCTTAACTCAATGTATTATATTCCTGTAAAAGTAAAAGTACAGTAGCAGCCTGTTTCAATCCCACTGCTGGGAATAGGCCTCCTTTCTCCGTTTCTGGAGAGAAGGGTTGGAGCTAAGACCTACCACGCTGCTCCAATGCGGATTGGTAGGTTACACATATCTCCAGAGTTCTTTACTCAACCGGATAACACACGGCATAGGCATGGAAGTGAGAGTTTCACAAGAAATAATGTGAGGGAAAATTAGATTAGTATACTTATATTTTATAGAATTAGCCGTTATTTTGCCGAGATCTATAATACAAAAGTAATAATAAAAAATATTTTGCCATAATCCGCGATACGCTAAATAGAAAATATAGTGTTAAATGTATAGTGGACTATCCGTTTTTTAATACCCGTTACATGCTGGATTCTTAAAAACTCATGCACATACCTTCATCATTGCCACCACAATAGACAAGCACTACACACGTTCACTATCACAAACTCAACAATCGTCTCGCCCCACAACCGAAGCATCATCAGGAGATAGACTCCACAACAAAATCGCAAAGCAAAGCAAAGCAACAAAGGTTTGTGCATGTGTTTTTACGAATCCTGCATGTATCGGGTATGAGAGAACGGATAGTCCACTATACATTTAGCACTATATATATTTTCTTTTTACTGTATCGCGGATTATAGCAAAATAATTTTTATCATTACTTTAGTATACTTATCTTCATCTAATAGCACAAAAAAAGAGAGAAAGATATATATACCTTCATTTGCTTCTTATTTCTCTTTACTGTATATGGTACATTTTAACTTCCCTTCCCTACTCTTTTATTATAACTAAATGCACAGACACGCTGGTCCGATTCTTGTGGTTATATTAATATTTTGAGTTTGATTCCGCTATCTGTACCAGTAACAGTTCAGTAGGTCGAAGAACGTTTATCTGTAACTATTCACGAATTCTTAACTGCAACAGTTATCGTCTTGAACTATGACACCGGCAGCAATTTCACGATTGACGCGCCTCACTGTGATTTGGAATAACATTTTTTTTATGCTTTGTTTAATAGAATTTATTGTAAATCTTTATAGTAAAGTTTTAAATTTCAAGTATATAATATTAAGTAGGTATAAATATTGTTTGCAATTTCTATTGAAATAATGGTATTGTTATCACAAGCTATGATAGCCTAGCGATGAGACCGTCTGACTCTCTAGAGACAACATAGGTTCAAACCCCGGGCAGGCACCAATGAGTTTTTCTATTAAAACTTCTAATTGATAATTGCAATTTATCACACGCTTTTCGGTGAAAGGAAACATCGTGAGGAAACCTGCATGATCTGTAGAGAATTCTAGGGATGTGTGTAACCTACCAACCAGCATTGGAGCAGCGTGGTAGGTCTTAGCTCCAATCCTTCTCTCCAAAAACGGAGAGAGGAGGCCTTAGCCCAGCAGTGGGCATAGTAACAGGTTTTTTTATGGTATTTTTTTTTATTATGGTTTTTTTCTTGCTGGTTCTTCTTGGTAGGAGCAAACCGAATCAGTGGTAGCTTCTTGAAAACATTTGAGGATTCAAAAGTACTGTAAACAGTCTACTTGAATAAAGAATGTTTTGAGTTTGAGTTTGAGTATTATATTATTTGTAGGCCAGCGGTGAGACCGTGCGATTATTTGGAAGGGTCGAGAGTTCAAACCCCGCCAGGCACCAACGAGTTTTTCTGTTAAAACTCATGTGTCTAATTGGTAATTGCAATTTATCACACGCTTTTCGCTGAAGGAAAACATCGTGAGGAATCCTGTATATCTCTGAATAATTCTGGGGATATGTAACCTGCCAATCCACATTGGAGCAGCGTGGTAGGTCTTAGCTCCAGCAATGTGATAGTAACAGCCGTTACTTTACTTTACATACAAATATATATATATTTTTTCAAAATATTCTTTATTCAAGTAAACTTCTAAACAAATGCTTTTGAATCGTCAATTCTACTGTTGGTTCAGAAAGCTGTTCCTACCGAGAAAAGACAGGAAAAAACCAGGCGGTTGCTCTTTTAAAAAATATAAATCTTATATCTAGTTACATATTGTCATTACTGTCTTGTGCAGAGTAGAGGTGCAGCTATATCCACACATTCTTATCATCTAAGTAATCCTCAACAGTATAGTAGGCTTTCTGTATCAGTTTCTTTATAACAGTGTTTTAAACTGCTGTAATTGCAAGGCTAAAATTGATTGCGGAATTTTATTATAGATTTTTTGTTATTGACGCTACAATTAACCCATTTTATTGAAAAAGCAAAGCTTTTCGAGCTGTGTCCTTTGCCCAGCGGTGGGGTCAGGTAATGAAAAATTACACAATAAACGTTATATTCTGTTTCAGAAGCTACAGATGATGTCATAGCAGCAGCTTCATCTTCAGAAGACGGTGAAATCGCTATATTGGTTAGAGGATCGCTTGGAAAGAATGTTGCTCGCGAGGAGCTTTTGCACGCGAAGGGAGTTGAAGGCAACTCTATATCGCTATATTATAATTCTAAAAGCAATAAGGGTAAGTTTTTTTTGGTATAGAACATAATTTAAAGTTGCCAGTGACCCTGCCTTCAGCTATGGGGGTGACAGGTTCGATTCCCGCCTGTATCAACATTTTCTAAAAACAATTCGTTGGCTCTTCGAGTTTGGATGTATTTATGCATGTATCACAAATTATATATGTTTATATTTAGCACTTGTCAGCCACCTTTAACGCAAGTATTAATTTACTTACTTTGGGGATGGACGACTGTGTGTATAAATTGTCCCATATATTAAAAAACAGTTAAAGCATAAAATGTTTTTTTTAAAAAAAACATTTATAATATTAATACGGCCTATCAGTATTTTAATCAGTGTTATTATATTGTGTTATTGCACTAGGGCTTATGAAATTAGGTTATTACGGGGCTGGCATGTATCAGATACTAGTCCCTAAAAAATAAAAAAATAAAACTAGGACTTGGTTCTTCTCAGTTAAAAACTCATCAATACTTAAATTATAGCCGAAAATGATTAATGGGGACCGCCTAATTATTTCTGATCAATATTCTCAAAATGTTTTGTAATTTAAACATAATATTTTATAGTATCATGGTAGCCTAATTATACCTACATTAAGACTTTAACATTATTCTCCTGCCCTTATCCCACTCTAAGCGGGGTTAGCACAACATGTATTAAACATATTGTAACATGATTTGGCTAGGTATTTTATGACCTGCAGCCTGCCTGACGTCAACTTACCTTAGTCGCCTCTTACGACACCTCGGTAAGAAATGAGGGCGGTCTATTCTACTCAGCTGTATACCACACGGCAGCTACATTAAGTCTTTATATTTATACACTTCTGTTCTAGTAACTCTTGAGTGTTTAAACGGAGGTCACATCAAATCAGTATCGTGGAGTTTAGACTCCAAACCACACGATAATCTTTTCCTAGTGGTGACGCACTCGAGAGTAAAGATTTATGTAGGATGCAAGTCATTACATTGGCATCCTATGTCTGGGATACACGATGTCCTAACACTTTTGGCAAGTCAGAAGCTAAAGTTGGTGAGTTAACTTATACTTCTTTAAAAATTTAAGTTTTGTGTGATATACAAGTAAATAGTTTTGTTGTATTTAGCAAATCACTCAAGATTTCCTGCAGGAATTCTGGTATAAAAATGTTGCTCGACAACTTCCTCTATCTTTCAATGTACTTCCCATCAAAATCAGTATAGCCATTCTGAAGAATGTTAGTATTAATCTGAATCAAGATCAAGAATTTCACTATGTTCGAGTGAAAACCATATAAAGATACGTTCAGTAGATTTTGAGAACATTGACCACATACAGATAGACTGCTTTTGGGGACTTTGTTGCATAATATTACATCAAGAATAACGATATCAAAAAAGATTACATTTCATGTTGCAGTGTACTAAATACGCAACTTTTAAGTTTTGAAATTTTTGATTTTCATGTAAAATATTATAACTTCTAATATTTTCAGTATCGTGAAGTCAATGCACCAATGGAAGTGTACGAAAGCGAAAAATCAGCGTTTAACTCATTAAACTGCAATCATGAATATAAACTCCAACCACCCACTCTGGTGACTGTAGATACAGATGTAGAAGAAGTGAAAGATTTTATGAAAAAAGAAGAAAGGTTCAAACATGAAGAGCAAATGCAAGGAGACGATCCTAGGAACAACTATATAGACCCTAACATATACCCACCGTTACCAATGCCCACGACGCAAAGAGGGGATGTACCTTCTATTGATATATTGTCCTGTGATGGTTAGTAAATCTTTGCCGATGTTATTTTTATAGAAGCATTTAACATGATCTAAGATGATCTCTTGTAATAGAATTCATCAATCATTTTCCATTCGATAATTGAGCTCTAAATTAATCTTAGTTTGAACCAAGAATTGTCTATCATAGACGTAAGGATAAGTTTTGATCTTCATGGAAGTTAATCCTCAAAATCAGCACTAATAATAGCAATAACGTTAATAAGATATTCTATTTATTGGTGGGAATTTATCGGCAGATGCACTACGATTAGGTTCGCAATCGAATACTGCGAATAAGATAAATTCGTTCCATAATTACACAGAATAGTCCTAATGGGATATGTTTAGATATTTGCTCGAATATATCATAAAAATCCTAAATCTATATCAATTAACGAAATGTTTCATACATTTTGTTAATTCAAGATTTGCACATTTAATTTGATTTCAAAGTTTGCACAAAACTGGTTATCATCAAAAAAACTGGTTATCACAAAACATCATCATCCTCTCCTTTCCTTATCCACTAAGTGGGTTCGACACAACATGTTATAAACATGTTGTCACATGATTCGGCTACAAATTTTACGACCGGCCGCCTGACGTCAACTTACCTTAGTCGTATTTTACGACACCTCGGTAAGAAAGAGGGTGATCTATTCTACCACATGGTGGATAAAAATCCTGTCTATGTTTAATTTTAAAACAAAGAACTTTTAATCATTATTGTCTTGCTTTTGCAGACGAGGTGATTCGTCAATTGAAAATTCTTCATCAGACCATAGAACTGTTGAGACGAGAATTAGCCGACCAAAAAGGAATGATAGAAGGACTACGAAATCAGCTGCATATTTGCTGTACCCGAATACCTTCGCCACCGGTGGAAAGATGCACTGGCTCTTCATGTTATCCTGGTTACTGACATTTTTAACATCGTTTACCATTTAACCTTAGTTAACCATTGACAATAGTTTTATATACTGTGATTTTTAATGAAGGGTTTAATATCAACAGTGCAATGACACTGACGAATTTACCGTTCAGACATCGGAAACCTTTTGTCTGTATTTATTTAAAGTTTGGTTGTATTTTGATAGGAGAAAACTAACTTTAAAAGCTTTCAAAAACATTAAAACCATTAAAAAATTTCATAAAAATCTTGCCATTATTAAAATAAGAAATGCAAATTATGACGTTAAAGTATCAAATTAAAAACTTATTATAAACGATATTAACGACATGAGAGAAAGGTTTCTTGACGGTTCATATTCTGTAATTTCACTTTCGATATTCTAAACCTAATAGGTCTAACCTATATTACAATTTAATAATAAATTACTGAATACAAAGATCAAACGTCTTAAAATAACAATCGTAAATTTATTTTTAATTCAATGAATTCGTCAAAAGTAATGTTTTCTCTAATCTATGTAATTTATTCACTTTTGTTTGAATTAATAGTCAAGTTTCGTCTTTCATTTAAAAATCAGAGTTTTATTAATGATCATTTCAAAATCGATGTAATTGAATCAAATTAATCCAATGTATATTAGTAAAGGTAAATCAAGCAACTGTGTGGGTTTGATTAAACGCTAGAAAATCAAACGGGTGTTTATTTTTTTATATCCCTTGTAACGAGAACCTAAAGTTGTTTATTCATGACAGAGTTTCAAGTTTCGCCCACTTGCATTTTAGATAAGTTGCTTGATTAGCCTTCGCAGAGCCTTTTAGGGCAGCTCGAGGTAATTGATTTTAATTTAATGTCCGGTATCAAAATGTATATTTAGTTTGTGACAACCAATGGGATTATGAGAAACTCTGATCATGAATCTTATATTATATATAAAATGATGATTGTCTGTATCTTATAAACTCCGAAACGTTTGGACCGATTTTAATGACATTTTCAGATAATCTTTAGATTAACCCAGCTGTTCCTTTAAAGTTTGGTGGCGATCGGAGCATTGTTTTAGCCTGTTGAGTTCTGTTTTGAGAGGTATTCGAAACCAAACTGAGCGACAGCAACGCATCGTGCGACAGCTAGCTTTTGTATGTAGATCTAAATTTCGAAAAAGGTTTTCAATGATTTTCATCCCCTGTCTGTTTTTTATCTTTTGGTGAAAAGCGTACAGAAATCCGTTCAGTAAATATTGAAAAAATCCATTAAATACAGAGAGACAGTTTTCTGGGACTTTGTCTTATAATAAGTATAGATTAGTCATTCATTGTTAGACCACTATTTCTATCCATATCCTGTGTGAAATGATCTTCTTGGGCATATGTTATCCGAAGAATGTATTTGGGTTTCTTGGTAAGTATATAGTGCTTTTAAACTTTGGTTATGAGAATGTTATATTCGAAATTGCTTAAAACAACACCCAAGTCAGCTATTTTCTTCAAAAATTGTTACGTGTTTCTGTCACTCAATCTTGATTTCCCTCACCTTATATTTTGGAGCACGTTAGTTTTATTTTGGTGTAAACATATGCGTCGCTTACGGTGTCCTTTACCTAAAACATCTATATCATTCTATATCAAATTCTTGGCCGTGAAACGTGGCCTTGTAAACATCGTGAATAAACCATAGTTTAAAAGGTGCCGGTGTTGCGCCTAAGTTCCAGAGTGTCTATTAAAACATATCCATAGTGTTCCATACTGATAACTGTGGCTACGCACGGCAAATCAACCGTAGTTCACATGCATTTGACTGATCAATTCTAACTACCGTGTCTACGAACGGAAAAACAACAATAGTCCTCACGACCAGAAAACGTATTCAAACAAGAAAGTTAACTAATCCGTAATATGGAAAGTTCTACCCATCGTTAACTCGAAAGATTCACACGCTTTTATAAGTCCCGTTGCGTCCATAATCGATACAGGAAAGTGGGATCTTTTTTTCTACCTTTATATCGGGATGATTGAACAGGAGTGGAATGCCGCAATACCGCTAGCGGCGTGGAATGTGGTCCTTGCCCCCAAGGTATGAAGGGCGACGGGAAGAGCTGCAGACCCATATCCTGCGGGAGAAGACCTTGCTCACAAGGTAAGGCTGTTTTAGCTGTATTTTTAATTCTATTAGGCTGTTCGTGAATCCACCAAAATCAATTTTAGCCTACCCTTTACACTAGTTATAAAAAAACTATTTAAAAGTTGCTTATACTGAAAGTCACTTATAGTTTATATCAAAAGCCCAACAAATATAACTAGCTGTAAACATTTGAAAATAAATTAATCGCGGATTTCTACGCCGGCTACTTATTTTGCGAACCAACAGTAGAGATTGTGAATGTCTGCAAAAGTCCATTTGAATAGTGTAAATTTTCAATTTGAGTATCAAATGCTTGTCCTACCGCCCCGTAAAGATTTGCAATTTTTGAATTGAAACTATCGTAAAATTCAACAATCCATACTAGACCAGGTTAGAGAAAGGTTTAATCAAATGTAAGAGAAATGCTTATACGTAAAGCATACTACAAAATTGAAGATTATTTGGACAAAAATGCCTGGATTTGAAAATCCTTTCAACTGACAAGACTGCAGTTTAATAATGTAAAATTGAAAATGTTTAAAAGATTGACCGCCGAGTTTCTTGCCTGTTCTTCGCGGTTTAGAGATTGCTCTTCTTTGTCTTGTCTCGGAATATTGATTCCGAAACAGTTGTAGTTTCATTAATCATATTGATCCTTGACGATTCAAAAGTGCGCGAAAGAGCTTATTACCGCCATGATAACGCCGTATAAAGAGCTAATGAACAAGCCTTGATCGCGTACTTCTATTAGCTGACTAATACTGCTTGGTAAAGGTTTCCGATTTGCAACATCGGCGATCGGTTATTTGCGACCCACCATTAAATCTATAAAATGCGGATCGGTAGGCTCACGTAGTTTATCAAGAGATATTCAGGTTTCCTTAAGTAACCTTTACCGAAAACCACGTGATAAATTTTAAAAGACAATGATGCTTAAAAAGTAAAATAAAATAAATATATGGGACACTTACATACACGGTCGACCGTCCCCAAAGTTAGTAACTTAATACTTGTGTTATAGGTGAAAGACAATTGGTAAATATATACAATTTTAAATATATACTCAAATACAAATATACACTCAGGCCATCATATATATATATATCCATAATAAATTATTTTTTATAGTTGAATACTGCGTCGATACTGACCAGGGCTTCAGGTGTCAAAGGTGTCCCGGCAGGCAGATCAGTGACGGCCAAACTTGCCGATCCGCGTGTAGTTCTAACCCCTGCTTTGGAGGACGTAAGTTGTTGACAAAAATATTATATAAATGGTTATAATAACAAACTGTAAAGTTCTGATAGTCCACCGGTGAGACTGTGCCACACTTTCGAGGGGGTCACAAGTTTTTTTTTATTTTTATTTGGTTCATTAAACTGGCTATAATCAGTAACAGCATACAAATGATAAAATAACAAGAAATACACAAGATTATAACCTACTAGAAATGAACACAACATGCAATTTTGAACATCAACATCCATTTTTAGCATCTTTTGTATATAATAAGATAAACAAACATTTGAACATCTATCCATTAATCAAACGTGCAGCCAAAGTTAAAATTTTATCTTGGTTACAGCAAATGAATTATCAACAGACTGAAGACTTGATGCCAATGACTTCATGACTTTCCGTTTCATCACACACCCCACTCACACATTCAACATAATAGTACATGACCAGACTCACTCACAGACATGCTTTCGCACATACTTTCTTATTGTAATATTTTATTTTTGTTTTTTTATAATATTAATGTGATTTTTTTTTTACTGTGAGGATGGCATATGCAACACAGTTTAATACTATCGCAATGCGATCCTTGCATGTCCGTCAATGCCTTACTTAATTTTAAAATATGTTTAACATATAATTGTATTTAGTAATAATAAATAATAAGTAAATAATAATAAATAAATAATAATTAATATAATACATTGGTTTGGTTCACCTAAGTTAAGTTCGTTAAGCTAAGTTACTCTCTAAGTTATTCTGAGCTACGTAGGTAGGTACGAGCTACGTAATTTACGCAAATTGTTTTTAAATGAGGCTAAAGAACCACAGAAAACATCTACGTCGCTTTTGCATGAGTTTAACTTATGGGATGGAACAAGTTCAAACCCAGGGCAGGCACCAATGAGTTTTTCTATTAAAATTGAAGTGTGTAATTAGTAATTGCAATTTATCACACGCTTTTAGGTGAAGGAAAACATCGTGAGTGTACTATAACGCTTGCGTGGACGCGTATGAATATTTTTTTGTTAAATATAACACAAATCAATATTCCAGGCGTTCAATGTCAAGATCTTCCCGACGGCAGATACCAGTGTGGGTCGTGTCCTGCTGGTTTCACCGGGAACGGCGAGCAGTGCATCAGGCTCGCTTGCCGACCGGACACGTGCTTTCCAGGTAAGTGCGCTATTATTGCTAGTTAATCAAATTAAAACGGTGTCTCTATAGATATGTATGAAACATCGAGCTAAGAGATTCTAATAGAGTAAGGGTCTTTTTCCCTATTCATATTGTTTCTCTTTGAGGAAAATTAATCCCTGAGAACCATATGAGCCGTGAGCTCAGCAAAATTCACAACAGGATCGCGTTGTTTTCGCTATGGGATACGTCAGCCACCCGCCTGTTTAGATTTTTTTTACTGTAAGCTTTTAGAGTAAGGGCTATGGCATGCTAGTTCAGAGACGAATTGCGAATTGCGTCAACCAAATTATTCGCAAGGCATATTGACGCGTATTAGCTAGTATGCTAATACGCGTCAAGTAAGCACCTTTATTCTCAATTTGTACAATACTTACAATGTACAATACTGCGTTTAAATTTAACTTCCTCATCTAAATAACGTTACCAAACTTCTTTGTTTGATTTTATAGCATTTGTTTTGTGATCTTGAGCTGCCAGTACTAAATCTTGTCAGTTAGTCAAAGACTACAGTGTACATATTGAAAGTTAGTCAACAATATAATATTGTGCTTAGGAGTTTTTATAGCTAGTGAATTAATCTGATTCCATCAAAATATGGTTTCAATAAAATATTCGTTGGTCGTCATTGAAAATTCATACAGCATTGAAGTACACCACATCACACACCACATCAACTGAAGCTGAGTGGTGTTTCAAATGGTAATATCGTCTTTTTGTACACTCTTCCTCCGGCTATACTCACGTCTAATTTTATCGGATTAGCCCGACTAGTTTCGGGCTAATCCTAAGTTAACCAAGTTCCGGGGCACTTATTCATGAGCTCTTTATCGCGGCGGGAACTGCGTGCAGCAGCTCGCTGGGCACGGTTGCGGCGGTGGTCGCGCGTCTTCTGAGTGTTCCATGTCGCTCTGGTCTTCTTCGTCGGATGCACCAATATTTCTGGTCTTCTTCGTCGGATGCACCAATATTTATGCATGCGACGCTTACGGTGTCAGGCTCAAAACAGTCTTTATACATATGAACCGGTAGTGTCAAAAATCGGTTTGCACGCCGGAGTTAGTGTCCAACCACCATCTCTGTTAAAATTTGGGTAATGGCTAATTTCAATGGCTTCACATATTTTTCTAGGTACTAGAAATTTTCCCTGGATAATACGGAAGCCTTGTCGAACCTTATATAGTGGTTGGTACCCGAATCCTGCACATGCTCCGCTATTGCCGAACCATTGGTGTCCATATTCTTAACACTACGTATGTGCTCCGATATCCTCGTACAGATGTTGCGACGAGTTTCACCTATGTAATACTTTCGCCGCGATAGTGTCGTGTAAAGAGCTAATGAATAAGTGCCCCGGACGGGTTCGAAACTAGTCGGGCTAATCCGATAAAATTAGACGTGTAGCATCTATATATTAACTATGTATACTACGCACGATAGTTTAAATAAAAAAAAACTATTTTTTGTTTCATTTTTAATGTGAATATTTTTTCAGGGGTAGTGTGTGAAGACTTTCCCGATGGCAGACACCGCTGCGGGTCTTGCCCCGCTGGATACACTGGTAATGGCGAATCGTGTGTCAAGCTCGGGTGTAGACCGGATACATGCTTTTCAGGTATGTTTGACAAAGTTGTATCAATTTCAGAGAATGTATCAAATAATTTACAAATAATGTTATTTTGTTATCATCAAATAATTTATTTAAATAGTTTGAAAATAGATATTAAAAATCAACTGTTATTGAACATAGATTTGTTAAATTCTTCGTCAAAATTTCATACTTTGTTATATACAGAAACCAATTGAACATTATAACAAATGTGCCAAGACCCTAATTTTAGTAATAAAATTGCAAATGAACAGATCTACAATATAATTACAGAAATTGACGTAGGAAAATGCTTGCAAAAGTAAAATAAGGATCGACACGGCTAGATTGCAGAAACGATAGATGTTAAAGTTCTAAAATACGGTCTTGATACGAAATCGTTCAAAGAGACCTATGTCCTGGGTCGTAGAAATCTTTCAGCTAAGGCCAGATAAGACGTCAGAGATTCTAGAACTCTCCTATTAATTTCAGGTGTAGAATGTCACGAGACATCATCAGGTCCCCGTTGCGGGTCTTGTCCTAGCGGATATCTAGGAGACGGCCAACGATGCCAGACTGTATGCGAGGCTCGACGGCCTTGCGGCGAAAGACCTTGTACACTCACTTCAAGCAATCCTTACTACCAATGCGAAGAATGCCCTAAAGGATATGAATGGAACGGTAAACAAATTTTTAGAATTGCCTTTTTTTCAGATTCACGAGTTAGGCTTTTTAAGTCTTCCAAGAAAGTGTATGCTTGCTATTGCGAGATCTAATATGAGAAGCAATAAGTATATCGTTTATAATTAGGTAAACTGGAAGATATTTTGCTTACAAGTAGACTCCGATAATTATAGACTATGTAGTGAAGAAGAATACAAAGTTTTTAAAGAAATGCCTTAGTTAAATTTAATTTAAGTATGTTTTAACGTTAGGCAATAAATTATTTTAATATTTAAGATGGTGACATTCAGGATACATATTAGACTTGCCTATAAAAAGAGTTAGACTAAGTGTAAGGAATATGCTTATACGTAAAGCATATTACAGAATTAAAGATTATGTAAATGATAAAATCCTTGGACTTAAAAATCCTTTCAGCTTTGTACTAGACTACAGCTTAGTTAAATAGCCATAACTCCAATTCATTATTTTTGAGGCTTTTGCTCAGAACTATTATAACAGCAGGCCTACCATGAACTCTTATTGCGACTCAGTTAAAGACGTAAACAAAATTGTTTTGCTTTTCATACCATGATGTCTTAAAGACGAACACTTTAAGTCGTTGCCGAATGAGCGTTCGGAATTCTTTCTAAGAACGTGTGAGTAAAAGATACAGAGTTATCTATAGTTCATATAACGTTATCCTTTTCAAACGCTACGACCCTAATGCAATTCACACTTTATGGTACGAAAAGAAAGCGGTTTGCGGTCGTGGTTTACGTCTTCAATTTTTTTTTAGACACACAGTAATCCGACCCCAAAGTAAGTAATTTAATACTTGTGTTGTGTTATGGGTGACAGACAACTGGTAGATATACTACATATATAATTTTAAATACATGCTTAAATACAGATACACACCCAGACTCGAAGAACCAACAAATTGTTTTCAGAAAATGTGGGCCCTCGGCGGGAATCGAACCCGCGACCCGCGGAAGTGAAGGTAGGGCACTACCCACTGCGCCAACGGGCCAGTCAATAATTGACAATAATTAATAATCATTTGATAGTCCAAAAGTAATAATAAAATTATTTTGCTATAATCCGCGATACAGTAAATAGAAAATATATATAGTGTTTAATGTATAGTGGACTATCAGTATTTTCATACCCGATACGTGCAGGATTCGTAAAAACACATGCACAAACCTCCACCACTTCCACCACAATACACAAGCACTACACAGGTTCACTATCACAAACTCAACAATCGTTTCGCCCCGCAACCGAAGCATCATCAGGAGATAGACTCCACGACAAAATCGCAAAGCTTTGCGATTTTGTCGTGGAGTCTATCGCAAAGGTTTGCGATTTTGTCGTGGAGTCTATCGCAAAGCTTTGCGATTTTGTCGTGGAGTCTATCGCAAAGGTTTGCGATTTTGTCGTGGAGTCTATCTCCTGATGATGCTTCGGTTGCGGGGCGAAACGATTGTTGAGTTTGTGATAGTGAACGTGTGTAGTGCTTGTGTATTTTGGTGGCAGTGGTGTAGGTTTGTGCATGTGTTTTTAATACGAATCCTGCACGTATCGGGTATGAAAATACTGATAGTCCACTATACATTAAACACTATATATATTTTCTATTTACTGTATCGCGGATTATAGCAAAATAATTTTATTATTACTTTTGTATTATGGATCTCCGCAAAGTAACGCCTAATTCTATAAATCATTTGATAGTCAATAATTGAGTCGCAATAAGAGTTCATGGTAGGCCTGCTGACCGTAACTTAACTTCTTTTGGTATTTACAGGATACTCGTGCGTAGATATGGACGAATGCGATTTGATACGTCCCTGCGACGAGTTGGTGTCGTGCAGGAACATCGATGGTGGTTTTATATGCGGTGCCTGTCCCATGGGGTACGCAGGCAGCTCGGGCTGGCAGGGTGCGGGAGACGACAGGAGACGGGAGACGTGCACCGACGTGGACGAGTGCTCGCAGGGCCGGGACGTTTGTCCCAGGGGACGGCTGTGTGTCAACACCATGGTCAGTATATAGAATCCTTCTGCATAAACTTTAGTATGTCACTTTAGCTGGAAAAGTTCTTCCTTTACTCAATGTAATATTCTCGAGTCTTCATTAAAATATACATAAAATACTTAAGTAATATAACAGAACTAACTACTTTGCTATAATCCGCACGTTTGGCAAAATCTACGCACCTTATACATGCAGGACCAGCCAACACATGCACCTCAAGGCGCAATTCACCAGCAACAACGCACACAAAAGCAGCACACACACCCACCACCACAATGTCGACGATCGTTTCGCCCCGAAACCGAAGCATCATCAGGAGGATAGGCTCCACGACAAAAATCGTACTGCCAATCCGTACTGCAAAGCCAATCGCAGTACGATTTTTGTCGTGGAGCCTATCCTCCTGATGATGCTTCGGTTTCGGGGCGAAACGATCGTCGAGATTGTGGTGGTGGGTGTGTGTGCTGCTTTTGTGTGCGTTGTTGCTGGTGAATTGCGCCTTGGGGTGCATGTGGTGACTGGTCCTGCATGTATAAGGTGCGTAGATTTTGCCTGCTTCATACACATTGGCTTTGCATGCATTCACTTAACCCGTGCGGATTATAGCAAAGTAGTTAGTTCTGTTATATTGCTTGTAATATGGAATTCCGCAAAGTAACGCCTGCTTCTATAAATCAAATACTTAAGTATTTTACTTATTATTTAGTAATCAAATATTTTGGAACAATTAGAAATCATTAAGCATAACAATGGCAACCTCATTGACGAGTAGATAATTGTTTCTAGTTCAAGCTTGGTGCATGTGTTCAGAGGTAAAATAAAGGGTGGGGATAAACCAAGTACTAAATAACCATGCTTGTTTGGATAATGCTTTACGATTTTGTTGTGGAGTCTATTTCCTGATGATGCTTGGGTTGCGGGGCGAAACGATTGATGAGTCTGTGATAGTGAACGTGAAAGTGCTTGTGTATTGTGGTGGAAGTGGTGGTGCTTTGTGCATGTGTTTTTACGAATCCTGCATGTATCGGGTATGAAAATACGGATAGTCCACTATACATTTAACACTATATATATTTTCTATTTTTTGTATCGCGGATTATAGCAAATAATTTTATTATTACTTTTGTATTATGGATCTCCGCAAAGTAACTAATTCTATAAATTATATAAATGTTTATGATAAGCATAGCCTGATTCTGGTGCCAGGATTGGCTACAGACGAGGGAACTCTTGCGGTTAACAGTAGAGACAAGAAATTTTGTTGAAAGCTGTTTTTCAAAACTTTTTTAACTTGACTTGTCAATATTACTCGGTTTATTCTGTTTATATTCCGGTTATATCTGTTGCCTAGTATCGCTGATTTAGCGATAAGACCGCCTTTTTGTACAATATGTTTCTTGTCTAGTATCCTTTTCTTTATATATATCGTGTATGAGAAATATCTTAATATTTTTTTTTGTATTGTGTTTTAAAATTTATCTTCTTTTGTACAATAAAGGGTAATTGTTGTTGTTGTTATCAAATCAAATCAAATCTAAATAAACTTTATTCAAGTAGGCTTTTTATGAGCACTTTTGAATTGTCAAGGATCAAATAGATTTAATAAGCTACACTGATTCGGAATGTTGCTCTTACCGAGAAGAACCAGCAAGAAACTCGGCGGTCAATCTTTTAAACATCTTCAATTTTACATTATTTATTTGCAGTCTTGTTTGGAGCTGAAAGGATTTTCAAATCCAAGCATTTCATATCAAATAGTTTTCAATTGTGTAATATGCCTTACGTATAAGCATAGTTCGTACACTTAATATAAACTTTTCTGTAGATAATATATGAAGATATAGATCGCGGAATTTTATTGTAAAAGCGAGTACCGAGACCAGTGAATGAGTTGCTAACTCTGCTGATCCGCGACGCAGGGATTAAAAGCTTTTTGTGACCTCTGGTATATCCATGATACACATCGAATTTACTACATATGAATAAGCAATATAACAGAACTAACTACTTTGCTATAATCCGCACGGGTTAAGTGAATGCATGCAAAGCCAATGTGTGTGATAGGCTCCACGACAAAAATCGTAATCGCATTACGATTTTTGTCGTGGAGCCTATCCTCCTGATGATGCTTCGGTTTTAAGGCGAAGTAGTTAGTTCTGTTATATTGCTTGTAATACTGGTTGTCTATTTCCTTGAAATACTATAATATTGTTATATTTCAGGGCTCGTTCACATGCGTGCCGTGCGGAGGTCACTACTACGTGAACACGTCGCGGACGTGCTACGAGGCGAACTCGCTGCGACAGCGGTGCGATCCCGCGCGCTGTCGCCGCAGCAACGCCGTTTGCGGTTTCGGACTCAGCTGTATTTGTGCTGTAAGTGGTTTAATTATTTCAACACAAATAAGTAATATACATACATCAAATAAATATATACAAAAGAAGTTTGCCATTGCCCATAAGGTAATCTAAAACCTTATCTCTATTTTTTTTTTTCGAACTGACTGTATGCTGTTGTTAGCCCTAATGGCTTTTACAGCGTCACCGGGCGGGACGGGCGAGCGCAGAAGCATCGCCGAGGTTGCGAAATGCAGGGAGTAAAGCGCAGAAGCTCTACTAGCGTCGGGGAACGTCGTCCTAAGGGTGCCTCCTGTGAGGCCGGACCACGGCTTAGGGCGACGTGTAGTGGAGGGTTCATGGTATGACTTAGATTAGTCATTGCGGCGTCGGAAGGGTGGCGAAAAGCCACGACCGACCGACGTCAGAAAACTGGGACCTCGTCTTCGCCGGCGAAGACGCTGTGTGTGTGTATTACGTGTATCTGTGTTGGCGATCGTTATTTGATCGTCGGGGTCATACAGGACGCTTTTTGCACGCCTATATTTTCGAAGGTCGGACCTAACTGGGATGTAGGTAGAAGCAACTGAAATAAGGGGGTTCGGGTGTATCTCAGATTTCTCGAAGTAAGATTTCGAAAAACGTTTAAAGAGGTGAGTAATGGTAGGGAGATCGAGGTCTCTATGGAGGTCAACGTTCCGCATGAACCACGGACAACCAGTGGCTGTCCGCATAAATCGGTTCTGTAGTCTTTGGAGCCTGAGTATCTCTATTTAAAAAGTGAATTAAACAGCATTTGTTGTCTCTTGCTATGTAACAGTGATGGATAACGCGTTTACGATAGTACCGCGAATCAAATCAGATGGCGCTGCATCGAAAAAATGCCCGATATCGTTTGGTTCGCGGTACTTGTATATATGCAATACGTCAGTTTGTATCAAACCTTGCTTGTCACGGTTTGATACAAACGGCGGCCGCAGCCCTCTGCCGCGGCCGCCGTGATGCAGACTTCTTCAAAGTCAATGTGTTAGATACAGTCCTCCAAAACGCGCCGCTTTAAGCCGAGGTTCGGTCTCGCAGGAGACACCCTTAAGGCGACGCTCCCAATAAGTTGCGAGTGCCTAAAAACACTCGCTTCTTATCAATTTTACCCGGCGAAGCTTCTGCGCTCGCCCATCCCACCGGTGACGCTGTAAAAGCCATTAGGGCTAACAGCATTAGACACATTCGAAAAAAAAATGTATCAAACCCTCTTTTTTACCTTTTCTTTATTCATTTCATTGCGTTCGGCTTTGTATCGTACATTGTAAATTTAATAACCTCAAACCTCATTGGTAAGCAAAAATAAATCGTGTTTCCGATAGCTGTGTTACAATTATCCACCGGCCGTCCTACACCCTATTCGACTGCATCCCAGGGGGTTGTCCAAGTGACATTTGAAGTGTGACGATTTTTATATATTATGTATTTTAATTGAAATATATTTAAATATGTATTTGTGTATTATATGTGTCTATTTTTATATTTAAGCGTATGTATGTATGAATTCGTATGTATATCTTAATTAATATTCTTTTCTATGTACACACCACATATATATGTATTTGTAACTCTGTCCTTTATCAACCTGGTTGGCTGGAAGAAATCGCTATTTAACGATAAGTACGCCAGATTGTATCACTACTTTTGTCATAATTATTATTATTTTTAGATTTACTGTTATTAATATGTTTTTCAATAAGTGTTAAATAAATAAAATAAATAGGTTTGATACAATCAAGCCTTATTGCTATAGAGCGATTTTTTCCAGACTTAACTTTAGGGCAGAAATCTTAATTCTATATTCACAGTGCACACACCAGCAAGAAAAGATTTAATATTTGGGATAAAAAATTTGATATTTGAACAGAAATGAATAATATATTCATTTCTGTTCAGTCCATAGCTAGCTATTATATAAGATATTATATCTTATAAAATATGGCTTACAAGTAAGCTTTGATTAATAAAATAGTAAATAATGAAACGGATAGTACAGTCTAGATACAGTGCATATAGTTTTGCGGATTATAGAATAATAATATTATGATTAGTTATGTATTATGGATATCTGCAAACTAACACCTAATTCTATATATTATTTAATAACATAAAATTGAGTGTAGAAATGCTTTAATATTTGCAGACCGGTTGGGCTGGAAATGGTACTGTTTGTGGACCTGATAGCGATTTGGACGGATATCCTGACGATCAGCTGCCGTGCTCCGACGTCCACTGCAAGAAAGACAATTGTCCGCACGTCTCCAACTCGGGACAAGAGGACGCGGATAAAGATGGCATAGGCGACTCCTGCGACGCCGACGCCGATGGTGACGGGATACCTAATATACCAGTAAGTAATTTAATTTTGACTAATAGCCCTGCAAACAAACACACGTATCAACTGTCAGCGACTTAATCTCATCTCAAATTTGATCTTATAAGTACACTAGCAATACGTGCGGCTTCGCCCGCGTGAAATTTAGTGTATAGCATGTAATAATCGCTCGAGTCTCGGCAGGAGACTGGCACTCTGATTAGAGATGGACAGAGTCACCAATCACTTAGTGATCAGGATATGATTCACTCATCATATAGCATCGTCTGCTATTGAATTTTAGATAACTGCTATTGGTATACAAGATTATGGATATTCCAGAAAAAAAGTGAAATAATATTACAAAGAAGTGTTATCATTATATCATATGTATCGAGGTTATGTGTCACTTTATGATATTCCAAGTGAATGTATTACCGAATTAGAAATAAAAACCGTATTGAAAATGATTTAAAAATTACGTTTGTTTGTAATAACAGTAACTTTGTCCAGTGATAGCTGAATAATATAATAGCCGAAAGCATTTTTTAAAATTTTTATTTGCTATTTACGCTTTTAGCGATTCAGCGATTACTGGACTAAATGAATGCTTATACAAACAAATGTAGGCCTTATATCCTGTACATTGCATACGCATATAAGGCCTACATTTGTTTGTGTACAAAATAGCAATCGCAATAGCAGCATTATCAGCGTGGCAATCCGTTGGCAATCATACCCAAGCTTAACTTGGATACCCTACACTGCTTTTTATACCTATATCTCCCACTAAACTACATTTGAAACCGATTTTTTACTACCCCCACTAAAAATTGTTGTAAAACGACTTCTTCAACTCAATTTACATTAAACCGTTATGTACTATCAACCTGAACCTTTTGGAGGAATTGCACTACCTTTTAGTAAAAACCGTACAAAAATCCGTTCAGTAGATTTTGAGAAAATTGATTACATACAGACAGACTGTTTTGGGACTTTATATCTATACTTATAATACGGTTTAAGAAAATTTTATTCTCATAAGAATTACATTCACTTAAATGAGAACTTAAAAATAAAACTTAAATAAGTACAATTTTCACATGTAAGAGCGCGCTAAACAAAAAACTAATATCGTAACATAAAATGTCATAAGCAAATACTACTAACAAAATAAAATAATACATTTGTGGGTAAAATGAAAAATAAAATATTCTATCATACACTTTGCTAATGAATTAAAGTCCCTAGATGTGGCAATATCGTACTAATATAAACTTAACTTTTTATACGTTCTGCAAGTATAAATATTTTAATTAAAGCTAAATTTTTTACGAGTAATCAGTATATAATATGAAATAAGTTTAAGAATAGTATTTACTTTTATTGTAAAAGATATTTTTTTAGCATTTTTTTAAATGTATGTATGTTTTTAGCGTCTTTGATATATTTGGGTAATTTATTATAAAGTTGAGCGCTTTGAAATGTTATATTATGTTTCCCATAGTTGGTCCTTGGTGGGCGGAGTATTATGTTACTCGAGCTTCTAAGTCTTTTTAAGTGCGAGTACTCGTTTTTAGTAGAGAATCTTATATTTGTATGTATTTGTTTTGTTAATATCTTCCTGATTAAGATACATGTGTAATATTTGAATGTTTTTGATATATCCATTAGTTTAATTTCTTTATATAGTTTTATGGTCGGTGTTAAATAATCATAATGAAATAAAATTTTTAGTAATTTGTTTTGGGCTATTTGTATTTTGTTAAGATTAGTTTTAGCGGCAGATCCCCAGATTTCAATTAGGTAGTCAATATGGGGTTTAATTAATGAGTTATATATTATATAACGTACACGTTCTGGTAGGAAGCGGACAATATTTCGAAGTGCTCCTGTAAGCGAGATCAATTTTAACTGTATTTTCTGTATATGTGACTTCCATGTAAGTTTATCATCTAAAATTAAACCTAAATATTTTTCTGAATATGATCTAGTAATTATTGTTTTATTAATTTGTAATGGTTCAAAATGTGGGATTTTTTTATTTTTAGCTGCAAATATTACGTAGTGTGTCTTGTCGACATTAAGTGTTAATAAATTACATTGAAACCAGACATTAAGTAAGTTTAAGTCATCTTGTGCATCCTGTACTATTGATTCTAATTTATGGCCAAAATAAAATAAGCTAGTGTCATCAGCATAAAGTGATAATTCTCCTTTTAGGTTGAGCTTACTGATACCATTAATATATACCAGAAATAGTATAGATCCAAGAATGGACCCATGAGGGATTCCGTATGTTGTTAATTTCGGGGAACTTTGATGTTCTCTAGTCTTGACTATTTGGAAACGATTCTTTAGGTATGACTCAAAAACCTTGTAGGCAGTTCCTGCTATGCCAATGCACTTTAGTTTTGTTAATAGTATTTCGTGACTAACTGTATCAAAGGCTTTTTTTAAGTCTATAAATACACCGAGAACAATTTTCTTTTCATCAATATTATTTTTTATTTTAGTTACTAGGTCTACAGTTGCAGATAGTGAGTTAGATTTGGGTCTAAAGCCGTATTGTTTCGAATAAATAAAATTAATAGAATTTAAGTATGCCTCAAGACGATAGTATATGAGCTTTTCAAATATTTTGGACATTACAGGAAGTACAGATATAGGACGATAGTTGCTAGGATCACATCTGTTTCCTGATTTATATATAGGACTAACTTTTGCAGTTTTGAGATTTTCGGGAAATTGACCTTGCTTAAAACAAACGTTTATACATCGCGTAAGCTGTTCAATTATTGAATGTTGTATGCATTTTATGGATTTAGTATTTATGTTATCAATGCCTGAACTAGAATTAGAATCCAACTTCTTAATAATTTTGCTTATTTCGTCGTTTGTAGCTAATTTTAATGTCTTTAAACCGAAATTGCTTTGATTAGCATCAACTTCTGCGGAGGTATAGATTTTGTCATTATGATACTTTAGAGGTATTGCCTGTGCAAGTTTTGATCCAATAGTTGAAAAAAATTCATTGAAATATTCACAGATATCCTTTTCATTAGTTATTATACTATCGCCTTTTTGTAATTTACCTGGTATCAGTACTTCCTTTACCCTATTATGAGTTAGGTTATCTATTAGCTTCCACATTTTTCGTGGCTTGTTTTTGCTCTGGGAAAAGTGTTTAAAATAGTACTCCTTTTTCATTCTTTGAATATCTTCCATGACCATATTTCTCTGCGTTATAAATTCTTTTTCTATATTTACATTTTGCAGGTTTCTTTTATACTTATACCAGAGAGCATTTTTTTTGTTTATTTTATTTAATATAGTTTTATCTATCCAGTCTTGTCTTGGTGGATTCAAAATTTTAACTTTTATTATCTTACTCATTTCTAGGCTTTCTAACAATTTATTTTCAAATTTAGCATAGTCATCATTATCCTTATCTATTTCCATCTCCTTTATACTCTTGCTCAGTTTCACGTTATCTATGGCATCATATTTTATTTTCTGTTTACATTTTGGTTCATACTTTTTTACTTCGAAATAGATCTGTTTATGGTCTGATATTGAAGATTCTATAATAGCTAAATGAAATTGGTTGTCTTTTACATTTGTTAAAACGTGATCTAATAAACTCTTTTTGTTGTTAGTTTCACGTGTGCAGAAATTTGGGTGGATATTATTAACAATGGTGTATCCGTTTTCTTTTAATGTGTTTTTATAGTATTCTATTGGATTACCAGAGTTTAATAAGTCAAAATTAAAGTCTCCAAAGACTATAGCTCTTTTCCTTCGGTTCAACTGATCCGAAAAGGTGTCCAAGAAATTTTGAACATTTGTGCGGCCAGGTTTATACACAGCACCGATGTTTAAAGAGAATTTTTCTAAATATATCCATAAAAAGTGATTGTCATCTTGGGAGAAATCTTCAATCAGCTTATGTTTAATATTATTGTTGGCAAAAATCGAGACACCACCACCAATTGTGTTTTGCCTGAAATGGTAATAGTGCTTGAAACCTGGTATTTGAAACTTTTTGGCTTCTTCATGAGATTTAATCCACGTTTCGGTCAAGATTATCAAGTGTATTTCTGATGGGAGACATTTTACAATACATCGTAATTCATCAAATTTACCAGGTTTAACAATGCTTCGTGTATTTGCGTATATAAATTTTAATGAATTTTTAGTAGTTATTAGGTTATCAAGACTACTGAGTACTTGGTAGGTGTTGCTATTATTTGTTTGTCTTTGCTCATTTAGAGCCTTAAGTTTTTTGATATTTTTACAATTTTAGGCATGCCTTTAATATATTTAATTTGTAAGTTATCCTCTCCCTTGGCAATTCTAGACTTAAGTTCATTTTTAACAATTTTAAATTGACTTTGCTGAAAAGGCGTTTGATCAGAAAATATTTTTATAGCCTTATTCACCAATTTGTTTTTATTTCGGAGTAATATCTTAGGGGTTTCATCTGTTCCAAAACTTACTTTAATGGGTCGATTTTCATTTTCCTTGTACTTCCCAATTCGAATCGTTTTGGTAGGTTCTGGACAGTTATCTAATATAGTTTTAAATATTTTCAGTACTTCACTCTTATCTAGTTTAGAACGTTCTTCACGGTCGGTTAATTGGGGTTCAGGTATACCTACTATTAATATATTCTTTTTTCTCCATACCTGGTCACTGAATTCTGCAAGCGCCTCGCCATATGTAGTTTTACTACTCATCTGTGATTCTGAAGAGGTTATTTTTAGTTGTTTCATATCTAACTCTAAGGATGCCAGTTTTGTAGTTATATTGTTAGTAGAGTAAGTAATACTTTGTACGTCAGTTTTCATTTTTTCCTGTTCATCTGTTACGACTTTCAACTTCTGGTCAGTTAGACCCATACCATTTTTTATTTTTAATATTTCTTCTTTTATGGTCGAAATATCACTTCTTATTTTCATAGTATTTTGAGTGTTAATCGATGATGTCATTAACGTCATCATTTCTGCCATTTGCTTCTGTATGTCTGCTAACTGAATGCTGACGTCATAATCACCATGCTTACGCTTGCTACGAAAGGTTAAACCTGACAAATCCGAAGAGGCCGTAGACGATGCGGCGCTAGACAAATTGGGCTGAGATCCACTACGCTCATACGCTACGCTATAATATAATATAATAAGTAAAGATAGAAGAAGTCGAGTAGAGCTTATCAGTTTTTGGAAGTTTTTGTATTCTTCTATTCTTCGAGTACTAACAGATTAAATAGAAACTGCTCAGTCTTTTTTTTTTTTTTTTTTATTTTACATATCTTTCTTATAATTACACATTTTTACTTATATGTTTGTTCTGCCAAACTGCTAAGCAGTTTGTCGGCAGTGTACCCCCACAAGTAAACTTGTGAACAAGTGCTCTTGAATCGACTTAAAGAACTCTCTTAAATAAAAGTATCAGGATAAAGATTCGATAACAAAATCGGAAAGCGTTGTTATATTTATGACGTAACGATTATGAATCAGTCTGTCTATTCTAGAAAACCTTCAATACTTTGACTTAATCGTACTAGCAGACGAACGCGATGAGGCTCTTTGTTCTTTAATATGAAGTGATTTATGTGTAGACTAAATATTTTTTATCCAGGATAACTGCCCACTGATAGCCAATCCGGATCAACTAGACCGGGACGCCGATCGCAGTGATAAACGTGGCGATGCTTGCGACAACTGTCCCAGGAAATTTAACCCCGGACAGGAAGATGCGGATGGGGATAATATAGGAGATATTTGTGACCCTGATATGGATAACGATGGTAAGTTTGTTGATAAGATGTTTAGTATTTGTGAGGTTCAATAATTTTAGAATATTTTTAGGATAAAACGTTTTAATTTTTAAAGGTACTAGCAATACCCCGCGGTGTCACGCGCGTCCATACCGATCTCGTGGTAGTGGAAAGTCTACAAAGTCGGACTATAGATTTATTTTGTAGATTATTTAATTATAAAAAATGGGTATCATTAGTAATCTTAGAATAAGAGCTAATTCACCAAATGCAGACCCTGCTATAACGGTCGCTACAATGAATTTGTTATGGCATTATTTTTTTTCGATTTACAATGCATGCATTCGACAATGCATGTTTATGATAAGCATGACCTGATGCTGCTACCAGGATTGGCTCCAGACGAGGGAACTGAACAAAGGTTCTATCTGTTTGTTAACAATAGTAAATACAAAATAGTAATATATATTTTTAAAAAGAGTGACCGTTTAAAAAGTTTAAAAAGAGTGAAGATTTCGTGCTGGTTCATTTCGGTTAGAGCACATTTCCGAACCAGTTGAAGCTTCAATTTAATTTTAATTTGACGATTCAAAAGTGCTTGTAATAGGCCAATTTGAGTAAAGACTTATTTGAATTTGAAGGTTAACAGTAGGGACTTGAAATTTTCTTGGCTTTTTGAACTTGGGTTGTTGAATTTAAACTATCATGGACCGTTCATATCGACATTAGAACTATTAAAAAGTAATAAACGAATTCACGTTTTTATAATTACGAAGTTTCAAAAAGACCTTGGTAATGATGCTGTTAATTTTAGTGAATTGAATTTGATTTTAAGTAACTTATCAAAATTTACCGTTATTGTTCAATTTCAATGAAACTACGTTTCAACACAAAACATGTTCTTCTGACAGCTAAATCATGATATTGCGATAGTATTGTCTCCATTGAATTAATAAAGTTGTTAGACTTTAGTCTACCTACATTCTTTCCTATTTTTCGCTCATCTTCATCCTAAAGTATCGCTCTCTGTAGTTTTAAGCGTTGTAAACATAGACAACGGATAAACATGAGTCTCTATTCTATTTTACATTTTATCCTTTTAGATATTCCAAATGATCAAGACAATTGTCCTCGAGATCACAATCCTGAGCAAGAGGATACAGATGGTGATGGTATAGGTGACCAGTGCGACAACTGTCCGCGCGTCCGCAATCCAAGTCAAGACGATGCTGATAAGGACAATGTTGGAGATGCATGCGACAGCGACGTAGATAGGGACCAGTAAGTTCTTCAAAATTCAGAGAACCGATGGGCGTTGGGGTCTCAAGGTTGAATGGCGACCCGCAGCGGAAAACGCAGTGTTGGTAGACCCCCCTACGTGATAGACTGACGACTTCAAAAAGTTCGCGGGGAGCTGCTGGATTCAAGCTGTACAAGATCGTGTGTAATGCAGATCCCATGATGAGACTTATGTCCAACAGCGGACGACCACCAGTTGAGAAAGAAAGAAGAAGCTCTTCAAAATATATTTAATTCTTTATTTATACTAGGATTATCAACAGGTTACATATTAATTAGGATTTAGACCCACTTAAAGAAATCAAAAGAAAAAAAAATTTAGTATTATGTGTCGGAACGGAGGAATTCATCGCTTGTGTTCAAAATTGCATAAAAATATTCTCCTGTATTCACTTTCAAAACTTGATTCTTATCACTACATTAATTATCCCTTTAACGTTAAATTTGCTTGATTTATGGAAATAAGTCAAGGTCAAGTCATAGCACGGCGCGCTTTTCAAGGCCGCAGTCAATGCCCGTTATGAATGAAATTTTAATATTTAGCTACCGGTTATGGGACTGAAATTTCTAGCTACGGCAATTTATTTGTTCAATTTGTATTTACTTTAATTATATTCAGTTCATTATTTTTGTAGAGGTATCCATTGCTTAACCAGTTTAAAATCTTCCATTATATACAGTTAATTTTTATACCTTTATACCTTACAAAATGATGCAGTCAGTATCTTAAAATCAATAACTCAATTTAATGGCAACGTAAACTAGGTGATGATAGATCTCGTCATTTAAGTTACTTAAAATGCACTTAAACGTTAGCCCTATTGGAAACCTACCATCAGTATGTCTTGTTTCTTTAGTCACTTCTTCATTAACGCAGATAAAATTGTAAGGTAGCCCCACTTAGTATTAGATATTGTAAATTGAGGGTTTACTAAGAGGTTATATATTTTTTTAGAGATGGTATTCAAGACGGATTGGACAATTGCCGAAATTTGGCGAACAGTGATCAACAAGACATAGATAACGATGGTAAAGGAGACGCCTGCGATGATGATATCGATGGCGATGGCCTTCCTAATATAGAAGATAACTGTCCGTTAGTTTATAATCCTGACCAGGCTGACATTAATGGTGAGTATTGAGTAGATAGTTTTGTATTTTTCATTTTTATTTCCATTAAACTAGTCCAATTATCAATCGGCGATTCTAGCTGAGATGTCTGATCAATCTCTTAATACTTAAAGAATAGAAGAATACGTAAAGATCTTACCAAAACTGATAAGCTTGTGCTTCTAAGATAAAATTTGAAATTAGATTACGTCACTGACATAGCTAAAATAATTATTAAACCATCAGATGATGATGGATGAACGGGTAATAAAATCCGTAGAAATGATGTTGCGTTGAATCGCATGTTTGCGGAATAGACATTGCATCAAAAGATCAAATAGTTTAAGACCACTAAAGAGGCTCAAAGAGCACTTTTCGATGACCAAAAGATATTTTAAAATCCCTTGAATTTTATATTTTTTATGACCTTTAGTTTTAAGGCAACGCCTTAGACGTACGCAGTAGGTACCCATATAAGTTCGTTTGTTATATATTAAAGTAAAAAATAGTCCATGTATGTAATGTGCCAATTTTGACTTAAATCATATAGATGATTATTATTTCTCCGTACCTTATCTTGTATTAGACAATATTAGGTATAAAATGTCGTTTATCATCATTAATTAAGCCTTTGGAGGATATGGTTTTGTGATCTATCATGATTTGAATCGGTTACACATATTTAGAGATTCCATGTTCGATCACGTTGTTATTTACGGTATATTTTACTATACAACAAAACAAAGCCTAGATAGTCGAACACTGCGACCGTGTAATTCTCTCTAGGGTCATGAGTTTTAACTCTGGGTAGGCACCAATGAGTTTTTTATGTTAAAAGTTTTGTATCTAATTGATATATGCAATTTAACATATTTATAAATTTTCGGTTAAAAACATTGTGAAACCAGCATGTTTCTGGAGCATTTCTAGAATATATGTTACCTAAAAACCCGCATGGAGCGGCGTGGTAATCGAAAGTAATTATAGATTAATTTGCTATAATCCGCCTTTTTTGAGCAAATCTATGTAATGCTTAGTGTAAGATTTATTTTACGTATTGACTTTGAAATTCCACATAGTAACGCCTAATTCCTATTGCTTCATTGATTGATATTTCATCTAAAGCTCCTCCATGAACGAAAACATCGAGAAGAAACCTCAACATCTTTAAAGGATTATATGTGTATCTTAGTAATCCTTATATCCAAAAAGAAACAAAGATTTTTGGTCAGAATCGGGATGGTAATAAGTCGTTATGTTGTCAATTTTGCTACTTAAATCTGCAGCTGATGGCATTGGCAACGTATGTGACAACGACTTTGACGGAGACAACGTGACGGACGCCATGGACAACTGCCCTAACAATTCGAGAATATTCCGGACCGATTTCAGGTGAACTATTATATATATGTTATATCATACTTATCTTATAAACCAACTAGCTTTGCCAACGGCTTTGCTCGCGTTGTAAAGTCTTCAAAAACTGTCCGTATGTGATCGATTGTCTCAAAATCTATTACACTGATTTTTGGACGGTCGTTACCAAACGGTAATGGAATTCTTTCGAAAGGTTTAGGTTGTTACTACTGTTTTATGTATAATGTGTTGAAAAGATCGCGCGGTTGTAGAAAAAACTCACTTATTGAGAGCTTTAGTCGCATGCGCCGCGTAAACCAACCGAGATACACTAAATAGTTTATAGAATTAGGCGTTACTTTGCGGAGATCCATAATACAAAAGTAATAATAAAATTATTTTGCTATAATCCGCGGATTATAGCAAAATCATTTTATTATTACTTTCGAGATACACTAAACTAATGTACTAGAGAATATTAGATCTCCAAAAAGTCCGCGACAGCATGTCTCTATCACAATTTATCTTTTATAAGTTGATAAATCAAGTTTTATATTCAAAATTTCAATTTGGGAAAACTTTTGTGACACATTGATTACCATAGAAAAAGTATAGAGCAAAACCTATTTTTCCTTCACTAACGGAAAAAAAAACATGTACATAATTCAATAAATTTTAATACTAAATCTAAAGATTGGTTTTTAATAAAGTCCATCAATTATCTTTTTAAAATTTAATTTAGAAACTACATGACAGTCCGTCTGGACCCCGAAGGTACTTCGCAACAGGATCCGAACTGGGAGATCGCTGATAAAGGAGCAGAGATACTGCAGACCTTGAACTCTGACCCAGGCCTTGCTGTTGGCTTCGACAGATTTGGCGGAGTTGACTTCGAGGGAACTCTTTTCGTTGACTCGCAAATAGATGATGATTATGTGGGCTTTATTTTCGGGTGAGCGATTAATATTTCTGATAAGCGACGAAATGTATAATCTAAGAATTTAATTTTATTGGGACGAGCACCTGCTGAGTTCCTTGCTAGCTCTTCTCGGTAGAAAATTTGTTTGAAATTCAAAATCTTAAGACTTCAGTTTGAATAATCGATTATTTTAATTTACCTTGACAACAATGTTTAATGAAGGTACAAAATCTAGAAACAAGTTTGTGTGGATTGTAGGTTAGAGAAGTTAAAGGTATACAAGATGGTGTAAATTCTCCGAAAGGCAAGGTCCTGCTAAGATACTCGAACGACTATTAGATGCCCTGATATCTATGTTGTGGGCTGAGCGTATTTATGGTGATAGCCATTATTTTGCTGCTGGTTGCGTCAAATATTTCGCGGTAATGGTCTTATTTCGCGATAAGACCATTTGTTTTGAATAAATTGACGCGCGCGACGCGACGCGAACGCAAGCTAGGTCGTTTTATGCATTCGTTCTCTACGAGAGCGGCCCCCCGACAGTCACCCGGCAGACACGACAGAGAGAGGCCGCGCGCGGCTTGGACGCGGCATTCCTTTCCTTACGCACGTGTGTAATTTTGCGTTTCGGGTGTTGTTCTCAGATTTAGGACCGCGTTTAATCAGTGAAGCGTTTGAGAAGACGCGACCGTCCACGGTTTTAGTTCGCGTTGGGTTATTATTCCCCGATATAGGGACGATTCAATAACGTGTGACCTTACGAAGGTTATGTGCACACCGGGTGTTATTTAACCGATATAGTGAAGTGTATACTCCGGGAGAAACAGAGATTACGTGTCCGTGGAAGATTGCAGAGGCGAGCCAACGGTTTCGGGAATCGGCCAAGTACATACAAGCACACACACACGTACACATATAGACGCAGTGATTCATGAGGCCGGACCACATAAAGCTGACGGCCGCATAAGGTAGGTTGAGACGCCGAGACGACGGGCCCAGGTCTCGGAGGTTGTTTCATCCGTCCGCACGTTTGCGCGGAACACCATTAACTAAGACATTACTTATTATTATCAGATATCAAAACAATAAGCGTTTCTACGTGGTGATGTGGAAGAAAAACACGCAGACTTACTGGCAGACGACCCCGTTCCGGGCAGTCGCCGAGCCAGGCATTCAGCTCAAGTTGGTCAACTCGCAAACCGGCCCCGGGAAGACTTTGAGGAACTCCCTCTGGAATACTGAGTCTACTCCTGGACAGGTAAGCCTTAATCATGGATCTATTCCAGAAGTAGAAACTATAACAGAACTACTTTGCTATAATCCGTGATCTACGCGTCGCCCTAAGCCGTGGTCCGGCCTCACAGGAGGCACCCTTAGGGCGACGTTCCGCGACTTAAGCAGAGAGAGAAAAAAAAAAATTATAATCCGTGCGGGTTAGGCGAATGCATGCAATGCTGATGTGTATCAAGCAGGCAAAACTCGCATATCTTACACATGCAGGACAAGTCACTGCATGCATCCCAAGACTTCCAAGAAGAAGAAGAAGATTGTTTCTGTAATATGCAAAGTAACGCATGCTTTTATAGATTATTCCAGAAGTATTTAACGGCTAAGTTATCGGATTGACTAATGCTATTGGCCTGAAGAGCTTTTGTAATGATTCTATCATAGGAAAAAGAATCAGAGGTCAAACCAGTGCAACAGTGCTGGAGAGGTGTTGCTTGGCGTCAAGTTGCTGTACGATTTGGAACCTGTTTTAGGATAAAACTTCTAACTATCAATCTTCCCCAGCACCACCTTTCTAGAGCGCCTATTTGTTTTTCCCCTTTCTCGCAGCGGTGAGACCGTGCGACTCTTTCGAGGGGAACATGAGTTCAAACCCGGGCAGGCACCAATGAGTTTTTCTATTAAAACTCATGTGTCTAATTGATAATTGCAATTAATCACACGCTTTTCGGTGAAAGAACACATCGTGAGACTTACATATTTCTAGAGAATTCTGGAGATATGTGTAACCTACCAATCCGCATTGGAGCTGCGTGGTAGGTTTTAGCTCCAACCCTTCTCTCCAGAAACGGAGAGAGGAGGCCTATTCCCAGCAGTGGGATTGTAACAGGCCGCTACTTTACTTTTTTACATATTTAAACAAAACGAAACTTTCTAAATATTTGTTTTTATATCATACCCTCGTAAAAATAGTGGTACCCCCCCATTGTTTCGCGCCTTTTTAGCGTTTATGTTCTCTCAATCGTTAAATATATATTTATTATTCCTGTTCCCGAAGAAATATCTTAATTTATCCTAGATATCTTTGTGTGGCCCATTGGCGTAGTGGCTACTGACCTTCCCTTCAGCTCCGCGGGTCGTGGGTATGATCCTCGTCTAGAGCCAACATTTCCTGTAAACAATTTGTTGGTTCTTCGAACCTGGGTGTATATTTGTATTTAAGTATGTATTAAAAATTATACATGTAGTATATCAAGAAGCTGTGATAGCCTAGCGGTGGGACCGTGCGACTCTCTAGAGACAACATGGGTTCAAACCCCGGGCAGGCACCAATGAGTTTTTCTATTAAAACTTATGTGTCTCCTGTATTAAACTGTTAAAATTAAACTGTATTAAAACTTATGTAGGCCTCCTCTCTCCTAGGAGGCCTATTCCCAGCAGCGGGATTGTAACAGGCCGCTACTTTACTTTACTTTTATATTATGAGCTACAGTAAGTATGCCCATTTCATTGGACTTTCGCGAAGGGACTCACTGTTACTGTTTTTTGTATACAGGTAACGCTGCTTTGGAAGGACCCTCGTAACGTGGGGTGGCGAGAGCGGACAGCTTACCGCTGGCGACTCCTTCACCGTCCCAAGATCGGCCTCATCCGGCTCAAGATGTACGAGAACAACCGCCTGGTTGCGGATTCTGGCAACGTGTACGATTTCACGCTGAAAGGCGGCCGACTGGGCGTGTTCTGCTTCTCACAGGAAATGATAATCTGGTCGAACCTTGTTTATAGATGCAATGGTGAGTTCGGCCTACTTTTTAGTCTAACTACACCTTTGTAACGTAGTCGGGGTATGGTGAAGATATTAAAAATCAAAAAAAAATCAAAATATTCTTTATTCAAGTAAACTTGTAAACAAGTGCTTTTGAATCGTCAACTTTACTGCTGGTTCGGAAAGCTGTTCCTACCGAGAAGAACCAGCAAGAAACTCGGCGGTTGCTCTTTTTAAAATATAAATCTTAGAACTAGTTACATTTATTTATTACTGTCTTGTACAGGGTAGAAGTGCACCTATATCCACACATCCTTATCATCTAAGTAATCTTTAACAGTATAGTAGGCTTTCTGTATCAGCCTCTTTTTAACAGTGTATATTGAACTTAGATATCCTGAAATCTCGAATCTTATTTTGGCACGAAATTGATTCGAGCATTAAAAAATTACCAATACTGATTTCGTTATCTAACTAAAATCTATATATTTAAAAATTAATGTATGTCTGTATGCCCTTTATTACGCGAAGATTTTATGGAATCCGTCAGTTTTAAAGTTAGACTGATTGATTAGATCTGAAATTTTCGTTGTACGAGTAACTAAATAAATATATATATTTTAATATTAAGTAAAAAAAATTATTAAATCTAAAATGATCTATCACGAAACAGTGGCAGACCAATATTGACGCAAGCGAAGCTGCGGGCAAAAGTTTGTTATTTATAAGCTTTGCGATTTTATCGTGTCTATCTCCAGATGATGCTTCGGTTGAATTTGTGATAGTGAACGTGTGTAGTGCTTGTGTATTGTGGTGGCAGTGGTGGTTTATGCGTGTGTTTTTACGAATCCTGCATGTATCGGGTATGAAAACGGATAGTCCACTATACATTTAACAGTATATATATTTTCTATTTAGTGTATCGCGGATTATAGCAAAATAATTTTATTATTACTTTTGTATTATGGATCTCCGCAAAGTAACGCCTAATTCTATAAACTATATAGAGTTTATATTTTTCTTTTCAGATAAAATACCGACTAACATCGTCTCGGAACTACCTTCAACGATCAAGAAGAACTATTTAGATGTGGATCACGACTTTATCTATCTTTAATTATTAGTTTTAGTAAAATCTAGGAATGTTTTGCAACATCACGGGCGTTGTCTGTGCGATATGGGTGCCAATATAGAAATTCGTAAAACGTCCTCTAAAAATGTACATTTTTTTAACAACATTTACTTAAATATGAAATAATAACAGCTTAAAATAATTATCGTGTAATATTATTTTAAATAGTTGTAAAATGTTATATATTCGTAGGTAGTGTTTACTTTCAGTCTGCTTCAAGTTTCCATCTTATTGCATAGTTAATTAATTAACGGTATTCTTGCTTTAATAAATAAATATATGGGACATTTACACACACGGTCGTCCGTCCCCAAAGTAAGTAACTGAATACATACTTGTGTTATGGGTGACGGACAACTGGTAGATATACTACATATATAATTTTAAATACATACTTAAATACAGGGTCAAAGAACCAACAATCGAATCGGGAATCAAACCCGCGGAAGGCAGGGTCACTACCCACTGCGATAACGGGCCAATCGAATCTAATCTTAAGTACCCAGGCCAAGGTATCAAGCAAACTCGGTTTTTTTTAAAGATATAAAAATTAAAATAAAAAAGAAAGACCAGGTGATGTCTGAGACTCGATCCCGGGTATTTTCACTTAGTTCGCTTGTTCTCCACTGAGCCATTACAATATTACAAGGGACAGCAAAGTTAACCTTTGTCTTCAATACATATTTTAGCAGTTTTTCAATGCCTGAAAACAGAGATACAACGTGATTTTTTTTTAATATAGCTAGATTGATTCATGACCCCCGAAACCCCAAAATAAGTTTAATGATAATCGTTACAAGATAAGCTCATTTAAATATATTAGATGGAAAAGTAACAATATATTTTGCTATATTCCGCAATAAAATAAATATATATAATGCTAAATGTATAGTGGACTATCCGTTTTTTCATACCCGATACATGCAGGATTCGTACAAAACACGCACAAACCTCCACCACAATACACAAGCACTACACAGGTTCACTATCACAAACTCAACAATCGTTTCGCCCCGCAACCGAAGCATCATCAGGAGATAGACTCCACGACAAAATCGCAAAGTCTATATCTATAATGAGGTAATAGGTATCAGTAAGAACGAACTTGAAGCAGACTTGACATATTTATAAACAAGTGACAAAATAGTAAATATTAAGACATTAAATAATATATTAATATACTATTTATATGTTTTGTTGTACTTTTATACCCCTACAAGCTATACCCAAAATTATTTCGTGTCTTTTAATTTCTTTTTTTTTCTTACACCGCGTGGTATCCGGCAGAATAGAATAGACCACCCTCCTTTCTTACCGAGGTGTCGTAAGAGGTGACTAAGGTATGTGCCGTGTGTTATCCGGCTGCATAGAATAGACCACCCTCATTTCTTACCGAGGTGTCGTAAGAGGTGACTAAGGTATGTGCCGTGTGGTATCCGGCTGCATAGAATAGACCACCCTCATTTCTTACCGAGGTGTCGTAAAAGGCGACTAAGGTAAGTTGACGTCAGGCAGGCGGCCGGTCGTAAAATACGTGGTCAAATCATGTGACAACTTGTTTGAACATGTTTAGCCGACCCCACTTGACCCCGCATGACCTGAGTCTGCCAGGATTGGGTCCAGACGGGAGGATTTCGCGACGGTTAACAGTAGGGAAATGAAATTTTAATAATTAATAATGATAATTAATAATGTATAGCAAAATTAATAATGTATGATTGAAAATATTTAAAAGATTGACCCCCGAGTTTCTTGCTGGTTGTTCTCGGTAAGAGCAACATTCCGAACCAGTTGTAGCTCCATTAATCATGTTGATGCTTATGCCGTGTGGTATCCGGCAGAATAGAATAGACCACCTCCTTTCTTACCGAGGTGTCGTAAGAGGCGACCAAGGTATGTGCCGTGTCGTATCCGGCTGCATAGAATAGACCACCCTCATTTCTTACCGAGGTGTCGTAAAAGGCGACTAAGGTAAGTTGACGTCAGGCAGGCGGCTGGTCGTAAAATACGTAGCCAAATCATGTGACAACATGTTTGTAACATGTCGATCCCACTTAGAGTGCGATAAGGGCAGGAGAATGATGATGATAATCATATTGATGCATGACGATATCGATCCTTGACGATCCAAGAGTGCTCGAAAGAGCTTACTTGAATAAAGAATATTTTGATTTGATTTAGGAATCATGACAGTTGTGTTCGCTGACTGGCTGCTGTATCATTAAGAGTGCGAAATACGGAGTTAAGAGTGCAAAGGTTTTATTAGCATCGGGTAACGCCGTCCTAAAGGGTGGTGTCTAAGGGATGGTGGGCATCTAGTGATTTGTGATATGACTGGTTCACCACACCATCGAGAGTATGGCAAAAACCATCATCAACCGACCGACATCAGAAAACTGGGACTTAGTATGTTGTTAATTTATAGAATTAGGCGTTACTTTGCGGAGATCCATAATACAAAAGTAATAATAAAATATTGCCATAATCCGCGATACAGTAAATAAGCTTTGCGATTTTGTCGTGGAGTCTATCTCCTGATGATGCTTCGGTTGCTGAGCGAAACGATTGTTGAGTTTGTGATAGTGAACTTGTGTAGTTATTGTGTATTGTGGTAGCAGTGGTGGAAGTTTGTGCATGTGTTTTTACGAATCCTGCATGTATCGGGTATAAAAAAACGGATAGTCCACTATACATTTAGCATTATATATTTTTTCTATTTACTGTATCGCGGATTATAGAAAAATAATTTTATTATTACTTGTTTTAGTGTCAGGATTCATTTCTTGTGCAACTAATGATTGCCTGGGACTGAGAAGTATCACACATCAGTTCTATAAACTGAGTGCTCATTTTAATGCAAATCCATTCAAGAGTAATTTATAGAATTAGGCGTTACTTTGCGGAGATCCATAATACAAAAGTAATAATAAAACTATTAACATGATGTATCGCGGATTATAGCAAAATAATTTTATTATTACTTTTCCATTCAAGAGTTGTGCGAAAATGAGTCAGAAACCTACAGAAATATAATCGAGTATATAGCATACAAGCTGTGATAGCCCAATGGTGAGACCGTGCGACTCTCTAGAGACGAACATAGGTTCAAACCCGGGCAGGCACCAATGAGTTTTTCTATTAAAACTCATGTGTCTAATTCATAATTGCAATTTATCACACGCTTTTCGGTGAAGGAAAACATCGTGAGGAAACCTGCATTTCTCTAGAGAATTCTGGAGATATGTGTAACCTGCCAATCCGTATTGGAGCAGCGTGGTAGGTCTTAGCTCCAACCCTTCTCTCCAGAAACGGAGAGAGGAGGCCTATTCCCAGCAGTGGGATATTAACAGGCCGCTACTTTTATATAGCATACAAACTCTCACGAAATTAGGTAGCGATGGTAAAGAAAAAATTAAATAAAGGTGACATATTGACACTATCAAAGTTTTCTAAATAATAATTTTAAAAGATTTTCTTTTAGTTTTTATACTTGTACTGTTTTTTGAGAAAATTTTATCTTATAAATGGAAAACTCAGAAGATTTTAACGAAGACTCAGGTAGAGTATTAAAAAGTAATGAAGATTCTCAAAACTGTGATACCTTACCTTTAAACGAGGACGGTCAAGCTAAAACAGGTGTAAAGGTAAACCCCAATGACGATATCATTGAAGATGCAATTACCAGCGAGATTAATTTACCGCAACCACACACAAGCGGCACTATTGTAGCTAAAAAACGTTTCGGGAATCGATTATACGAACGGGCTCGATCGATTATACCGAGAAGAACCAAGACGAAGGCTAGGCAATTGATAAGGGCGGTAACAAAACGTAATACTCTTTCAAACATAACACCTCAAAATAGGAGCAAGAAGGTGCGTTCATCTTTCAAGAAGAAGGCAGTTCGATCAGAAACGAGGTTGAAAAGAAACCTAAGGAGAATGCTATCTACAGAAACATTCACATCGAGTTCTGTTTGTCCGCATTGCGTTCAATATTGTGATTGTTAAAATTTGAAATGCCATTTTAGTAATTTACAAATTGTACAAGTATTACAAGTATAATATTACAAGTATTAGTCGTTTGCACAATAAAGGGATGAGAATCATCATAATTAGTATTTTAATGTTGGTACATTTTACAGAAACTTGGTCCGATTGGATCAACGCTTACTTCTTTGCTTACTTCACACCTTTTATTGAAATCACAATCAAAAGTAATAATAAAATTATTTTGCTATGATCCGCGATACAGTAAATAGAAAATATAGTGCTAAATGTATGGTGGATTATCTATCCGTTTTGCGATTTTGTCGTGGAGTCTATCTCCTGGTGATGCTTCGGTTGCGGGGCGAAACGATTGTTGTGTTTGTGATAGTGAACGTGTGTAGTGCTTGTGTATTGTGGTGGCAGTGGTGAAGGTGTGTGCATGTTTTTTACGAATCCTGCATGTAACGGGTATGTAAAACGGATAGTCCACTATACATTTATATATATTTTCTATTTACTGTATCGCGGATTATAGCAAAATAATTTTATTATTACTTTTGCTTTTTTTTATTAAATTACAAATGTTTGTTTCCAAGCTGCATACTGCGAGTTACGATTTTCCTGTACGCATAGCTCTTAAGGCATATTACAGTATATTAGTCCTTTATGATCTGCAAAATTATGTAGGTAATAGTCTACCATTTATTCTCGCTCGCAGCCTTTAAGGAAAATATTTACAGAGGATGGTGGAGCAAATGGGCCATCAAGGGAATGGAAAACACCCATACAGTACGTATCTTACGCAGTTATTTTGTGTACCGTCATTTACTTTTTTATAATCGAATTGTTATAGTTAATATAGGAAGAGGTTATATGATATATTTGGTTACAGAATTCATTGTAAATGAAAATATATTTTAGCTCATGTTAGTATACCCCAGCCGCATTTGTCTGGTTGCAATGAATTGAAGAACTACTGAACGTATTTTATTGGTATAAATGTATAATTTTATGAACCGTGTGGTATCCGGCAGAATAGAATAGACCCACCCTCCGTTCTTACCGAGGTGTTGTAAGAGGCGACTAAGGTATGTACCGTGTGGTATCCGGTAGAATAGAATAGACCACTCTCTTTTCTTACCGAGGTGTCGTAAGAGGCGACTAAGGTAAGTTGACGTTAGGCAGGCGGCCGGTCGTAAAATACGTAGCCAAATCATGTTCGATAAAGTTTTTGTATAAATTAGTTGAAATATTATGGATAATTGTTGAAAATTCTGGCAAAAGTCAAATCGTCTGGGATATATATAAACTGTTTATGGGTTCCGATAGAGACATTTATTCATAAAGCTGTTGCGACTATGTTAATGATAAGAAAGCTTGGATTTAAATTGGGACCAGCTACGCATTAGATTATATTGTAATTTTTGATTTGTGAACAATTACAAGTACAATATTTATTTTTTAAAAGAGTGACCGCCCAGTTTCTCGCTGGTTCTTCTCGGTTAGAGCACGTTTCCGAACCAGTCGTAGTTTCATCGTAATTTGATGATTCAAAAGTGCTTGTAAAGGGCAATTTGAATAAACAATTATATAAGTTTTATAATATTCCGCCGTGTGGCGGCTGTATCCGGCTGAGTAGAATAGACCACCCTCTTTCTTACCGTGGGGTCGTGAAATACGAGTAAGGTAAGTTGACGTCAGGCAGGCGACCGGTCGTAAAATACGTAGCCAAATCATGTGACAACATGTTGTGCTAACCCCACTTAGAGTGGGATAAGGGCAGGAGGATGATGACAAATTTTATAACATTATGTTAGTGCGACTAGTTTACGAAACCATCCCGAGTATAAGTCATAAGTTCTTTATTCGGCGAACTATTACCGATTCCCGTAAACACAGTTTAAATAAAACAACTTTTTTTATCACAAATATACTTTATTGTATTGTACAATGTTTTTAACACAGATAAAGAACTATCACTCGGAAATACTTTTTGTCTATCGAGAAATTTCAATAAGGACAGATTTGAAACGCCTTAGAAATATAAAATGTGCCAAAAGCAATTTTACTAATATAAAAATTGTGCGAAGACGTGTTAGGACAATCTTGCAACGTAAAAATTATGTTTACATACATTAAAGTGTGGAAGATTTCGTTTTAATATAAATAAAATATATAACAATACCATCCGCCGTAGGCACTGTCTGAGTCATATTATTTATATTGAAGTAAAACTTCTTTAACTTAATCTCTATGTCGGTTCCTACTTAGTTTTTTTATTTTATACATCTTTTTATATTTATATATTCTTATGCACAAAAACTAAGTAGAATACACCACCCTCTTTCTTACCGAGGTGTTGTAAAAGGCGACTAAGGTAAGTTGACGTCAGGCAGGCGGCCAGTCGTAAAATACCCAGCCATATCATGTTTATGAAATATTGTGCCGACCCAACTTAGTGTGGGATAAGGGCAGGAGAATGACGATGAAACTGTGAAGCCAATGAAGATTAGTGTCTTAGATATACGACACGTGGCTATGAATGAAAGGGAGAAAGAAAATGTGAGCTCGTGTGCTTGCTCACATTTTCTTTCTCTTTAAGGGCAAGAGAATCGTTTCTCTTGCCCTTGAAGTGATATAACAAACGTAACTCTCTCTGTATCTCCACTAACATGTAACTCCCTCTCAACTTCTGTTTACACTTAAAGAAGTTTCACTTCAAAAAAAATTTTTTCTGTAGAATTGTAGCAAATAATCTTGATACATATTGAAAAATTACAAATGAAACAATTTTACTCTAAAATGAGGTCAATTTAATGAAAGTTGCATATGTATCTAATTATCAATAATCAAGATGACATAGAAAGGTGACGTTTAAGACGAGTTGGTTAAGACAAATCGAATAAATGCTATTGAATGTCTAATAACTTGTTTTAAGAAACAATTAACACCATAGAATTAAAAACAACAATACTTAGAGTAGGGGAGAGTACGGGTTGGCTCGAAGCACCATAAAGATGTACGGGCTGTTACCACCCTGTACTATCTTTTTGATAGATTGATAACTGCGATGCTTAATTGATATATTTATTTAATTGATAGCATTGATAATTTACATGATTTATATATATTTATATTGAAACATACTGTTTTAGAACACGGAGAAGATTATATTTCTTGGCGTAGTTTTAGAGTTTACAGACATCAAAATGGAAGAAGGATTACATCCGTTACAGACTAACAAAGTAACAAAATGCAGAAACAAATACAGACTATACAATAGCATTATGACAGATAATGTTGCGTTCTTAATTACCAACAGATAGGTATTATCATGATTTGATATGTTGAGCACGCGCTAATTCGTACTGATTTCAAATTTATGCGAATTTAAAAATATGGCGTAAATGCCGATGGTGCAAATGTACGTGTTGCCCGTACAGGAAGCCTGCCTAAAATGTGACTTATTACTATGGGCTATTTGATTTGATTCTTTCCGTTTCCGTAAGATATTGTGTTTAACTAAAGGTTCTTATTCGCTTGTAAGAACCTATTCTGTGTCGACTATCGACATATCAGACGTTGTCCGGATTTGGACACGGTAAGCAGTGTTTTGAACTGTCTCTGTGTTGTCAGGTAAATATTTTTCTTCTTGGCGTGCTTTACCAACTAATGAAGGTTGGCAGCAGCTCTGTATATGCCTTCCTATTCGTGGCCAGACGGGAGATGTTTCCAAGATTTCCTTCTAAGACCAGCAGGCCATGAACTCTTATTGCGACTCAGTTGAAGACGTAAACTAAATTGTTTTGCTTTTTCATACCATGACGTCTTAAAGACCCACACTTTAAGTCGTTGCCGACTGAGCGTTCGGGATGCGTCCTAAACACATTTGAGTAAAAGAGACAGAGTTATCTATAGTTCATATAACGTTATCCTTTTCAAACATTACGACCCGAATGCAATCCACACTTCATGATACGAAAATAAAGCGGTTCGGTTTAGGTAATGACTTTGAATTGAATCGTTATCTAAAATTTTACTTCAATTTAAAAAAATCCTTCACTCCCTATTTATGGATTGTTGAATATACTTCATATAAACTTCGCAAATCATGTTTGCTACTTCATTGCATAAATATTTTTGAAAAAATTGAATTACACATCTCACTGTTATTACATTCCATTAACTAACAATAAATCATCGGTAGTAGTGGATAAAATAATTAGTCGAATTTATTAATAAATTGATTTGCTTTCAAAAAAACAACTCGTGATTTAGAACGAAAAGTATTTTTTTTTATTATTTAGAGGCAATGATTTCACATAGATGTGCCATCTTCACTTTATTCTGAATTGTAATTCTAATTGATTATGAAATATTTTTATTAATAAAATGTTACTATAACATAACATCTATAGCTTTTATTTATTCGATTTGTCTGTATTCGTTACATGAAAGTAAAATCTCATCTGACCCAATCATTTCATTTGGTACAAAACACATTCACATTTACCTTACATTATATATTATGTACATCGAAAATCATATTTCACTTAATTTATTACATCAAAAAATTGCGTTCAACTACCTTAATTTAAAATTCACAATTAGAAGTATTTAATTTAAATATATTACGGACTAGTAGTAATTATTGCATTATTAATTTTTATTTAAAAATCGATTTGATATCAGGAAAACATTATATGACATATTAAATTATATTTTAAACGATATTTTAAAAGCACCGGTTTTAAAATCGATTTCTATACTGTGATTGTTTATATCAAATGATTATGTATATTTTGTATAAATTAAATTAAAACTTATCGTTAAATTAATTATTCGTTATTCGAATGTTACAACCATAGAGTTATTATGTGTTTGAGATTATTAGAGTAGGGAAGTCAGGCTAAAATGTGCCCTATTACGATATGGAGAAGGCACATCAGGGTTTATCTATCCGTCTCTTTTTTTTATGTGTAATTAGATAAAGATGAAATATACGGGTTTCATCTTCCCGCTTAATATATTTATTGTGTCACTGTCACTTACAGACTACAGTCATTCCTATGGCTTCCCTACTATTGTAACTCTATGGTTACAAAACAAGGGTATTTTTTTAAAACTATAATCAAACAATACTAGCAAAGGACGTTAGATGTACATCCAAATCATTTTCTTCCAGAATATAAAAAAAAATACTTCAGCAAATATACATAACCCATGTAATCTCGTTCAATATTTATATATAAATTATTACTCGTATGGACAACTTGCACACATATTTGGTATAATTGAACACATTGTGATGAATTATTCATAAATGAACTTGGATTGTAACACAGTCTACAGACAGATGAAAGTAGGGGGAAAGTAATATAATATAATTACAATGTCCAATTTATTTATATAATGTAAAGGATAATATAATATACTTTTTCTTTTTTATTTACCGCAAGCTTAGTATGGAAGTGATCTTATTCAAAATTAGACTTAATTGAGTTAGATACATTTTAATCCTTATTTCCATGCAATCTATGACATCACGCTAAGAAAAGCTATACTCATTTTATTGCAACAACACATTATATTGCAATACAAACATTTTACTGCAATACTACAAATAAAGGAATTGAAATAAATCCGTGTTTGTCAAAATACTCTCTTCAATGAAATATTGATTTTGTAAAGTATATTTATGCTTTTAGTATCTAAAAGCATAATCGTTTAATTTAAAAATATATATTTTGATGCAGATTAAACCTTTTAAACTACTTTAATATGCAATTCTGGCTGTCTATGACGTAAAGTTGCACCGGTGCGCGGGGAGTTCACTTCTTGTTTAAGGCGAAATTGACTTCAACAAGATAAATTTTCAATTGCTTTAATAAATATTTATTATTTTCTTCTATCGTTATTATTGCCACGCCCGCGCACCGGGGGAACTACACTTCGTCTTCGTCTTCGACTACGACGTGAAGTTGCACCGGTGTGAAGTTGCACCGGTGTGCAACTTCACGTCGTAGACACTAGCAATAGTAATTATATCAGATTATCTGATGTAACACAATATCAATCTTTTATATAGTCACTGTGTGATAATGTCGTATTATTGTATATTTAATATTTGCCGTCATTATCTAGAAAAGGTTTAAAATACCTCAATATCAATCTTTTATATAGTCACTGTGTGATAATGTCGTATTATTGTATATTGTTACGACGTATTTTAAATACAACCTCCTTCCATATAGTTGGCCGGTAATAAAAAAAAAAAAACATTGTCGCTGTCATTATGTGTTTAGTTGTTGAAAAAGATTAAATGAATTGACTTTTGGAAAATTGTTTCTTATTTATTGAATAAGTGTAATGGAAAAATATTGTTGTCGTTATAATATTTAATATTTGCCGTCATTATCTAGAAAAGGTTTAAAATACCTGGGTGTTTGTCATTTCACATGTCAAAAAAAGGTTCTTAAAGTAGACAGATTACAAATACATTGAATAATACTTAAATTTATTTGTTTTAAAGTTTTTACAATCATGAATAATATTGGCAATAATGTTATCTGCCTCCTAAAAAAACCTTTTTTTGACATGTTTATCTTTAGTTAAGTATCTAAACCTACGGAGTATAGTGTATTGAACTGCGTTACGGGTCTCTTTAAAACTCGCGTGTTTTGTAGGTGCTACGCTACGCTTTATTGTAATTTGTCACAAAACTATTTTGAATTAGGTCACTTTAATACTAAAAGCGATATATTGGAAATTAAAGGAACATTGGAATTCTATATAAATTATTTGAATTTTTTCACACTAAAGCCGATAAATCGTTCACGTTAAACTAACAAATTTTTTTATCCATTTTTTCTTTTTCCGACGTTAGTTCAATTTAAGATTTATAGACAATAAAAAAAATGATTATGTTTGAAACAATTGCACTAATTCCAAAAGCTGTACAGATATATTTTCGATATGTAAAGTATTAAGACTTAAGTAAATTACAGTTAAAGTTTTTTAGAAAAAGTGATAGTTTCAAAAGCGTTATTTGTAGATAAAAATCTTAATTTATGTAGTGGAAAAACATTGTTAATTATAATTATATTAGGAAAAAACTTAAGTACTTTATACAAATCCTATAGGATATATTCTCATTACTTCTTAATGATAAGATAAAGTCAAATAGCTTCACCAATTACCTGGTCGCATGCGCAACAATAATTATACAATTATATATTCTATAATACGATTATACAATTATGTATTCTTTAATTTGATATAATGATATTATTTACATCGTGAGCACTAAGTATTGTATTGTCATCGTCTAGATTATGTAATATTATTCTGTACAAGAAACATCAATTCAAATTCAAGATATTCTTTATTCAAGTAAACTTGTAAACAAGTGCTTTTGAAAATCAGTGCTGCAATAACCATATTGCAGCAAAATGCTGAGACGCATCCTTTTCTCTGGGGTAATATTTGCTTATGTTACGTTTTAGTTTAGTTTATTTTTTTGTATATTACCTAACAGAGAATCAATGTTTTTATTATTATTATTGCTGTCTCTACCGAGAAGAGCAAGCGAGAAACTCGGCAGATGTTCTTTTCACAACATTGTTTTTATTACGAGTTACTACTACATTTAGTCATTGCTCTTTTTTCAAGTCACCACACGTATCACAAAACGCCGCCACCAGCAAATCTCCACACAAGTATTACATACACTCACTACTACAATCTCTACGATGGTTTGCCCCGAAACCGAAGCATTAGTATATAATTATGCTTGCTTGGGTGATGCATCGCTTTGCAATTTTATGGCGTAGGTTATCTTCTGATGATGCTTCGGCTGCGAAGCGAAACGATTGTTGAGTTTGTGTTAGTGTACGTTTGTGTTAGTGTTTGTATATTGTAAAAGCGTTGGTGGAGATTTATACATGTGTTTTTACGAATCCTGTATGTGTCGGATATGTAAACGGATACTCCGGATATTTAGGTAATCGTGGATTCCAGCATGAAAATTTAATTATAACTTTTTTACATTTATAATTATTTTAGTCGATAAATTATTTAATGAAACTGTTTTACTGAACGTTTCAGCGCTTCTAAAAGTACCAGGGTAATGGGTAATAAACGAGTTTAAAGCAGTAGTGTGCAGTAACACTTTGCACCCCAATTAATTTCAGCCAAACTCTTTAGGGCAAATACGCACAGGACGTATATCAATCAATGTAGCAAGCCAAGTTAACGCGTGTGAAATAATAAGTACAGGGTGACCGAGGCTTCGCTTTTTTTAAAGATATAAAACGAATTAAAGAGAAAGAAAGAGCAGATGTAATCTAGGACTCGATTCCGGGAAATTTCACTTGTTTCCCCATCGTACCCCCATCGAGATAATAGAACTCTATAAATGACAGCAAAATTAACTTTTGCATTCAATTTATATTTTAGCAGTTTTTTAATGCGTGAAAACAGGGATAAAACGCTATTTTTTTGATCGATTTATCACCCCTAAACCACCTACATATGAAGTTTCACGAAAATCGTTTGAGCCGTTTCCGAAATTCAGATTATAAGGTTGACTGGTAGAGAACGCTTAATTTAGTATTAAGTCCGCCTTTCGTACTTTTATCTTAATATTGAAAGTGTATAGATTCTATCCATATCATAGAACAAAGTCAGCAAAAGCTGTATGTCTGTATGTAATTGAGTTTCTCGAAATCTACTGAACGGATTTTTGTACGGTTTAACTCAAAGATAACGCACTCCTTAAGGAAGGTTTATGTTAAGGCAACGGGATAACCTATTTTGATAGGACTTACACTGTAAGTTAGAAGTGTACTGGGAGCAACATACAAACTACTTTTCATCCTAGAATTCAGATAAAGTCGGGATTCACGCGATAACTTTGTGACATACTGATTTACACGCGTTCTAAGTCACAGACACATCTTGTTTTAAAATAAATGTTTCAAAACATATATACCAGACTCGAAGCACCAAAAAATTGTTTTCAGTAATGTTAGCCTTAGGCGGGAACCGAAACTAATCATAAAATCAAAATATTCTTTAATCAAATAAGCCATTTTAGGCACTTTGACTCGTCAAGCATCAATATGATTAACTAAGCTACAACTGGTTCGGAATGTTGCTCTTACCGAGAAGAACCAGCAAGAAACTCGGCGGTCAATCTTTTAAACATCGTCAATTTTACATAATTAAAACGCTATCTTGTATGAAGCTGAAAGGATGTTCAAATCCAAGCATTGTTATCATCCAAATAATTTTCAATTGTGTAATATGCTTTACGTATAAGGTATTTCTTATACTTGGTTTAAAACCTTTCTGTAGACTGGTCTAGTAGTAGTACTTAGACCTGAAGAACTGAAAGCACTGTGTTACTGCCACTTGTGGCAACAAGCCAGTTAACTGGAGATGAACTGTATATTACTAACAGTATACTTTAGTAGATATATTAAACAGTCCCTTATATCGTGACTCTCTGTATACTCAGGCCCTAAAAACGCGTATAAAATGTTTTCCGAATAGTTACTTCTACTATATTGCAAAGTGAATTTGTTAAGACTTTTGACACATTTTCTGCGATTAAAGTACGTTGAGATTTCAGATTCGCGTTAAAATAGGTTAACGTAACCAAAAAATATTATCGTATTTACCAATTTTGGACATATTAATATTAATTATTATAATTGGTCAAATTTAGTTCCGAACAAATTAGATTAGTTCTATATTTAGGCATTTCGAGTGTTAACATGGCAATAAGATGGCTAATATTGTTACTTTACTTATTACTAGCTGTGCCAACAACGGCTTCGCTCGCGGAATTCAGTGATTTACGAAAGTTTTTCGAATTTTTCGAAATTTTCCGAATTTTCGCAATTTTAAACATTATGAGTAATTTTTAATATTATTAAGTAGTTATTGTGAGTTAACCGTGAGAGATAGAGACATGCTATCGCGGACTTTTTTGTAGTATTTTTATAGATCTACAATTCTCTACAACATTACTTTAGCGTATCTCTGCTGGTCTACGCAGCGCACGCGACTAAAGCTCCCAGCAAGCAAGTTTTTTAACAACTACGTGATCTTTTCAACACAATTTATATGACCGTAATACCGATATTTACTATTTACCTAAACCATCTAGAAGTATTGAACGAGCTTATGGTGAAAACCGGATACAAATCAGTTCAGTAGATTTTGAGAAAATCGATTACATACAGACAGCTTTTTGGGACTTTGTGATGAGAGACTTTGGAGATGTGAAGAAAATGGTTGACCCATTTTCTTCACATCATTTTCATGTTTATTCGTTAATTCATTTATTTATATGCACAAAATAATAGTTGATTGTCAGTTAATTACTATTTAACTACATATAACAATTTCGTATTTAATTAAAATTACTGAAATGATTTTGAATTTGTAAAAAGTTCCATATTTGTTCACAATATATATTCACCATTAATGACAATATTTAGTTGAGTTATATTTATTATAGGAAAAGTGATTCGATATTTACTTCGGTCATTGTTTTAACATAAAATAAAGTTTTGATTTGATTAATTCAGTCAATTTAGTAACAGAATTGGTGTTATTATGTTAATTAAAATACACATTATATAATAAATATTCATTAAAAAAAATCTAAAATGTCGCGTACTCGAGAGTTTAATAATGTTTATTTATATTTCAACACTGTGGATATGTTTAAATGGAATCTCAACGGAAATAAGATTATTGACAAATTCCATTTAGAAACGTTGGAAGACAATAATTGGATTTACAAATGGAAATCAAGCGCCTCGCTCGAATCGCTTGTTCGACGATGATTTGTGTTTTATTGAATTTCATCTCTTTAAAATACTGAATTTAGTATTTGCAATTATTTTTGAATTCTACTTTTTGAAGTTGATGTGATATATCCACTTTTAGCCATTTTTTATTACTTGTTATTTCGTCGTTTATAACCGTATTTATTCATCACCTATTTATTGTAAGTTTATATAAATGACAAGCAATATAACAGAACTAACTACTTTGCTATAATCCGCACGGGTTAAGTGAATGCATGCAAAGCCAATGTGTATGAAGCAGGCAAAATCTACGCACCTTATACATGCAGGACAAGCCACCACATGCACCCCAAGGCGCAATTCACCAGCAACAACGCACACAAAAGCAGCACACACACCCACCACCACAATCTCGACGATCGTTTCGCCCCGAAACCGAAGCATCATCAGGAGGATAGGCTCCACGACAAAAATCGTAATGCTGCTTCCTCTTGATGATGTTTCGGTTTCGGGGCGAAACGATCGTCGAGATTGTGGTGGTGGGTGTGTGTGCTGCTTTTGTGTGCGTTGTTGCTGGTGGATGCGCCTTGGGGGGTGCGTGTGGTGGCTTGTCCTGCATGTATAAAGGTGCGTAGATTTTGCCTGCTTCATACACATTGGCTTTGCATGCATTCGCTTAACCCGTGCGGATTATAGCAAGGTAGTTATTTCTGTTATATTGCTTGTAATATGGAATTCCGCAAAGTGACGCCTGCTTCTATAAATCATTTATATAAATGATTTATAGAAGATGAAATATGTTTTCAAAATAATTTAAAAACATATTTCATCATTAATTATATAAAATGATAATTATTAATTAAATATTAATAAATTTTAAATATATACAAATTAGAATAATTTTATAATTCATTGTTTAAAATATAAAATTTCTATTCATTATCAATCGACATGCCACCTTTAAAAAAATTAAATGTCATAGTTTAAAAAATAACAAAAAAAAACATTTTATTTTCATTACATAAGTTCAATGTACCAGAGTTTCAAAACGTTGAAACGAATAATGATATAAATTGAATATTATGCTTTATGTTGAATTGTATAATAAATCTATCACTCTTCTACTATATCTCTTATCTGTGACCGTAATCTATACACGTATGCTATAAACTATAACGTGTGGACTGCATGCGTTTGCTATTTTTACGTTTTTCCTATTTATTTCATTTTGTAATTAAAAAAAATTTAGAAAAAGTTTTATTTAGCAAATTTATTTATAATAATATTCGATATAAACCTTACGCCTAGTCAGTGATTAAAAACTTATTTAAGTATTATCAAGATAAGTTTTGTAATCTGGGCTTTTTATAATCATATTTTAAAAAAAATGTTTTATTGTTATTAAATAACTTCCTTCTAGTTTAATAGTGTACGTAAAATTGTTAGTCGTTTTTAACGTATATATTTTTATACGTATATATTTTTGCCTTCTATTACAAAAAAATCCTCAAAATATATCGCCGCACGGGTTTCTGTTTTAACATATTGATGGAAAGTGAACGCACCCATATCACTATATATATTTGTCTGTGTCAAAACTATTACTTCCTTCTGTCATCGACTGCTCTTGTAAAATTACGTTTCACAATATATCTGTCTTCTAAAAGTTCTCTTTTATTTATGCTCGCGAAGTTCAATAAGTGTCGAATAAATTCCTACACATATTTATTTAAAGTACTGAACAGAATGTATAATAGTATAGAGTTTATAATACATACTATAATATATAGGACCCACAATATATCGCGTTCGCGCGTATTTACAAGTCAATTTTTTAATTCAGAATGTTTTATACTTTTTCTAAACGTGGCATATATTTTCCCGCGGGAATTAACGTCAGCTGTCACCTTGACGTATAGTGAGTCCTTTTGTTACCCTTGCGCGTTTTTAGAAATGAATTATTAAATATAATCTTTATCTCGTAAGCATAAAATGGTTTTTATTTTTTTCTATTTATTTTACTACATTGGTGTTTGATGATATGTATATTTAAAAACCTGTTATAATGTTAAATATTAAACAAATGTTATTATTTGACGATACAAATATTTTTACAGCGTATCGTTATTATTTTAACTTCATTAAACGCTGACCTTTGGTTACAGTAAAGGTTTAACTTGCATTTTTAAATAAAGTTTTACGCTTTTTATATGAAATATCAAATGAATATTTGACAGATGCTTTAAGATGTTTTACTATTAAAATTGTACTAAGCTTAAGGATTATCATAATAGTTAATTGTAATAAAAAATTTACAAATGGTCTTTGTCAAAATTCAAAAGGTTTTGATAGAACCTTCTAATTAAAAGGTTTATGTTGGCAAAGGGGATTCATAATGGCCTTCATAACAAAGTAAGATACAACATTACTTATTATTTTACTCATGATTCATAGACAATAGGAGTTCTTTTTAAATAACATCATGTAAATATTATTCAGCCTAATTATATTTCTTTAACTTTATCTGTAATAATAAATATAATTTAAGAATAATTTTATTTATTATTTGTGTTGCGTTAATATATAAAATAAATAAAATATTTTGTTGAAATAAAAAAAATCTCGATTGACGAACACTAAATCTTAAGTCGTATATAACTTTTATTTAGCCTGATTAGTTTGATAACAAATTACGAATAATTTTATTGATTCTATGTTTCCCATAAAATGTTATGTTTAGTTTAAAAATTCTGTGTCAATTGTCAATATTTAAAAAATAGTAGTTTCTTCTTCAAATCTACTGTTTCAGTAACGATGTCTTTATTTAACTTAGCAACTATTGAATGTATCTATGGCTTCTCTAATATTAACTATCTTTTTGAACGTTTTTTGGTGATTATATGATCATATATGGTCATCGGTCAATTTTTGCGTCTTACCAATTTACAAATCGATAATTATCTGGAACGTATTACCTGGAAATTGAAAATGCAATGAAATAAATAATATTTCATAGTATAAATATGTAATTTGGTCTCAAACCATGATTAATAAAAAAAAGCTTAAGAGATGTCAACAGTGATTAACTAGGTATTAAAATAATGAAATACTGTTTTTTCTTGTATATGCACCCCCTTCTGACGTGGAGTATTTAATTTTTGTTATTTAATTCTATTAAGGTTCGGGGACGTCTGTAGATATAGCACGGATGGTCAACTTTTATTCCGGGCTATTCAACCCATTTCCTTATGTTGGAGGAGCATGGGTTTCAATACTGCCCCGACAGTATCACCGGACCTCCGGGAGTTCCAAACGGGGTTCATCGGACTCCTATCTGAAAAGCGTAGGGAGGGGCCACTTTCAAAGAGGCCCCGATCCAGAGGTGGCGCACTCTGGACTTCACGGTTGATGCTGGATGGGATGGAGGCACTGTGTACGCTGTCCACGCCACTAGCAGCGTGTTGGAGCACTTAGGTTGTTCTAGTGGGTGTAAGTCTGACGTATCTGCTGCCAGGAATGGGGGCAATGTGTCCAACGGTACTGTGTTCCCGCCACCAGCAGCGTGGTGGAGCACTCAGGTTATTTAGTCAGTGAGAGTCCAACGTACCCGCTGGCAGGGATGGGGGAAATGTGTCCAACGTTACCCTGTCCCCGCCACCAGCAGTGTGGTGGAGCACTCAGGTTATTTAGTCGGTGAGAGTCCAACGTACCCGCTGGCAGGGATGGGGGCAATGTGTCCAACGTTACCCTGTCCCCGCCACCAGCAGCGTGGTGGAGCACTCAGGTTATTTAGTCGGTGAGAGTCCAACGTACCCGCTGGCAGGGATGGGGGGCAATGTGTCCAACGTTACCCTGTTTCCGCCACCAGCAGTGTGGTGGAGTTCTCAGGTTGTTTTACTCGGGACGAGTCCGACGTACCCACCGCCCGTCCCCGTCGGGCGGCGGGACTCATAAGGGGCTTTTTCCTGATAAAAAAAATCCTTACCCAGCTTCCAGTTCCTCTCAGCACATGGTCTCTGGGCGAGGGGGAGGCGCGGCGGGCGCGGGAGGCGGCTGCTCTGCAGAACGCTGGCGCGGTAGCTGCGATGAGTCGAGCACTATGGACGGCCGCGGGGGCATGTTCTCGCTCACCATATGCGAGAGGGAGAGCTCGCTTGATGCATTTGTATCGCCTTTGGACAAAATCACGCTTTAGAAATAAATGAACAGACATATGAGACTTTCAAATCAAAACAAACCAGAATAATCTTTATTCGAGTACCTTACGAGCACATTCGAATCGTCAAGGATCAATATAATTAATGAAGCTACAACGGTTCGGAATGTTGCTCTTATCGAGAAGAACCAGCAAGAAACTCGGTGGTCAATCTTTTAAACATTTTCAATTTAACATAATTAAATCGCAGTCTTGTATGAAGCTGAAAGGATTTTCGAATCCAGGCATTTTTATCGTCCAAATAATCGTCAATTTTTTAATATGCTTTACGTATATATTTTTTACACTTAATTGGAATCTTTCTGTACACTGGTCTAGAATGGATTGAGGAATTTTATTATAGAAGCGAATAGCGAGACCAACAAATAAGTTCGAAATGAGAAATCGTCCAAATAATCGTCAATTTTTTAATATGCTTTACGTATAAGCATTTTTTTTACACTTATTTGGAATCTTTCTGTACACTGGTCTAGAATGGATTGAGAAAGCGCAGTCTTGTATGAAGCTGAAAGTATTTTCATTTGCCATACGGTGTCCGACTGAGTAGAATAGACCTCCCTTATTTCTTATCAAGGTGTCTTAAAAGGCGACTAAGGTATGTCCGTGTGTTATTCGACCGAGCAGAATAGACCATCCCATTTCTCACCGAGGTATCGTATAAGCCGCCTATCCATTTTCCCATATAAATATTCAAATTCAAAATATTCTTTATTCAAGTAAACTTGTAAACAAGTGCTTTTGAATCGTCAACTCTACTGCTGGTTCGGAAAGCTGTTCCTACCGAGAAGAGCCAACAAGAAACTTGGTGGTTGCTCTTGTCAAATATATTTCTTACTACTAGTTACATTTGGCCATTACTATTTTGTACAGGGTAGAGGAGTAGTTATATCCACGCATTTTTGTCATCTATATAATCCTCAAAATAGTATAGGAAGGCTTTTTTGTATCAGCCTCCCTTTAACAGTGTTTTAAACTGCTGTAGTGGCAAAGACAAAATCGATTGCGGGATTTTATTGTAGAATCTTAAACCCAAACCAACAAACTTAAAATTTAGTTTCTCTTATGACTTATCGACTGGCCCGTTGGCGCAGTGGGTAGTAACCCAGCCTTAAGCTAGGCGGGTCGCGGGTTCGATTCCCGCCGAGGGCCAACATTTTCTATAAACAAATTGTTGGTTCTTCGAGCCTGGGTGTATATTTGTATTTAAGTATGTATTTAAAATTATATATGTAGTATATCTACCAGTTGTCCGTCACCCATAACACAAGTATACTAACTAACATAAGTTACTTACTTTGGGGACGGACAACCGTGTTTGTAAGTGTCCCATATATTTATTATTTATAATTTATTTATTATTTTATTAGGAAATAAACACATAGTACAGAATTGAGTATTCTAACATGAAACGCGAACGAAGTCACAGGTCACACTCGACAAAGCTATTAAATGTAAGCGGGTTTTAACTTCTATTCCGCCTTTGCTTGCATGCTGTTCAACAAATTGCGACTATTTCATACACCAACAAGTGCGGCCATTGAAATATAATTGGCCCCTTCACCGATCTAGGACATCTGACAAAGGTTTCGTGCTACGCTACTATAAATTTATAAAATAAAAGAAAGAAAAGCGAGGACTGTTTGTTGTAGTTCTATATTTTTTATTCATATACTAGCTGCGCCAGCGGCTTCGCCCGCGTGGAAATCCGCGTGTCACAATTTTTTTCAAGAAATCAAATTTTAATCATAAGAGTAGTTATTGTGATTTAACCATAACAGATAGAGACATGCTATCGTGGACTTTTTTGTAGTACTTTTATAGATCTACAATTCTCTAGTACATTACTTTGGCGTATCTCTGCTGGTTTACGCGGCGCACGCGACTAAAGCTCCCAGCAAGAAAGTTTTTTAACAACTGCGCGATCTCTTCAACACAATATACATAATACCGATATGTACTATTTACCCGGAGCTGTGATAGCCCAGCGGCGAGACCGTGCGACTTTTTCGAGGGGAACACGAGTTCAAACCCGGGCAGGCACCAATGAGTTTTTCTATTAAAACTCATGTGTCTAAATGATAATTGCAATTTATCACACGCTTTTCGGTGAAGGAAAACATCGTGAGGAAAGCTGCATATCTCTAGAGAATTCTGGAGATATGTGTAACCTACCAATCCGCATTGGAGCAGCGTGGTAGGTCTTAGCTCCAACCCCTCTCTCCAGAAACGGAGAGAGGAGGCCTATTCCCGGCAGTGGGATTGTAACAGGCCGCTACTTTTACTATTTACCTAAGCCATCCGGAAGTACTTCACTATCTTTTGATGAAAACCGTACAAACATAATAAGTATACTATTTAGATTTCTATCTTTCAATAATTACATTTCTTCAATTATCTGCGTATCTCAATCCATATTTTAATATCGTTATTGAAGTCGATTTTATCGATAATGTAATTACCGGTATAACGTTACGTTCCTGAAGGCCGGTCTATCGGTAACGTTGTTAGCTACCGGTATAATTGAAATAAGTCTCTAATATTATTAACTCTATTATCGATGCCTTATCAGTAATTTATATTACGTAAACTTATATCATTTCGATACAATAAAATTTCAATTATTTACCGACATGAAAATTATAAAATAATTTAATATCATTAACAACCTATTTCTGTTCAAAAGTAATAATAAAATTATTTTGCTATAATCCGCGATACGTATATGTGTGTTGATACACATGTTTCTGTCCATTGCTGGGCATAGGTCTCTCCAATACACCACTGAACTAGATGTTAAACTTTTCATCATCATCCTCCTGCCCTTATCCCACTCTAAGTGGGGTCGGCACAACCTGTTACAAACATGTTGTCACATGATTTGGCTAGGTATTTTACGACCGGCCGCCTGCCTGACGTCAACTTGCCTTTGTCGCCTTTCACGACACCTCGGTAAGAAATGAGGGTGGTCTATTCTATGCAGCCGGATACCACACGGCACATACCTTAATCGCCTCTTTCGACACCTCGGTAAGAAAGGAGGGTATTCTATTCTATTCAGCCGGATACCACATTGCGTTAGCACGGAATCTAGTATTGCATTTAAATGGCCCCTAACAAAAGAGATAAACTCGTGTTGAGTCCATCTTCGAATTGCCCCCTTGGGGGCGTGAGCCCCACGTTGGGAAACACTGCTTTATATACACAAGAAACATAAAAGGGCTTAATAGGCTGCCTTGAGAGACACCCGTGACTGTTATGTAAGTAAGAACAATGATAGTAATAAGATTATAGATGTATTGTGCACCAGAAGGGCAAAACGGCAAAACATATGTAAGTAAGAACAATGATAGTAATAAGATTATAGATGTATTGTGCACCAGAAGGGCAAAACGGCAAAACATATGTAAGTAAGAACAATGATAGTAATAAGATTATACATGTATTGTGCACCAAAAGGGCAAAACGGCAAAACATATGTAAGCAAGAACAATGATAGTAATAAGATTATAGATGTATTGTGCACCAGAAGGGCAAAACGGCAAAACATATGTAAGTAAGAACAATGATAGTAATAAGATTATAGATGTATTGTGCACCAAAAGAGCAAAACGGCAAAATATATGTAAGTAAGAACAATGATAGTAATAAGATTATAGATGTATTGTGCACCAAAAGGGCAAAACGGCAAAACATATGTAAGTAAGAACAATGATAGTAATAAGATTATAGATGTATTGTGCACCAAAAGGGCAAAACGGCAAAACATATGTAAGTAAGAACAATGATAGTAATAAGATTATAGATGTATTGTGCATCAAAAGGGCAAAACGGCAAAACATATGTAAGTAATAACAATGATAGTAATAAGATTATAGATGTATTGTGCACCAGAAGGGCAAAACGGCAAAACATATGTAAGTAAGAACAATGATAGTAATAAGATTATAGATGTATTGTGCACCAAAAGGGCAAAACGGCAAAACATATGTAAGTAAGAACAATGATAGTAATAAGATTATAGATGTATTGTGCACCAAAAGGGCAAAACGGCAAAACATATGTAAGTAAGAACAATGATAGTAATAAGATTATAGATGTATTGTGCATCAAAAGGGCAAAACGGCAAAACATATGTAAGTAATAACAATGATAGTAATAAGATTATAGATGTATTGTGCACCAAAAGGGCAAAACGGCAAAACATATGTAAGTAATAACAATGATAGTAATAAGATTATAGATGTATTGTGCACCAAAAGGGCAAAACGGCAAAACATATGTAAGTAATAACAATGATAGTAATAAGATTATAGATGTATTGTGCACCAGAAGGGCAAAACGGTAAGGAAGGAAGAAGGCGAATTGTTGAGCGAGACACAACACTAAAATGACGACAAAAACCAATATCAAGAACCTCTGTGAACTTGGCAGCCGACTTTCGAAAAAAAGTACTTCTCTCTACACTCTTGATATAGAGTGTAGAGAGAAGTACTTTTATGATTAAACTAACTATGTTCTCTAATAAAGGTTACTTTAAGTATCTTTTATGAAGTACCTTTTAAGCGCAACTTCGTTCGTGTGGACTGAAGTCTTATTATTTGAGAAAACCAGCATCAACATCCTCGTGCCCTTACCCCACTCTAAGTGGGGTCGGCGCAACATGTTACAAACACGTTGTCACTTGATTTGGCTCTGTATTTTACGACCGGCCGCCTGCCTGATGTCAGCTTACCTTAGTCGCCTTTCACGACACCTCGGTAAGAAATGAGGGTGGTCTATTCTACTCAGCCGTATACCACACGGCATTTATTTGAGTAAACCATAACACACATTAATATGGTTAAAGTGGGTTAATCTTAAAAGCTAGACATATGCTGTCGCGGACTTTTATTAAGAACTTTTAGAGGGGAACAATTTTGTACATGATTTTTTAATAACTTTCACCGTTTACTTAGCATGCAAGGGAAGCTTTAAATTTTGCCGTTTTCGCAATATGTTTTATTCCTCTTCTATTAATCTTAGCGTGATGGTATATAGCTTATAGCCTTACTCGATAAATGGACTATCTTACACTTAAAGAATTTTTCAAATCGGTGCAGTGGTTTCTGAGATTAGAGCATTCAAACAAACAAACTCTTCATCTTTATATATTCTCTGCCTTAATTATGTGGATAGACATGGCTTGAAATAAAATGTGACGAAGAGTGAGTACTTGATCTTTAAGAGCCCCCGTAAACAAGTACGATATGAACCGGAAATTGCACTACGCGGAATACCGATAAAACGCGTAACGCAATTTAAATACCTTGGACATTACCTTACAGAGGATCTTAATGATCAAGTAGATATCGAGCGTGAAAGATGGGCATTGGCAGCTAGAAGCAACATGTTGGCTCACAGATTCGCTCGCTGCAGTGTGGAAGCTAAGCTTACACTCTTTAAAGCGTACCGCCAAACCCTCTACACAGCTAATCTGTGGTTCAAATACTCCAAAGCTGCCATAGATACACTAAGAGTGCAATACAATAACAGATTTAGGATACTGTTGGGATTGCCGAGGTTTTGCTCAGCCTCTAGTATGTTTGTTGAAGCGCGAACATACGATTTTGACACAATAATAAGGAAAAAGACCGGTTCCTTGCTAGACAGACTTCGCTCGAGCTCTAACAGTATCCTAAGTACGTTAGTGCGTAAAATGGAGTCGCCTATATATGCACGATTTATGGACATATTAGTGCGACAGTAAAATGTCGGATTTGTGTTTTAACTGTGTCTATTTGTATTTGTTTGTATGCTGGTATTGTATTTGTCTATGTATATTTGTTACTAACATAGTTATAAGTCTGGTACTAACATAATGAGCCTATGTTGCTTCTAAATAAAAACATTGTCATTATCATATATTAGTATAGATTTACCTGAAGGTTGCCTTGGAACAGGAAGTAGTATTTCCCCGCAAGTATCGTCGTCGAGGAGCGGTAGTAGAGGCGAAGGTAGCTCGCGACTGTCGATAGCGGACGATCTTCGCAGAGAGTGCCTAAAATATTCAATATTATTAATATCATCATCCTCTCGCCCTTATCCCACTCTAAGTTGGGTCGGCACAACATGTTATTGTTATTAAACACGTTGTCACATGATTTGGCTACGTATTTTAAAGACCGCCTGCCTGACGTCAACTTAATCGTATTTTACAACACCCCGGTAAGAAAGATGGTGGTCTATTCTACTCAACCGGATACCACGCGGCGGGTCGACTTACCTTAGTCGCCTTTTACGACACCTCGATAAGAAATGAGGGTGGTCTATTCTACTCAACCGGATACCACACGGCGGGTCGACTTACCTTAGTCGCCTTTTACGACACCTCGATAAGAAATGAGGGTGGTCTATTCTACTCAGCCGGATACCACGCGTTGGGTCGACTTACCTTAGTCGCCTTTTACGACACCTCGGTAAGAAATGAGGGTGGTCTATTCTACCCAGTCGGATATCACACGGCGGGTCGACTTACCTTAGTCGTATTTATGACACCTCGGTAAGAAATGAGGGTGGTCTATTCTACCCAGTCGGATATCACACGGCGGGTCGGCTTACCTTAGTCGCCTTCTACGAAACCTCGGTAAGAAATGAGGGTGGTCTATTCTACTCAACCGGATACCACACGGCGGGTCGACTTACCTTAGACGCCTTCTACGAAACCTCGGTAAGAAATGAGGGTGGTCTATTCTACCCAGTCGGATATGACACGGCGGGTCGACTTACCTTAGTCGCCTTTTACAACACCTCGGTAAGTAATGAGGGTGGTCTATTCTCAACCGAATACCACACGGCGGGTCGACTTACCTTAGTCGCCTTTTACAACACCTCGGAAAGAAATGAGGGTGGTCTATTCTACCCAGTCGGATACCACACGGCGGGTCGACTTACCTTAGTCGCCTTTTACGACACCTCAGAAAGAAATGAGGGTGGTCTATTCTACTCAGCCGGATACCACACGGCATATTTAATATTATTTACATACGGTCGTAAATTAGATATAAAAGAAAAATAATAATTCAAGAGTTCACATGGATTTTTTGAAAAATAGTTAGAATAATATGAAAAAACAAAGGACAACGTCAAAAAGCAGGAATTGGAATTGGGCCGACAATTGTAACCATCGAAAAAAGAGAAAGGAAATGAGGATATTTATGTCTCTCTTTATTATGTGTGATGAGACAGAGACAAGTATAGGTCTGTGATCTGCCCTTTTTTATTATTTATCACAAGTCACAAGCCCGCCAAAAGTAGCGGCCTGTTACAATCCCACCGCTGGGAATAGGCCTCCTCTCTCCATTTCTGGAGAGAAGGGTTGGAGCTAAGACCTACCACGCTGCTCCAATGCGGATTGGTAGGTTACACATATCTCCAGAATTCTCTAAAGATATGCAGGTTTCCTCGCGATGTTTTCCTTCACCGAAAAGCGTGTGATAAATTACAACTATCAATTAGATTACATGAGTTTTAATAAAACTCATTGATGCCTGCCCGGGTTTGAACTCGTGTTCCCCTCGAAAGAGTCGCACGGTCTCACTCCTGGGCTCAAAGCTATATCAAGCCCGCATATGGCTTCTCTTTTTTATGGTAATATCAAGGTTACCTCTGGTGCGGTAGTCTTCTGTCGGTGACGGTGAGCAGGGTGGTGCTCTGCTGTGGTGGGGTGTCCTCGGCGCTGGTGTTGACGCAGACGCTGATGTTGACCCCACTCACCTCTCCCTCCACCGGCTCCTCCTCATCGTATCTGCCCAGGACAGACTCCATTTCTAGGCTACAGTTCAGATATTTCCCGTGTATAATCCCATTCAGTTTGAGTTTTTAGTTTCGAGTATGAGTTTGAGTATGAACAAGTCAATATCTTCGAATTTACTGGGATCTTACGAAAATTTGTTAGGTTGTAGGTAAAATTTGATTAGTTGCCATCAACGTATTTATGCTTACTTATGCACGGAAATATACAAATACAATATATGTCCATTATATCTTTATTTCTATTATATATAACAACAAAAATATTCAAACACAAGATATAGGGATTATTTTGCAGAATTTTATAGACTTACAGGTTTCGCCTAACCGCCATTAAAATTGCATCAATGGCAATAGTCAAGTGCCATTTCTTTAGTTTTTGTAAAGTGGCATCATTGCGATACCAAAGCGGGGCCTTGGTTTTGGAGCGAGAATTGTTTATAAAAGGCGGAACTCGCCACATCGAAGACAGTCTTGTTGTAATACTCTACTCATACGGTTATTAGACGCTTACGCGACTAGATTCGTTTCATCATTTGGAGTCTAGCTTGACTTGTACGATTATTAAACACTCACGTGTTTAGATCGTGATATTATCTGTCTTGGTTAAACAAGCAGGTTTAATAAGTGTTTCTGTGTGGTTTTAATATTGTTCACTATAAAATTGGTTTAGACAAAAACGAAATTGGCGCTCAAAGTATAAATATTCTTCCATTGCCCAATGGTAGGTATTTCTGTGACTCTAGTCTAAGATTTTTTTTCTAACAAAGATGAACGATAGCACCACCCAAGACACAAGAGAATCTGACAGTTGTAATGAGTCAACATTCACAACAAATCTGTTGCAATATTGTACATTACGTGCACATGAGAGTTTTTATCTGTAAAAAAATATAAGTTAATCTATGCAATTGTTAATGTCAAAACGCAACTATGTCGGCCCTCTCTTCTGTTCCCACTGGGCGAGTGAACACGTCATTGACGAATAAAGGTTTCAATCAATTATAACAAAATTTACACGAGATGTAGCATTTTATTTCTATAAAATAAATCCGTGCGCTACAAATATGCAAAACGCAAATCACATTTCCACTTTAAAAAAACAAAAGTAACACAGATGGCATTTGACTTTTGCTAGTTCCTACATATACTAAATGCTTAGTAAAATTATTGAACAAAAATAAGGTGCCCTATTAATATTACCTATTAAGGTTTATTGAGAACACCCAATATTCACGATCCCTTGTTGAACAAAGGACCTACTATATTACTCCATTTCCCAAATTTATTAAATCAACGGAGTCGCACCGTAATAAAGCCTACCTGATTTTTTCACCCTGCTAAATATTTATGGCGGATCCGTATCAGATTTGTATCGCAGGACAAAAGAGAATATACAAATATTTAATTTTATTACACGATTATACTTTTACGAGCACATTTGAATAGTCAAAAGCCTGATGTCTGTATTTGAGACTTTAATTAAATCCAAGAAAGGCTCATGCAGTATTTTAATTACCATTGAGTTACACAGAACTAGCGAGTTCATTCAGTTCAAGTGAAACTTCGAATCAAATATATGATTAATGAAGCTACAACTGGTTCGGAATGTTGCTTTTACCGAGAAGAACCAGCAATAAATGCGGCCTTGTATGAAGCTGAAAGGATTTTCAAATCCAGGCATTTTGAACATCCAAATATTTTTCAATTGTGTAATATGCTTAAAGTATAAGCATATTCCTTACACTAAATTAAATATACAGACGCAAATGTGTATGTGTGTGTACTATTTCTGATGCGTTCAGATTTATCTTTATTCTGAAAAAAACCATGGCCCCAGAGAAAACGAAGAAAAAAACAACTTTCTTGTACAACTCAGTATCGTTTAATATTTTAATTCTTAGACAAACTTTGCAACGCGAATAGAGGCACGTAATGGACCATCCTACTTCTATGTAAATAAAATCATATCATCATTCTCCTGCCCTTATCCCACTCTAGTGGGATAAGTGGGATAAAACATGTTGTTACATGATTTAGCAAATTTTTTACGACCAGCCATCTGCCTGTCAAATTAACTTAGTCACCTTTTACGACATATACATTGAAAAATAATTTAAATTAATGAAATTAAATATATAAGAACGTAAATAAGCTGTATAGAAATGTAGAATTGAATATACACAGCTATCTCAGACCCAGTTTATTCACATACACAGGATTTATAGATTGTAATCTGGTCGCAGCTAACCTTTACGTATAACTCAGTGCCCTTAGAAATGCTCAAGGATGTTTCGTATTCCGCCCGTAGGATTAAAAGCTCGACAATAACGAAGCGGAAATGTCTTTGTCTGGAATAAAGTTACGTTTCGAGCTTACTAAAAGCAGCTTTCATATATCTGGTATAAAGGCAAGTAGCTTTTCGCGCATATTAAGTATAACCTAAATTTAGGGGTGTATATGAAGATTTATTGTGTGAGGCAATTATTTTCGAGCGTAGACACATTATCAAAGTTCTAAATGCGAAGAGTATAACACAAAGTTTTTCTAGTGTTTTCCTAGGGGTGTCTCCTGTGAGGCTGGACCTTAGAGGTTATAGGGACGTGTAGTGGAGAGCTGGAGGTATGACTGTGACGAGTCATTATGCTGTTCTATGAAGCTCTAATAACGTTGGGGAAAGTCGTCCTAAGGTGTCCTGTGAGGTTTGACCTTAGAAGTTATAGGGACGTGTAGTGGAGAGCTGGTTGTATGACTGTGACTAGTCATTATGCTGTTCTATGAAGCTCTAATAACGTTGGGGAAAGTCGTCCTAAGGTGTCCTGTGAGGTTTGACCTTGAAGTTATAGGGACGTGTAGTGGAGAGCTTGTGGTACGACTGTGACGAGTCATTATGCTGTTCTATGAAGCTCTAATAACGTCGGGGAAAGTCGTCCTAAGGTGTCCTGTGAGGTTTGACCTTAGAAGTTATAGGGACGTGTAGTGGAGAGTTGGTGGTATGACTGTGACTAGTCATTATGCTGTTCTATGAAGCTCTAATAACGTTGGGGAAAGTCGTCCTAAGGTGTCCTGTGAGGTTGGACCTTAGAAGTTATAGGGACGTGTAGTGGAGGGCTGGCGGTATGACTGTGACTAGTCATTATGCTGTTCTATGAAGCTCTAATAACGTCGGGGAAAGTCGTCCTAAGGTGTCCTGTGAGGTTTGACCTTAGAAGTTATAGGGACGTGTAGTGGAGGGCTGGTGGTATGACTGTGACAAGTCATTACGCTGTTCTATAAAGCTCTACTAGCGTCGGGGAAAGTCGCCCTAGAGTGCCTCCTGTGAGGCTGTTATTAAAACAATTCAGCCAATAAGATAGGAAAATAACTTAACTTTTTTTAAGAAAACACTTTTACACTTATCAAGTAAGCTTCGGTAAAAAAAACCGTTGTAATACAAAAGCAATAATAAAATTATTTTGCTATGATCCGCGATACAGTAAATAGAAAATATAAATAGTGCTAAATGTATAAGTGGACTATCCGCTTTTTCATACCCGATACATGCAGGATTCGTAAAAACGCAAAAAACATAAAAATGCAAAAACCTCCACCACCGCCACCACAATACACATGCACTACACACGTTCAATATCACAAACTCAACAATCGTTTCGTCCCGCAACCGAAGCATCATCAAGAGATAGACTCCACAAAATCGCAAAGCTAACCGTTGTAATATTAAATAGCATACCGTCTCTGGATGAGGTTCTCCATGATGATGTAGTCGTCCTCCTCCGCCCCCCGGAGATGCTCCTTCTCCATGAACAGCGCGAACTCAGGGTTGGACATCTCGCTGGCGTGTCGGCGGCGGTTGGAGGGCGACGCAGCTCGATTGGGAGACAGGAGACGGGTCGTGATGGGCGTTCTACAGGAGAACATCTCAGGATCAACTAACCATTACATTACTACGTGTCTCAACATTCAGTAAATATCTCTGCTTATATTATTAACTAGTGTTCCGCACAAAGGTGCGGGCGGATGAAACAACCTCCGAGACCTGGGCCCGTCGTCTCGGTGTCTCAACCTACCTTATGCGGCCGTCAGCTGTATGCGGTCCGGCCTCATGAATCACTGCGTGTATATGTGTACGTGTGTGTGTGCGCTTGTATGTACTTGGCCGATTCCCGAACCCGTTGGCTCGCCTCTGAAATCTTCCACGGACACGTATTGTCTATTTCTCCCGGAGTATACACTTCACCAACGCGGTTAAATAACACAAATAACACCCGGTGTGCACACAACCTTCGTAAGGTCACACGTTATTGAATCGTCCCTATATGGGGGAACAGTAACCCCAGCGCGCACTAAAACCGCGGACGGTTGCGTCTTCTCACACGCTTCACTAATTAAACGCGTCACTAAATCTAAAAACCACACCCAAAACGCATAATTACGCGTGTGCGTTATACCATAAAGTCGTATACAGGCGTACGCGTCCTGTGTTTATAGTATCCGAAACATTACTAACTATCGGCGCTCGCGTCGACAATAGAATGCAGAAAGGTCGTTGATCCGGCCGGTCGCGCCGCGTCGCGCGTCAATTTGTACAAAACAACTAGCATTGGTTTGGTAAATTTTAAACTTTCGCGATTCATACTTATTATTATATAAATAAACGGGTCACATCGAGGCAAAATCGAGTTACCTTTTTACAAGGTTCGACGTTTCGGCAGAGTTGCATCCGCCGTGGTCACGAACTGACTGTAGCGCCGCGGCGTCTTCGTTCCCGAGTACTACACTCATTATTTTGTTCACCTACCCTCACTTGTAACTCGATTTTGCCGCGATGTGACCCGTTTATTTATATAATAATTAGCATTGGTTCGCTCGATATCAGTGTATTTAATTTAAATTGTGAACAAAAAAGTAGCAGTACAGTTAACCATAAGTGATAGAGAGATGCTGTCGGACTTCTTGTAAAGTTTTGTAAGTCTACAATTTTCTAGTACATTGCTTTTGGATCCCAGTTGGTTTGGTTGGGTTGGTTTTTTTGTATAACTGCGCGACTTCTTCAACACAATTTACATAAAACCGTAATGTATTTATCTGAACTTTCCGGAGGAATTGCACTATGAATCATCAGGAATTAGGGATTGGGATTTAAGTAAAATGTACAAATAAACCGATTAGTAGATTTTGAGAAAATCGCGCAAAAATTGCGAAACAATTGTGAACAAACGAATGCGTGCAGTGCATTGCTTGTGTATTGTGGTAGTGTTTACGGGTAGTGCATGAGTTTTTGTAGGAATCGTGCGTGTATCAGGTATAAGAACGGATATTAGTACACTCTACATTTACCATTAAATATATTTTCTTTTATAGCGGCTTATATAAAAATAATAATATTATTAGTAAATATACTTTAAATCCATTTTAGATATTTGTTTACCAAAACTGCTTTACTATGAATTGTCTCACTTCGTAGGTTAGCTGATAGATCTCTGTATAAGGGACAAGTTGACCTTTGCACACTTTTTTATTAATAATTAAATAAATATTTGGCACAAATTAATATGATTGCTTTTAATAATAATGTTTTTCTTAATTTTTTTATGTTACATAAATAAATTTTCATTAATTTTACATTAACATATTAGGAGGCAATGTTACCTAGGCGTGTGTGGTGGTGAGAAGAGTCCATACACGGTCTCCAGTTCATCAGTGATGCTGGTGTACTCGTGCATGGCCAGGAGCAGCGACCTTGGAGCACCACCCACCCGCGTCCTGCCAGTGGTGACACCGGCTGCGCCACCAGTCGCCTCCCAACCAGATTGAGGGCCTGTTCACGAGACAAAAAGTTCCCTCATAAAGCTATCACTATTGGAGTAATACTTCTTTACGTTTTTTGTCTCCGGCTGAGTAGAAAAGACCACACTCATTTCTTACCGAGGTGTCGTAAAAGGCGAATAAGGTAAGTTGATCCACCGTGTGATATCCGGCTGAGAAGAATTAACCATCCTCATTTCTTACCGAGGTGTCGTAAGTACGACTAAGGTAAGTTGATCCACCGTGTGGTATCCGACTGAGAAGAATAGACCATCCTCATTTCTTAATGAATAAATGAATTTTGAATGAGAGGGAAGAAGAAACTCGTATACTTCATCTTTATCTAATCACATATAAAAAAGGGAGACGGATAGATTACCCTCATTTGCTCTCTGTGACATGAGAATAAAATAACTAGACCATTCGATAGACAATAAAAAAAATTGTTTTGTACCAAAACCAAAGAACGGGTTAAGCGTACAAGTCGAAAAACATATTTCAAATTAAATTCACAAGTTTTCTTTGTATTTTCAGACTGAAAATACAGAGAACCGCAAACTTTATATTGCTTTTGAATTAAAAATCGTTTCCTGTTTTGGTTTGACGAAAAACAATTGTTTAGGGAAAGAAATTTTTTTGCAATTTTCCGAAATAAAACTTACTTGGTATTTTAATGAGCTGAATTATTATAGGGTAGTAAAGTAAAGTAAAAAGTAAAGTAACGGCCTGTTACTATGCCCACTGCTGGGCTAAGGCCCTCTCCGCTTCTCTCCGTTATTGGAGAGAAGGGGATTGGCTAAGACCTACCACGCTGCTCCAATGCGGATTGGTAGGTTACACATATCCCTAGAATTCTCTAGAGATATGCAGGTTTCCTTACGATGTTTTCCTTCACCGAAAAGCGTGTGATAAATTATAATTATCAATTAGACACATAACTTTTAATAGAGAACTCATTGGTGCCTGCCCGGGGATTGAACCCATGATCGTCTCTAGAGAGTCGCACGGTCTCACCGCTAGGCTATCACAGCTTTTATTTTAGCTTTTATTGTAGGGTATGATTATATGAGGAGATATTTCTGTTTTTTTCAAACTTTCTCGATGGGGTAAATTAGTGAAATCAGGAATGGGGAACAACCAAAACATTTCTTATCATTAGTTGAAGATAGTGTTTGGGTAAGTTTATTCGTATTCATGTAAAGGAAACTAGTTTAGGATATGGCAAGTGCTAAAAACTGATTTAGCTAAATAGAGATTCAAAATATTAATTATTAATTAAATATTATCTTATATTCAAAATATCGCGGATTATAGCAAAATAATTTTATTATTACTTTTGTATTTTTAGTAGGTCTGAGAATCGGCTATTATCTATTTTTCATACCACTAAGTGATAAGCGTCGTCTATTTCTATCATACTTTTTTTATAATGTACAATAGAAATTCCCTAGAAATAATTAATATTGCAAAACAACATTTGCCAGGTCAGCTAGTTATTTTATATTACTAGCCAATCCGCTGAAACAATATTGAAAAATTGCTTATAGGATAAAACCTTATACACATATAGGATAAAAAATTCCACTTTTATTTCGGGATCAGCAAAGTATATTGTATTAATGAAAGTATTTAAGCACTTAAGGACAACAGGATAGCAGTTACCCGATAATAAAATTAGAAAGGTACTACGCGACCTTTTTCTTATTAAACTACAATATAGAGGTCACTAATTCAAATTCAAATTCAAATTCAAAACAAGTGCTTTTGAATCGTCAACTTTACTGCTGGTTCGGAAAGCTGTTGTCGAGAAGAACCAGCAAGTAACTCGGCGATTGCTCTTTTTAATATATAAATCTTAAAACTGGTTACATTTATTTATTACTGTCTTGTACAGGGTAGAAGTACCTATATCCACACATCCTTATCATCTAGTAATCTTCAACAGTATAGTAGGCTTTCTGTATCAGCCTCTTTTTAACAGTGTTTCTAAACTGCTGTAATAGCATGGCCAAAATTGATTTCGGAATTTTATTATAGAATTTTATACCCAAACCCGCAAACGATTTACGTAATTTTGCTAGGCGCAAAGCACAAGCTTATGTCGGTTCCTACTTTGGCTATTATATATATCACTTATCATTTTATAATTATTTATATTTTTATGTACAAAAATTACATTGTTTAAAATATACTGTGAAGCAAATGTAAGAATACCTATTTCCTTAAATTTCTCTCGTAGGGAATCACGCGGACTTAAATTGTAGATGCCACGTATGACTCTTTTTGTAATACGAATTTTTTTTTCACTATACCCGCATTTACCCCACAGCAATATTCCATAAGACATAAATTCAAATTCAAATTCAAAATATTCTTTATTCAAGTAAACTTGTAAACAAGTGCTTTTGAATCGTCAACATAATGCTACATATGCAGAAAGATCGATATAGAAGTGCGATACCACAGAGTTACAAAAAATAGAAGTGTCTATTACCTGTAACAGAATTGTGCAACGAACTGGCGTCCACAGCTGAGTTATCAGGCTCTGAGTGGGTCTGACTGTGCTGTCTCCTTGGAGCAAGATGCTGTGCCGAGTGGTGACCACCCATACCACAATCATTGCCACCTTCGGAGCGCCTGTAGGATTAACTCTACCATCAATTGCCTCATAAAAATAACAAAGATATATGCGTGAAACTAAAAGACCATTTCATGGGAACTGCTATGACGTCATCTTTAGCTCAATGTATTATTATTTATGCTATAAAATTTTGTTGTACAGCGTTGTATAATTTGTAGATTTGCTACAATAGCTTGTGTCCAATTGCTTCTATTTTTTTTAATTTTAAGACCCAGAGACAACATCACTTGTTCCGGTTAAATTTACTTCAGATATTGTTTATTTATTTGCAACGCTTTATACGCAGAAATATTTGCCGTGAAGTGTCATTTTTTTTTAAATTTAAATTTTATATCAACGATGTTGCTTATCACAATAAAGTCGCTTGATAAATGTTACAGTGGTTTCCAAAAACAACAACAGAGGAATTCATACTAATGTTATAATAATATTTTGAATGAATTTCTGCAATTTTGAATAAAAATGGTTTAGATCAGTCATTCTAAGTCCATAGACAACATCTAGTCATTTATTTAATTGTCTTGTTCAAAATTCTTGTTTCTTGACGCTTAATAATTCAGCAATACCAGTGATATAGTGCGAAATCAATTAAAATCATTAATTCAAATTTGTAGCAGTGAGTTAGTAATAAATTGTAAAAATATTTGAAATTCTCTCTTACCTTTTAATAAAGAACACTGATTAATCATAAAGATGAATATATCAAAAGTAAATGCAAAAAAATACAACATGAAATTTTCAACTCTGTTGCAATATAATTTTTATTACGGCATTAAAGAAGAAATTGATAGCATATTAAGAGAGATAGAAGGACAGAGAATATAATATATTCGAAGTGATATCATATATAAAAACGCAATCATAAATGTTTTATTATATCAGTAGAAATCCAATTTTGTAACACTTTAAAATATCAAAAAACTGTACGACAAGAAAGTTAAATAAATCAACGAAAATTAGCTATTTGTTGCAAATTCCATAGACAACATCGGCACACAAAAAATGTGCATTTGACTGGACCGATCTATGGGTACGTACTTCGACCCACTGAATCCAAATTCAGTGTGACCTACAAACCCTCAAAATTTCAACAAAATTAAAAAAAAACAGTTATATAGACATAGATACGCAAAATCATTTGACCGGACCGACCTATAGGTACGTATTTTGACCCACTGAATCCAAATTCAAGGTCAGTTTGAGCTATAACACCCTCAAAATTTCCAGAAAATTAAAAAAAAACATACAGACATAGATACGCAAAAATTTAGTGATATAAAAATATTTGTTTAACTAATCCAAGCATGATTTTCATGTTTTTCGATCCGCTGAATACTAATACCAAGTTTATTTACGCCGTAAGCAGTTTTAAATGAACGAAAAATCAACAAAAAAATATTATACCATGAAACGCTGACGTTATTTGGTAAATAATTTGTAGAATTAGGCGTTAATTGCGGAGACCCATACAAAAGTAAATAATAAAATTATTTAGCTATATAATGCTATAGATTATAATTTTATTATTACCTTTGTGTTATTGTAAAAAATTTATCTATACTAAACAAAGTCTCAAAAAGCGGTCTGTCTGTATGTAATCGATTTATTCAAAATCTAATGAACGGATTTTTGTACGGTTTTCACCAAAAGATACTGCAATACTTCCGGATGGTTTAAGTATATAGAACCTATCCGTATTATGTAAATTATGTTGAACAGATCGCGCGGTTGTTAAAAAACTTGCTTGCTGGAAGCTTTAGTAGCGTGCGCTGCGTAAACCAGCAGAGATACGCTAAAGTAATGTACTAGAGAATTGTAGATCTATAAAACTACTACAAAAAAGTCCGCAACAGCATGTCTCTATCTCTTATGGTTAACTCACAATAACTAATTTTATGTTTAAAATATGAATTCTAGAAAAAAATTGTGACACGCTGATTTCCACGCGGGCGATGCCGCTGGCACGGCTAGTTGTTACTAATTACCGGAAACTATGCTGTAAATAAAACCTTAGACCCTGCTCTCTACGGTTTTTCTATTCTTCCATATAAATGTTAATAAAATTATAATTCTAAATTGAAATTTCAATGTCTTATACATAAATAAATTAATTCCTTATAACGTCTTTCTCTCTTTTTCTTTCTCGCCGTAACGAATTTTGTTCAAAAAAACTCGCCTAACGCAACAATCTCTAAAACTGCCGGTTTTCGTATCAAACTCCGTACATTTTCGTCTACATTTTGAGGGTGTATAGGTCAACTGACCTTGGATTCGGATTCAGTGGATCGAAATACGTACCCATATAATTATTTTTTTATAACGTCTTTCTTTATCTTTCTTCTTCTATCTTTTTCGTCGTCACGTATTAAAAAATACCCCTAACGCAACAACCTCTAAAACTGCCCATTTCCGTAGCAAACTCCATACATTTTCGTCTACATTTCGAGGGTGTATAGGTCAACTGACCTTGGATTCCCATTCAGTGTATCGAAATACGTACCCATATAATTATTTTCTCATAACGTCTTTCTTTATCTTTCTTCTTCTATCTTTTTCGTCGTCACGTATTAAAAAAACCCCTAACGCAACAACCTCTAAAACTGCCGATTTCCGTATCAAACTCCGTCATTTTCGTCTACATTTTGAGGGTGCATAGGTCAACTGACCTTGGATTCGGATTCAGTGGATCGAAATACGTACCCATATAATTATTTCCTTATAACGTCTTTCTTTATCTTTCTTCTTCTATCTTTTTCGTCGTCACGTATTAAAAAAACTCCTAACGCAACCACCTCTAAAACTGCCGATTTCCGTATCAAACTCCATACATTTTCGTGTACATTTTGAGGGTGTATAGGTCAACTGACCTTGGATTCTGATTCAGTGGGTCGAAATACGTACCCATATAATTATTTCCTTATAACGCCTTTCTTTATCTTTCTTCTTCTATATTTTTCGTTGTTAGGTATTAAAAAAACCCTAACGCAACAACTTCTAAAACTGTCGATTTTCGTATCAAACTCCATACAATTTCTTCTACATTTCATTATAACGAATTAAAAAAAAACCCCCTAACGCTTCCTTATAACGTCTTTCTTTATCTTTCTTCTTCTATCTTTTTCGTCGTCACGTATTAAAAAACCCCTAACGCAACAACCTCTAAAACTGCCGATTATAAATATCACACTCCATACATTTTCCTCTACATTTTGAGGGAGTATATAGGTCATAGGTCAAATGACCTTGGATTCGGTTTCAGTGGGTCAAAATACGTACCCATATATATATATATATATATATATATACTATCTATATATATACTGTCGGTCCGGTCAAATGCACATTCCACTTTCCTCTGTTCCGATGCAATTATTGTGTATTTAGAAATATAAGGTGCAACAGTTAATGTACGTAACTAGATATATGCGTGTGTGATTATTAGCTATAGATAGTATATCGTCAACGTTATAATATGCTCTAGTTCTAACTACATCGCTATCAAGCAAAGCCATTCGCCAAATGACTATTTGACTTACTGTTTCCACAACCGTCTCCTAACAGATGCAAGAAGTAACAAAAAATAAAATTAAAAACTGGTTGATGGTAAATTTTGTGCGCGCTAGCGAGCGCGATGTTCACCAATTTTGTGGGTGACAAAAAAACATTGGTTTTTCGGAAATGAACGAAACAACGTGGATGATATGCTACTAAAAAAAATTCATGTGGATATCACTAGATCCTCTAAAGCGGTAATTAATTTTATAACTATCATATTCATTTCCTGTCCTTTCTTACTCTTATTCCACTCTATGTGTCGGTATAATGTTTTCATCTTCCATTCTCTTTAATCATTCATTAACTCCTTTTACTCCCAGTCATATTAAATATTAAAGTGACCTAATTCAAAATTAATTGAGTTAGTAAAGTAAAGGCCTGTTACTATGCCCACAGCTGGGCTAAGGCCTCCTCTCTCCGTTTTTGGAGAGAAGGATTGAAGCTACCACGCTGCTCCAATGCGGATTGGTAGGTTAATAATATCCCTAGAATTCTCTAGAGATATGCAGGTTTCCTCACGAGGTTTTCCTTCACCGAAAAGCGTGTGATAAATTGCAATTTTTATATTAGACATATAAGTTTTAATTGAAAAAACTCATTGGTGCCTACCCGGGGTTTGAACTCATTATCATCTCTAGAGAGTCGCACGGTGTTACCGCTAGGCTATCACAGTTTTAATTCAGTTAGATACATTGTAATTCTTATTTTAAGTAAATATATGGGACACACACAGTCATCCATCCCCAAAGTAAGTACTTAATACTTGTGTTATGAATGACGGACAATTGGTTGATGTACTACATATATAATTTTAAATACATACTTAAATACAAATATACACCCAGGCTGAAGGACCAACAAATTGTTGAAAATGTTGGCCCTCGGCGGGAATTGAACCCGCGACCTGCGGAGCTGTAGGTGAGGGTCACTAACCACTGCGCTAAAGGGCTAGTCCAATGCCATTTGCCATGACCCACAACGAACTAATAAAAAAGCTAGTGTTTTCTCGCTCTTCTAAGTTATGGGTATTTTTAATACTAATGAATTTTGTATCCACTACGATACGCTTTGTTGCAATTTGCCATAAATTCAAATTCAAATTATTCTTTATTCAAGTAAACTTGTAAACAAGTGCTTTTGAATCGTCAACTTTACTGCTGGTTCGGAAAGCTGTTCCTGCCGAGAAGAGCCAGCAAGAAACTCGGCGGTTGCTCTTTTTAAAAAAAAATTAAAAACTAGTTACATTTAGTTATTACTGTCTTGTACAGGGTAGAAGTGTACCTATATCCACACATTCTTATCATCTAAGTAATCTTCAACAGTATAGTAGGCTTTCTGTATCAGCGTCTTTTTAACAGTGTTTTTAAACTGCTGTAATGGCATGGCCAAAATTGATTTCGAAATTTTATTATAGAATCTTATACCCAAACCCACAAACGATTTACGTACTATACGGCTCAAAGTAGGAGTCGCAAGCTTATGTCGGTTCCTACTTTGTCTTTTATATACATCACCTATCGTTTTATAGTTATTTATATTTTTATGTACAAAAATTACATTGCATAAAACAACTTGATTGAATTAAGTCACTTTCATAGTAAGCGTGGGATATATTCAATTCACATTCATATTTAAATCTCTTTTGGTCTCATAATTTTCATCTGTCATTACATCTACTTACTTATCAATATATATAATGTTATTTCAAATAAATCAAGAGATTGTTTAACGCAATCGTTCTTAATACATGTTTGTTCGATATCTCATTGTATTGCAAATCTATTACTGGAGAATCTTATTCCTATCTTTAACGTTTTCTTTTTAAGCTTTGCTATCTATTCCAGCTTCTTCAAAGGCTATATGGTTGAAGTTTAGATGAGCTAATTTACCTTCTGGTGTTTGCGGTACGTCGAGTCCCTGCAGACGTGGTCCGTGGTCGCAGGCTGTGGGTATCTGATGGCACTTCTCGCATTTCCGGTAAAAATGCGTCGTCGGCCGCCGATGACACTACATTATCCAAAATCTCAATAACTGTCTTATTGACATCAAAATTCATCACATAATACTTCAATTAGAACATATCTGTATATACACTAATAACTTTATTAATTATAACAAACATATATATAATCCTACGTTTCCAAAATAAAGTACTTAGAGGTATTGTTAACGTTGCCTGGTAAGTAAAAATTGAAAACATCCATCAACATCTCCAGGTTGAGTTTGTAAATAACGTTATTTTAAAGTAACTCTTTCAATTAATTTTAATGTAAATCATAACTCTTTTTATTTCAATTTGTATATCAACAACAAAATTAGCAGTGATTTAAAATTGAAATTTTTACAACCATCCCAAAAGTATCTGCTTAAATAATACCACTATTTTTTTATTGTATTTAACACAACTAACAAATATATTCCTTCATCAATCTCAATTTTTAGTACTACCGTTAATTTACATTGTTCTTTTTTAATTTTGACTTTAACTTAGAAAATTCTTTGACGCTAACTAAACATGCTTTTCTTTTTTCACATCTTACAAATCATTGTCCAGATTGTTGTTTTCTTTATCTTCTGAATTATAAGAATCATCGTCAAAATCAAATAATTCTTTAATACCTATACCTTTCTTCTCATCGCTAGGTTCAGTCCTGTTGCTATCAGAAGATCGTTGTCTCGCTGGTGTTAGTGGTGCTGTCGGTCTGATGACCGTAACATCAGGACCAGCAACGCTCCCACCTGATGACGTTGATATAGAATCTGCTTCTGGTTCCTTTTCAGCGCCTGCATCTGGTCCCGACTGAGGCAACTCATCCTATGTAATCATCAAAACAGTAAAGTAGGGTTCTACTCGATAGCGACTTTGATCGCCGACAACTCACTAGCGATTGTAAAATTCGCATGTGAACTTGAATATTAACAGCGATCGCTACAATTGCGGCGATCCAATTGCTGCAATTCTATAAATACTGTGGTAGCTATCATATTTTTAGGATCCAAAGTAGGATTTATAAAAAGAGAAAATGAACACGTATGTAATCATACAACGCAATGAATAAAATGAGTCACGTGAATCTACTAACTAACAGAGCCTCCGCAGGTAAGAACTGATCGCAAGAGAGAGCTCTATTTTTTTTCGAATGTGTCTTATGCTGTTAGCCCTAATGGCTTTTACAGCGTCATCGGTGGGATGGGCGAGGGCAGAAGCTTCGCCGGGTAAAATTGACAAGTAAACGAGGACTGTATCTAACACATTGACTTTGAAGAAGTCTGCATCACGGCGGCCGCGGCAGAGAGAGCTCTATTAATGACCTGGACTCTTATATACCCATGGATGGGCGTTAACTATAGTGTTGCTAGCAATAATAAATTGAGACACTGATTAAAAATTGTTGCTGTCTATAATATAGTATCATAGACAATTTCCGAAAAAATAATAATAGAATTTCGTAATTATTCACTTGAAATGGTAGTGGAATTAATTGAACTTTACAGTAATTTATCGGCATTATGGATGATTAATAGCTTGGTTTTCTAAAGATATTAGTACAAGTAACGAAGCATATTGGAATAGGAAAATTTGCAGAGGACCGTTCACATCTACTACCAAATGGACAATGAACGATCGCACAATGTGGACACAAAAGCTAAAAATCACTGGCGAGTCGATAGCGACCAAAGTCGTCGTGAACCCGGCATTAGATCACGTGATCAAAATTTCCAAAAACTAAAGATAGATGCTTATTGTATACTATTAAGGGAAATAAATAAGGAAATAGAATTCAACATGCCTACGAAGAATAACTTTTTGCATCTTTTTAAGGCTAAATTGTGCCTTTCTTTCTCCTACACTTTTTAAACGAATGTGTAAAAGAAGATTAATCTCAATTGAACTAAACATGACCGATTTTTTAATGAGAAAGTGATATAAGCATAGAATAAATAACAGCGTGATTAGTGTTTTAGTATATGGCAAGCTTTGTATTAGAGCGACTGAATTCAAAATAGTGTTCTCTTGCTCTTAAAAGTCTTTTTAACTCATGAGTTTTGTAGGTTGCTATGCTTTATTGCAATTTTTTTAACAACTTTTTTAAATTCGGTCACTTTTATTTTTCCATTAGAGAAATAAACGTGATGAGAAAATATGCGAACTTAAAACAAATATCATCACCACGGAATACTGGGTATTGGGCAACTTGATGGAGTTAATCTAATTGTAAAGTTGATGAATTTGTCATCGTAGAAGTGATTTTCATTTCGGTGTCTGTAAGTACTCATAGTTAATGTATAAAAACCGTATACTCGTCTTATTTTATCGGGTTAGCCCGACTAGTTTCGAGCCCACAAGCACTTATTCATGAGTTCTTGACACAACGTTATCGCGTTACGCGTTAACACGTCTTAACGTCGATGTAAGACGTGAGTGTAGCCGGTTTCTATACATTAACTATGAAGACTACTCACGATAGTTTAAATCTTTAAGTACTGTAGAAAATTTATACGGGTACTTTTTAGATATCGTTTGCAATATAATCTTATGTATGGCGAGATACGAAACATTTTGATCTATCCATTTATTTTACATATTGCCTTAGTCATAAATATGTGAAATAAAGAAAGAGGGCAGAGATGACTGCGTAACTCTCGTAAATTCTGAATGCGTATATCGTATCTTTAAATATAAAGTTACTGCGTTAAAAGGAATAAGTAGAATTACAATCACATTCTGATTGCGAGCGCGTTACGCAGTTACTATTTATATATATTGCATTCCAGCTTAACATGTAATGTCGCTTTGAACACACGTGTATAGAATATAGTGATTTATTATGAAATCATATATTTTAAATATTTAAAAAATTACTGAGGGATTGTCCATTTTTTGTTTTTATATATTGTTATAATTAGCAAGGAAACGAATTCGCTAACTACTGTTTTTTTTTAATTTTTATTAAAACTGATAATATGCTGTTAGTCCGTGTTTACAATTTCAATAAAATATATATTCTATATCTATTTTTGTTTCTCGTGGATTGTTTATAGACTGTGGTATGGATAAACTTAAGTACTTTACAAGCCTTAAAGGACTCGATTCCAAGCAGGGGAATTTAAAAAAAAAATAAGTACTTTACCACTTTTTTAACAACAATGTCGTAATTATATACAATTGGATTTTATTTTAAATTAGCATAAGCAATTTCAAAAAAAGGATTTCTAAAGTTCTTTTAAAGAAAATGAAGTTTCTCTAAAATGTTAGTTTATATCCTTACGTCAAATGACACGCGGTTTTATATGCATATTAAAAAGGTTTCAAAATGTTTTATATATTCATATATTATATTCATATTAAATCCCTAAACCCTATTAAATTCCACTTCTTATATGATGATTAATAATTATAATTACGTGGTACGTTACAGACAAACAACAATGTGTTAGTGTCGTTAAAAAAATAAAGATGTGTAATAAGCAATGTGAAATTAGAAAATTAAGTGTAAATTAAAAATATTGAAAACGTTAAAACACAAAAAACAATTCGGTGCTATCTCTTGCGACAAGAAGCGTTTTGTTTAAACAAATTATCTATTTAATGTACAGAGAAGCCTAAATCCTGTGAGAGCTATAACTAATTTTCCGCGTTTTATTGATATCGATAATATAAATTAAATTTTTTCATTGAATTCTTTATTAAATAAATTAATTAAAACTAATGAAATTCCCTAAATTACTTTAATAAATTAGTGATTTGGAAAAGGAAAGCTAGTCTTAAGTGGTGCATTTACCATTTACAATTTTCTGTAAAGCAAATGCAAATGTTAAGAATATAAAAAAGTAAATAGAAAATGATTCTTACATGATTTATAAACGGTTTATAATACTAAGAGTTTTCAATGTTTCTCTGTCTATTATATTCTCACGGCTCATTAGCTGGACCAATAAAGATATAATTTATAGAATTAGGCGTTACTTTGCGGAGATCCATAATACAAAAGTAATAATAAAATTATTTTGCTATAATCCGCGATACAGTACATAGAAAATATATACAAACGCTTTGCGATATTGTCGTGGAGTCTATCTCCTGATGATGCTTCGGTTGCGGGGCGAAACGATTGTCGAGTTTGTGATAGTGAACGTGTGTAGTGCTTGTGTATTGTGGTGGAAGTGGTGGAGGTTTGTGCATGTGTTTTTACGAATCCTGCATGAAAATACGGATAGTCCACTATACATTTAACACTATATATATTTTCTGTTTACTGTATCGCGGATTATAGCAAACTAATTTTATTATTACTTTTGAATAAGGATATACTTGTAAGTCTAAGAACAGGATAGAAACGTGTTGAAGTTCTTAAATAAATAAATAGGTGATGAAGAAGGGTTTATTGCTTTATTCTATTATTATATATTCTATTTCAAACCAGGAGATAGATCTGGTGGCTGATATATTTTAGTTTCCAATATCGTGAACATCTCAGAACGGTTTATATATCGTACTACAGAAGCAATCAGATATAGTTTAATATGAAACTGTGAAAAGGGGAGGCTGGTGGCCGCAAACTTAGTGCTTCTGCTAGTGATAGTGTTATATGAACTATGTAGCTTTCTACATCCATATATTTAAGCAAAACTCATCAAATATTAAATCTACTTACTGTTTCCACAATCGTTCCCTAATAAACGCAAGAGTATTAAAAAATATTCGTCATTAGGCTTAAAGTTCTGTCAATTTTCTTTTAGACTACTTATGCTAAAATTTTAATACACGTCCCGATAATCTACATTTGAAAGCAAATCTTGTTTTTAATTTTTTTTATGAAAAATGCCTAAAATAATTAGATAAAATATGAAAAAGTTTTTAATTTTTCAAATCTAAATCAAATTTTGACACGATTTTATGAAGTTAGTCATGCATACATCTTAAATTATACGGTTCTGTTTAACTAATTCTCCAGTTTGTATATATGTAACGAAACGAAGTCCGCTATCGTTATTCTTTATAAAATCCCAATAAATGGCGCTATAGCCAAAATTTATTTCTCAACTGATAGTTACGTCGATAAGCGACAGATTTATAAGATTAATTTTCACAGTTTATTTTAAACAATGTCATTTTTATACATAAAAATCTAAAGAATTATAAAACGATAGGTGATGTATATAATAGACAAAGTAGGAACCGACATAAGCTTGCGACTTCTGCTTTCCCCCTAGCAAAAGTACGTAAATCGTTTGTGGGTTTGGGTATAAGATTCTATAATAAAATTCCGCAATCAATTTTGGTCATGCCATTACAGCAGTTTAAAACCACTGTTAAAAAGAGGCTGATACAGAAAGCCAACTATACTGTTGAAGATTACTTAGATGATAAGGATGTGTGGATATAGGTGCACTTTTACCCTGTACAAGACAGTAATAAATAAATGTAACTAGTTCTAAGATTTATATTTTAAAAAGAGCAACCGCCGAGTTTCTTGCTGGCTCTTCTCGGTAGGAACAGCTTTCCGAACCAGCAGTAAAGTTGACGATTCAAAAGCACTTGTTTACAAGTTTACTTGAATAAAGAATATGTTGAATTTTAATTTGATGATAGAAAATTTCAAGGCCGCTAAATCTACAAATAAATGGTTGTTAATATTCTTACTTAAGTTCAAAGTTCGCAGTAAAAAACGAATTATTTATATAAGTGGTGTGAACGTGTCAACAGAACGCGGAATAAGATCGTATGGAAGGGCTTACTTCGGAGGCCTGCGAGGCGTGCTCGTCCTCCTCTTGCACGGGGCGTACAGCGAAGCGAGCGGCGCCAGTGTCGCTGTCCGACAGCACCTGTCGCGACCACGTTAAACCAAGGTAAACACTACGACACAAACCACACTAGAAATTTCCCGAATTGGGCAGTTGCTTTTTGGAAATTCTTATTGAAATAACACTAAAATATATGTTATATTTATGTCTTTTAATTACATAAACGCTAAATTGTAATATGGAAGAAAATATAATGGACTAATCAAAAAATATACAGTCATCATTAGTTAGAATAGCTTATAGAATTAGGCGTTACTTTGCGGAGATCCATAATACAAAAGTAATAATAAAATTATTTTGCTATAATCCGCGATACAGTAAATAGAAAATATATATAGTGTTTAATGTATAGTGGACTATCAGTATTTTCATACCCGATACGTGCAGGATTCGTAAAAACACATGCACAAACCTCCACGACAAAATCGCAAAGTGATTTGCGATTGCGACTTTGCGATTTTGTCGTGGAGTCTATCTCCTGATGATGCTTCGGTTGCGGGGCGAAACGATTGTTGAGTTTGTGATAGTGAACCTGTGTAGTGCTTGTGTATTGTGGTGGAAGTGGTGGAGGTTTGTGCATGTGTTTTCACGAATCCTGCACGTATCGGGTATGAAAATACTGATAGTCCACTATACATTAAACACTATATATATTTTCTATTTACTGTATCGCGGATTATAGCAAAATAATTTTATTATTACTTTTGTAGTTAGAATAGGATTTTTATTAGCTACTTTATTAAATTAAGATATATAGAACGTAATCATATGTATTTATTTAAGTATATTAACGCATAAAACACATTCTAATTTAATTAAGGTGGAAAAATAATTCGATATTGTAAAAATGAACAAAGTCACGACAAGATTTATTCGAAGTTAAATGATTCAAATAGTATAAAATTCAAAGAAAGACAGTTATGTTTTGCGTGCAGGCTAGTACATTGGCAAAACTTTTCTGCATTAAAATCATATATATCAAAAAAATAATTTTTCATTGGTGGATATATACTATAAATCTGCTATTTCCACTTTTAAACTAAAAAAATAAAGTAAGTAAAGTAAAGTAACAGCCTGTTACTATGCCCACTGCTGGGCTAAGGCCTCTTCTCTCCGTTTTTGGAGAGAAGGGTTAGAGCTAAGACCTACCACGCTGCTCCAATGCGTATTGGTAGGTTACACATATCCCTAAAATTCTCTAGAGATATGCAGGTTTCCTCACGATGTTTTCCTTCACCGAAAAGCGTGTGATAAATTGCAATTACCAATTAGACACATAAGTTTTAATAGAAAAACTCATTGGTGCCTGCCCGGGGTTTGAACCTATGTCGTCTCTAAAGAGTCGCACGGTCTCACCGCTAGGCTATCACAGCTAAGAATTAGATGGAATAGTATTTTAAAATAATAAACAGGTATAGAATTTCCAAAAGCATTAATTATTTAATATTTGTGTCGTAGTATGTGCCCGGCTTCGTGAAGGCACATCCAGTGCGCATTTTGTGATCTGTATTCCGTGTTATCTCTGATTCATATGATTAGGTAATGAGAAAAGTTTTTTGAATTTTACATGAATGCCTCATTTTTATCGATTTCGGTTGCTTTGAACTAACTTTATTAATTGACTTTAGGAATTTCGGTTACTGTGAGAGTTAATTTTAATCTTTAATAATTGACTTGTCAAATGTAAAGTTTGGTAAAGATTTTTTTGGACAGCCCACGGATTATCGACAGTCGGTCAGTTTATAAGATTTTTCCTTATATGTTGCGATGTTTTCTTAATTTTCATAGTATGATTTTAACGCGGTGTTCGAAGATATAAAAAAAAAGTAACAACCCGTTGTTATGCCCACTGCTGGGCTAAGGCCTCCTCTCTCCGTTTTTGGAGAGAAGGATTGGAGCTAAGACCTACCACGCTCCTGCAATGCGGATTGGTAGGTTACACATATCCCTATATTCTCTAGAGATATGCAGGTTTCCTCACGATGTTTTCCTTCACCGAAAAGCGTGTGATAAATTGCAATTATCAATTAGACACATAAGTTTTAATAGAAAAACTCATTGGTGCCTGCCCGGGTTTGAACTCGTGTTCCCCTCGAAAGAGTCGCACGAACAATATAAAAAATAAAATTAAATTTATGCTAATCGAATAAAAATCTTGAAATTAATGAAATCCATACTTATACTTTGCATGTCTGTGCGTTGCTCTTCAAAATCTGCAAAGTAATCATGATGAAATTTGAAAAATCTGTTTTTCTTACAGATATAGGTAAAAAGGACGGTATTCTATTTCTAAGCTTGACGCGAACGTTAATTTAGCAATTGTTATTTTTTTTTTTTAAAAGTCTTGATATTAATTCTCACGCACGTTGTAAATTATTGTTATCCACATAAATTAAAATTTGTTTATAAATTAATTAAAGTTAAGATACATTTATAACATTCAAGTTTAAACAGTAATCTCTGTCAAAAAAAAATGTACAAAGCGGCATTTTATTAATAAATTTGAAATGGTTTTTGTTGCAATACAAGGCAAACTTTAAAAGCCTTCAGGTCAGTTTTCTCTCGAGTCAGCACAAAGAAAATATCCTATTGTTTCTACGGCGGAATTCCTGAATGTATTTGCATAAGTTGTATTCATTCAAATGTAAAGAAAGTTAAAATTTTATTATAAGCATAATCAAATTATATTACATTATTATATTTGGCTTGTATTTTGTAAAGTCATAGAGAATAAATATTCATTTATTATTGCCGATAGATTTTTATTATCTGTAGCGTTATAACAAAATGTGACTGTAAGCTAACCGTTTAACACAGACCTCGCCTGCGGGGTACAAGGGTGAGGAGGTGCGAGTGGCGAGCGCCTGTAGCGTGACCTCAACCCCGTTCTTATCCTACCGCCGTACCCTTATACCCCACAGGCAAGGTCTGAGTTAAACGGCTAGCCTATACTTATAAGAATTATACTTTGCTATAGCAACCGTCAAGTTTTTGTCAGCTATCTCGCTAGTTGTGGCGTTCCGAACCAGCAGTAGAGTTGACGATTCAAAAGCACTTGTTAACAAGGTTATTTGAATGAAGAATACTTTGAATTTCAAATCAAATTTTGGGTTTTCCAATAACATCACCAAAAAACAGATCACAAATGGCGCAAAGCATTAATGAAAATCCGAAATACAATAAAAATACAAAAAGAACATGGCAGCATTCATAAAAAAATATCATTTGAATTTATTTTAAATTTAAACAATTGTATCATCTAAAGATATGTCTTTATAAATGAAACCGATGATGCAAGTTTTTTTGTTTGTAAATAGTTTACAAACAAAAAAACTAAACACAAACATAAACGAAATACACAATGTTGCATCAAACACATAAACAATGTTAAATGTAATGCCTACTTTTCATTGTCGGCGATCATCGTTGATTGTGTGATCGTTACAATCGACACTGTGGTGTATGTGTTCACTTGTATTATTAATATAGACTAATGTTGTATGAATACAGCACAGTTTCAAACACGTACTAATAAGTAACAATATGTTACTACACGTCCACTCTCACCAAAGGTTCGCGTGTTACTGGCGTGTGTGTGTTTGAGACAGTGTAATGTTTCCTTTGTATATTAGTATTAGTAATGCCCCGCAGTTTCACCCGCGTACATACCGATCTCGTGGTAGTGGACAGTTTACTAAGTCAGACTTTAGACTTATTTTTGTTATTTGAAAATTTGGTCCTGGGACTTATCAATAGTTAACGCAAAGTATTCATAGGCACAAAATACAAAACGTCGTACTACAATTGTTATGGCATTATTTTCTTTATATTGACATTTTTAAATTCGTTACATCTTTTGATCGGAATGTCTGATTTTAATAATTAAAAAAGTATTTTACAGGTATTGAAAGAGTTTTTCATAAATATCATTTAATATAATAAGGATTAACACGGAGATGTAAGTATTATGGTTTGATTATTGTCGCAAATTATATTGATTTTTACAATGTCGAAAAGTAGTTATATTGGCAAAACTATAATAGTATAATATGGTATCGCGGACCTTTTTGTAGATACGTTCTATAATAATGTAGAATATATTTTTGTTCTATCATCAATAGTTCCGCAGCGCACGCGATGAAAGATTTTTATGACCAAATTTTTCACACCTTATTACACTTTTATTAGGGATCCCTATTTTTTTAGCCTATGTTGCTCAGTAAGGAAACAGTTTTCCAATTCATACATACATTCATACAAACCTTTTCTCTTTATAATATTAGTATAGATTAGTGTGAGTATATTCATGTATGTGTCTTGTATACAAGGTAATATACACATATCTCAACCCGCATACATTAGAGGCACGATAATCGCATGAGTGTCCACAGGATCCATACGTATAAACCAACGATTCTCTTTGATTATATCCGTGTCTTAGGCGATCGTAGATGATGACTGGAGAGTACAGCCTAGAATGCCCTCTACAAGATCGTGCTCGCGTTTTCTGATCGCCGATTATGAAAAGGAGTCATAACATGTTTGCATGAGCAAAGAAATGGTAAACTTATTCAAAACAAATATAAAAACATCGACATGAAATGAGAGATGTCTGAATTGGTAGATTGTTTGTAGAGAAGTTTATATATGAGAGGCTGTTTTATTTTAATTTGTATAAAACGGCGAACGTCATAAAATATATAACATAGCACAATAAGAGCAAATAGGTCTACACTAATATAATTCGACTTTGTTTATTATTAATTTACAACAACATAATACCCTCAAGCTGTGATAGCCCAGCGGTGAGACCGTGCGACTCTTTCGAGGGGAACACGAGTTCAAACCCGGGCAGGCACCAATGAGTTTTTCTATTAAAACTCATGTGTCTAATTGATAATTGCAATTCATCACACGCTTTTCGGTGAAGGAAAACATCGTGAGGAAACCTGCATATCTCTAGAGAATTCTGGAGATATGTGTAACCTACCAATCCGCATTCGAGCAGCGTGGTAGGTCTTAGCTCCAACCCTTCTCTCCGGAAACGGAGAGAGGAGACCTATTCCCAGCACTGGGTTTGTAACAGGCCGCTACTTTATACAAGTTTTACCAAACATTGGTACGTAGCAATCTTTTCAATCCTAACGTTTACTTGAGAAACTTTAACTAAAAGGGAGTGAAGCTTTTTCTGGCGAGGAAATTAGTACGCCAACTACTTACTTTTTATAAGTGGGCACTTTAAGTAAATTGTGTGCAATTAGTTTTAATTAACTAGGGTCATTTGGGAATTCAAACTTTTTATTGCTCTAATTAGACATTTCATTTAATTAGCTTTTAATGACGATCGGATATTTTATTGATAACTCCAATTACAAAGCTCGATTTACTCGTTATATATCGCAATTAACCTAAATCGTCAAAAGACCAAGGTCAAATAAACTTCATCTGAAGATCGCAAGATCGAATCCTGGGTAAGAACAATATATGCTATATGCTATAGTTTTCTAACCTTATTGATATTTATAATTTATCACAGGCTTTTTCCTGGCTGAAATCATCATGAGGAAATTTTTATGACCCTAGATTATTTTGGAATATAATACACATGCAATAATGGTGATAAAAAAGAGAAAGCAAGCTTTTGTCCAGCTGTGGGACCAAAGCATTCCGCTACTTTTATTTACATCAGATTTAAGTGTGTATCATTATTGAAAGCTCCGGAACGAGTCGATAAGTTAAGGCAATAGTTGTCTTTCGCAATAAATGTAGGTTACCTTCAGACTTCAGACTTCGTCAATGACCAAAGCTAAGGCGATAAAGTGACTGAACCTAGTGCTAAGTACATAAGTTGTAAAGGTACGTCGTTAAGCACATTTCAAATCTTTTGCAGGCAAATCTTGGGATTCTACTACCTAGCTACGCTGAAATAATTGCCAAAATGATAAAGGCAGAATATTTTTTTTGTATATTCAAATTTAGGTCAACGTTGGATAACCTCACGTCTTTTGCTGGTAAATCAAACAGTTCTTAAGCGACCTAGGTACGTTGAAATAGTGTTCTTCTACTGGACAACATAGTTATAGTTGAATATTGATCATCACGATACAACTTATATCTTGCTGGTAAATCTTAGAATTATATAGCCAACTATCTACGCTAATATAGTGGCCAAAGTGCCACGTTAATGCCAACTAAATTGCATATTTGACTATAGATTATCGTTGGCTAGATCTCTGGTATTCTGTTAGCAAATCTTAAAATTCTTCAGCGACTTGGGCACACTCAAATAGTAGTCAAATGGGGGGGGGGAAAGTTGGTTGTACTAATGGGGGGGGGCAAAGTAAATTGGTTGTATATATGTATATAGCTCATACCTCAGACCTATCGCTGGCTGTCCTTAACCTCGGTCCTCCTGCTGCGAAGCTCGGAGGAGGTGGTCCCAAGGTATCCGTCGATCCTCGGTTCACGAGGGATGGATGCGTCGCCATGAACCGATGTATCACAGCCAGATGATTCATGGTTTGCTCTGCAACATCTTCTAACTTGCGTAACCTAAATTCTACACTCTGTAAGAGAAATTTACATTTTATTTATACGTATGACGGATTAAGTTGTATGCCTAAGGTAAGTCGACCCGCCGTGTGGTATCCGGTATAAAATGTAAAGGGCCCTGGACTAATAAATTTTTGACAATACTAAGCAAAAGGGAAAAAAGCAAGTGAAGATATTGCAAAAAAGAGGAATAAACGAATAAATTTGAAACGAAGGAACAGAGTTTTTTGGGTAGATAAAGTAGTTCTTTCGGAAGCTGCTGCTGCTGCTATAGATATAAATCTCATATTTTTGGGATCTCATGACCGTTCTAAGCACACATTGTAAGCAGATTTGATTTTTGTGGTATCACAATTTGTTGAATTATTTTACTAGTTTCATTTTTTCTATATGCCAAAGGAATGCCTTCCAAAAAAGGTCCACAAAAACTTAATTAAACTTAAACTTAGATACTTTAAGTTTGTGGTAATTGAATAAATTTTGGGTGTATGTTTAAACTTATAGGTCCACCGTGTGGTATCCTGCTGAGTAGAATAGACTATCCTCATTTCTTACCGAGGTGGTTTAAAGGCGACTAAGGTGAGTTGACCCACCGTGTGGTATCCGGTTGTGTATAATAAACCGCCTTCTTCCTTACCGACACCGTTACCATAAAATACGACTAAGGTAAGTTGACGTCAGGCAGGTGGCCGGTCGTAAGCATTTTATTTATACGTAACCGAATCATGTGACAAAATGTTTATAACATGTTGTGCTGACCCCACTTGGAGTGGGATAAGGGCAGTAGGATGATGATGTATGACGGAATGAGTTGTGATAGCCGATCGGGGATGTGACTGTAGTGTATGTGAATAAGAATAGCAGTTTTGATGGAAGGTAGATTTATAATAAAGGAGATTCTGTCGTCTCATGCCTGCACACCGCGCGTTATAGTAGTGGGGCGAGGGAAGAGAATTACTCACTTTCACTACGACCACGGGTGAGGACGGACGCGCGTGCGGTGTGTGAAGCAGAGAGCCGATATAACGCTGTCGGGTGGAAGTACGAACAGTACATTGGCGACGAGTCTGTGAGTACTGTTGTAAATTTATTTCAATTGTGATACTATGAAAAAACTGTCACGTTTAGTAGTAGCTAAACGCGAAAAAAAAAAAGAAGATGACGGTAACAGTAAAATGGAAATATTATACTTGGAAATTAAATAATAAGTAACTTACATAACGGTGTAGAAAAATTTGAAATATTTTATATATATTCAGAGCAGGTTGAACGTGTTGAATTTATGTTAATGTCGTAGGGGTCAATTTTGTTATTGTTATTTGAACGCGGTAACGACAATCGCTGGGACATTTTTTATTGTAGTGTTTGTGTGCGGAGTGTTCTATAAGATATGCTCATAAAAATAATAAAATTGTTAAATTAGTTTCATAAACTATAAATAAGTGCATATACTTTTTATAATATTACTAGCTGACTAGGCAAGCGTTGTTTTGCCGTGTGAGTTGTTTCTGGGAGATTTCTAGTGTACATTATATATATACTAAGAGTGAGATTTGATTACTGAGAGTGCAAATTAAATTTCATGAAAATCGGTTTTTATAGATACGAAAATGTCACTTTAATTATATTCAGTGATATATCAGTCGTGTATAAATAAATATGCACGTATATACATATATAAATACATAATGTGTCGATACGATAATTATATATGATTAATAAATAATTGTAGAAATAGTGGATGATAGATTAATAGAAAATCTTGAGATGAATGATGCTTATCTCTAGATGAATTGTTTGATAAATTCGGGGAAGTTGGTCAGGAACGGATGATGCCGTTACTTGATGTAAAGTTAAATGATTGAAAAGTTGTTCAAGAACGGATGATGCCGTTACTTGATGTAAAGTTTGATGATTGAGTAGTTTGATAAATTCGGGGAAGTTGGTCAGGAACGGATGATGCCGTTACTTGATGTAAAGTTAAATGATTGAAAAAGTTGTTCAAGAACGGGTGATGCCGTTACTTGATATTAAGTTTGATGATTGAACAAGTTGTTCAATAACGGATGATGCCGTTACTTGATGTAAAGTTTGATGATTGAGGAAGTAAGTCAAGAACGGGTGATGCCGTTACTTGATATTAAGTTTGATGACTGAAGAAGTTGTTCAAGAACGGATAATACCGTTACTTGATGTAAAGTTTGGTGATTGAGGAAGTAAGTCAAGAACGGGTGATGCCGTTACTTGATATTAAGTTTGATGACTGAAGAAGTTGTTCAAGAACGGATGATGCCGTTACTTGACGTAAGGTCGTAATGCTCTTAATTTATGTAAAGTTTGATGATTAAATAAGCTGTTTAATAACGGATAATAAACGGATAATTATTAATAATGTTAATTTATGTGACGGTAGATTTAGATTTAGGTAGATTTATGTGAAGAAGTTGTTCAAGGACGGTTCACGAACGTTTCTTGATGGGAAGTTGGATGGAAGTTTGATGATGTAGGAAGCATGTCAAGGACGAATGACGACCGTCTCTTGATGGAAGTTGAATGGTGATTGAGGAAGCATGTCAAGAAAAATAACGATCGTTTCTTGAAATAACATAGTTTGCTGTTCCTGGTAAATTTGGCAAATCTTACAGTGGAAAAAGTCGGATGCGAAGGAAATTTTAATTTGTTATGTACGACATTGAATATGGAAAAGGAGTGGGGATATTTACTTAGAAGCTGCCACCACGCCTGCTCAAAAGAGAGTGCATATTTTGCATTGGGGTAGGTCGGAATAACAAGTATTTTACAATATTCCCGATACGCACTAAACTAACAATTCCGAAGCTGAAACTCTCATCTTCATGATTAGAATGATGTGTTGATGATTAAGAAATAAGATGAATACTTAATGAACCAGTATATTTGAATGAAATAGTAAAATATTTGAAAGACACGCATTTCGACAAGAGAAACAGGAAGAAAAGCAGAAATTTCAGAAATTCATTGTTCGGTCATGACAATAAGTTGTTAAATATTTAACTTCTAGACCAAATTGCTGAAAATGTAGCTCAGACAGTAGAAAAAATTATAAATTAAAATCAAATGAGATACCGACGATTGAAGACCTCATTAATGGCCGAAGCTTATTCATTGGAGGTTATAAACAAATGACTTTGTTTTTAAAGATAAAATAACCAGGATATGAGCCTCTGCTCAGAAGAAGAAGAGACAACGGGAAATGTAAATCAGAAAATAATAAAAAGACATTTCAATTGTGGTAGTTGCAAAAAACTTAACATTTGATGAGAAATGACTATGATAAAATCTATGCGAAATTAAGAAAATCAGACACTTTAAACTGCAGTATAATCGCCTATAGAAAAAGATAGATGACACGGTGCAAGCACAGAAGACTCATTCTAATTCCCTTATAGGAAAAGATGAGTACTATAATCAATTAAGTCCTTCAGAAAGATAACAGTGTAAAAGTAGATGGCCTTTTAGACTGGATCTCACTTACAGTGCCTATCTTAAAAGAGAACTGTGGTATCCGATTTTGTGTTAATATGAGATGAGCAAATTCAACAATTCGAAACGAAAATCACTCTGCCTACGATAGAAGAATTAGACTAAGATTAGAAAGGTTGCTAAAATTCGAGATCCGTAACGACCTTTAAATCCACCACAGGACTTTATCAATAAAAACGAATGTTGTCTGGTAGAATCCTCTGAATTTGAGAAATTGAAGACGTGATTAATTTATTGAAGACATTCTTATGTTCAGAAAAGACCAAATAGAACATGACGCTAAACTGAAAAAGGTCATTGAAGTTTTACAGGTAATTAAGGTTGTGTTGAGAAAAGGAAAATGTATCTGAAGGTTCCTAGACCACAAACTTGGAAAACAGAAAATAAAATCATTAGAAAATATCTGAATACTGAATATCTATTCAAAAGCTGAAAGCCTCGATAAGCATCACAGATTTATTAACCTTCCTGTGATTAATAAATTAAGAGGGTAAATGAATTCCTGACTTAGCCATGAAAACAGATCCCTTAAAAGAAGTAATCTGTCAGAAAATTGGAATAGAAAATTGGACTTAGAAATCAAAGTTTTTAGCGGTAGAGCGATAGTAGATTTTACAATACAATTCCGCAATCTATATTAGACTTATCTACAGAAAAGTTTAAATTAATTGTATATGTTTACACGTAAGGCATATTACACAATTGAAGATTATTTGAATGATAAAAATCCTTTCAGCTTCAAACAAGACTGAAAATAATTAAAGTAAATTTAAATGTTTAAAAGATTGACTGCCGTGTTTCGTGCTGGTTTTTCTCGGTAAGAGCAACATTTCGAACAAGTGTAGCTTAATAAATCTAATTGATCCTTGACGATTCAAAAGTGCTTGTAAAAAAGCCTACTTGAATAAAGATTATTTAGACTTAATTTTATAAATTACAAATGAACTTTCTATTATGAAGGAAACTTTTTAAGAGAGACTAAAATAGTTATATCTAAGGGATTGTGAGACAGAGAATTATTGACAGCACATGAGGGCCATCCCGGTATTGTGGCCATGAATGAAAAGTTTCGCGGCTCGAGGATGTTACCCATAAATCTGATGACATGGGTATTCGTGATAACAGGGAACTAAAAGAAAAAGGAAACAGTACGCAAACGGGAAAAAAAGCGAATAATAGAAATTTAGGATCAAGAGATAAGTGTTTATTTGGGATACAAATAAGGAAAATAAACTAGGTGCAATCTTTGAATACATTGAATAGACAAATAAACTACGATTGGGAGGTGACATAGAAATTGAAAGTGACGAAACTGGACAATAGTTGAGACGAAATATTTTACACGAAAAAGGAAGAGGAAGAATGGAAGGTAATAAATGGCCAAGAGATGCAGGCAACGACAACAAGGAACAATAAGGAGGAATGAAGGACGAATGGAATGCAGGAGTGCCGGAAGATGTATGAGGCAACCGAAGTGTGGGAAAAAGGAGAATACAGATGAGTGAGGCATTTAGTGATATCTAATATTAAAATAGATGTGAAAGAAGCAATTAGAAAATGAGGTCCAGATAAATATAATACTTAGCTAAAAGAAGTATAAGTGAAAGGAATATATTTAGTTAGTGAGAAGCGAAGGAAGAATGGAGTTAGGAAAATGAGTGAACTACATAGTTGTAGGATTCGTGATTTTTAGACTTCAGAAACGAAGATGTGTTATGGTGATTGATCAATGATGTAATAAAATGTTTTAAATGATAACCACTGATCTACTGAAAATAAACTTATTTTAATTAAAATAAAGGAGAGATGTAGTGTATGTGAATAAGAATAGCAGTTTTGATGGAAGGTAGATTTATAATAAAGGAGATTCTGTCGTCTCATGCCTGCACACCGCGCGTTATAGTAGTGGGGCGAGGGAAGAGAATTACTCACTTTCACTACGACCACGGGTGAGGACGGACGCGCGTGCGGTGTGTGGAGCAGAGAGCCGATATAACGCTGTCGGGTGGAAGTACGAACAGTACAGTGACCCTTACCAGAAAGTCACGGATTCAAATCCCGGGCAGGCACTAATGCGTTCATCTATTTAAGCTATTCATAAATTGTTAATATCAATTAGGTGTTAAAATTTATAATCACGCGCTTTCCAGTGAAGGAAAATACGTGAGGATATCTGCATATCTTATATTAGTAACACTCTCTATTGATGCAGATTTGTAGGTCTAAACACAAAACCTTTTCTCACAAATTTATATTTATTTAGTACAAAAACTACAAATAAAATATACAGACCTCAGCTTTATTTATTATAAAATAAAGTCCCCAAAGCTGTCCGTCAATGCAAGCGATTTTCTCAAAATCTGCTAAACGGATTTTAGTACGGTTTTTACTAAAAGGTAGTGCGATTCTTCCGAAAGGTTTAGGTTAATAGCACATAACCGTTTAAAGTTAATTGAGATGAAGAGGTCGTTTTACAATAATTTTTAGTGGGGTTAGTAACAAACCGGTATCGATTGTAGTTTAGAGGGGGGAATAGGTATAAATAGCGGTGTAGGGTATCAGAGAGCCAGTCTCATACCGTGACTCGAGCGACTACAACATGCTTAACACTGAATTTCACGCGGGCGAAGCCGCACGTATTGCTAGTAATTGGAAAATGTTGAATTGGCGAGATATTTTAGGACGCCACTGTTATAACCTTGCATTCTCGCTTTTCAAAATATTACTTCGTTAAATGACAATCGTTACCAGTACGTAAAAAAGCAAAGCGATTCTGAAACTATAACAGAACTACTTTGCTATTATTTATGGAATAAGGCGTTACTTTGCGGAGATCCATAATACAAAAGTAATAATAAAATTATTTTGCTATAATCCTCGATAAAGTAAATAGAAAATATACATAATGCTAAATGTATAGTGGACTATCCGTTTTTTCATTCCCTATACATGCAGGATCCGTAAAAACACATCCACAAACCTCCACCACAGCCACCACAATACACGCACTACACACGTTCACTATCACAAACTCAAGAATCGATTCGCCGACCCGAAGCATCATCAGGAGACAGACTCCAAGACAAAATCGTAAAGCTTTGCTATAATCCGCGTGTGTTAAGAGAATGTATGTAATGCTAAGTGTATGAAGCAGGTAACATTCACATACCTTACACATGCAGGACAAGTCACCACACGTATCTCCAGATGCCTCCACCAGCAAAAATGCGCACAAGCAATACACACAACCACCACCAAAATCTCCACGATCGTTTCGTCCCGACACTCAAGCATCATTAGGAGGACAGACATACATACAAACATACATTCTCTTAACAAACGCGGATTACAGCAAAGTAGTCCTGTAATACTTTCTGTAATATGGAATTCCAAAAAGTAACACCAGCTTCTACAAATCATTCATCGCGATTCAAGGTTTTAACTAACTAATAGTTAAAGTAGAAAAGATTCAAAGATTCAAACGAAAAACACAACGTTGAACGTTCTCTGTGTAAACGAATAGATTCCGAAATCTGGGTTAAAAGAAAATAGTGCAGTCGTAAAATAAAAACTGAAAATATGCTACGAGAAGTGGAAGATATAGAAAAGGTTAAAGTGAATGAAACAATCTGGAAACTCAATGGACCGGCGCAGAGTAGGGTTGACATGAAAGGCAAATACGCCTCTCAGTAATCCAGTGTTCCGATGACTTCCCTTAACTTATCTCGACTCGCTGACGACGGATTCAGATTTATTATAGACTACCAAAGCCCCGCGGTTTCACCCACGTCCATACAGATCTTGTGGTAGTGGAAAGTCTACGAAATCGGACTATAGATTTATTTTGTAGATTAATTTATTATAAAAAATGGGTATCATTAGTATTCTTGGAATAAGAGCTAATCACCAAATGCAGGCCCTGCTATAACGGTCGCTACAATAAATTTGTTATGCCATTATTTGCTTTCGATATACATTCTTAAAATCGTAATATCTTTTGATTGGGATGGCGGATTTTAAAAATTAAATAGTATTTTACTGGTATTGAAACAGTTATTAATAAAATATCATTTAATGGGATAAGGATTAATACAGAGATATGAATAAAATGGTTTGATTATTGTCGGCACTTTTACCAACTTTTACAATGTAAAAAAGTAGTTATATTGGCATAACTATAATAGTTAGACATATGGTATCGCGGACTTTTTTATGGATATTGATACGTTCTATAATACTGTAGAACATTTTTTTGTTCTATCATCAATAGTTTCCGCAGCGCACGCGATGAAAGATGTTTACGACTAAATTTTTCCCAACTTATTACAATTTTATAAGGGATCCCTATTATTTTTGAAAATGACATATAGCCTATGTTGCTCAGTGAAGAAGCAGCTTTCCAATGGTGAAAGAATTTTTGAAATCGGTCCATTAGTTTTTGCGTGAAAACGTAACAAACATACATACAAACATACAAACAATCAAACAAACATACAAATCTTTCCTCTTTATAATATTAGTATAGATTTTCGTAAAGTTAGACGAATAAAAAAGGATTCACTTTGTGTTTTGATCGCATATCAATAATTCACGGTGGGATTAATTTTCAGAATTCAAATTCAAAATATTCTTTATTCCTTTCTCTAAATCAGCAGAATGTTTTAAACGAATGTCATATTTTTATTTGTATGTTGGCTTATCGCGACGACAGATGTTGCTAGTGGTACATTGCAACGCGCTATCGAGTGTCAATTGTAATTATATATAGTTAAATGTTTTTTCCACTAATGAAAAGTAGCCTCAATTATCCACATTATTATTATTCATTATTCATTATTCATTATTCATTATTCACTATTCACTATTCACTATTCACTATTCACTATTCACTATTCACTATTCACTATTCACTATTCACTATTCACTATTCACTATTCACTATTCACTATTCACTATTCACTATTCACTATTCACTATTCACTATTCACTATTCACTATTCACTATTCACTATTCACTATTCACTATTCACTATTCACTACTCACTACTCACTACTCACTACTCACTACTCACTACGCACTACGCACTACGCACTATTCACTATTCACTATTCACTATTCACTATTCACTATTCACTATTCACTATTCACTATTCACTATTCACTATTCACTATTCACTATTCACTATTCACTATTCACTATTCACTATTCACTATTCACTATTCACTATTCACTATTCACTATTCACTATTCACTATTCACTATTCACTATTCACTATTCACTATTCACTACTCACTACTCACTACTCACTATTCACTATGCACTATTCACTATTCACTATTCACTATTCATTATTCATTATTCGTATTCATATTCATACCTATTTTATAGTGTTCAAATAAAGTGATATTAAACCAATGCAGTGTTTAATTCAGAGAACTTAGGTTTGTGGGAGATTTTCCTCCAGAATGCTTAACCAGCATAAATTTGTTTTTCATTTTTCTTTTTAGTGTTTAATATTTTAATTATTATCTTATAATAATTTATAATAATTTATAATAATAAAATAGTAATAGTAATATGTATCGTATAAAGTAATAGTAATATATTAATAGTTAGAATATTAGGAGACTGTAAAGTTAATAAGTAGGTATAGAGGATTAGGTTAGTTTTAATATATAAATATTTATAGTGTATGTCCGTGACATCATCCCAACAGGGCTTCATCTGAATATCATCATCTATCTTCATCTGAAAATCAGTGCTGAATGTGTGCTGAGTGCAATTTATCACACGCTTTTCGATGAAGGAAAACATCGTGAGGGAACCTGCATATTTTTAGAGAATTCTGGAGATATGTGTAACCTACCATTTGGAGCAGCGTGGTAGGTCTTAGCTCCAACCCTTCTCTCCAGAAACGGAAAGAGGAGTCCTATTCCCATCAGTGGGATTGTAACAGGCCGCTACTTTACTTTTTTTTTACTAACACAGAATAATTTAAGATTACGATAAATCTCGAAAAATAGCAGCGCCGGTCTCAATTTAAAAATCTTAGGTTATATATAGTTAAAATGCTTAATAGTTCATCTACGTTGTAAAGAGCATCTTCTTTACAACATATCTTCTTGATATTTGTATTACTTGTGTTCCGCGCAAACGTGCGGACGGATGAAACAACCGGGACCTGGGCCCGTCGTCTCGGCGTCTCAACCTACCTTATGCGGCCGTCAGCTGTATGTGGTCCGGCCTCATGAGTCACTGCGTGTATATGTGTACGTGTGTGTGTGTGCTTTTATGTACTTGGCCGATTCCCGAAACCGTTGGCTCGCCTCTGCACTATTCCACGGACACGTAATGTCTCTTTCTCCCTGAGTATACACTTTACTATATCGTCTAAATAACACGCGGCGTGCACACAACCTTCGTAAGGTCACACGTTATTGAATCGTCCCTATATCGGGGAATAGTAACCCAACGCGCACTAAAACCGTGGACGGTCGCGTCTTCTCAAACGCTTCACTGGTTAAACGCGTCACTAAATACTTATATCAGTCTTAAATGTCAATAAAGTCGTGTCACTACTGAGAATAACACCCGAAAACGCAAAATTACACGTGTGTTATAAAAGAATGTCGTATACAGACGCACGCGGCCTGTCCTTATCGTATTCGAAACGTCACTAACTGTCGGCCGCTCGCGTCGGCCATCGAATGCATAAAGGTCGTTGATCCGTTGATTGAGTTGATTATTCAAAACAACTTGTATACATTACCTGTATTGACTGTATTTGGCATATCGCTTTTTGATTCAAGTCTTCCATTTTGGTCGTGATATGTTCTACTCTGTCCGTTGTATTTCTCACTCTCTCTTCCATTGAATTTGATAGCTTCACTTCCTGGAAAAAGGGTCTAGTTACAATATACAATCATCATTCTCCTGCCATAATCCCAATCTACGTGGGGTCGGCACAACATGTTATAGACATGTCTCATGATTTGGCTAGGTATTTTAAGACCGGCCGCCTGCCTGACGTCAACTTACCTTAGTCGCCTTTTACGACACCTCGGTAAGAAGTGAGGGTGGTCTATTCTACTGACACACGGCGGAGTTACAATATACAATATAATTGCTAATTAATGTCATTGCTAATTTAGACTGGCCCGTTGGCGCTGTGGGTAGTGACCATGCCTTCAGCTCCTCGGGTTGCGGGTTCGATTCCGAGGGCCAACATTTTCTATAAACAAATTGTTGGTTCTTCGAGCCTGGGTGTGTATTTGTATTTAAGTATGTATTTAAACTTATATATGTAGTATATCTACCAGTTGTCTGTCACCCATAACACAAGTATTAAGTTACTTTGGGGACGGACGACCGTGTGTGTAAGTGTCCCATATTTATATTTATTCAGGTCTGAGAAATGAAGACTTAAAACTCGTATGCATTGCTACAAGTAGTATAAATAATCCCGTTTTACCTTCAGGAACAGGAAAAACCATAAAGTAGGTATATAGCAGCGTGTATTTTATCACTAAGATACGCACGAAATTGCGGGTACAGCTAGTATCTAACTTTAATATATACAGCTGAAGAATTTGTTTGTTTGTTTGAATGGGCTAATCTCAGAAACTACTGGACCGATTTGCAAAATTCTCTGAGTGTAAGATAGTCCATTTCTCGGGGAAGGCTATATAACATTAAAAATATTGCGAAAACGGCAAAATTTTTAACCTTTCCTTGCGTGCGCTAAGTAAACGGTGAATGTTGTTCAAAAATCATGTACTACAAAATTGTTTCCCTCTACAAGTTCTTATTTAAAGTACGCGACAGTATATGTCTAGCTAGGTAAACCCACTTTAATCATAATTAATATGTGTTACGGCTTAAGCTGTGATAGCCCAGGGGTGAGACCGTGCGACTCTTACGAGGCGAACACGAGTTCAAACCCGGGCAGGCACCAATGAGTTTTTCTATTAAAACCCATGTGTCTAATTGATAATTGGAATTTATCACACGGTTTTCGGTGAAGGAAAACAACGTAAGGAAACCTGCATATCTCTAGAGAACTCTAGAGATATGTGTGACCTACCAATCCGCATTGGAGCAGCGTGGTAGGTCTTACCTCCAATCGTTCTCTCCAAAAACGGAGAGAGGAGGCCTATTCCCAGCAGTGGGCATAGTAACAGGCCGTTACTTTACTTTTATTATAAAATACAATAAACTTTATAGCTCACTTGTTCTCTAAAATATCCTTCAACACACTCCTCTTCAAAGTCGTACAACCTCTCCATATCTTCTTTTTCCAAGAATAGTTTCAGTCCATTATCGTATTGGAACCGTTTGTGCGAAACGTTCCTGGTCACCCATTTGCAAGTGGCGTAAATGTGGCAAAATATTATTATAGGTGGTGGGAGCACTGGCTTCTGTTCGTACTCCATCACCACCGTAAACCTTTGGAACATCCATACCTAGGAGTGCGAAGTGTTATTTAAAACATATTAAAATGTTGGAACACTGATGGGCTAGTCGATTGCGTATTATATATATACTATTACCTACTTATTATAATGACATTCTATATCAACCAATTAGTTAATATTGTATTAAATTTGGCGTCAATGACTATGCCAATCAATTACTCAATATTGTATTACACTTCTTCGTCAGAATGACATTCTACATCAATTAATCAGTCAATATTGCATTATATTAGGTTTCAGAATGATAATCCACATCAATCAGCTATTTAATATTATATTACACTTGTCAGAACATTCTATATCGATTAAAAATTATGATTAACAAAATGAGGCTTCATCAATTATTCTATACTCGAAGTATTTGCAGTCATACTCGTAATCAAAATCACATTTATATTAATTTCAAATCAAAAATATAAGTTATTTCTAATTAATCTAATATTAATTGCATAACAGTAAGAACCGAGCGCATTTCAAAAATTGTAATCTATACTAATCATAAAACAATGTCCCAAAAAGCTGTCTGTCTGTATGTTATCGATTTTCTCAAAATCTACTGAACGGATTTTTGTGCCGTTTTCACCAAAAGATAGTGCAATACTTCCGGATGGTTTAGGTAAATAGTACATATCGATATTATGTAAATAGTGTTGAAAAGATCGCGCAGTTGTTAAAAAACTTGCTTGAGTGCTTTAGTCGCGTGTGCTGCATAAACCAGCAGAGATACGCTAAAGTAATGTAGTAGAGAATTGTAGATCTATAAAACTACTACAAAAAAGTCCGCGACAGCATGTCTCTATCTGTTATGGTTAATTCACAATAACTACTTTTATGTTTAAAATTTGAATTTTAGAAAAAATTTGGGCAAAATTTGGCGAAGCCGCTGGCACAGCTAGTGTTGTCATAAAAGGTAATTCACAGCACAGGATTGATTACCTAGTGTGGGTTCCTACAGATACTTTTTGGTAAATACGGATTTTTCATTTTCATTTTTTTTAACTGCGTATTATACTCGTTATAAGGATGATGTTTTGCATTCATTATATTCTATAACATATTCGTAGTTGAAAAGACATTCTCCTTCGATCAGAATCGATTAAATAATCGTACTCAGTATGATATTCCATTACAATCATCTACTTGATCGCTGTATTCCCTCTTCTCAACCTATAAACGTCTACGGCTGGACATAGGCTAGAGAATTATAAACTCCTGCTTTGTGTCTAGCAAAAGTACGTAAGTCGTTTGTGGGTTTGGATATAAGATTCTATAATAAAATTCCGCAGTTTTGACCTTGCCATTACAGCAGTTTAAAAACACGGTTAAAAAGAGGTTGATACAGAAAGCCAACTATATTGAGGATTACTTAGATGATAAGGATGTGTGGATATAGGTGCACTTCTACCCTGTACAAGACAGTAATAAATAAATGTAACTAGTAATAAGATTTTTATTTTAAAAGAGCAACGTCCGAGTTTCTTGCTGGCTTTTTTCGGTAGGAACAGTTTTCCGAACCAGCAGTACAGTTGACGATTCAAAACCACTTGTGTACAAGTTGAATTCCCATAATCTCTATAAAACACAATCCTGTGCCGCATTCAGCGGTTCCCCACGACCTTGTTGAGATCATCAGACCATCGCGTAAATGGTCACGTTTGCAATCATAATTATATCTTACGCAAAATAATCTATTAGATTGAGTAACATGACTCAATTCATACCAACAAAAATATTCTGCATCGATTGGATAGTTTTTAGATCGATTTTACGAACCCGTAAAATATATAAAAAATAAAATAATGTGATCAAATAGCCAGTACTTGACGCAGACAAAGTAGTAGATATAGTTTGCTTACCGTAAGTTTTTATAGAAAAAGATATTAGTACTCGCACAGAACATAAACTTAACCTCCTCATAGTGTTCACTTTGATGTATTAATAAACTAATGTTGTATGAATAAAGCACAGGCTCAAACACGCACTACAAGTAACAACATGTCACTATACGTCCACTCTCATCAAAGGCTCTCGTGTACTAAACGTGTGTGCGCTTGAGACAGTGTTATGTTTCATTGTACATTGGTGTTAGTGTGAGTTAGTGTGAGGATATTTATGTGTGTCTTTAATATAAATATACAAGGTAAGATACATATACGTCAAACCACATACACTACACTCCTGAAAAAGCTCACGCTAGCTCGCCAATCTACTGTTGCAGGTTACAGCCCAATTCCGGCCGTCAAAATCACGTATTAGTGTAGATCGTGCTCAAAGGATTAATTTATCATAAACTAGATATTCGAACACATTTCCGAAACTCCATTATCTAAAATCATTCCAATTTGTATGCAAATTGTAATATATTTCGCCGGACTTCGGGACCATTGTGTCTAAAACCATAAAACGTGTCAGAACTAACCGTCAAAGTTTAATTTGGGACTGCGCTAAGCTAAAGTTGCCCCGAAATATGTACGATCTTACAATGTATGATTTTGATTGTTCTATTTTGTAAGCTGAATGTATTAGCCAAAGCTAGAATAGATCGTTATCTTTTTGAGGTGTTAAAAAGGTAAAAGGCGACTAAGGTTAGTCGACCCACCGTGTGATATCCGGCTGAGTAGAATAGACCACCCTCTTTCTTACCGAGGGGTCGTAAGAGGCGACTAAGATAAGTCGACACACCGTGTGATATCCGGCTGAGTAGAATAGACCACCCTCTTTCTTACCGAGGTATCGTAAAACGCGACTAAGGTAAGTCGACCCACCGTGTGATATCCGGCTGAGTAAAATAGACCACCCTCTTTCTTACCGAGGGGTCGTAAAATACGACTAAGGTAAGTTGACGTCAGGCAAGCGACCGGTCGAAAAATACGTTGGCAAATCGTGTGACAATATGTTTATAACATATTGTGCCGACCCCACTTAGTGTTGGATAAGAAAAGGAGGATAATGAATATAGCCAAAGCTTAAACCGTAATTCTGTAGTGTGAAATTTGGTAATTCTGTACTCGATTGCCAACCTCACTTTTGCGCGCACTTTTCCGCAAAGTAAATTGTCCGATAACATTAGTCTGCATGAAAATGTATATAAGTAGTAATAGCCGAACAGTGATACGGTGGTCATAGGTTCAAACCCGATGCACGTAACAATGAGTTTTTTATTTAAACTTAGGTGCCTAGTTGATATTTTCCAATCTATCACACGCTTTTAGGTGAAGGTAAATATCGTGACGAAAATTCCATATCTCTGGAAAATTCTGTGGATATGTGCAACCTACGAAAAAATGGAGAAAGGAGGCTTATGCCTAGCAGTGAGATAGTAGCAGATCGTTACTTTAATAATTAATATACTCATAGCACCAGCTCGAGTGCATTAAAAACCCTAAATATCCTAGATTGAAGGAGAATAATCTATGTTCTTATTATTATTTCACTTCCACTCACGATTATTATTTATAAAGATTAGAAATATCATATTTTAATAAAAAACATTAAGAATAACTCAAAAGATTTGAAAGCAGTAAAATGTTTTAATTTAAAATACATATAATTAATATTATTGAAAACTTAATTATTGAAATGCACTCGGTCGAGCTGGATGATTTTATTATCATTAATCCTCAGAAAATTGCGCAAGATTCTAAAGAAGTTTTCCCTTCAAACTCTAATATTGCAAATCATATAACGCGAACTGTAAAGGCCATGCAAACACTTAAAGCTAAAAAAATAAAATAAAAAGCAAAATAAAACCTGATGCGAGACTTCATTGACTTCGTTAAAGATATTGTTAAAGACAGCGATAAGGAGGTTTATGAGGAGAATGTTGGCGACGAGGAGGTAGACCGTCATCGCGATGGGCGTGATCCAGCGGCCGGTCACGCACTTCTGGTTGCCAACATCCATACCGCAGGGGGGGTCGATATCAGTCGCGAACACCTCACCGTACAACATGAAGTACGGCTGGAAGAATACCTACAAACAACAGGCGGTGTCAAAGAAGCAAACGAAATAAACGATTCAGCTGCAATTTAAGGACAAAAATACATCTATACTTATTATAAAATAAAGTCCCCAAAGCTGTCTGTATCTAATCGATTTTTTCAAAATCTACTAAACGGATGTTTGTACGGTTTTTACTAAAAGGTAGTGCGATCCTCCGAAAGGTTTAGATTAATAGCACATAACGGTTTCATGTAAATTGAGTTGAAGAGGTCGTTTTACAAAAATTTTAAGTGGGGGTAGTAACAAACCGGTGTCGATTGTGGTTTAGAGGGGGGAATAGGTATAAAAAGCGGTGTAGGATATCAGAGAGGCAGTGTCATGCCGAGACTCGAGCGACTATAACATCCTAAACACTCACATGTAAATTGAGTTGAAGAGGTCATTATACAACAATTTTAAGTGGGGGTAGTAACAAACCGGTGTCGATTGTGGTTTAGAGGGGGGAATAGGTATAAAATGCGGTGTAGGGTATCGGAGAGCCAAAAGCGGTTTAGCGTATTAGAGAGCCAGTCTCATGTCGAGACTCGAGCGACTTTAACATCTTAAACACTGTATTTCTAGTAAACAATAAAATATAGTGACTGTGATGTACGAGAATAGGATGGTGACCTTTGAAAATCAGCGTCAGTGAATTAATCACTATTGACTAACCTGAGAGGTTACATCAATTTGGAGCATCACAAGCAAGCTACACTTTTAAAATTTAAGGATTGTCTTTCTTTTTTAGTTTTAGTTTTTTAGTTTAAAAAATATTTTTTTCTTTTATCTTGTCATATATATTTTTTCTTTTTTTAGGCAACAGTTTTTTTCTGTACTGTTTCTTTTTGATTATATTAATATTAGTTGTGTAGTGAGCTGGGATAAATAAAATTATTATGTTTCTTTTACTATGACAAGAATATCCTGGGGTAACAACTTATGCCAATGGTTTTATAAGAGCATTCTATATTCGCGGTATTAAAGCTCAGGTTGCTTAATGATCGCCAACTTTTCTATAAAGATGGCCATTCATACCCAAAATTATACCATACGCATAATTCGAAATCGTGTGCTCCATTCTATCAGTACAGTTTCAGCCGTACTTAAAACAGATGTTAGAATTGCCCATGTTTTCCATTAAAAACTGCAAAAATATCACACCCAGAATTTTCAAAATGGCCATCAAATCTTACCCTCGATAATTAAAATTGATAAATAAAATTTTGTCTTTTATATGCTTTATTTAAAGGATTTTCAATTTTAACTCTTTTAATATTGCAATACTGATTTAGTAATTCAATTCTATGTATAATATTAATTTATTCAACAGTATGTCAATTCTACCACACTTGGGACAGTCTTTGGTCTGATATCTGTATGGAACCGCGTATCTAGACTATCATCAATGAAATATGTTTAATTTCAATTTAAAAACTTATTTAATAGCAACATAAAATAAATAGGACTGGCACATGTTTACGTAACTATACTGATATCTACAGAATTAAACAAACTACCCAAACTACCTACAAAAAACATTAAATACACAACCTCTGTAACCCATTCTAGCTAATCAAATCTCGCAACAGGCAATTATCAAACGATTACTGGACTGAACTTGTGGATCATGCCGTGATTGTGTCCATAATTACTAATTATATAAAAAAAAATTAAAGTCCTCTCTATCTGTTACATTTTCACCACTAATCCATTGGAGAATTATTGATAAAATTTGGTACAAATGAAGCTTATTAACTGGGCGAATAGTAACAAAAAAGAAACCAGAAAAAAAAACAAATAATTTAGGATATTTGAAACTTTAGTGTTGAAATGAATTGTTTACTATAATGATATATGATCTATCACAAAAAAATTAGGATAATCTCTATAAATGTAATAATATTTTTCTGATTCATTTCGCAAATTTCGCATAGTCTAAAATAAAGTCAAAACAATGATGATATTATTTTGCTGTGATCTGCAATTAGATAGCAAAATCGTTAGTTTCATATTATAGAACTTTTAGAAGAGGATGCGATTCTGAAATCCAAAGGCTCAGCAATTTTATCTTTGGACTAGATGATGATTTTTTATTCAGCCTAAAATAACCTTTAATTAAGCAAGTTTAAAAAACGATATGATCCACGAATAACAAAAAAAATCGCAACAAAAATATACTACGTAACAACGTCTACAATTGAAGTTGAAGGAACCTGGTGCGACACTCCGTTGACTTCTATGAAGATATTATTAAACACGGCTATCAGTAGGTTCACTAGCAATATGTTAGCTATGAGCAGGTATATGCTCATCACTACGGGCGGCACCCAGTGACCGACCCGGCACTCTTTGAGCCCAGGGAGACCGCAAGGTGGGGCCATCTGCTCGGCGAACACCTCTCCGTACAACATGAAGTACGGTTGAAAGAAAACCTGTAATTGTTAGTACACATAGACAATAGAATAACGTTTAAATAACTGCGAACTTCAGTCTAGTTATAGCTTGAAGTACAGTTGAAAGAAAACCTGCCATTATTAGTAAACATAAACAATAGAATAACGTTCAACAAACTTCAAGCTTTAATCTAGTTATAAATGAAGTATTGTTGATAGAAAACTGTCATTTTTAGTAAATATAGACAATAGAATAGCGTTTAATCGCCTTTAAACTTTAATTATAGATAAAGTACGGTTGAAAGAAAACGGTCATTTTTAGTAAATATAGACAATAGAATAACATTTAATCGCCTTCAAACTTTAGTTATACATGAAGTACGGTAGAAAGAAAACTGTCATTTTTAGTAAATATAGACAATAGAATAACGTTTAATCGCCTTCAAACTTTAATTATACATGAAGTACGGTTGAATGAAAACTGTCATTTTTAGTAAATATAGACAATAGAATAGCGTTTAATCGCCTTTAAACTTTAATTATACATAAAGTACGGTTGAAAGAAAACTGTCATTTGTAGTAAATATAGACAATAGAATAACGTTTAACCGCCTTCAAACTTTAATTATACATGAAGTGCGGTTGAAAGAAAACTGTTATTTTTAGTAAATATAGACAATAGAATAACATTTAATCGCCTTCAAACTTTAATTATACATGAAGTACGGTTGAAAGAAAACTGTCATTTTTAGTACATATAGACAATAGAATAGCGTTTAATCGCCTTCAAACTTTAATTATACATGAAGTGCGGTTGAAAGAAAACTGTCATTTTTAGTACATATAGACAATAGAATAACGTTTAACTAACTACGAACTTCAGTCTACTTATGGCATAAAGAAAATATGTGATTTTTAGTACACACTGTAAATAGAATACCGTTTCATCGGTTCCAACTTAAATGATATATGAAGTACGGTTAAAAGAAAATCAGTCGTTATAAATCAGTTAAGTTATAAATCATGTATTGTTGATAGAAAACCTTTAATTGTTAGCACACATAGACAATAGGATAACGTTTAAACGGCTTCAAACTTTAATAATACCTAAAGAACCGCTGAAAGAAAATTTGTAATAGTTAGTAGATATATACAATAGAATAACGTTCAACCAACTTCAAGCTTTAGTTATATATGAAGTACGGTTGAAAGAAAACCTGTCATTATTAGTAAACATAGACAATAGAAAACCGTTGGACTGGCTTCAAACTTTAATAATACCTAAATAACCGCTGAAAGAAAACTTGTAATGGTTAGTAGATATATACAATAGAATTACGTTTAACCAACTTCGAGCTTTAGTTATATATGAAGTACGGTTGAAAGAAAACCTGTTATTGTTAGTAAATATAGACAATAGAGAAACGTTCAACTAACTTCGAACTTCAGTCTATTTATAGCATGAAGTAGGGTTGAAAGAAAATATGTAATTTTTAGTATAAATATACAATATACGTTCAGTCAATTTCAAGCTTTAATCTAATTATAAATTAAGTCTTGTTGAAAGAAAAACTGCAATTTTTGTAAATATAGACAATAGAATAACGTTCAACCAACTTCAAGCTTTTTTAGTACGTCTATACATGAAGTACAGTTGAAAGAAAACCTATCATTGTTAGTAAACATAGACAATAGAATACAGTTTAAATACTTTCAAACTTTTATCTGGTTTCACATGAAGTAAGGCTGAAAGAAAAGCTGTATTTGTTAGTAGAAACAGATAATTGAATAACGTTTAACTGGCGACGCAATGGGACAATGCCGAGCTGTGGGCTTTATCTAAGTTATTGCAGAATAAAAATTGCATATCATTTCATTTCTCTTTCAAATTATTTCATCGCCGATATACTATATATTTTAGGCAACACTGCCTCTAGAGATTATTCTTGATCCAGATAAGAGTCTCTTGACGTATTGGTCGAGAGACTTTGCAAATATTTCTCCGAACAAAACAACTAGTCCAATTATTGTGGAATCAAATAACAAGATGGCTATTATCTTCAATAAGTTTCAAATAGATAATGAATTCTCCTATTAATTTTAATAGAGATAAATGTTTCAAAAAAAAATCCACCCTTATATAATAATTCGAAAGTATGTCTGATTAAGCTGCCAGTTATTTAGTAAATTTAATTATAGCGGTAAATAATTCTCATTTTTCTTTCGGGGACAGACAAAACAGATAATACATAATTGAGGGTATTTTAGCTCTAAAGTTGAACACGAACGAAATCGAAATCGAAATTGATATAAAATAATAATTTTTGACAAGCGGAAGACGAAATCCGAAATCAGCAGATAAGGTTCCAAAGTGAGAAACTCTCTCAATATGACTCATAAGCTATACTCTCTCTTTATTCAAAAATTGTTCAAACACCTAAAATCTTATCGATAATTTGTCTATGCTCATTGTTTTAAGAAAAGACTCAATTTGTATCTTATCTTATTATTATATTTTTATCTTGCTTGAATTTTAATATATTTTTGTGTTAATTTTTCGTAAGCTAAGGCCCCAAATAAATGAGTCTATAATCTATCTAAGCTTTAAGCTGATCAGTTTGTCATTCAAATTATAAATAAATGAATAAAATATTTTATTTCGACCAAACTTCTAGTCATATTTTGTTCGTAATACACACAGACATAATCCAATGATAGTAATCTTAACCTAACTTAAAACCTAAAGACTTATCTAGCCCTTCTAAAGACCTTCTAAAATCTTATCTACGATAACCCGATTTGTCAGCACGTTAATCATGTGACTATGTTTCAGGTCAACAGACAGACCATCAAACCTATTGGCAAATATATTCAGGATGCTATTATAATCTTTATAAATAAAATCATTGTTTTTTTATCCGATTCGTGTATAAGATATCATAAACATATTTTTCCAAAATACTTACGTCTCTAATCAAGTACCAACTAGCTTCTTCGTCGGGGTACAGAATGGCTTGTCGCGCGACCCCGAACGACATCAGCACAACCAACAAGAGCACCACGAAATATATCATATTCTTAACCATTTTGCCCATCATTGTGACTAGAGGACCTGTCGACAAAACCGCGTGATTTTGATTTGTATTGCGGAAGGCCGGACTGTAAGTTTGGAAATTCATCGTCTAAATAATCGCCCCAAGATTACGGGCTTGAAGGGTGACTAGAATTGCCAAAACTGATAAAAACAGTATTATATTGTTGTTTATTATAAGAAGCTGTGATAGGCCAGCGGTGAGACCGTGCGACTCTGTATCTAATTGATTAATGTGACAAGTAAAACATCGTAAGGAAACCTGCATATCTCTAGAGAATTCTGGAGATATGTGTAACCTATCAATCCGCATTGGAGCAGCGTGGTAGGTCTTAGCTCCAACCCTTCTCTCCAGACGAAGAGAGGACGCCTATACCCAGCAGTGGGATTGTAACAGGCCGCTACTTTACGTTTATATTGTTGTTCACTAGATCATAATTTTTATGTTGAACACAAAGTATGCTAAATACTGTTCTTAGCTGTTCTTAGCATTAAACAAATCAATCAAATCGTCCCATAAAAAGAATAAAGTTACATGTTCTGTGTTTATACATAGAATCTATATCTATTCTAATAAATAAAGTTGAAGAGTTTGTTTGTTTGATTGATTATTTGAACGCGCTGATCTCAGGAACTACTGGGCTGATTTGAAAAATTATTTAAGTGTAGGATAGTCCATTTATCGAAGAAGGCTGTAGACTGTATAACATCACGCTAAGATAAATAGGAGAGGTGCAGCGATATAAAATGCGAAAAAAGCATAATTTAAAATTTTCCTTGCGTGCGCTAAGTAAACGGTGAAGGTTATTGAAAAAACATGTATTACTAAATTGTTCCCCTTTAAAAGTTCTAAATATAAGTCCGCGACAGCATATGTCTAGCTTTTAAGGTTAACCCACTTTAACCATACAAGTATAACGGTTTACTTAAATAACAAGGCTGCAGTTCACGCGAACGGAGTTGCGTTTAAAAGCTAGTCATATTATATATATAACTTTATTTATATATATTATATAAATAAAGTTAATTGGATAAAATAAGAATGAAGTAAAGAAAAAGGAACTTGGAAAGTTGCGTTCATTCTAAAAAAGACGAGAAGTGCAAGATTAAGATGATATGAATAATAAGGAGGGATGAATATAATTACTGAACGAATGTTAAATATGAATGTGAATGAATTTATGACTAGAGGGATACCTAAAAAGAGATGGATTGGGTGAAGTATGACATGCGTATAAAAGGAGTAGCCCCAGAATTGACGAATGATAGGAGAGAATGGAAGAGAAAAACACGTTGTGCTGACCCCACTTAAAGTGGGATAAGGGCAGGAAAATGATAAATAAATAAGTTCTGCAATATGCTCGAAAAATATGTATTCAAACATTAAATATATAAAATACTGTTCATATTTCTTAATTACTGTTTAATATTTATTCTATTTACTTTATTTCTTATGAAATGTTGGCAAACCTATAGGTGACAGATCCATAAATCTTCTGAATGTTAAGTTGTGTTCAAGCAATTCTGCACTACACGAAGAAACGGAACGTCGAACCGCCGTTTTAAAAATTTCAAATTCAAACTTGGACAGATTCGCAAAACTTTTCGCAACATTACATACGTCTCGCAATACAATTGTAAAATACGCTATTAAACGAGTCTAAACCAATTCAAGCACGCTTTTTACTTGAAGATTGGTCTACTTCGAGCCGAACGCTATTAATCAAGCAGCGATTTATTAACTAGAGGAAAGATCGCCGCAGTTGTGGATAACCATCAGCCCGTTTTCGCATCATCGCAGGTTTACTCGGTGAGACGTGCCTACCAGGTAATTCCACTCACTTTCTTATCCTTCTGTGTTAATACCGTGTTTGTTAAATTCCGGCGCCAATATTCGCGACGTTAAAATTCAAAATAAAAAAACGCTAATCGTTACTAATTGTGATAATTGCACTTTTTTTACACTCTAATAATGTCTAGAACTGAACTCGCTTTGCCTAAATCGCCAATTCTAGACCCTACAGCTCAATTAGTAAAAGAACTAATCAAACAAAGGGGCACTTTAAAAGGCAGATTAACTAAATTAGCCGCATACGTTAATACATTCGATAATCAGTTTCTTGAGCGTACTAAACGAGCAGAATTAAATTTAAGATTAAAGGGTGCATCTAATTTACTTTCCGAATTCAACGAAATTCAAATGAAACTTGACGGCTTGCTTCCAGAGTCCGACAGTAACGAACAGCTGGACGAGAGAGAATCGTTTGAAAACAAATACTATTGCATCCTAGCACAAGCTAACTGTATTTTAGATACCGATACGATGCCTCCTAACGCTAATAATTGTGATAGTTTCGGTAATACACATCAGTCCGTTAAATTGCCAACAATAAATTTACCTACCTTTGACGGCTCCTATGAACAGTGGCTCGAGTTTAAAAACACATATGTTTCCCTCGTACACACTTCTAAAACTATTAGCAACATTCAAAAGTTCCATTATTTGAAGTCTTCCTTAAAAGGTCCCGCGGAACTAGTAATAAATTCGCTAGAATTCACTTCAGAAAACTACTTTGTTGCCTGGGAATTACTAATGAATAGGTATAACAATAGTCGGTTACTTATTCACAATCATGTCAAGTCGCTATTTAACATTCAACGTTTACCGAAAGAATCGCCTATATTACTACGTAAATTAATTGACGGTGTGCTTAAAAACCTACGCTCATTAAAATTACTAGGCGAGCCTACGGAGCACTGGGACACCTTAGTAATATACATGATTGTTTCTAAACTTGACGATATCACTGAACGCGAATGGGAGAAATATAGAAGTGAATTATTACTAAGCGGACATCAACGCGAGTGCACACCGACGCGAATACAAGTAGATGATTTGCTACAATTTCTAAAATCAAGGGCGGATATGTTAGAAACGTTACAAGTGTCACATAATAATCAAACACAAGATTTTAAAAGGTACACGCGAACTACACATAACATTCCTAAGTTGCACTGTAATTTATCTACTTCGAATACCGATAAATCCAGGAAGAGATTATGCCCCTATTGTCACACCGATCATCACTTGTATGCATGTCACGAATTCCTAGATTTAAATATCGATAACAAGATTAACTTCGTAGTAAAACAAAAACTTTGCGAAAACTGTTTACGTCCCGCACACAGCGCTGAGTTATGCAAATTCGGCCCGTGCAGGACATGCAATAAGAAACATAATACTATCATCCACCGCGACCACATCTCGACTGAGGGGCAGGGGTCGCTCCCGGGAGCGCCCGCGCAAGGCGACTGTGTGAGTGACACCGCTCAATCATCGAAATGCACACAATTGCATACCTTATCGTTGCAGGTTAATACTAAAGACGTTCATCGCGCGCAAACGTCCTATGTAAAACCTGTTTTGTTATCGACCGCGCTAGTCCGAATAACAGATGATTCAGGTAAAACAATTACGTGCCGCGTTTTATTAGATAGTGGTAGCCAATGCTGCTTTATACGTAAAGAAATTTGCGACCAAATTGATACGCCATTAATACAGTCCATTCAAAAGATACAAGGAATCGGAAATTCCGTTACGCAAGCTCTTCAGAGTTGTAAAATAAAAATTAATTCATTGCACGGAGACTACGCTATCTCCTTACATTGTTTAGTGTTACCGCAAATAACGCCAAACACTTCGCCAGTACCTATTAATTACGATAAAATTATTATTCCAGATCATATCACGTTAGCTGATCCCTCATATCTAGACAGTCATACGATAGACATTTTGATCGGGGCCGACTATTTTTGGGATTTGTTATGCGATGGTAAAATACCATTAAAAAGTGGGCCCTTCCTCCAGAACACTAAATTGGGTTGGATAATTTCGGGTCCCATTAATAAACTAGCATGTTTTAATAACACTGTTAGCTGTAATTACGCGCGGTTAATTGATTTACAATTACGTAAATTTTGGGAACTCGAGGAAGTTCCGATTAGGGTGTGTGTGCAGTCTGAGATGGAACCCGCTTGCGAGGATAATTTAGTGAGCGAAAATCAGCGCGACCTTCAGCTTATTTTGTGGCGTAATAATCCTACAGATCCGTTGCAAATATATAAATTGAATACGGTCACTTACGGCACGGCATCGGCGCCGTTTCTTAGTGTGAGATGCTTGCGACAACTAGCAACGGATTGCAACGACTTGGATGTTAAGAGGGTTATAACGCAAGACTTTTATGTTGACGATATGATAACGGGTTCAGACAATAAAAATGAGTTATTAAAGTTGTGTGAAAGGACTGCGACGGTTCTCGCTAAGGGTTGCTTTCCACTGCGAAAGTGGGTATTTAATTTTTCGCATGATCACTTGCCATCATCGTCACATAGATTAAAAGATTTGTCGTTAGGTGAGCAAGAGCAATCAAAAACTCTTGGTTTAGGTTGGTTCAGTCAGACTGACGAACTGAGTTATCAGTCAAGGGTTCAAATACACGCAAATAAATTAAGAAAGCGAGTAATATTATCCACAATATCGCAAATTTTTGATCCTTTAGGATTACTAAGCGCTACTATAATTAAAGTTAAAATTTTATTACAAAAATTGTGGTTGTTAAAAGTTGATTGGGATACGCAATTGGCAGACGAGATAGCTAATGACATTAACCAATTTTTGTCTAGCTTAACAGTGCTAAACAATTTACGCATACCGCGATATACATTCACAAGGTATTATACGCGTTCGGAACTGCACGTATATCCCGACGCTTCGCAAAAGGCATACGGTGCTTGTGGTTACATAGGCACAGTAACAGAAAATGGGGTGGCGGTTTGGTTATTATGCGCGAAAGGAACAGAAGCTACTTGAAAACCTTTGACCGTACCTAAATTAGAGTTTTGTGGTGCTTTACCCGGGGCTAGGCTGTGCGTTAAAATAATCGAGTCACTTCGGTGTCGTTTCGATGACGTTACGCTATGGTCAGACTCGACTATAGTATTAGGGTGGTTACACACAGGAACCTTAACGCTAATAATGGGAAACCTACCAGCTAAGCGTCTATCTCAAGGGTTTCAGTTTCCATTTACCGGCGTTAATTACCTCAGGCCAGTCTTTATACTGAATCGGAAAGGTAAGCGCGCTAGGCACATTAAAGCGTACGCTAGCTTTTTTATTTGTTTCGCGACGCAAGCTATACATCGTGAGCTTGTGGGCCATTTATCGACTGATGCGTATCTCTTGGCGCTAAAACGATTCATCTCTCATCGCGACAGACCAGCAAAGTTTGTCTCTGACAACAGGAAAACCTTTTCTGGCCTTATAAACGAATTTTCGAAATCTGTAACTAATTATGCAGATTTTGCTATAACTAATAATATTAAATTTAGATTTCTTCCTCCATATAGTTCACGTCACAGAGCCTTATGGGAATCTGGGGTTAAATCGTGCAAATACCACATTAAGCGGGTGCTAGGCAATGCCTATTTTACGTTTGAGGAATTTATCTCGGTATTAACACAAATAGAATTGGTCCTAAACTCCCGCTCCTCGTCTCCTATGTCTTCAAACCCCAACGATTTCGCCCTACTTAGTCCTGCCCATTTCCTGGTCGGCCGTCCACTGACGTCGCCTGCTTGCGAGGATTATGAGCAAATACCAGCTCAACGACTCGCACGTTATCAACGAGTTGAGCAAGCTCGGCAACATTTTTGGAGCCGCTGGTCCAAAGAATATGTTTCAGAGCTGCAGGTCCGGACGAAATGGGCCAAAGCTGGTGACGATCTGAAAGAAGGCGCACTTGTTCTACTAAAGGAAGACAACAACCCACCTCTAAAGTGGAGCATGGGTCGCATCGTCGCTACCTTCCCAGGAAAGGATGGAGTGTCCAAAGTGGCCTCAATACGGATGGCTACGGGCAACGTGATTCGACGCGCTTTCTACAAGATCTGCCCCCTACCTACAGCCTGCGAGCCTCTTATCTATCAAAACTATCTTCTTCTGTTGGAAGTGGAAGCTTCCAAGGCCGGGGGCATGTTCAAGCAATTCTGCACTACACGAAGAAACGGAACGTCGAACCGCCGTTTTAAAAATTTCAAATTCAAACTTGGACAGATTCGCAAAACTTTTCGCAACATTACATACGTCTCGCAATACAATTGTAAAATACGCTATTAAACGAGTCTAAACCAATTCAAGCACGCTTTTTACTTGAAGAGTTGTTAATTTTAACCAAAATGTTTGTTTGAAATGGCTAAACATTATGATGTATTGGTATAAAACTTTTGGGACTAAACAAATATTTAACCAAATACTCGAAAATGTTAAATATAAAGTTTCAAACTAACTAAAAGCAAAACAACTAGATTATGAATTTTGAAATAAGCTAAAAACGGATTATAAATATATAATATTGTGTATAACAAAGTTTATTTAGGTAAAATTATTTAAAGTATATGAAGGAAATCAACATTTTTAAGACAGTTCATTCAATGAAATGCACGTGTTCAGTTTCAAATTACGAGTAAGTTGGAAGCACCAACAATAATTCAGAAATAGTACATTTTTTAACCGATCAACTATATATTGCAAAAGTAATAATAAAATTATTTTAATTAAATTAAAATTATTAATTAATCGCAAATGGCTTTGCGATTTTGTCGTGGAGTCTATCTCCTGATGATGCTTCGGTTGCGGGGCGAAACGATTGTTGAGTTTGTGATAGTGAACTTGTGTAGTGCTTGTGTATTGTGGTGGAAGTGGTGGAGGCTTGTGCATATATTTTTTACGAATCCTGCATGTAACGGGTATGAAAAAACGTATAGTCCACTATACATTTAGCACTATATATATTTTCTATTTACTGTATCGCGGATTATAGCAAAATAATTTTATTATTACTTTTGTATTATGGATCTCCGCAAAGTAACGCCTAATTCTATAAACTATATATTGATTGAAACTCGGCGGTTGCTCTTTTCAAAGATTACTAGTTCTTATTACTAGTTACATATAATTATTAATGTCTTGTACAGGGTCGAAGAGTACGCATATCCACACATTTTTATCGTCTAAGTAAGGATTACTAGACGATAAGAATGTATAGTATAAGTAGGCTTTCTGTATTAGCCTTTTACTACCTTTTTACTTTTCAATAATACTAGCTGTAAATAAGTTGTTACAATTTATTTCCCAATTGTAATTATAAACTTAAAAGTAGTTAATCGATTTTAGAAATCGATTTTCTCAAAATCTACTGAACGGAATTTGTACTGTAAAAGATACTGCAATACTTCCGGATGGTTTAGGTAAATAGTACATATAGGTATTATATAAATTGTGGTGAAGAGATCGAGCAGTTGTTAAAAAACTTGCTCGCTGGGAGCTTTAGTCGCGTGCGCTGCGTAAACCAGCAGAGATACGCTAAAGTAATGTACTAGAGAATTGTAGATCTCCAAAAATATTACGGAAAAGTCCGCGATAGCACTCTGTTATTGTTAACTCACAATAACTACTTTTATGTTTAAAAGTTGAATTCTAGAAAAAAATTGTGACACGCTGATTATCACGCGGGCGAAGCCGCTGGCACAGCTAGGTACTAAAGTAGAGAGGTAGTAAATGCCTCCGCTCTCCGTTTCTGGAGAAAAAGGTTGGAGCTAAGACCTACCACGCTGCTCCAATGTGGATTGGTAGGTTACACATATCTCCGGAATTCTCTAGAGATATGCAGGTTTCCTCACGATGTTTTCCTTCACCGAAAAGCGTGTGATAAATTGCAATTATCAATTAGACACATGAGTTGTAATAGAAAAACTCATTGGTGCCCGGGTTTGAACTCGTGTTCCCCTCGAAAGAGTCGCACGGTCTCACCGCTAGGCTATTACAGATTCTAGTGCTCCTATGCTAGTTACTAATAATGATGATGAACGGATGATACCTTACCTAAGTACTTATTGACGCCCAATATATTGAGGATCCTTAAATACCAGTAAATGATATCGACGCAGTAGATCACCCGGCCCACGTCCATGGAGCCGGCGCGGAGCCGCAACGTCAGGCCCACCAGGAAGAAGATGATGAAGCCTGCATCATACGTGTTCCACATGTTCCACGCCCACACGCTGAACTTATGTCTGGTGGGAGAGAGAGGAAGTATGAAAAACTCATCATCATGGCTGATATATCATTTTTTAAGCATTGTAACTTTTGTATATAAAAATATAAAGAATTATAAAACGATAAGCAATGTAAATAATAGACAAAGTAGGAACCGATATAAGCTTGCGACTCCTGCTTTGCGCGTAGCAAAAGTACGTAAATCGTTTGTAGGTTTGAGTATAGGATTCTATAATAAAATTCCGCAATCAATTTTGGCCATGCCATTACAGCAGTTTAAGAACACTGTTAAAAAGAGGCTGATACAGAAAGCCTACTATACTGTTGAAGATTACTTAGATGATAAGAATGTGTGGATATAGGTGCACTTCTTCCCTGTACAAGACAATAATAACTTAATGTAACTAGTTTTATGATTTATATTCTAAAAAAAGCTACCGCCGAGTTGCTGGTTCTTCTCGGTAGGAACAGCTTTCCGAACCAGCAGTAGATGTTGATGATTCAAAAGCAGTTGTTTACGAGTTTACTTGAATAAAGAATATTTTGAATTTGAATTTCACCCGTTTTCGCAGAGAACTATCCACTTTTCGAATTTCCTAATGTTCTCCTGAAGTTACAATTTTTTTTCTCTTATAAGAACCCTCTCTGAACAATAAATAACACAAAAAAGAATAAGCGAAAATGTACCATCCGTTTACGCGTGATGGCGCTAAGGGATACAGAAATTCATGTTTTATATCATATATATCAGATGGTAAGGACGATATGTATAGTATCCGGCAATAAATAATGCACATCGAGAACTTAGAACGAAACAGCCGGCCGGTTCAGTTTCGTAGAGCGCTGTCTCTGTCACACGCGGGTTCGTCAGTCTGTGCGACAGAGACTATGCTCTATGAAGCAAAATATAGCCGATTTCTCTCTCTGAGGCTCGATGTGCATTATTTATTGCCGCGTACTATTGCTTGTTATAAGAATTACATTTTGAACAAAGGCCTTTCTTGTTTATGGGTCTTCTCGGTAGGAGCAATTATCCGAACCATTTAACTAATGTTGTGCGGATTATTTCATTGATATATTTTTAACTCGACGGGCCCGTTGGCGCAGTAGTAGGTAGTGACCCTGCCTTCAGCTCCGCGGGTTGCGGGTTCGATTCCCGCCGAGGACCAACATTTTCTATAAACAATTTGTCGGTTCTTCGAGCCTGGGTGTGTATTTGCATTTAAGTATGTATTTAATATTATATATGTAGTATATCTACCAGTTGTCCGTCACCCACAACACAAGTATTAAGTTACTTACTTTGGGGACGAACGACCGTGTGTGTAAGTGTCCCATATATTTATTTATTTATTTATCATCATTCTGTCGTTATCCCACTCTAAGTGAGGTCGGCACAATATAAACATGTCATATTATGATGCGGCTACATTTTTTACGGCTGGCCGCCTGACCATCTTACATACAGACACCTCGGTAAGAAGGAGGGTGGTCTATTCTACTGAACCAGATACCACACGGTGGGTCAACTTAACTTAGTTGCATTTTACGACACTTCAGTAAGAAATGAAGGTGGGCTACTCTACACTGGATACGACACGGCGACAAGGTTCTTACGACAAAATAAGAATTGTAACTTTAGGAAAACATTAGAAATTCAAACAAACATCCCGTTTAAGTACTTAAAACAAACAACGTCTGCAGAGTCAACTAGTAAATTATTAAAATTACTTACCTAATAGCAACAGGTTCGGACGTAACAATTTCCCTAATCTTCTCACACAAAAACGTGATTATATAACATATGGAGTAAATCTCCGGCCAAGACGGCACCAGGTCCATCTTGACTAATACTGTATACGTAAACATCAGTAGGAACAATATGTAGGCGATCTGGAACAAAATTAAATTCTAATAACTCAATGGCGGAATTTCAATCTATAGATATCTAACAGAAATGCAAAAAGAGTTCGTAATGTACATGTGATAGAGTTCAAAGTTACTTGACGCTAATCGTTTGGAACATTCACGTTGTTTACGAATCGAGTTCCGTATTCCCGCTACAACTCCCTGGTAATCGAGAAGCAGAACATTCTCGAATGATTCGTTCACTATATAAGCGGTCGTTTCGCAAGCCTAGGGATTCAGTTTGCGAATAGCAATGGAGAACGAATTATCAATCGAAAGTAAAAGTGAAATAATAGTGACCTCGGCTTTGTTGTTGTATATCATCATTCTCTTGCCCTTATCCCACTCTAAGTGGGGTCGGCGCTACATGTTACGAACATGGTGTGACATGATTTGGCTATGTATTTTACGACCGGCCGCCTGCCTGACGTCAACTTACCTTACTCATATTTTACTACCCATGGGTAAGAAAAAAGATGGTCTATTCTACTCAACCGGATACCATACGGTGAGAATTATTTCAGATACAAATTTAATTAGACCCATTTAAAAGCTAGTTATTACTGCATTATTATATCAAATAGTCATCTACGGATTAATTACTGATTATAGAAAAATAATTAACTATTCGTTGTATTGTGGAACCCACAAATAAACGCCTAATTCCATCCCATATTAGTCCAGGTAAGTTTCAAGTTGACCCAGTTAAAAGCTAGTTATTAGTCCGTGATTGTACCACAGAACATATATCGCTAAGAGATAAAGTAGTACGTGCTTCTAATGAATTCCACGCGATCAAGTAATTAGTTATTCCCAAGAACACGGCAGCTAAATATAAAACAACCTTTCTATTTGAAGTGAACCGTATAGTTTTCACTTTATGACCGTACTTAAATTTCAATTTTAATAAGTAATTGAAATTGTGATTTTGATTGAGACACCGGCTATACTCACGTCCAATTTTATCGGGTTAGCCCGATTAGTTCAGGACTAGAACTACCAAAGGCAGTTCCCGCCGCAATAACGTCAAGACAATGTAAAGAGCTCATGAATAAGTGCCCCGGACGGGCTCGAAACTAGTCGGGCTAACCCGATAAATTAGATATAAGTATAGCCGCTGTATATTAAGTACGAAATTGTGATAACGTCAATTAGTAAAATTTAAACTCATACCCAAAATATGTTTTTTTTTTAAGATTAAAATTGAAGAATATTTGGATGAAAAATGACTGGATATGATAATCCTTTCAGCTTCATACAAGGCGGTTAAATAATGTAAAATTTCAAATGTTTAAAAGATTGACCGCCGAGTTCCTTGCTGGTTCTTCTCGGTAAGAGCACCATTCCGAACCAGTTGTAGGTTCAATAATTATATTGATACTTGACGATTCAGAAGTGCTTGAAAGAGCTTATTTGAATAAATATTATGTTGATTTAATTTGATTTCAATCTCTAACCAGTCAAATTTATCAAGTTTTTCCTGTGCCAATTGTCATATAATGCTTTATGTCATTGTCAAGTCCTGTCAATTGTAATGTCTTCGATCTGCCCTTCCGTCTTCACACGTCGTCCTGAACAGTCATGTACAAGTCTAATGTCAATAAAGAAAGTCAATCCAAATGCAGTTTTAATAAATAGCGACAATAAGAATATAACACCAATGAAGGAAATGTCGAAATTATTTCACAATGTTTTCACTTTTTTTTACACGAGGAAACCTTGCATGGGTACTGCAATCGGCGGGGGGCGGTATTACCAGTTATGCCGCACTTTTACCGGCTATAAACTCATGGTAGTGTCACCATTTGCAAAATCACGATTACTTTACTAACTCAAGCTCAAGCTGACCGGTTTCAAGTAGTTCAAGTCTAATGTAACAATACACTCACCGAGTCAGCCCAAAATTTAGTGATTGGCGCCGTGAAAAACTCGTATATCTTCTTGCGCAATCTCAGCGGCCGCATTCTCTTGTCCTCGGGCGCGTGGTACTCCGGTAGTTCCCTGTACGTAGGGTCCCAGCCTATTTTACCAACTTTCCCGTTCTGATCGACCCTGGTTTCACATTCGGCCCCTGAGCCAATCAACGCCTGCTTGAGTATAAAGAAAATCGTATAAAGGTTACAACGACAGTTACCAAGAGAGAATAATACATAGATTTACTATACTAGAGTAGACAAAACCGACTAAAATGTGCCCTATTATAAAGAGAAAGAAAAGAAACTGTATCAATCTCTTTTTATTGCGTGTGATTAGACAAAGATAAGTATACGTGTTTCATATTCCTAACATTATTCAATGTCTCTCGCTTTCGGGCCTGCCCATGATTCTACTACTCTAGTCTAATAATTCTATGGAAATATAAGAGACAAAGTGCAAATTCGAAATTAGAACTCTCAGGGACAGATTAGTTAGAAATGACAGAGAAAACAACAACACTTTTGAATTTATAGATAAAAAACATGAAATGTCAGTTACAAAAGTGTAGAAAAAAGGTGAAATATAATTTTAAATATAAAATCCAAACAAAAATTGACTTTTGTCACTGATTCTACATTCAAGCAATATAACTACAAGAAACAATGAAATTATCTTAAAGACATACACTAGTAAGTTGAAGCCGACATAACTATTAAAAAAAGTATGATTAAAATTAGCATGAATAGTAAATATTGATAAAGAAAACTATGAAGTATATTTGATATAAAATAAAAATAAAATATTGAAGAAGCTCAGGCGTGTTTTAAAGAACTGTTTTATGATTCTTATAATTTAAAATTTTAATGAATTTGCCGAATGTAATAAAAAAATATATGTCACAGGTAAATAGGTAGAGATCTTATATATTTTTATGATAATGAATCATTAATATAAAAATAACAAACTTGTTAAATTTAATATATAAATACTAGCAGCGTCAGCTAATAACTAGTCATCACGCTGCTGTATGAAGCTCTACTAGCGTCGGGGAACGTCGTCCTAAGGGTCTAAGGGGTCTCTGTGAGGCCGGACCATGGAGTAGGCCGACGTGCAATGAAGGGCTGGTGGTAAGATTGACTGACACCAGAAAACTGGTACCACGTATTCGCCTACGTAAACTCTCTGTGTATAATTTGTCTGTGCTTCCGATCGCTAAAACTTTGCCACGACGAGTAGGATATTAAAAATATTCTTTCTACAAAGTAAACTTAGTAAACAAGTGCTTTACAATTGTCAACTATACTGCTGGTTCAGAAAGCTGTTCCTATCGAGAAGAGCCAGCAAGTAACTCAGCAGTTGTTTTTTTCAATACATAATTCTTTACATTTCATTGCTGTGTTTCACAGGGTCGGAGACACATTTTTATTCTTATATAATCCTCAATAGTTCTTCTTTTTTCGAGTAACAGCCTCTTTTTAAAAGTGTTTTAAGCTGTGCTAAAACTGATTGCGAAATTTGTTATAGCTAGTATTGTTATAGTTATGTCGGTTCCTACTATTCTATTAAAAACATCACCTATTATTTTATAAGATATTAAAAAAGCCCATATATTACTGTAACTACTGCGTTTATTTATCATGGACTTCTTCAAGACAAAACAGAAAATGTCAATATGATTGTAAAGGTCAGACAAAATCGATACCCAGTAAAAATAATTACACTATAATCAAAGTAAACACTACATTATTCGAAAAAATTTTTCACTATTTCCAATAGAAAGTAAAGCCATTTAGAATTTATGAATTTCATTTATGAAAACCATTTGAAAAATGGACCGTTGTTTATCTTGATTGAATTTGAATTTATGGACGCTGTTAGAGATTTAATGGTCTGGCTATAATAATATACTGCTGTTCAATAATTCATTAAAATTAGAATTCAGACCGACCTCCTCATCCTTTTATGTATATAAAAACCAAGCTTTACCCGCGATTATCTCAAAACGATGCTTTACATAAAGCTTACTATACAACTGAGGATTGTTTTAGTAATAGTAGCTACGCACAAAGTTGGAATGATTTTTTTTATCGTGGGTAGGAAACATCCCTAAGGGACGCTTACCAGTCCGAGCTGGTGGGGAGAGTCTGATTTGCACGGACTAAACGACCTCTCCTGCTCGCCCAGGCCACGATGGAACCGCTTCAATATTACTTCATGCTGGCCCAGTCTCTATTTCTTCCCTCTCTTCTCTTTTTAGCATTATGTATTTTAAAATGTTTCCCACTCCATCTCGCTGGATAACATACGCCTTATGAAGTCTGTGTTCAAAAGTACCTCATGGGTGCCTAGTACAGCATTTCTATTGTGTGCGAATTCACTAAGTCAAGTTGACCCACCGTGTGGTATCCGACTGAGTGGAATAGACCAGTCTCATTTCTTACCGAGGTGTCGTAAGCGACTAAGGTAAGTTGACATTCATAGATTTTTTCTACGCATACTACACCATGGTATCTTTGTGCTTAGATCCATAAAAAGAAAATAGCTTATAATTTATAAGTAAGTATGATAAAAATTGCTTTTTGCTGCAACCTAAATATATCAAAGCAAAAGTGGCGTTTCGTTCCAAATATTAATCTGAAAATGGTAAATTTTGCAAAGTAACTAAGTTGCTCGCTACTTTCTGAAACAGCTGCGGAATTAAAGAGCGGTGTTAAACTTTCACTATGACGAAAAGCCACCAGTTTTAGAGAAGAACGTTCTGGTAATGCCACCGGAAGTAGAACTTCGATTCCAAGGCGTTGTGAAATTTTAACACATTTCAAAAACTGGATCACAATAACCTTAACGAGCGAGTTAATCGCAGCTTCAATTACACATATATTCCGGACGCGTATTTTAAAATGAGAATTCCATTGACGAGGAGGGCAATTTAGATGGTACCAGACCTTGCTGTCGATTGCCTGATGATTATGTTATGCGATTGACCGATCAAATAAAATCTGATGTTGGCGGCCCTCGAGTACGCTAGGATGACGACAAACAAATGTCAGAAAGTCATAGGGCGAGCGATATGCGCTTCCATTCCATGACCACGTCCCTTTTGTTAAGAGCGTATCGACAGGGCAGAAAGAAAGCACTCACTGCGAGTCTGTCGCGCTCGCTACGAGTCTGGAAGAATTGCTACGAGTGTGTCGAACTCAATACAAGTCTTTCGCATCCGCTACCAGTTGTCGCACTCGCTTCGAGTCTGTCGCACTCGCTACGAGACTGTCGCGCTCGCTACGAGTCTGTCGCGCTCGTTACGAGTCTGTCGCGCTCGCTACGAGTCTGTCGCGCTCGTTACGAGTCTGTCGCGCTCGTTACGAGTCTGTCGCGCTTGCTACGAGTTTGCCGTAATCGCTACAAGTCCGTCACACTCGCTGCGACTCTGTCACTCACTGCGAGTCTTTCCTACCGCTAAGAGTCTGTCGCACTAGCAGCAAGTGCGTCGTTTTGACAATGACACTCTAGACATCGCCACGTAACTTACGCTTATGCAAATAGACGTCACGTCGATACTATCATTACGATAAACTCGCTCGTAAAGGTGATGCCAAGGTGCTAAGTTTGAAGCGCTTTGTTGTGTTCGCTTAAACGTGCATCACAGTAATAGAGGTGATCTGATACCTTTGTGTCGTTACGAGTGATCTGTCCGGGCGGTATAATCTTCTTAATAGATATAGTACGCCGTTTCGCCGCTCCGACCTAGCACGTAATAGTTTAGGATTTACTACAAAAGAAAACTTGTTCAAAGTTTGTTTGTGTATGAAAATTCAAATTTAAAATATATTTTTTTCTAACTACCTTTTACAAGCACTTTGAAATTGTAAAATTTGAAGCTATAACTAGTTCAGAAAGGTGCTATCATCGAAAAGAACCAGCAAGAAACTTTTTTACTTTAATAAAATTAAATATCAGTCTTGAACGAAGCTGGATGGATTTACATATCCAAGCATTATCATTTATATGAACTATGACTGCGTGTCTAAGAGCTATATCCAAAGTCATTTCTGGGAAGTCAACGTTGTGTATTAGTGAAGTAATTATAATTAGACGAAATCTACGTATTGTCAATGTAATATTATGTATTAGATGAGTCTTTTTTAAACTACTTAAAGACTTACGATCTTTATAATAAAATAAAATAAATTAATAGTAAATGTATAATTTACTGCAAAGATTAGAGACTAGAGAAGTAATGCGCTTTAATAAGATATATTTTGCATTTATTATAAAGTAATTTAAAAAAAAGGTGTAAATTTTTCTGTATGTGCAATATAACGTGTGCTGCAGAGCTCGGTTGTATATTGTGGTTACAAATAAGTTATATTTTATTCCTGCCCCAGTTTCCTTCTCTGCGGATAACTAACCAGAGTACGTCAGAATGCAGTAGCCTTTTGGCGCATTCTGTATATTATACTATATTATAAGAATACTATGATATTTCTTGGATATAAAATCGTGTATATATTATTTTAATGTAAATTATTCGAATTAAATATGTTTCTCAATCAAGGCATTTTAACTAAGCAAATTAACTACACTAGTTACTAAAATTAGAATTGTGGTAAAATCGTTTTTAATATCATATTGTTTCTTTATACAACTATTTAAATGAAACCAGGATATCGTTGCAAGTTTGTCAAGAACCAAGTGTAATTCGCCATTTCTAAAAATTGCTTCCGTTTTATTTCAAACCACGAGTAGCAATAAGTAAAACTTAACAATACTCAAATAATTTGAGGATAAAATAATTTATACAGTTACTACACAGTAGCGTTACTATACAGTATTCTACAGAACAAAATTAAAGCTATTATGTCGTGGCTTGAAACGCGGAAAGAATTTTAGTTTTTTTGTGTCTATTGCAATTATATTTTAATTTTTACATACCATACCGCATATTTTATATATTCTTATGTATTTATTACCAATAAAGTTGAGGTTTACCATTGCATGTACGCAGATATTTAAGTATATATTTAAGGGTCCTCCCCGATATGCAGCAGTCATCCGCACGTCCCATTCAATAGAATCATAATACTATTGGCTCTTAGAATTGATTAATAGCAATATCTCGTAGTAATACCAAATAACGACGGAGCAATTCTAAATGTTGACCCAAGATGCTTGAAAGAAGAGGCAATGGCTAACGCCCTTATCGGCAACGACCTTATTGCGATAAGTTAAACAATGTCCTATGAACTGGTTAGGCACAAATAAATTGAATAAACCAATAAAAAAATATAGTAGTTATAACAAAACACAATTTTAGGGCTTCCATTGCGGATATGTAGCGAATCGATACATAAATTGTATGCATTCGACCAAGTGATTGGGAAGAGTGCTCCTTAACTTAAGAGCTAGATCATTGGAGTAGAAAAGAGTTATAAGGGAAGCATAAAATAAGGGCCAGCACAAAAGATTTAAAAGGATTGACTATCCACTTGTCCAAATCGATTCCATAAATAATTTCAAATAGACAAATATATGCCCACATTACTGTGTCCATTAAATACAGAGTAAACTATGAGTATATAATTAACAGCAGATAAAACTGTTACATTAGTTACTTTGTCTGAAATGCAAGAGCAGATTTTCTGTGGCACAAAATATCTTGTTAGAATAAGCAATGACTTCTTAATTAAAAGTAATCAAGAATCTCCTTATGTTACAGAAAACCATATTCGTGTTAATGTCACTATGATATTATTAACGATTATTCGTATTTATTAAGTGTTAATAGAAAATTAACTAATTCCAAAGTTTTCGAGACTCTAATTTGGAAACAAACAAAAATATATAAGACAAAGTAGTCTAATATTGATGTATCAAGCGACAATGGTAAGCAACTAAACACAAAACATTACCTCAGCGTCATTGGGGTCCTTTGTACTCCTGTCGTCTTCGATGGACTCGTTCTCGAGATGTTCTTCCTCAGTTTGCGGCATCAATTGCAGCTCCTCCTTCGACTTGAACTCCAGTTGCAGAATGTACAGCGGACACAGCAGGCTCAGAATTACCTTTGAGATCACGACAAAGCCGATGTGGCAAAGGAAACGCTGCTCGATCGATGCTAACTATCACTTTGACTTTAAGCATCACATGCCACAATTAAGTTGAACTATTTAAAAGGATTTCGACGCCGATTATGCTGAAGTGTGAACCAATTTCAATATTACTAATATTAGATGAATCATTATAGTTCTGTATATATGATGATTTTAACTTATTGATCAATACGAGCAACATTCGTACTTAAAGACATAATATCAACCATATTCCTATTTGCATAACAAAAAAAAGATCTACTTCAGTGTTGACGATGTATCGTATCAATGAAGGAAAGAATTTCAAATTATTGTCATCAGAAAATTTAAGTCTGCTGAATGCAATATCTATTTTCGTATCAGAATTTTGTTCTTGTGATATTATATCTTTAATAATCTCAAAAATCAAAAATTTCGTGGGAATAATCGACGTCAATTGCATGCTTTTTAAGCGACTCATTGACACACAGACATCTATGTCGTAACCGATCGTTACGATGGAGCGTTGTTATTCTCTAAAAACTACTACGTGCCAATACAAGTCTGTGCGTTAACAAGATGAAAGAAAGATTTGAGAAAACTTTATGAAATATTCCATCACCTTCAGGTTGGTGTTTTTTCGAGTTCTGAGACCTCCCATCCAAAGATCGGCGAGAATGATTTGGGAACAGGGATGGGCGAGGAGGGCGCGGTGATTGGCAGCGACGGCAAGGCTTAGGCAAGTTTGTCCAGACCAGTTTTGGAGTTCGCACGTTAACAGCTGTTGTGCTTGGTCATCATCTTGACGGTAACAGTAGTCTAATAATTCAAGTGCTGGAAGGAAATTGTGCGTTATTTATCTGAACTTGACTCATCATCTTCCTGACCTTATTCCACTCTGAGGTCGGCACAACATACTGAACATGTTGTCATATGATTCTGCTACGTATTTTATGACCGGCCGCCTGCCTTACGTCAACTTACATTAGTCGTATTTTACGACCCCTAGGTAAGAAATGAGAGTGGTCTATTCTACTTAATCGGATACCACACGGTGGGTTAACTTACCTTAGTCACCTTTTACGACACCTCAATAAGAAATGAGGATAGTCTATTCTATTCAGCCCGATACCACACGGCGGGTTGACTTACCTTAGTCGCCTCTCACGACACCTCGTTAAGAAATGAGAGTGGTCTATTCCACTCAGCCGGATACCACTCGGCTTATTATTTTCTGAACTTGACTGGGTGAGCCAAATTGTTGGAGTAAATCTTATCATAAGGTTTTAGTTGCAGGAAGAAATGCGACGCAACTCGTCCAAGTTAAAGATTGGGTAGTATGCTCTGCATTTAGTATTGCAAATGAATTACTTTACTGCTAATTGCTGGTAAACAATTCTACATGTAATTTGTACAGACAGATGATTCAATTTAATGGTAATCTGCTGCTATTTTTTAATGCGAAAGAGTTGCAAATAAAGTATTCAGAAAGTGAACCGAATTTTTGTTAAAGTAGTTATATACATATATTGCTGGTGTGTCAAAAGCTCTTGACTCTACTTCATGCAATGTTAGTAATATCGCGTGAACTCGCTCCATTGCAATAAGTATCATTATGACTTTGTACAGCCATTTGACATGACTGGCTTGTTAGCGCATATTATAGTGACCCTGCCTTCTGCTCCGCCGATAGCCATTATTTTCTAATAAACAATTTACTGGTTCTTAGAGCCAATATGTGTATTTAAGTATTTAATTAAAATAATATACGTATATATTTACCAGAGTTGTCTTTCACCCACTAAATAAGTTAGTAACTTATCTAACTTTTGGGGACGGATAACCGTGTGTCTAATTGTCCCATATTTAGTTATTATTTGACGATTTGCTAACAGTACAATTATCTTGATTTTGGATTTGTTTTTAACAGGTGGAAATACATTATAGTTTCTTAAAATAATAGTGATTCTCATTGGACAAAATTCTCCCAAACCAAGGTCCTCTGAATTTAACACTTCACTTTATACTATACACTTTATTTGAACACTATAAAGCAGGCGTGCAATACTTGGCGCTAGTGGCAAAAACGTTTGACTATATGTAATTACAATCGACACGTTCGATTCTATTGCGCGTTGCAATGTACCAATGGCGCTATTGGCTAGACACTCATATTACTAAACACTAATATTACTCACAAATAAGATTTTTAACATCATTGTGTCATTTGATAATCTAATAAGGTCACATCACATAATTCCATCTTTTTAACTTAATGCTTTAATAAAATTATAATTTTTAGTTGTAACAATGATTCCTAACTCAGACAATTTATTATAATGTTCAATAGCATCGTATTGTTTACCTTTGGTTTCAAATTCCTTGCCGTAATGCCTTAGTTCTTCATACACCTCAGTTTCCATATCATCCTCAGCCGCTTCATGCGCCATCGCCTTATATAACTTACATGCCACTAAAGATTTGGCTAGAGCTTCTTCTCCATGGGTCCACATGAGTAACGCCATCTGGTGCCTCTTTGTTAGCACTGCCCACATCTATGGTGTTTAATTTATTATAGTTAAGTACTAGAGAAGGAGGAGAGTTCTGATAGCCCAGCGGTCCGTGCGACCGTGCGACTCTTTCGAGAGGAACACGAGTTCAAACCCAGGCAGGCAACAATAGAGTTTTAATAGAAAAACTCATGTGTCTAATTGATAATTGCAATTTATCACATGCTTTTCGGTGAAGGAAAACATCGTGAGGAAACCTGCATATCTCTAGAGAATTCTGAAGATATGTGTAACCTACCAATCCGCATTGGAGCAGCGTGGTAGGTCTTAGCTCCAACCTTTCTCTCCAGAAACGGAGAGAGGAGGCCTATTCCTAGCAGTGGGATTGTAACAGGCCGATACTTTACTTTTTTTTATATATACACTTTACTTTACTTTTATTCGAGGATATTTAAAATGATATGGAGAAGAGTTTCATTGGAAAGCGTTTTAGCTTTTTCCATCAGCCGCTAGTCTTTTCATAACAAATAGAAGAAATAAAAAATCATACAGTCTACAAAAAAAAAATATCATACTTCTGATACATTAAGGTATCTGTTATTTTAAGTAATATGTTTGGACGAAAATTTAGGTATATTTCGAACAAAAGACTGCGGTAAAATTTTTGTTACTCGTGTTCATAAACTTAATGAACATAAGAACATTTTGGAAAATATTGTCTCATTAAATTTCGGATAAAATAGACAAAATAATTAATTTAGCCAAAAATTCAATACCATTCTTTTCTCAAAACAGTAACATCAAAGCAATTATTGCACAAAAAAAAAATACACGGTGTTGTACGAAAAGTTAAAGATAATTCCTAAACTACGGATTAAACTTGAGATTCTGAATAACATACTACGAGTAAACTTTAAGTTATCGCACTTTAATTTCTTAAGGCTGCCAAAAGTTTACTTAAATGATAATTAATGCTTCTTAAATACATGCATCTAACAAGAGGCACACTATAAAAAGATTTAATCATGAAAACATTATATTTGGGAGTAATCTCTAAATAGTTTGGAAAAGAAATTACAATTTCAATTGAATGCTTAAAGTATTTATTTTTCATTCAAAAGCGACTGAGTTCAATGACCTTATCACGTAGCACAAACTGCAAAGGTAAATGACGGAGCAACGGACTTCGAAATAAATTAATTTTCTAGTCTTCTCATATTTATTTGTACACAAAAGAAACGATGAATTTAATAAGCCAAAACTCATTTCAATAATTCGGTCCGACGAAAGGAATTCTACATCAGAGAATATTGTGAACCAATAAAGAACTTATCTATGAAATTTATTTCGCAGTGCGTGTTTTGCCCAAGGTAACGTTAGTCGAACTGTTATAAAAATGCCTATGAATTAATCACTACAGATAATGTAATATTAATTAAAAGCAATTTCAAAATGTAAACATAAAATATGCACGTCCAAAGTCTGGCCGCTGATTTGTTTAATTCACGTCATGATTTTGTGCTTAGATGCAAAGTTCACACTACTTTCTTAAGGTTTGTATACCTAATAAGGTTCTACCAACACTGCGTTTTACGTTTCTGCGTTATATTGAGACCCAAAGTCCACTCTTTGAACTCTGTCTTTGAAGTAAGTGCCTAATCTTTCAGCATTTCACCTTCGCAATCCTTTTGGGCTATACTAATCGCTTGGATGCTTTAATGGATTTTCAGACATCACATGCTGAGCCACTATGAAGTTTCTTATGACTCATAGCAATCAAGTTTTACATCACTCATTGTTTAAAGGCTAATCTCTTGTTCAAAATTGAACCTACATAGTTGAACCCCATGTTTCAGGTATACTAGTGTGAACTCGTCTAGAATTTCGATTGTCGAGTTCTGAACTATGACTGGGCGACGTGTGAGTTAGACATGATTTTATGACCAAAACCATGTCCAACTCAAATGCTTGATTCAGATTTCGTGTTGTCTCTATAAAAATCAATAGGTAGAGAACAAGCATATTTATTGACAAAATACGTGATATAAGTTTTATTGGGTTATTGCTGGTTGTATATCTAATATTGCGTGATGAGAGGGTACTCCTATTTCGCGATTAATATATTGTAAATCAGGGCACTGCTAAAATTTAGTCCACATTATTTTTCACTTTGTTAAGTCCTTGCGTGTCAAGCCCAGTAAATTTAACACGCAAATTCGCATTTTACATGTTATAATAAACTTTTGAAACGGGTAAAAGTAATTTTTACTAAATTATACGGCGACCTCGGGAATTTTGTTTGGATAAAATTACCTTTTCACCTTGAAACTTATATTTACATTGATATTTAGTTTTAGAGAGCAGGGTAGGGTTTAATTTAATTACAAAAAAAACCACTGAATAGTGGGGGAATTAGGTAGAAAAAGCGAAGATGTCAAAGAGCCAGCCTCTTACCGAGACTCGAGGCACTATTAAATGTTGATGTATAGGTCATGTGATAAGTTAACGTGTTCGTAAGCCAAGCTAATATCTGGTGTGGTGATGCCGTGTGTGTTACTAAGTCAAAATAAATTACAGGGCAGCTACAAACATTTTCGTGCGTTACAGATCGCCCCATCCGAAAAATAAAGTCACATGTCCATAGAACATATAACTTTTCTCCAGATGGGACACATGTGAATATTTTCTAGATAAGATCGTATAACATAGTAAAGTAACGGCCTGTTACAATACCACTGCTGGGAATAGGCCTCCTCTCTCCGTTTCTGGAGAGAAGGGTTGGAGCTAAGACCTACCACGCTGCTCCAATGCGGATTGGTAGGTTACACATATCTCCAGAATTCTCTAGAGATATGAAGGTTTCCTCACGATGTTTTCCTACACCGAAACAATCTAACCATAATATAAGTATTACGGTATACTCAAACAATAAGACTGCAGTCCACGCGAAAGAAGTGATGTTTAAAAGCAATATAACAGAACTAACTACTTTGCTATAATCCGCACGGGTTAAGTGAATGCATGCAAAGCCAATGTGTATGAAGCAGGCAAAATCTACGCACCTTATACATGGCGGACAAGCCACCACATGCTCCCCAAGGCGCAATTCACCAGCAACAACGCACACAAAAGCAGCACACACACCCACCACCACAATCTCGACGATCGTTTCGCCCCGAAACCGAAGCATCATCAGGAGGATAGGCTCCACGACAAAAATCGCATTACGATTTTTGTCGTGGTGAATTTTTGCTGGTGAATTGCGCCTTGGGGTGCATGTGGTGGCTTGTCCTGCATGTATAAGGTGCGTAGATTTTGCCTGCTTCATACACATTGGCTTTGCATGCATTCACTTAACCCGTGCGGATTATAGCAAAGTAGTTAGTTTTGTTATATTGCTTGTAATATGGAATTCCGCAAAGTAACGCCTGCTACTATAAATCATTTGAGTTATGTTTTAAAAGTTAGTAAAAAATATATGCAATAATAAATAATATTCAAGGATGGATGACATACCATTAACTAAAGTCGATGCGCAATATCAACGTAATATGATAGATTATAATAATGACGATAATGATCACAAATCGAATATGCTACCTTACCAATAGTTCATTGAAGGGGTAGTCGAAGAGTGCCATCTCTGTAGTGACTGGCATGAAGCCGGTGATGAGCGAGAGACCGCCGGCGTTGTGGCGGGTGAAGGAGGCGCTGTTGCGGTGAACGTTGACGCTTTTGTTCATCACCTTAGCGTAGATTGGACGGAACTTGCGGCGAGTGTAGTAACATCTACAACAAAGGTACTATTTTATCTTATACTAGCTCTGCCAGCGGCTTCGCCCGCGTTGAAATCAGCGTGTCGCAATACTTTTCTAGAATTCACATTTTAAACATAAAAGTAGTTATTGTGAGTTAACCATAAGAGATGGAGACATGCTATTGCGGACTTTTTTGTAGTAGTTTTATAGATCTACAATTCTCTACTATATTACTTTAGCGTATCTCTGCTGGTTTACGCAGCGCACGCGACTAAAGCTCAAAGCTAGAAAGTTTTTTAACAAATGCGCGATCTCTTCAGCACAATTTAGATATTATCGATATGTACTATTTACCTAAACCATCCGGAAGCATTGCACTATTTATACGTTGAAAACCGTACAAAAATCTGTTCAGTACATACAGACAGACAGCTTTTTGGAACTTTTTTTTATAATAAGTATAGACGGTTAGATTGGATTAACCTTAAAAGCTACACATGCTGTCGTGAATTTTATTTAGAACTTTTAGACGGGAACAATTTTATGGTTACGGACTTTTTTATAGTATGTTTATAAATCTACAATTATCTAGTACATTACTTTAGCGTATCTCTGCTGGTTTACGCAGCCCACGCGCATATTTAGCATATTTCTTACACTTAATTTAAACCTTTCTGTAGACTGGTCTAGTATGGACGAGTTTTACTATATATATTCTATTTTATTGCGTGTTCAAGTATGAAATTTTATACAAAGCATAGCGTGAGACCATTATCATTTACAACGTTAACATTTAACCTCGCAGCGTTGCGATATGAGCTTTATTTCCTTTGTAAGTCACAAAGAGCTATCCATCATTGACTGCTAGTCTCATGAAAATGCGATTCCGGAGGAATAAATAGCCCGTTTCTCCTCATTATACAGGACGCAGCATCTGATTTTACGTTAGTTGAAGTGAAAAAAGAATAAAAGGTATAAAGTCCTTCAAAAGTAATACAAAAATTATTTTGCTATAATCCGCGATACAGTAAATATATATAGTGCTAAATGTACAGTGGACTATCCTGTTTCTTTTCATAGCTTCGTAAAAACTTCGCAACCGAAGTCAAAACTACAACTTGGAGTCTATCTCCTGATGATGCTTCGGTTGAGGGGCGAAACGATTGTTGAATTTGTGATAGTGAACGTATGTAGTGTTTGTGTATTGTGGTGGTGGTGGTGGAGGTTTGTGCACGTGTTTTTACGAATCCTGCATGTAACGGCTATGAAAAAAAATGGATAGTCCACTATACATTTAGCACTATATATATTTTCTATTTACTGTATCGCGAATTGCAATGTGATTATAGCAAAATAATTTAAGTATTCTTTTGTATTATGGATCTCCGCAAAGTTACGCCTAATTCTATATATTATATATAAAGTCCTACCTGTAGGCACCTCCCATTAGTTTATTAATCACTAGACCGATATCATGCAGGGTATACACGTATCCTCTGGGCAGATGAGGTCTCACGTCCCTCAGGATGTATCTCAAAGTGTTGCTGGGACCGCTTTTCGTGTTGTACAGTTCTTCTAGTCGAGGAATTGTCAGGAACTTTCTCATTGACACCCCGTTTTCGAGGAGTAGCTTCACGAAATCTATGCGGTCGTGCTCTAACGCCTGCATCATCGCCTCATCGAGGGCACCTGTAAGAAAAATCTTTTAAATAGTTGTTTTTATATCCATTATCAGAGCTGTGATAGCCCAGCGGTGAGACCGTGCGACTCTTTCGAGGGGAACACGGGTTCAAACCAGGTGGCACCAATGAGTTTTTCTATTAAAACTCATGTGTCTAATTGATTATTGCAATTTATCACACGCTTTTCGGTGAAGGAAAACATCGTAAGGAAACCTGCATATCTCTAGAGACTTCTAGGGATATGTGTAACCTACCAATTCGCATTGGAGCAGCGTGGTAGGTCTTAGCTCCAACCCTTCTCTCCAGAAACGGAGAGAGGACGCCTATTCCCAGCAGTGGGATTGTAACAGGCCGCTTTTTTACTTTACTTTTTTTTAGATCTATCATCAGGAGGCTAGGCTCCACGACAGCTCCATGGGGTGAGGCAGCTGATATCCAAAAAATATTTGTTCTACAAAAGCGAGCTGTTCGAGCGATTTATAATATGAAACCACGTGACTCGCTTCGTGATCAATTTAGAGAAATAGCTATTCTTACTGTAGCTTCACAATACAATTATAATAATACTAGCTGTGCCAGTGGCTTCACCCGCGTGGAAATTAGCGTGTCAATTTTTTTTTCTAGAATTGAAATTTTAAATATAAAAGTAGTTATTGTGAGTTAACCATAAGAGATAGAGACATGTTATTGCGAACTTTTTTGTAGTATTTTTATAGATGTACAATTCTCTAGTACATTACTTTGGCATATCTCTGCTGGTTTACGCAGCGCACGCGACTAAAGCTCCCAGCAAGCAAGTTTTTTAACAGCTGCGCGATCTCTTCAACACAATTTACATAATACCGATATGTTCTATTTGCTTAAATCGTCCGGAAGTATTGCACTATCTTTTGATAAGAACCGTTCAAAAATCCATTCAGTAGATTTTGAGAAAATCGATTACATACAGACAGACAGCTTTTTGGGACATTGTTTTATAATAAGTATAGATAGATAGTGTTTGTGTACCAAAATATGCATCTTTTTCAATAAAAAAAGAAATTTAAGCCAGGGAAAAATTTCTGGTACCTAGAAAAATACGTGAAGCCATTAAAATCAGCCGTTATCCGAATTTTAACAGAGATGGTGGTTGGACACTACCTCCGGTGTGGAAACTGATTTTTGACACTACTTAAAGAGCTCATGAATAAGTGTCCCGGACGGGTTCGAAACTAGTCGGGCTGATCCGATAAAATTAGATGTGAGTATAGCCGGTATCTTTATTAACTATGAATACTACTCACGATAGTTTAATTTTTGAAATTTCATCCGCTGGAACAATATTGACTTATTGATTTATTGATTAAATAATTTATAGAAGAAGGCGTTTTTTTTTTTCTTTATTTTATTTAGGGACTTTTATACAACATGTATACGCCAGTCCCATTTTGGCAAATACAACACTTAACCTAAAAAACAAATTAAAAATAACAAATTAGATAAAAACTACAAACCTAAAAAATAATAACAACAAAGAAGGCGTTACTTTACGGAATTTCATTTTGTAGAAGTTATGATATAAACCACCCTCATTTCTTACCGAGGTCTCGTAAAAGGCGACTAAGATAAGTTGATACTCGCCGTTTGATATCCGGCTGAGTAGAAAAGACCACCCTCATTTCTTATCGAGGTATCGTAAAACGCGACTAAGGCAAGTTGACCCACCGCGTGGTTGGTGGCTGGTCGTTAAATACCTAGCCAAAACATATCACAACATGTTTAAAACTTGTTGTGACGACCTCACTTAGAGTTAAGGGCAGGAGGATGATTTTGTTAAGAGAATCTATGTAATGCTAAGTGCTATCCTAATGCATTACGTAAACGATCGTAGAGATTGTCGTAGTGAGTGTGTGTAGTGCTTGAGTTGAGTTTTGTTGGTGGGGTCTTTTGTGATACGTGTGGTGACTGGTCCTGCATATATAAGGTATGTGAACATCGGCTACTTCATACACTTAGTATTACATAGATTGTCTTAACCAACGCGGATTATAGAAGTTAATTATATCATAATCTCACTTAATGATTGATTGGAAATTGATACAATTGACGTTTGTATCAGACCAACTTTTGGAGTAGCAAAAATCCATTACTTACTTCGAGAATTTGAAAAAATACAATATTTATGAAAAACAGAAATTTATTGAGGGTATTTGAACAAATTCGTTGACGCGTATGACGTTTTGGCTACAACTTGTAATAATAGTGAAAATTCTAAATTAGCTTCTAAGATATTTTTAATAACGTCCTGGATTCCAAAACAATATGAGAATAAAGGCACACAATCTTGTTTATTGGACCTCTAATAATTTCCTTCAACTAATGGCCCTTCATTATTTCTCTATCGTCAAACATAGGCTCGTTTTGGCACAGTAAAAAAATAAACGCAATTTTTTGCAAAAATAGTAAATAATTAATTTTTCTCTGTAATGTAATTTATAGAATTAGGCGTTAATTTGTGATACTTAATAGTATAGAAATCATTATCATTCACCTGCCTTTATACCACTCTAAGTGGGGTCAGCACAACATGTTTGAAACATGTTTTTACATATTTGGCTAGTTATTTCACGACTGGCCGCCTTCCTGACGTCAACTTACCTTAGTTGCCTTGTACCACACCTCGTTAATTAGGGTGATCTATTCTACTCAGCCAGATACCACATGGCGGGTCGACTTACCTTAGTCGCCTTTTACGAAACCTTGATAACATATGAGGGTGGTCTATTCTACTCAGCCGGATACCACACGGCGGGTCGACTTACCTTAATCGCCTTTTACGAAACCTCGGTAAGATATGAGGGTGGTCTATTCCACTTAGCCGGATACGACACGGCGGGTCAACTTACCCTAGTCGTCTTTTACGATACCTCGGTAAGAAGTGAAGGTGGTCTATTCTATTCAACCGGATACGAAACGGCGGGTCAACTCACCTTAGTTGGCTTTTACAACACTTCGGTAAGAAATGAGGGTGGTCTATTCTACTCAGCCGGATACCACACGGCGGGTCTACTTAACTTAGTGGCCTTTTAAGACACCTCGGTAAGACCACCCTCAGTTCTGAGCGACGTGTCTTAAAAGGCGGCTGAGATAAGTCGACCCACCGTGTGGTATCTGGTTGAGTAGAATAGTACCACCCTCTTTCTCACCGAGGGATCTCAAAATACGACTAAGGTAAGTTGACGTCAGGCTGGCGGCCGGTCGTAAAATACGTAGCCAAATCATGTGATAACATGTTTGTAACACATTGTGCCGAGCCCACTTAGAGTGGGATAAGGACAGGAGGATGATGATGTTCCATGTATAAAATAGGACAAGTAAGTTTATTTGTCGGATAGAATAAATAATATATATATGAGCTGTGATAGCCCAGCGGTGAGACCGTGCGACTCTTTCGAGTGGAACACGAGTTCAAACCCGGGCAGGCACGAATGAGTTTTTCTATTAAAACTCATGTGTCTAATTGGTAATTGCAATTTATCACACGCTTTTTGTTGAAGGAAAACATCGTGAGGAAACCTGCATATCTCTAGAGAATTCTGTTGATATGTGTAACCTACCAATCTGCATTGGAGCAGCGTGGTAGGTCTTAACTACAACCCTTCTCTCCAGAAACGGAAAGAGGAGGCCTATTCCCAGCAGTGGGATTGTAACAGGCCGCTACTTTTATATATGTTCTATGTATATAACATAAGACAACTTTATTCTTCGTATAGTGCTAAGTTGTTTTTATGTTAAGCCCTACCTATTTTAAGAATTTTAGTTTCGACCTTCAAAGCTAGCTCCGCAATCAGTTAAGAGCAAAGTGATTAAGTTTCGAGTCTTGTCAATGTCTTATTTAGTAAACGATTTAGTAAATGACCACACTCTCTTTGATGTTCAAGAAATCACTGAAAGTGGTGTAGTTTATTGAACGCTAGACCTAACTCAAATAAATATTTAATGCCAGTTGGATATACTAACTATCATATTTGCCGAGTTAGTTTTCGGTTTTCCCTCTCCTATCTTTTTTGCGTGTATTATTTTTAATTTTTCCATAGTTTTAGGGTATACGCTTCTCTTGCGTTCTAAGGTTGAGGTGAGAAAGTGCGACTCTCTAGAGACGATCATAGTTTCAAACCCCGAATAGGCACCAATGAGTTTTTCTATTAAAAAACTTATAAGGCTAATTGATAATTACAATGTATCACACGCTTTTCGGTTAAGGAAAACATAGTTAGGAAACCTGCATATCTTTAGAAAATTCTGGGCATTCTGTCTAACCTAGCAATCCGCATTGGAGCAGCGTGATAGGATAACTCCAACCCTCCTCTCTCGAAACAAAGCTGGACAAAGGCCTCTTGTTTCCAAGAGATGGTCTGAATATAAAATATCAAATCAAAAAGTCTATAAAGACTTATTTGTGAAACAAAGCTTTTCATACCAGTATTAAAGATGGCCGAGATTCGCGGGTTCCCATCGAATTTCCCTAGAGAATTCACTTATACAATATTCGTAGTATATTGCGAATCTATCTGAAAATATAGTTTTTTTTCGTCGTAATAAATAACTTACAATAGCAAAAGTAATAATAAAATTATATATAATCCGCAATACAGTAAATAGAAAATATATATAGTGTTAAATGCATAGTGGACTATCCGTATTTTCATACGATCCGATACGTATCCGATACGTGCAGGATTCGTAAAAACACATGCACAAACCTCCACCACTTCCACCACAATACACAAGCACTACACACGTTCACTATCACAAACTCAACAATCGTTTCGCCCCGCAACCGAAGCATCATCAGAAGATAGACTTCACGACAAAATCGCGATGCGCAAACTTACAATAGCCGTAATAGCCTATTGAGGAAACGTGTGACCCTTATCAAAGAGTCACAAGTTCATACCCCGGGCAAGGTATCAATGAGTTTCGTTTTAAAACCTCAGCGCCCTATCATAAGCAATATAACAGAACTAATTACTTTGCTATAATCCGCACGGTTTAAACAAAAATCGTAATGCGTAAAATCGTAATCGTAATTTTTGTCGTGGAGCCTATCCTCCTGATGATGCTTCGGTTTCGGGGCGAAACGATCGTCGAGATTGTGGTGGTGGGTGTGTGTGCTGCTTGTGTGCGTTGTTGCTGGTGGAGGCGCCTTGGGGTGCATGTATAAGGTGCGTAGATTTTGCCTGCTTCATACACATTGGCTTTGCATGCATTCGCTTAAACCGTGCGGATTATAGCAAAGTTCTGTTATATTGCTTGTAATATGGAATTCCGCAAAGTAACGCCTGCTTCTATAAATCATTTAAAAACGGTGAGCCCAATTATAATTTACATTTTATCGCTTTTCGGTGAATGACAACATTAACAATGTTTTCATTCACCGAAAGCTTTATTCGAATGAATAAATAGTTAAATTAATTTTAACAGTATTTTGTTGTTATTGTTAAAAATGACTGAAATAGTTTTCATTTAAATGAACGTTTAATAAATAGTTCATTAGTTTTGAAAGTGGGGCAAGTCCATTTATTTATAAAAAAACCTATATTTTATTTAGCCAGCACTATAAACACTATTGGATTATAAATTTACATTATCTAACATCGCAAAATACAAAAATATGTATTTTAATATTTTCAACGTGTGATATCCGGTTGAGTAGAATAGACCACCCTCTTTCTTACCAAGGGTCCGTAAAATACGACTAAGGTAAGTTGACCTCAGGCAGGCGGCTGGTCATAAAACACGAAGTCGAATCATGTTACAACAGGTTGTGCCGACCCCACTTAGAGTGGGATAAGGGCAGGAGGATAATGATGATGACTTATTATAAAACAAAATCCCTAAAAACTGTCTGTCTGTATTTGATCGATTTTCTCAAAATCTACGGATAACGGATATTCACACCATAACCAACAGAAATACACTAAAGTAATGTACTAGAGAATTGTAGATCTATAAAACAACTACGAGGTACATTGTAGCAGTGTTGCCCAACGATAATCCACTATCGCTAAATTATCGATAGACTATCGATAGATGACGTCATGTAAATAGTATCGATAGCCTATCGATAGTATCCATAATGTCGATAATATCGATACTATCGCAAAATTGATATACGTTTAGGAGTAATATTATCGATAGTTTTACATACAATCGATAGCATTGATACTATTTTGATTTAATACAATTATGCTATCGATAATATCGATAGCATCTATAGTATTACATAAAAAAATCGATTCTATCGATAGTAACGATAATATCTATAGTATTGAAAGTATCGATAGCACTATCGATAGTTGGGCAACTCTGCATTATAGGTCTTATACAAGCCTTTTAGTGTCAATATGTATCGAGTTGACTGTTTCCCATTGTAACAGTTTTCAGTGTAAGGAGGGGCAGCTGCCCCCCCTTGCCCGTACCTCGCTACGCCCATGAGTGGGATAGTCACAGGTCGTTGCTACAATAGTTGCGCATGGCTGTATAACAAAACAATTCTTTCTAACAAAATTCCACAATCAATTTTAACTTTGCCATTACAGCAATTTAAAAATACTGTTAAAAAGAGGCTGATACAGAAAGCCTATTATACCGTGGAGGCTTACATTGATGATAAGAATGCGTGGATATAGCTGCTCTTTGACCTTGTGCAGGATAGCTATGACAAAATGTAATTAGTATTAAGAATCTTCTTTTTTAAAAGAGCTCCACCGAGTTTCTTGCTGGCTCTTCTCGGTAGGACGGCTTTCCGAACCAGCAGTAAAGTTGACGATTCAAAAGCACTTGTTTACAAGTTTATTTGAATAAAGAATATTTTGAATTTGAATTTGTATAAAAAATGGTCCTAATAAAACTTGTTATCAGATCAACACGGTGTAGCAAATCATTTGAAGTAGATCCGGCAGTAATAATATTTACGTTCAATCAACGTTCAATCAATTCTTGAATTTACCTAGCGCCAATTTCGGGAGTGTCAAATAACAAAATCGAAAACGTAGAAAATGAATCACGTTCAAGATATTGATGATTGGAAATCGAATTTTAACAGTTGAATCATAATTTATAGAAATAGGCGTTACTTTGCAGGATAATAAATTAATTATGTGCAAAATAAAAGAAGTTTTATTGAAATGAAAACTCTTTTAGCGGAGTTGTGCACTTTTTGTGTTGGATTCTCTGTGATGGATAAAAGATGTTAAACTCGCGTCAGGACATGTGACCTGATCGAGAATTAGAAAGATGGAAGGAGAGTAGACCGCAAGCGCGGCGTAGGAGAGGCAGTATCCCCATCTCTTTCTATCGCGCGGCGAAAATGTATGCCTTTGTTTCGTTTAGGTACACTGTATTATTATTAGGTTTACTGTATGTTTTTAATATAAATAAAAAAATATAGACGGCGCAGGGCACTTGCACGAAATAAATTGTCATATTTGTATACGATAGCGCATTAAATGAATATTATATTTTATCACATAGATGATAATAATTTACTTATACTTTTATACTGATAAAGCAATTCGTGCAAAATTATTTCTTCATATTTGCAAAAAAATGAAATGCACAACGTTAATATACAAGTTTTCACTTCTGACAGGTACTCCCGCACTGCAACCCGTTGGTTTTATTTAATGTAGCTCAGATTTCAGGATCTGTTTGCTTGTATATATGGATTGATATAATGCTGAACTAACATATAGGAAAGCCGATTTGGATTATTTGGTTAGGAAATATTCGTAGAAATCCAAGGAAGTATAAAATGCCAGAAAATATGAAGAAATTTTGAGAAAAACAGAAATAGAAACAATTTTATTTTCCCATACAAACTATTCATAATTGTCAAACATGGCGTGTTCGGAATTAAATACAAGTCAAGTTAAAAAGCTTTGAATAAAATTATATGTCCCTACTGTTAACTATTGAGGAGTTCCCTCGTCTGGAGCCAATCCTGGCAGCATGAGATCATGCTTATCATAAGCTTGCATTGTCATCGGAACTGGATCAGTATGTAAAATTTCAGCTTAATCTGACACCGGGAAGTTGGTCAAATTTAACTTGCAAGATTCCACCTTCACATACACACACGGCGACCTCATGAAGAAGCACCTTTTAAATAAGCTAGGACATGGACTGTGAAATGTTAAAAGACATAAGCTCATTCAGCTAGTCAGTGATATAACAGGACATACCTGGAGGCCACTCCTGTCCGTAGACGAAGATTTCGGATCTGGCGATGTCCACCCTGTTCCACGTCAGCGCCAAAGAGAGCTGCTCGCTTGGAGACAGATGCTGGGCTCGGAACAGTGCTGTCAGTATCACCTGATCTAATTCTTGAACCTCGCCACCTTCGGCACGCTCTTGTATTCGAAACACGGTTATCTGTGAAAGGGTCACGTTATTAATAATAGGATTAACGTATCTTCGTTCACGGCAACTTAAAAGTTTAAAAGTAACAGCCTGTAACAATACCACTGCTGGACATAGGGGTCTGTCCTTTTGGGGAAAGGGGTTGGAGCATATACCCACTATACAAACTCCAATGCGAATAAGTAGGTTTCACATTTCCCAGGATTTCTTTAAAGTCACGCACCATTCCACACGATTTTTTGCCTTTCAGCGAAATGCGTGTTATAAATTGCAAATATCAATTAAGACACAGAAGTTTAAACAGGAAGTACATAAGAGCTTGCCCGGGATTTAATTTACGACCCCCTGTCAGACGCTATCACAGTTCTTAACTTAAATACCCTCAATAAAGCTGTGTTATTTCCCCTCTACCCGCAAGAAAAACGGAATTTTTAGTCGTATATTCCCCGGTGTATAAGCTTTAATTGTGCCAAATTTCATCAATATAGGTCCAGCGGATAAGCGTAACCGACAAACAGACGCATTTATAATTAATTATGGATAATAACAACACTACAGTATTTAAACATTACGTGCATTTTTCGTCCATCACGGAAACAAAATATTTTTATCGTTACTTTTGAATTAAAAAATATTCAATAAGAAAGTTTTTTCTCACAACCTTGTTTCCAGTGGGAAATTAACTCTTGGAAGTTCTTTCATCAAGTTTTACTACCCGCCGCCAGTTCTGACTGTAAAGTGAGCGAGTGTTTTACAACTACCCGCTTTTTACAGAAGTCCTAATTAAATTACGCACGCTCTGTAAATCATTTTACTTTCGTTAAAGTGGATATGTGGTGTGACTGGATAAAATACGAAATGAGTAACGGAATGTCCGATCGCCTTGTGGTATCCGGCAGAATAGAATAGACCACCCTCCTTCCTTACCGAGGTGTCGTAAGAGGCGACTGAAGTATGTGCCGTGTGGTATCCGGTTGCATAGAATGGACCACAATCATTTCTTACCGAGGTGTCGTAAAATACGACTAAGGTAAGTTGAAGTCAGGCAGGCGGCCGGTCGTAAAATACGTAGCCAAATCATGTGAAAACATGTTTGTAACATGTTGTCACATGATTGATGAATGATGATGAGTAACGGGATGTCTGAAAGTTGCATCAGTTATAGAAAAGACGAGAAGACCAAGATTAAGACGGTATGAATATGTAATGAAGCGGGATTACAATCTTTTTAGCAATATATATAAAAACGAGACTCTTATAGCAATACATAGCCCGATATGTAAGTATCAATTGTACTAGATTTAATGACAATGCTCAATCCGATAAGTCGAAAAAGCGACGAAAAGACGAATAGAAATTAAAGAATTTATAGAATTAGGCGTTACTTTGCGGAGATCCATAATACAAAAGTAATAATAAAATTACACGATACAGTAAATAGAAAATATATATAGTGCTAAATGTATAGTGGACTATCCGTTTTTTCATACCCGATACGTGCAGGATTCGTAAAAACACATCCACAAACCTCCACCACTTCCACCACGATACACAAGCACTACACACGTTCACTATCACTAACTCAACAATCGTTTCGCCCCACAACCGCAACCGCAACAGGAGATAGACTCCACGACAAAATCGCAAAGCCAAGCATACAAGACTGCGGTTTAATAATGTAAAATTGAAGATGTTTAAAAGATTGACCGCCGAGTTTCTTGCTGGTTCTTTTCGGTAAGAGCAGCATTCCGAACCAGTTGTAGCTTCATTGATCATATTCATCCTTGACGATTAAATAAAGAATATTTTGATTTAGTTTGACTAATACCCGGCGTTTGATTTAGTTTGACTAATACCCGGTGTGGTATCCGGCAGAGCAACCTCATTTCTTACTGAGGTTTCGTAAAAGGCGACTAAGGTAAGTTGACGTCAGGCAGACCGGTCGTAAAATACGTAGCCAAATCATGTGAGAACATGTAAAATGTTGTGCCGACCCCATTTAGAGTGGGATAAGGGCAGGAGGATCTGATTTGATTTGACTATTATATATTTTTTTAATTTAAAAAATATACTCTCTTTTTGAACTTTTATACAATGTCAATATTGGGCATGGTCATGCTCGTAGTAAATTAATTGCTATTCCGATTTTGCTGTAATGGATATTGCTTTTCTGAAAACATCGTTAGTGTTGTACGCGTCCGTGTCAAAAATTTGCAATTCGTATTAAAGTTGCAAACAAAATATAAATCAAACATTAGTACACTGCTCAAAGCTTGTTACGCGGTAGAGGGTTATGTAAATGATATAATGTGAATATTTTAAAACTAAATCCAATTTTAATAAAATTCCGTAAAGTCTGTTAAATCCAAAGTAATCTGCCTGACTGTAGGTTACGTTGTCAGCAACGAAACTTTAATCTATACTTATTATGAAACAATTTCCCAAAAAGCTGTCTGTCTGTATGTAATCGATTTTCTCAAAATCTACTGAACGGATTTCTGTACGGTTTTCACCAAAGATAGTGGAATAATTCCGGATGGTTTAGGTTAAAAGTACATATCGGTATTATGTAAATTGTGTTGAAGAGATCGCTTAGTTGTTAAAAAACTTTGCCGTGAGCTTTAGTCGCTTGCGCTGCGTTCACCAGCACAGATACGCTAAAGTAATGTAGTAGACAGTTGTAGATCTATAAAACTACTACAAAAAGTCCGCGATAGCATGTCTTTATCTCTTATGGTTAACTCACAATAACTAATTTTATTTTTAAAATTGGAAAGTATTTATTGATTTACATTTTAATATAAAATCATAATATTGTTTCTACATAAAATATATTTTGAGTTTGAATTATATTATGATATCGTCTTTAAGACAAAAAAGGCAAGGGCTCTATCTAATTATAAACGACATTCGGGATCCATTGAAGGATCTTTGAACTTCGCAGTCTGCCTTCACTCTAGGACTCTCTGGTTCACTGCACCTAGCCTTTGTACCGCTGAAACCTTTATCAATTAGTTGGGTCTGGGCTTATTTATTCAATTATACCTATATGTTATCGTTAAACAAAACCTTTCAAGAAATAATACTGATTTACGTAAGCTTTGTGTAGGCAGGTTTTTATATATATTTCCGAACTGGATAATTTTTCTTTAACTTCCAAAATAAAAAATGCTAATGTCCCAAGTCGATATTTGACAATGAAACCAACAATTAAAATAGACAATTAAAAAACTAGGACAGTAAATGCTGTAAGAAACAGTTTTTATTTGGGAATTGTTAAACTTTCAGACTTATCCATAATGCCTTATATTATACAATTATACATAGTATTTTATACAACAATTTAAACATTTGAAGATAATATACAAGACAATCACATGATTACCTATGACTTCACGCTACAAACTATTAAAAAAACTAGTGTTTGTTCTTCAAAGTTATGGGTTTCTTAAACATTCGCGAGTTTTGTTTGGCGCTACGCTACGCTTTATTATTATTACGAATTTCGTAGGCGCTACGCCACGCTTTATTGTTATTATGAGTTTTGTAGGCGCTACGCCACGCTTTATTGTTATTGCGAGCTTAGTAGGCGCTACGCTACGCTTTATTGTTATTGCGAGTTTAGTAGGCGCTACGCTACGCTTTATTGTTATTGCGAGTTTAGTAGGCGCTACGCTACGCTTTATTGTTATTGCGAGCTTAGTAGGCGCTACGCTACGCTTTATTGTTATTGCGAGTTTAGTAGGCGCTACGCTACGCTTTATTGTTATTGCGAGTTTAGTAGGCGCTACGCTACGCTTTATTGTTATTGCGAGTTTAGTAGGCGCTACGCTACGCTTTATTGTTATTGCGAGTTTAGTAGGCGCTACGCTACGCTTTATTGTTATTGCGAGTTTAGTAGGCGCTACGCTACGCTTTATTGTTATTGCGAGTTTAGTAGGCGCTACGCTACGCTTTATTGTTATTGCGAGTTTAATAGGCGCTACGCTACGCTTTATTTATTACGAGTTTTGTAGGCGCTACGCTACGCTTTATTGCTATTTGCCACAGAACTCCCGTTTTGAATTCGGTCATTTTAATACCAAGAGTGCAATATATAGAATACTAGTACGGATTAACTGCACTGCGTCGGACAGGTTGTCGAAAATGCTAATTATCATTCTGTCAAATGAATCTTTCACGAGGATAGTTTGAACAGAATATTCATTAGCCAGAAACAATATTTCAGTTAGAGTAATGGCCACTCTGCAAACTCTCTTGTTTCATCATCTGTGAATCCAATTTGTGTTTATAGAAGATTTGTATGCAATGGCGAGCTTAATTGAAACAACTGGGATGGAAAATTGAACGTTTTATTATACTACAGGGAGTCCAAGTAGAATTAAATATGTGTATCCATATACTTATTATAAAACAAAGTCCTCAAAAAGCTGTCTGTCTGTATGTAATCAATTTTGTCAAAATCTACTGAACGGTTTTTTGTACAGTTTTTACTAATAAATATTTATTTATTAGTAAATTTACTTTTACTATATAATAAATATTTGGGACACTTACATACACAGTTATCCGTCCGTAACTGAATACTTGTGTTATGGGTGACAGACAACTGGTAAATATACATACTTAAATACTTATATACAACCAGGCTCGAACAACCAACAAATTGTTTAGAAAATGTTGGCCCTCGGCGAGAATAGAACTGAAGGCAGGGTTATTACCTACTGCGCCAACGGGCCAGTTAAAATAGGTAGTGCACTTCTTCTGAAAGGTTTAAGTTATTTCTGCAAATTATGTTGAAGAGGTTATGGTTTCTGTAAATTGTGTTGAAGAGGTTATGGTTTCTGTAAATTGTGTTGAAGATGTTATGGTGTCTGTAAATTGTGTTGAAGAGGTTATGGTTTCTGTAAATTGTGTAAAAGAGGTTATGGGTTCTATAAATTGTGTTAAAGAGGTTATGGTTTCTATAGATTGTGTTAAAGAGGTTATGGTTTCTGTTAATTGTGTTGAAGAGGTTATGGTTTCTGTAAATTGTGTAAAAGAGGTTTTGGTTTCTGTAAATTGTGTTAAAGAGGTTATGGTTTAACTTCTCTTAAAATATCAAAAATATTGTGTTTTTCTTGCAATACATGCATACTTTCGCAATGATATTAGTAGTGTATCAAAGTATGTATGTGGATCTTGTTGTTTTGCTTGAAGCAAAAACGGATTTTTTATTTTTTACAACTCAAGTTAAAAATTTATTCAAAAATCATCAAAATGCCTGCAACGATTAGCTATATAACAATGTAACAAAAAGAATGACAGACTTGAATTTTTCATATTTTATTGTAAACGTAGATGACAGCATAAATGGTAGACAGAGAAAAAAGAGTACAAAATAAATTGGATAATTTAATTTCTACAATTTACTGAGAATATTAAAGAATAAAATATCGCATCAACGGTATTCCATTGATGTATATAAAAGGTGGGAAGCTGTGATAGCCCAGCGGTGAGACCGTGCGACTCTTTCGAGAGGAACACGAGTTCAAAATCCGGGCAGACACCAAAGAGTTTTTCTATTAAAACTCATGTGTCTAATTGATAATTGCAATTTATCACACGCTTTTCGGTGAAGGAAAACATCGTGAGGAAACCTGCATATCTCTAGAGAATTCTAGTGATATGTGTAACCTACCAATCCGCACTGGAGCAGCGTGGTAGGTCTTAGCTCCAACCCTTCTCTCCAGAAAACGGAGAGAGGAGGCCTATTCCCAGCAGTGGGATTGTAACAGGCCGCTACGTTATATAAAAGGTGAAAATCTAAAAAAAATACTGCCAAATTCATACTAGAGCCGATTCTGAACGAAAAGTTTAGATTTTAGAATGAATTTCAGAACTTTCTATACAAAAGTGAAGCACTAGCGGTTCGATCGGTCGTATAAAAGGCGAGCGGTGGAAATGAAAAAAATAGATTGGTGCGGACCACCACAGAAGATGAATGGTTGGATTGTGGGGGATATCGATCTACACAATCTTACCTGGATATTAAAACAGCTCAAATACCTAAGCCAACAACTTCAAATTCAAATTCAAATTCAAATTGGTCTATTCCAAACACTTTTGAATCGTCAAATTAAAATTAAATTGAAGCTACAACTGGTTCGGAAAGGTGCTCTAACTGAGAAGAACCACCAAGAAACTCGGCGGTCACTCTTTTTAAAAATAAATATTACAATTTTGTATTTACTATTGTTAACAAACATAGATTACAATATCATCTAGTTCATAGCTGGTCGCAATTTAGTTCCAAGCTTTCTTATCATTAACAACGTTATCAGACATCGTAAACAACAGTGTCTAAGTTATTTAAAGAACCTACAAAAATACTGTAAAATAATTACTTATCAGGTAAAAAAACAGATAAATTTGTTAATTTTGTTAGGAATATCTACAAATCCCCACAAAATAGAGCCGTGAGACCCACCGGTGAGACCGTGCGACTTTTTCGAGGTGGTCACGGGTTCAAACCCCGAGCAGGCAACGATGAGTATATCTATTAAAACTTATGTGTCTAATTGATATGATGATGATATGATTGATATGATTGAAAATTGTAGTTTATCACACGCTCTTCGGTGAAGGAGAACATCGTGAGGAAACCTGCATATCTCTGGAGAATTCTAAAGATATGTGTAACCCGCCAATCCGCATTGGAACAGCGTGGTAGGTCATAGCTCCAACCCTTATCTTCAGAAACGGAGAGAGGAGGCCCTATACCCAGCAATGGGATTTTAACAGGCTGTTACTTTACTTTTACCCACAAAATATCATAAAATACCCACCATTACGTAGTATGATTTGTTTTCAGTTCCCGAAAGAACAACAATTTCAATAGTACCAGATTTAATCAATAATGCTTCAAAGGATAAGCCAAAAAGCGTAATACACGAATCAAAATCAAAGGAATAAAATGTCGTGTAATATGGCTAGTTGTCTAATCATCGCACAGTTGTTAAAAAACTTGCTTGCCGCGTGCGCTGTGTGAACCAGCACAGTTACCCTAAAAAATGTACTAGAGAATTGAAGATCTATAAAACTACTACGAAAAAGTCCGCGATAGCATGACGCTATGTCTCATGGTTAACTCACAATAACTACTTTTATGTTTAAAATTTAAATAATATAAAAAATTAGTGACAGGCAGATTTCCATGCGGACTAAGCCGCTGGCACAGCTAGTTAGTTTATAAGGGAAAGTTTGTAAGTTGCGCCAATTATAGAAAAGATCAGACGTGCAAGATTAATGTTATGGACATGGAGAGGGATGAAAATAATATAGCCGAACGCGTGTTAAATATGAATGTGGATTTATATCTGTCTCGGAGGTCGAAAAAGAGTTCGAATTGTGTGAAATATGACGAAAATATAAACGAAGTAGCGCCAGAGTTGATGAATGATAGTAGAGAATAGACGAGAAGATCATCTTATACTAATCAAACTTAAAGTGAGATAAAGGCAGAAGAATGACCACGGTACACCGCGCGGCAATGTTAATGTGGTCTCCATTTTGCTATATTTTGGGTGCGAAATTCAAAATGGCAAATAATAAAGTACGAAATGAGTCAACCACAAGACTTGCAGCCCACATGTAGCCCGCGTGCTGTAGGTTGAGTATAGCTTTCCTAGAGTGTCCATTTTAACTTAAGAACTAGCATTAATAGACTTACAAGATTCTTCTTCCGCGTGCATTGCAACAGCTCACCGTACAGACACTCTGCCTGCTGCAGACCCACTTCAAACGTCTTCTGGATGGTGCTGATCAAATAGTCCCTCATGGACTCCAGCACAGTCTGCTCTCCACTCTCCGACGCATATCTGATAAAAAAAATTTATAGCTACCTTTCTCTCTCTCGTCAATCAATAGACTGTCCACTGTTGTACATATGGACTTCTACACCATACGATTTTGTGTCGCATGCTTCTAGCAGCACCCCGTTACTTTTTTTTACCCAGTCTTCTGTCCACTTAATGGGAGTCTACCCACATTGTGATTTCCGGTGTAGGTCGCCATTCTTGCACCTTGAGACCCAACGTGCACCAGTCTTTCAAATTATGTGCCACATGCATTGCCGTTTCATTGTCGTGACTCGTTGAGTTATGGCCCATTTTGGTCCTTTTATGGATCTCCTAGTTTATCTCTCCCCCCATTCGTACCACTCGCGAGTTGCGCCCAGCGAGTTGCTGTACGCTGTACCTGCTGCGGCAAAGCCGTCTAAAGAGCTCATGAATAAGGGCCCCGGATGGACTCGAAAGTAGTCGGAATAACCCGATCCAATAATACGTGGGTATAGCCGGTTTGTTTACATAAACTATGAATAGAACACGATAGCTTAAAATCAAAAACTGGTATTAGCCTTGAATAAACAATATTTTGAATTTGAATTACTGTTATATACTCCGTGGTAATTTTGTATAAGTTAAGTTTATTGTCTGTGACTTCCCTTCTCTCCGTGTCATGGAATGTTCTTCTATTATGCTCTCGAAGGAATTATATAAATTATTAAATTTATTTAAAAATACTAGTGCCTGTCCATCTTCTCTCATCACCAATCACATTTGCAGTACATGTAACTTACTTGTGCACGAAGGCTATGAGGTCGGCCGCCCTGCCACTTCCGTCGCAGACAACGACGGGCACGGGCGGCGTGTCGGTCACGTATTCCAACACCGCCCGCACCGTGTTCGTGCCGCCTTCTATAACGAGACACACGACTGGCGTCGATGAGTGTGTGTCTGGAACGGGAGAGAGTCTTTAATTGTTTAAAAACAAAAAATACATTCTTTAGTGTGATTTGTGATTTCATTGTGGAGCTTGATCTCTTGATGCGATCTCTCTCAGTAACGTAGCGAAACGATCGTTGACATTGTCATAGTGAATGTGTGCAGTGCTTGTGAAGTGTGCTGTTGGTGGTAGTCTTTTGATACGTGCGGTTTTTTGATAACTAATCCTGCACTTATAAGTTTAATAATATAAATTGAAAATGTTTAAAAGATTGACCGCCGAGTTTCTTGCTGGTTCTTCTCGGTAAGAGCAACATTCCGAACCAGTTGTAGCTTCATTAAGTCTAATCAATCCTTGAGGATTTAAAAGGCCTCCTCTCTCTTGTTTTGGAGTCACGATTCTGCTTAAATGCGGATTGGTTGTTTACACATATCCCAGGATTTTTCCAGAAAAACGCAGGTTTCCTCACAATGTTTTCCTTCACGTAAAGCGTGTGATAAAGTGCAAAAATCGAATAGACATACTTATGTCTAATCGATTTTTGGCAACTTTTTTTAAACGATTTCTTAACGATTTTTGGTCACGGATACAAACCAGAGCCAGGAACTTTACTGACCGAGGTTTGTAGCCGTGACGCCCTCGAAAGAATCTCACAGGTTTAACGAGTTTTTATATAAAAACAAAAATATTACAGTATCTTCAAGCTATGAGAAATATTTTAATTAAGAAAATATGTTTCGTATTTTGTTAATTAAAATATTCTCAGAAACAGTCTCAAATTTCTATTTGTTGTGTACAGAATCGCTTAAACAAATTGCAAATCTTCAAAAGGTAAAGTTAATTAAAGCATGTAACTTTCATAAACATTCTATAACTTTGATTATTTTAAAAGTAAAATTTTCTTTATGCTAACCAAAGAAAAGTATGAAAATTTGTAAGAATGTCAAAATAGTAACTCAGCCCACGGCATTGCTCGCAAGGAAATCAATAAAGGTTTTCCGTATAAATCTCGACCCCGTGGGAATTCTAACTTAAAAAAAAATTTGTTGCTCAACGAACTACTTTATCTTCCAGTGAAAGTCCCATCAAAATTTAATTTGAAGGCAGGCTTCAGTTTCACGAGTCGCGGGATACAATTTCGATTTTGCTTTTCGATTTTGGATATGTATTTAATTTTGGATGTGTTTATTTAAGTATGTGTTTAAAATAATATATGGATTAACCAGCTGTCTGTCACCCATAACATAAGTAATAAGTTACGTAACATTGGGAATATCGTATTGTAAGAACGGCCGCACAAAGTAATACAACCTACCTTTCAATTCCAACTATATATATTTATTTCTCACAATATTAACACGGTACAATTTACTTTCGTCTTCACTGTAACACTTTATTAGTCAAATGATTCCTATTTAGTTTATTTAACAAAAATACAATCATAAATTAAAACGTTTGTCCTAAAAATTGTTCATAAATTATTGAACCTTACAGTATAATATTGACTGTTGGGTTGGATTACAGTCCTGAATTATCAAGTTTTTTTTTAATCGAAATTACTAATTAAACAATTCACAAGAAAAACCATTTATATAAAATAAATTAAGCTAGCGACAACGGAATTTCGCTTGTTTTTATTAAAATCATAAAAATATTATGAGAATTCTGGAATTTTTAATTAATCCAAACTTCTCCTCTCAGATAAAAGTTATAAATATTTTATGTTTAATTCAAAACTTCGAAGCAACAGTCTTTTATTTTTCTGACTTACAATGAACATATCTTTGCACACTTTTTTATAAATAATGTTATTCGAACGTTTTACGTACGGAAATAATAAAATGATAAAATAAATAAATCATTAAACATGTAATAATTTAATTTGGTTTAATAATTATCATCATTATCCTTATCCCATTCTAAGTGGGGTCGACACGGCATGTTTTAACCATGTTGTGGTGTAATTTGGATGAGTATTTACGACCACCCGCCTGCCCAACGTCAACTTTTACCTTAGTCGACTTTTACGATACTTCGGTAAGAAATGAGAGTGATCTATTCAACTCAGCCGGATATCAAACGGCGGGTCGATGTACCTTAGTTGCCTTTTACAACATCTCGATAAGAAATGAGAGTGATCTATTCAACTCAGCCGGATATCAAACGGCGGGTCGATGTACCTTAGTTGCCTTTTACAACATCTCGATAAGAAATGAGAGTGATCTATTCAACTCAGCCGGATATCAAACGGCGGGTCGATGTACCTTAGTTGCCTTTTACAACATCTCGATAAGAAATGAGAGTGATCTATTCAACTCAGCCGGATATCAAACGGCGGGTCGATGTACCTTAGTTGCCTTTTACAACATCTCGATAAGAAATGAGAGTGATCTATTCAACTCAGCCGGATATCAAACGGCGGGTCGATGTACCTTAGTTGCCTTTTACAACATCTCGATAAGAAATGAGAGTGGTCTATTCTACTGAGCCAGATACTACACGGCGATACCACAGACGAATGCGGTTTAATAATGTAAATTGACAATGTTTAAAAGATTGACCGGCGAGTTTCTTGCTGGTTCTTCTCGGTAAGAGCAACATACCGAACCAGTTGTAGCTTCATTAATCATATTGATATTTGACGAATCATAATCCTCCTGCCCATATCCCACTCTAGGTGGTGTCGGCACAACATTTTAACATATTGTCGTCACATGATTGGGCTACGTATTTTACGACCGGCCGCCTGCCTGACGTCAACTTACCTTAGTCGTACTTTACGATCCCTCGGTAAGAAAGATGGTGGTCTATTCTACTCTACCGGATACCACACGGTGGGTCAACTTACCTTAGTCGCCTTTTACGACACCTCGGTAAGGAATGAGGGTGGTCTATTCTACTCAGCCGGATACCACACGGCGGATCTTTGACGAATATAGAGCGTAAATGGAAAATTTATATTTAAATAAAACAGACCGAAAGAAAGTTAAATGAGACCATGTACTTTATATTGTTAAATGGCATTTTTTCACAAATTCATATAAAAAACAATATTCATTTGACGTGATTTATTGACGTGAAGATTTCAAAACAACCCCCTAAAAACATCATAAAGATAATATTGTACACATACAGTAATTTATGTTTATATCACCCAATAAAACTGAAAGCAGCCTTTATCACCTGTACTACCTTTTTTACTGCAGCATAAAAAACCTAGTTTTAACATCCCTTTTTACGACCGTCAATGAAATCGAAATCACATAAACTTTGGAATATATTGGCGTCGGTGATATTTAAAAAATTGACACAAAATTCTAGTCCGTTTTATTTTTTGGAATTTTCAATATACTGGTCTTGAATAAAATCAAATCAAAATAATCTTTATTCAATTAACTTTTTACAAGCAATTTATAGAATTAGGCGTTACTTTGCGGAGATCCATAATACAAAAGTAATAATAAAATTATTTTGCTATAATCCGCGATACAGTAAAAGCTTTGCGATTTTGTCGTGGAGTCTATCTCCTGATGATGCTTCGGTTGCGGGGCGAAACGATTGTTGAATTTGTGATAGTGAACCTGTGTAGTGCTTGTGTATTGTGGTGGAAGTGGTGGAGGTTTGTGCATGTGTTTTTACGAATCCTGCACGTATCGGGTATGAAAATACTGATAGTCCACTATACATTAAACACTATATATATTTTCTATTTACTGTTTTGCGGATTATAGCAAAATAATTTTATTATTACTTTTTTTACAAGCACTTTTGAATCGTCAAGGATCGATTAGATTTAATGAAACTACAACTGGTTCTGAATGTTTCTCTTACCGAGAAGAACCAGCAAGACAATCGGTGGTTAATCTTTTAAACATTTTAGATTTACATTATTAAACCGCAGTCTTGTTTGAAGCTGAAAACATTTTTAAATCCAAGTATTTTTATTATTTAATTTTTTTTAAATAAAGCTTATTACTTTACCTATAAGCATATTTCATCATTCTCCTGCCCTTATCCCACTCTAAGTGGGGTCGGCACAACATGTTACAAACATGTCACATAATTTGTCTACGTATTTACGACCGGCCGCCTGCCTGACGTCAGCTTACCTTAGTCACCTTTTACGACACCTCGGTAAGAAATGAGGGTGGTCTATTCTATGCAGCCGGATACCACACGGTACATAGAAGCATACTTCTTACATTTAATTTAAACTTTTCTTTAAATAAGTCAATATGGCAATATGGATTGCGGATTTTTTTTTAAGCGAGTACCGAGACCAACGAATGAGTTGGTGACTCTGCTGAGTCGCGACGCCGGAGTCACAAGCTTTTTGTGACCTCTGGTATCTATGATATACATCGAATTTTGTTCGGCACATGTACGATGAATATTTTTCCGTAAAATTCCGAAAATCAAATTACTCTATATATAGTGTGACGCTACATTAAGTATACATATCTCCATAAACTTTTCGTTATGAGATCCACATTCCCTCATATAATTATTTATTGATCAACAAACAAAATCTAATATCAGCCGCTTTATCCCACAGCATTATTCCGTATGACATAATGCTTTGTTAATTAAAGCCACAGATCATCAATCCTGATGTCCGAAAGTAGTCCGAGGAAATATAGTATACTGATAAAAATTCAAAAAATAGAATTTCCACTTGAATAACTATTGATAATGGATAAGAGAAAAACTAATTTTCCTCACGAGAGCTTCGGATGAAGTTTCAACAAAAAATATATTTCAATTTGTCCGAACAATGGGCGGGAGTCCGTAAACATCTTTTATGGCATATACGGAGAACGTTATAGTAAGTCGGTTACATCAAATTAGGGATGTGAATTGGTGTTAAAAAAATCCATTAATAAATTATCGATTTTTCGATTCGAAATTCTATTAAAATCGACTTATAAAAAACGATAATATCGAAACGAAAAAATCGATTATTGAAAAAACTATTTTTTATATGTGTATTTAAAAATCTGCTTTTTTTATATCAATAATTAAATATAAAAATTAAAATGGAAAACACTAATTAAAGTGGAAAACTGCGAATAAAAAAATACAGATGTATTCTTTGCGAAATTCGAATAAAATGTGTTGTTAAAAGTAAAGTAAAAATTATCTTAAAAGGCAAGAAAAAAAGAGGGCAAGAAAAAAAGAATAAAAAGAATGTAAATAATAAAATCGATTTTCAATATAAAATATTTTTTGACATCCCTACATCAAATCATATAAGATATCACTATTTTATGTATTAGTACTAGCTGTCCGTCCACAAGTCACTGTGGTTCCGTCTGATTGCGAATACTATAATAATAATAATAATAACCCCCCCGGGGGATCACCTTGACGTGGTGGGGGGGCTTACGGGTATGGCTACTGGGGCTTTAATGGTCTGATCATCTTGACCTTACTTCTAAAAGCCACATAACATCTTGGCGAATACCTACCCTAACTAACGATCCCAAACCCAAAAAATTGAGATATGCAGAACGAAAACAAAAGATATAATTTGCGGCCGCTTCCCGGAGTTCGTCGGGGCGCATCTGGAGCCGACGCTGGATGCCACAGTATGCGAACCGTTGGCGACGGGGGACTGAGTCAGCGGGTTCCCCTCGATAAACATGCTACAGCTGACCGTTCATCGTCATATTCATCTCTTTCATTATCAAGCCCTTCAACTTCATCTTCCTTTCATACTTCTTCCCAATCTTTATCAACATCTACGCATTCATCACCAAAATCAACGTCATCAGCTGTTGTGCAAGAGGCAAATGCCTTAAATCTTGCACCCACTGCTGGCACTGTTCGTGTGCGGAAAAAATGGTCTGAAGAGATGAACCGCTTTATATGGCACACATACTTAACCATCACGAAATGTGAAACTATACTATTAAATAATTACCTTGACCCACTACATAGACTTTTTGATCAGAAATTCCCTCAAATGTTAGCCACGCGACAGCGAATTGGAGATCAAAGACGCGCTATTCTTAGAAGAAAGTTACTGTCCCAAAATATTTTAGATGAAATACGAAACGAAGTGGCAACGTGCATACAGAAAGAAAGAATAGCAAGCAACATTCCTTCAACACAAGCATTAAATCAGCCAACTTCACAATTTCATTATACACCATCACCAGAAATAAGCATCACACAAAATACTAGAATGAAATGGTCAAACGACATTAATGAAGATATCGTGCGATGTTATTTTGAATCAACGCAGCTTGAACAAAATAAAATAGCGTACCGGAAAAAATTATATGAATTATTTACGATTAAAAATCCCCACTTGTCACATCTTTCAGAACAAAGAATTGCAGACCAAAGAAGAGTAATTTTTATGAACAATTTAGTCGACAAAAATAGAATCGAAGAAATTAAATTGGAGATTAAAGCTCAATTGGACGCTGTCAACAATCAGCTTAGAAGCAATTCATCAACTGATTTACATATGAACCTGATAAGTCAAAATGAAACTGAAGATATTACAGACACAGGTAGTGATCCAAAGATGCTGGATACCTTGCAAGATATACCTAACGAAAACGCTAATCATTCAGTCGAGATTCAACTTGAAGTAGTTCCCAGTCAAATAGAAATAGAGTTTAATAAAGCATTAGTCCAGTTTAAAAATTTAGATCCAGAAGAAAGACCATACATCCCTAAACAAAAAAGTTCTCGTAAATTTTCGCATATTGTTCAATATTTGAATGACATCTTAAAGAAGCATTTACATGATAATTTAGACTTTAATTCAGTACACGCATTAATTTATTCAGCAGCGTACACGGCTGCTAATTGCAATGGTACTAAATTTAGAGGAGGAGAAGGTAAATATCGGAATAATCATATAAGGAAACCCTCATGGCAGAAAAGAATTGAGAAAAAAATTAAAAAAATATAGGGTTGAAATAGGAAGATTAACACAATATATTAGAGGAAATAGAAATCGAAAAGTAACTTACACAGTAGAACAGATAAAAATTAAATATAAGACTCACACACAACATGAAGAACCAAACACAGAATTAGAACACTTTTTAGACACCTTAAAACAAAAATTAAACTCGGCATCAAGTAGAATGAAACGATATTTAGAATGTACGAAGAGAAAACAACAGAACACAACATTTAACAATAATGAAAAAATGTTTTATAGAAACCTCGGCAGTAATCGCCAAACTCCTGACTCCTGTAATGTTGAGGGTGCATCGCCAGAACATCTCCACCATTACTGGGCAAACATTTGGGAAAACCCGATTCAACACAACTCAAACTCTGGCTGGCTTCAAAAAGTCACGAGTACAATAAATACACAAGAAATGATGTTTGAAAGTTTACCACTAAATACATTTATTCAAGTTCTAAAACGTGCACATAATTGGAAAGCTCCTGGAACCGATAATATACACAACTTTTGGTACAAAAAATTCACCAGCGTACATACATACATACACAATCACATAAATAAATTCATACAATCACCACACACAATACCCTCATTCATAACACATGGAATCACTTACATGTTACCCAAAGGCGCCGACTCAAAAGACCCTGCAAATTATAGACCTATAACTTGCTTACAAACTATATACAAATTTATCACAGGATGCATTAACGAAACGATTTATCAACACTTCGAGCAATATAGTATACTTGCAGAACAACAAAAGGGTTGTAGGAAAAATAGTCAAGGCTGTAAAGAGCAGTTAATAATAGATGCAGTCGTTATGAAACAAGCACAAACTAGTAAGAGAAATATTCACACAATGTATATAGACTACAAAAAAGCGTTTGATTCGGTGCCCCATAGCTGGCTCATTTATGTACTTCAACTCTATAAAGTACATCCAATACTAATTAAGTTTTTAGAATCTGTTATGAATCAGTGGCAGACAAAGCTGAAGGTTACCCAAAATAATACTTCAATTATTACTGAACGGATTAAAATACAAAGAGGTATTTTTCAAGGAGATGCACTTAGTCCATTTTGGTTTTGTATAGCGCTTAATCCACTATCTCAGTTACTTAATAACGCAGAAATTGGATTTAAGTTAAAACTAGACGAAACCTACCACATTATTTCCCATTTGATGTTCATGGACGATATAAAACTCTACGCAACTAATAATATGGAACTTACTAAATTAACAGACATAACACAATTATTTTCTAGGGACATTCAAATGCTATTCGGGGTAGATAAATGCAAAATGCATTCTGTAAACCGTGGGAAAACAATAGCCAACACATATACACTAGAAACAGGAGAGAAGATAGAAGCCATGGATCAATATAGTTCATACAAATATCTAGGATTTCAGCAGTGTAGAGAGATTAAACAAAAGCAGACAAAGGAAGATCTGACCCAGAAATTTAAAATTAGATTAAACCAAATATTCAAGACATATCTTAATTCACGCAACACCATTAAAGCTATAAATACTTATGCCATTCCAGTTCTATCTTATTCTTTCGGAATTATAAACTGGTCTAAAACAGACCTGAATAAACTTCAACGTAATATAAATACACTTATGACCAAATATAGAAAGCATCACCCTAAAACATGCATACAACGTCTCACATTGCCGAGACGAGAAGGAGGAAGAGGGATCATAGATATAAAGAACCTACACAACAGACTTATAAAGAATTTAAGAAAATATTTTCACGCCAAGGCTGAAAATATAAAAACGCATCATTATATAACTGAAATAGATAAAAAATTCACCCCACTTAACCTACATGATAGAAATTCACAGCCTGATGAAAACATTTTAAGCAACGACCAAAAAATTGGAATGTGGTCTCAGAAGTCTTTGCATGGGAGATATCGAGCTGACCTTAGCCAAGATCACGTCGACATAGAAGCGTCGAACGAATGGCTGCGGCGTGGTGAGCTCTTCCCAGAGACAGAAGCTTTTATGATTGCAATACAAGATCAAGTAATAGTTACACGAAATTATGAAAAACACATTATCCATAGACCTAATCTTATAACAGACACGTGTAGGCGCTGTTATTGTAGTTCCGAAACGATTCAACATATAACAGGTGCTTGTAAAGCGATAGCACAAACTGACTATAAGCACCGACATGACCAAATAGCAGCAATTGTTCACCAAAATCTGGCGTATAAATATAAATTCATTTCTAAAAAAACTGCGTATTACAAATATAAACCTAGTGTAGTTTTAGAAAACGATCAGCTTAAAATATATTGGGATAGAACTATTATCACGGATAAAACTATACATTACAATAGACCGGACATAACCGTGTATGATAAGATTAGAAAGCAAGTTAAATTAATAGATATTGCAATATGTAACACACACAACCTAACCGCCACCTATTCAGATAAAATATGCAAATATCGAGATTTAGCAATAGAATTGAAAAAACAATGGTCAGTTAATATGGTTCACACAATCCCAATAGTTATTTCATCCACGGGTATCATCCCTAAGAGCCTAAAAAATAGTTGTAAGAGTCTAGAAATTCCTCCACACATTTACACGCTTATGCAAAAGGCTGTGATACTTAACACGTGCAGAATAGTCCGAAAATTCCTGTCTGAAATTTAATGCACTTGGCCATGGCCCGTGCTTAGACACCTCTTTACTGAGAGTAATAAAAGTAATTTAAGTAATAATAATAATAATAACTTTATTTAGCCAAACAATTACAAAAAATACAAAAAACAAGATTCAAAAATAGATAATAAATACAAATTCACATTAACAAATATCGTAGACACTCGTACTAAGATAACTTGTGCTACTAGTGTCTACCTCCCTCTGGATCAAAAATAGTGATTTTCTAATCCAATGTAATACATAAACAAATATTATAACTGACGCGTCTGTTGTGTTTCCATGTTAAATGTTTTTGTGTGTGTTTGTGTGTGTGTGTTTGTGTTTGTGTTTGTGTGTGTGTGTGTGTGTGTGTGTGTGCGTGCGCGCTGTCTCGTAAGCTCGTTAAGAACTATATCAAATCAAATCAAAATCAAGATATTCTTTATTCAAGTAAACTTGTAAACAAGTGCTTTTGAATCGTCAACTTTACTGCTGGTTCGGAAAGCTGTTCCTACCGAGAAGAGCCAGCAAGAAACTCGGCGGTTGCTCTTTTAAAATATAAATCTTAGAACTAGTTACATTTATTTATTACTGTCTTGTACAGGGTAGAAGTGCACCTATATCCACATCCTTATCATCTAAGTAATCTTCAACAGTATAATAGGCTTTCTGTATCAGCCTCTTTTTAACAGTGTTTTTAAACTGCTGTAATGGCATGGCCAAAATTGATTTAGGAATTTTATTATAGAATCTTATACCCAAACCCACAAACGATTTTCGTACTTTTGCTAGGCGCAAAGCAGGAGTCGGTTATGTCGGTTCCTACTTTGTCTATTATATACATCACCTATCGTTTTATAATTCTTTATATTTTTATGTACAAAAATTACGTTATTTAAAATATACTGTGAAGCAAATGTTAGAATACCTGTTTCCTTAAACTTCTCTCGCAGGGAATCACGCGGACTTAAATTGTAGATGCCACGTATGGCTCTTTTTTGTAATACGAAAATTTGTTCACTATCCGCGCATTTACCCCACAGCAATATTCCATAAGACATAATGCTATGGAAGTAAGCAAAATAAACAAGTTTCGCTGTTTCGACATTTGTAAATTGTCTTATCTTTCGAACAGCGTAGGCTGCTGAACTAAGTTTCCCTGCAAGAGTTTTTATGTGTGTGCTCCATTGGAGTTTTGAATCCAAGGTCACTCCCAAGAATACAGTTGTATTTTCTGTTTTCAGTGGTACATTATTTATGGAGAGCCTATTTGCTGTTTTTGCAGCATTAGGTAATGCAAATTCAATACAATTTGTTTTCTTTGAGTTCAGTACCAAATTATTTACCCTGAACCAATGGGCTACTTGCGATAAACCACTGTTTACTTCGTCAATATTATGGTCATTTCTATTTACTTTAAAAATTAAAGATGTAAATATAGATGTAAAATAATAGTGTGTGTACTAAACACACTATTATTTTATACAAATAAATATCATTCAAGCTGTGATAGCCCAGCGGTGAGACCGTGCGAATTTTTCGAGGGGAACACGAGTTCAAACCCGGGCAGGCACCAATGAGTTTTTCTATTAAAACTTATGTGTCTAATTGATAATTGCAATTTATCACACGCTTTTCGGTGAAGGAAAACATCGTGAGGAAACCTGCATATCTCTAGAGAATTCTGGAGATATGTGTAACCTACCAATCCGCATTGGAGCAGCGTGGTAGGTCAGCTCCAACCCTTCTCTCTAGAAACGGAGAGAGGAGGCCTATTCCCAGCAGTGGGATTGTAACAGGCTGCTACTTACTAATATCATTCAAATTATTAATAGCGCTCTACATTGGCGCGAGCGTATTATAGAGCAGGCGCGTCGCACATGTTGGCAGACGACAGACGCTCGAGGGGCGACGCGAGCGGGGACGGGCGGGGGTCGAGCGGACGCACGTGCAGTGACCTGTGCGCCGCGCCGCTCGACGCACACAAAATGGCGGACAACAACGTCGTATTCCCGCGCAAACTGCTAAAGAGATTCATCCTTATGTACAAGGACCTTCCCTGTTTGTGGAACCGGAAATGTCTAGTTTACAAACAAAGGCAGAGGCGGCACGAAGCTATAACTAAATTGACTGAGATGGTTCAGGAATATGAACCGACGGCTACTCGAGTTCACGTATTGAGGAAGATAGAAAGCATGCGCGCGTGCATACGCCGCGAGCATAAGAAGGTGCTCGATAGCCGCTCGCAAGCTTCCGCTCCTGAAGAAATGTATTCTCCACATTTGTGGTACTATGACTTGCTTTCGTTCGTGGTTGGGGAGGAGGGGACTGCTAAAGAGAAACCAGAATCACCTCAACGGGTAAGTGCGGTAAGAAATGTTTACGAAATCTCAAAAGCGCGTGCGAGATTTTAATTTCATTGTTTTTTTCCGATATTCAATAAAAATCTTTTCATTTCACTATGAACAAACCCCCAAAAATTATATTCACTACTACATCTATACTATCTATACTAATATTATAAAGAGGAAAGATTTGTATGTTTGTTTGTATGTATGTTTGTTAAGTTTTCACGCAAAAACTACTGGACCGATTTCAAAAATTCTTTCACCATTGGAAAGCTGCTTTTTCACTGAGCAACATAAGCTATATGTCATTTTCAAAAAAAAAGGGATCCCTAATAAAATTGTAATAACTTGGTAAAAATTTAGTCGTAAACATCTATCATCGCTGCGGAAACTATTGATGATAGAACAAAAAAATGTTGTACAGTATTATAGAACGTATCAATATCCACAAAAAAGTCCGCGATACCATATGTCTAACTATTATAGTTATGCCAATAACTACTTTTTTACATTGTAAAAGTTGGTAAAAGTGCCGACAATAATCAAACCATTTTATTCATATCTCTGTATTAATCCTTATCCCATCAAATGATATTTTATGAATAACTGTTTCAATACCTGTAAAATACTTTTTAAATTATTAAAATCCGACATCCCAATTAAAAGATTTTACGAATTTAAGAATGTAAATCGAAATCAAATAATGCCATAACAAACCTAAGCTACCGTTATAGCAGGGCCTGCACTTGGTGAGTTAAGTCTTATTCCAAGAATACTAATGATACCCATTTTTAATAATTAAATAATCTACAAAATAAATCTATAGTCCGATTTCGTAGACTTTCCACTACCACGAGATCTGTATGGACGCGGGTGAAACCGCGGGGCTTTGCTAGTATTATATATACTAAGCACTTTTTCTATACAGAACAGAACAGGATTTCTTTTTGATTTCTTGATCGGTATAGAAACACAGTGCTTAATTGAAAGTTGATACCAACGATATTTTTATAAATAGATCATCCTTAAGTCTACGCCGTGTGGTATCCAGCTGCTAGAATAGACCACCCTCATTTCTTACCGAGGTATCGTAAAAGGCGACTAAGGTACATGCCGTGTGGTATCTGGATGCATAGAATAGACCACACTCATTTCTTACCGAGGTGTCGTAAAAGACGACTAAGGTAAGTTGATGTCAGGCAGGCGGCCGGTCGTAAAATACGTAGCCAAATCATGCGACAGCATGTTTGTAACATGTTGTGCCGACCCCACTTAGAGTAGGATAAGGGCAGGAGAATGATAATGATTATCCTCAAGTCTACGATTATGTTCATTTTTTCGTTATATTTGTTCTCTTTTTATAAGGAATTATCTATTAAATCTTTTCATTTCCAATATATCTCATACTCAACCAGTAGTATTTATCTTTTGGCATTTCAATATCAATCGGTAAGCGTTTGAACTCAGTTCAATTGACTACTTTGAATGGAAGAAGCATTCTTTGTTCCTTTATTAAAGTATCGACCACACTTTCATTCACTTAATTGTTATTAGAATTTATTTGTAACAGATGAAGATGGATTGATATTTATTACATTATTATTTATGACCATTAAACGTCTGAAGGATGAAGGAAGGAGGATTTTTACACACATACAATCATCTTCATAATTCAACTAATTGATACAAAATATTAAATAATTATACAATTAAACCTTCGTCGGGAATCATTTCGTTTTATAGTAACTATTGCTCAATGATTCTTTCAGTTGTTTATTCATTAATTTATAGAACAAGGCGTTACTTTGCGGAGATCCATAATACAAAAGTAACAACAATTTTGCTATAATCCGTGATAAAGTACATACTAAATATGAATAATTCCAAATGTAGAGTGGACCTTTCGTTTTCATATTCGATATGCAGGATTCGTAAAAACACATGTACAAGACGTCAATGACTGTTTCTATGAAAACTCATGTGTCTAATTAATAATTGACATTGACAAGCATTCTGTGTAACCTACCAATTCGCATTGGAGCAGCGTGGCAGGTCTTAGCTCCAAACCTTCTCTCTGGAAACGAAGAGAGGAGGCCTATGCCCAGCAGTGGGCATAGTAACATGCCGTTTCTTTACTTTTTTAAATAGTAAAATAATATAATCGTTACTTTTCATTTGATTATTTCTCATCTTGGTATTAGAGATCACGCAGACAAATTTCCAATTTAAAAATTGTATATTGAATACGGACGCCATACGGACGGACAGATGGTTGATCAATTAAGGCCGAGAATCAATTTCATTCTGCTTGATGGATTGTAGCAATGTACATTGCGAAATTTACACATCGGTAGATATAGAAATGTATGGGGCATAATAATTTGGAATGATATAATTTTAACACTTTAACATAAACTAGTGATTGATACCTGTGACTTCGCGAAAACTTAAAGGTTTAAGTATTATCAAAAATTATAAGCAAATAATGCCCTTTTTATAAGCATTATGTTACCTTATTGTATTCGCTTTAAGACTAACAGATGATAGACAATTAGATACAATTTGAATATAATATTTTTATACGTATGTAAATATGGAATGAAATGAAAAACTCACAAGAGTTCAAGCTCATTGCTATATTTAAACATTGAATGCAATAAGAACTCACAAGGATGCAAAGTCATTAATATTTAAACAATGTATGAAATAAGAACTCACAAGGGTGCACAGTCATGGCTGTATATAAACATAGAATGAAAGAAGTAGTTTAAAGTTATTGCTATATACTCGTACGAGTATAACATCTAACGTAATAAGATCTCACAAGGATGCAAATTTATTAATATATAAACATAGAATGAATTAATAAGGACTCACAAGGGTGCAACTTCTGTGCTGCGATGTACTTTTCCAACTTCCGCCTCAGCACTATTTCGGCACCGTAACGTCCCACCGATCCGTTGTCTACCAGAAGAAAATAGGCGTGGCGATTGTTCAGTACTGCTAGCTTCGATCTGTAACAATCAAACGATTGTATAAAATTTAACCTTTATCTTTCCGTTTACAGAAAATCTATGTTATGCTAAACGTAGTGTTTACCATCTGTTTTCGTATTTTAAACATGCAATTCTCGTTGAACAATATTTTCACCACTTTTGTATTATGGACCTCCGCAACTCGTAATTCTATAAATTATTTAGCAGTACAGCGTACTATAGCGGCGTTATTGCTAAAAAGGAAATCTCTTGGTAGGGAATCTAAGAATACACCTATATAATTAGATATATTCGTGAAGATGAGGATTTTAATAATCTCCTTTCATTTCAGGAACAAGAAGATGACGGCAATGATACATCAGAACAGGAAGAGAATTCGTATGAACTAGTAGATAACTATGAACAAGAATATAGTGTCGGTTCGAGTGTGGTAGAATCTCGTGTCTCTCCAATGCAAAAATCCTACAGCTTCGATGAAGACAAGTCTAAAAGGCATTGCACGGAAGTAGATGATGAATATGACGCGATTGGTGAGTTTACGATATGAATTTATAGCCTTGTAGCTGATTGGGAGTTTATAAGAACTAGTATGTAATTATTATGGATTTTGTTTTTGAGTGAGTCTCATTGTGCAATAAATAAAGAGATATTAAGTTAAATAATTTATGGTTTCTTGGTAACAGGAACGGACTGTAATGACCGCGGCCTTAAAACGAGCGGCCTTGAAATAAAAACTGGCTTTGATATCAGCTCGAGTGCTTCCCAAAAATTTTTTTATATTTCGTATAAAAGGCAAACGGTTCTACCTTGTTTGTTTAGTTCTGATTTGGTAGTTAAGCGATTACGTTTGGATTAATGTGATATGCAATAATATGATTTATAGAAGCAGGCGTTACTTTGCGGAATTCCATATTACAGGCACTATAACAAAACTGTTAGTTTATGTATTGTGTATAGTTTTGTTATAGTACCTGCAATAATATGCAATGTTTATAGAGAATTTTGGATGCAAGCGATTTTATTCGGGAAAAATATTTGTGGTATTTTAAGTCTGATATTGCCTTTTTTAAACTGTTTTTTTATAATAAAAGTTTCGACTATGACTGGTTCATGCATATCCTGATATCTTGATTTGTAAAAATTTATATATTCATACCGTTTTAATTTGTGAATAGCCTTGTACATAAATCATTTGTTACAGGTATAAATGTAGCAGCTAAACTACGGACCTTACCACCGAATATGAGTATATTAGCTGAGAAGCTTATCAACGACGTTCTGTACCAGGCTCAGATGAACAGCCTCAACTCCTCGAGCGTCATATCTACCGGAGATCCATTTAAACATGGTGTTTTATAAATTTACTGCTAAATCATACTTTTTTAATCTCTAAAGAGATGAGCAAAGGTAGGGAAGTTGAGGTTTCTATGAAAGTTAATATTCACTAGACACCTCAATCTTCCCACTATTCTTGCGCGATATCGAAATACTAGTATTTTTGCTTTCCATAGGATGAACAATTAAGGATTTGGTCAATGAAGTGTTTCTTATTATGAGTATAGAAAATTTTAATGCGTTTCTTAATGTAATTACAAATCACAATGGTAAAAGTAAGATAAGTAAGAAAGTAATAAATAATGACAGCGAGGCTTGCGTCAAAAAGATATAAGTGGCGCGAGTGTCGTTCATCAAGTTGATGGCGCTGGCTGTCTATTGCGAACAACTAGATTTAGTAAGAAGTATCGACAAAAGGTAAAAAGCTCCCACAATATATGGCTCACCAAGTCACTTGGCATTTTATGCATATCCCTTGATATTTAGGGTGGTTTTTACGATCATCGAAAAGCGCACGATGTGAATAAATACCAATTTTATATTATAGAAAATCACTGTACTCACGTCTTATATATAGAGTTACGACCGGGTTACGGAATGCGACGAAAAAAAATTGCGAAAAATATACTCTGGGTATCTCGCTTGAAAGAACGGTTTATAATTGGACCAGACAGTACAAAGCGCGTAAGCACGATAGACATAAAAGCGAACAAGCAAAATAAATGAATTTTAAAGTGGAAAAGTGTTTATTTTCTAGAATGTTTAATTCCAATTATTCTATCAATACCTGGGTGATGCTATTGCGTGATAAGGCACATCTCTTCCGCGTCCAATCAGCTCGTTTGCACCTTCCACGATTCCCCAAGGCGCTATACCTATACTGACGACTCGACCAGCTCGCTGGGATCTTTCCAGCTGCAAGGCGTCGCCCACTTGCCTTGTCACACCTGGCATGGGAAATGGGAGCAAATAAATCAAGTATTAGATATGTAAAATTATATAGGGAAAATCTGAAACTTAAGAAAAAAAAGCATCCCTTATAGAAAAGACGAGAAGATGGTATGGACATGCAATAAAGAGAAACGTTCTTCTTCTTCTAAGACTAGCGACTATGCAGGGCCTGAGTGCCCAGTATCACTTTGAACCTTGCTGATCTATTGCGATCAATGAAGAGGGATGAAAAACATGTGACCAAACGAGTGTTAAATATGAATGTGGATGGATATGTGACTAGAGGAGGCCGGAAACAGAGACGATTGGATCATGTGAAGTATGACATGCAACGGTAGATTTGACGAATTATAAGAATAAAAAAGATGTTGTGCTCATCCCACTTAGAGTCGGATACGTGCAGGAGATTGTGTAATAAGGCTTAACAATTTAAGAACAACTTAAAGCTAAACGAACCATTTTAAGTAGAATTAGTATTAGCTAGCGTTTAGTTTCGGAGCTGCTGTTAAAGGGGATGGGGCAATGTGTACAATATCTGTCTCCGCTATCAGGAGCGTCGTAGGTAAAAATCAGGGTTTTAGTCAGTGGGAATCCGATATAACCCGATATACCGTCCCTACTGAACAGAGGTTATCCTAATATAAGAAAAGGATCCGACTGGAATGGAGTGGACGAGATTCAAGGGGGTATAAGATTATGTCGCGTATGAAAGATGCAAGATTTATTCTCACCAGTGTTGGTCCCGCCTGTAAAGATCCATGCTCCTGTTGTTTTTGCCGCTTTCAGCAGGCCTTTCCTGAGGACCTTCTTTAGTTTGGGCTGCAGGTCAAAGTTGGCTTTGCCACCTTGTATCGTGATGAGTAGCTTCGGCCGGTCCAGAGCCCATTCTCGCGTCAATAGCTGGACTATTAAGTCTGGTCGAGTGTCGTGTGATAATCGCACGTACTAAAACAAGATATAAAAGTAAGAAATAGTCTATTATCCCACATTTACGAAAAAGCCTTCTGGAATTGAAGTTGAGCTTGAAGTATTGTAGCCTTAAATCATGTTGCTTATCCGTTGCGGGTTGCGTACATATATTTGATTATATAAATTTTTTTATAATTTTTTTCCTGCTCGAACCCGCAAACTTTTAAGCTCACGTGCCTTTATCAAAGGACCTTCAAAACCACGATAAAACAACCATTATCGTTTTAAAACAAGATATATCATTTAGTAAATATATTAAAGCAGTTAAAACTTTTCTGTACCGCACGATCATTAGTTTGAATACGGGCTAATCTTAACAAAATTTTCGTAATGAGGGCTTTATCTAAGAAGGTTTGAATCGTTAGGTTATCAGTAAATAAATGAAATACTAAGAATCTGAACTTTTCTGATGAAAATTTTTCTTCTCGAGGTAATTGTAACAAGAAAAAAATTAACTATTAAAAATTAAATTAAGCACTGTCTTGATAAGTACATATTTACCTTGTACTTATTGACCAAGATATTTAAAAGCTGTGTCACTGAGCCTTGAAACCATTTTTTTTCATGAGGAAACTCTTCATGGGTGCTGCATTCCGCGGGGGTGAAAGCAGTTATGCCGGACTCCTACCGGCTAAAACCTCATGGTGTTCCACTATGCTGCTTGCTGACAAGGGCACAGGAATACTGAACGCATCACGTCTACACCCTCGTAAGCAGCGACTCCTACTAAACTTTATTGAGCCTGGGTAGACCCGTACACCACAACCGATGCATTAAAGTGTTCCCACACTTTAATGCATCGGCCACCTCAGAAAATTTCAATTGCCATATTATTTATATCGCCTAGACCCTTTTGACTTTTACTATGCCGTCCATAAATTTTGAGTGAGTTTGTCTTAACATTCTGCTTTTAATAGGATTTGTGAAAGCAAGGGTTTTCGCTAGATTGAAGTGAACTGTTGATGATATTGAAAAATACAATTGAACTAGTCAAACCTGTGCTTTAGTCGGATGTGGTCCACCTTGAAATTCAACCGTGCCGTAAGCGTCAGTGGGTGCAGATTGGGTGTGTCTGGTTGGCACCCACGCTTCACCTGGTGGTGCTGTTGGAATGTTGGTACCATGAGCCGTTTTGCTGAGGCCGCACCAGCATCTGTGAACAAGGAGAAATTTATTCAAAGAATTTCTAACGTGTATATTACTATTGAATCTCCGACGGAAAATAAAATCTTATTAAGCTTATGGTATAACTAGCTTTCCAGCCACGCGTTGCTGTGGCTCAGCCTGGTTTCGAATTCCTCTCGAAACAGAACCCAACACCTAAAAAAACTGTAAATTAAAATTTTCACGAACAAATATTTTTTAAATTTACAGAATAAATTTTACACTTTCTTAGGTGCCCGGAAATAATAAGAATAGAAAAAATTATGTCCTTAATTTCAAAAAACATGAGTACAAAGAACTAAAAAATATTGAATTATATAGTACTAGCTGTGCCAGCGGCTTCGCCCGCGTGTAAATCAGCCTGTCACAATTTTTTTCTAGAATTCAAATTTGAAACATAACAGTAGTTATTGTGAGTTAACCATAAGAGATAGAGGCATGCTATCGCGGACTTTTTGGTAGTATTTTATAGATCTACAATTCTCTAGCACATTACTTTAGCGAACCTCTACTGGTTTGAGGCGCGCACGCGTCTAAAGCTCCCAGCAAGCAAGTGTTTTTTTAACAACTGCGCGCTTGTCATAATATCGATATGTACTATTTACCTAAACTTATATATAAATTTAGCCATAATATGGAAAAAATTAAGAACATTTAGAATTATCCGCATTTCTGGATACTAGAATAACAATTATCCTACATTCAACTTTGTAATGTAAATTACAGTATAAAATATACATTCCAAATAAATTTGTTGACCGCCAAGGCAAGACAAACAAACTCTCTTTTAGGTCCATATTGGTGAGGTTTCGTTCCAAGTAAGCGAGATTTCAGTGAATCTAAAATCACACTGCAAACAGTAGCCAGAACGAGCTTATGAATGATTAAGTTTGATTAAACAGCTTTCAGCTTTTAAAGGCTTTACAGTACAGCGTTTCATTTCGATTGATTCACTCGATAGCAAATTGTTTATGTTGTTCAGACTGGAACCGAGCAAAATTGCACCTATTTTTCATTGTATCTTTATAAAAGGGATTTTCAATACATATTGATATGGAATTTATTAAGAGTTGGTTTCATCATCAAATAAGCGAATTGAATGAATGAATGAAAAGGCAGAATATTTTGAATTTGTTGAAGTTAATAATACATAGAATTATTAAACTAGAGAAAGGAAGTCCAGCCGCAAATGTGTAAAATATTACAATTAAGAGAAGGCAAATAGGGGTGATCTATCTGTGTCTCTTTTTTATATGTAAATATACAAAGATGAAGTTCCATCTTCCTTTCGATTATTTATTGTGACACTCTCAATAACAGGCATGCATATGGCCCCCTACTCTAGTATAAGAACTCTATTTTATATTATACTGTATAATAGCTGTGCCAGCGGCTTCGCCCGCGTGTCACAATTTTTTTCTATAATCCAAATTTTAAACATAAAAGTAGTTATTGTGAGTCAACCATAAGAAATAGAAACACACTGACTTTTTTGTAGTATTTTTATAGATTTACAATTCTCTAGTACATTATTTAAGCGTTTCCCTGCTGCTTTACGCAGCGCACGCGACTAAAGCTCCCAGCAAGCAAGTTTTTTAATAACTGCGCGATCTCTTCAACACAATTTACATACTACCGACATTTACTATTTACCTAAACAATCCGAAAGTATCGCACTATTTTTTAGTGAAAACCGTTCAAAAATCCGTTCAGTAAATTTTGAGAAAGTCGGTTACATACGGACAGACAGTTTTTTGGCACTTTGTTTTATAATAAGTATAGATATAGATATTAATAGGACCCATATAATATTACTCTATATTATATGGGTCCCTTACTCTGTATTAATAACTCTATTGCCATTAGGCTAAAAATGTATAGTTTAGGTCTCTACGTAGATGTAGAATAGGTTTTAATAAGTGATATTAAAACACAGCCTGAGCTGCTTGACTAAATTCAAGAAACAATGCTCTGTCACTAATGATCATTATTTGACATTTATTCATATGACATCTTTTTGATCTAAGTCTTGCATGTACAATTTTGTGTCCGATTTATATTCAAAATCATTATTATATTTCTTCTTGCGTTGTACAGGTCACATAATTAAGATAATAGTAATTTTGATAAGACAATACAATAGTGTGTTACTTTAGAAAAATTATACAATGGAAAACAAAAAGATCCATAAAGGGAAAAATTCTAAGGGACAGAATAGATCAATGGTGCAAATGTAATAATAAAATTATTTTGCTATAATCGACGGTAAAGTAAATAGAAAATACGTAGTAGTAGTAGTAGTAACGGTCTGTTACTATCCCACTGCTGGGCATAGGCCTCCTCTCTTTGTTTATTTGGAGAGAAAGATTGGAGCTAAGACCTACCACGCTGCTCCAATGCGGATTGGCAGGTAAATAGAAAATATATATATAATGCTAAATGTAGAGTGGACTATCACACCCGATGCATGCAGGATTCGTAAAAACAAATGCACAAACTTCCAGCACCGCCACCACAATGTTAAACTCAACAATCGTTTCGCCCCGCAACTGAAGCATCATCAGGAGATAGATTCCACGACAAAATCGCAAAGCTTTGCGATTGAACTATAAAAAAACGGATAGTCCACTTTACATTAAGCATAATATTCATTTCCTTTTTACTTTATTGCGGACTATAGCAAAATATTTTTATAATTACTTTTGTATTCTGGATAACCGAAAAGTAACGCCTAATTCTATAAGAGATCTTTGGTGATTATTATTATTAATTAAAAAAAATCTAGTCAGCTATGAATATGTGCTGCAACTTCATCAATACAATCTTCGATGGGTCTTGTAACATCAACTTGGTCTGTACGTCTCAAATCTGAGGATACTAATATTTTAACTGAGACAACATAAAATTTATACAATGAAAAATGAATCGATTCCAAAAAGGAAGAAAGATAAACAAGGAATTCACGTGAACAGAGATTGTTATTGGAGAAACAGAGAAATTAGTGAAGTATTGATATCTGCTTCAGCATCGACAATATTTACAATATTATCGAGATGCTCTATAACACCAGCTTGCTGTGGGCGTAGATGTTGTCGACGAAGGTAATATTTATCTTATATTTTTTTTTTAGTATAGATTATTTTTGCAAATTCAGCTTTCGTGATTTGCAATTTTTATCGCACCCATCCTACTACCCTTATCTCTCTTTGAGCAGGATCAGCATAAACTGTTTTAATCATGTTGTAATATGTTTTGGCTTGTTACGATCGGCCGCCTTTTTAACGTCAATTTATCGTTATCCCCTTTTACGACACCTCGATAAAAAAATGAGAGTGGTCTATTCTACTCAACTTGATACCACACGGCGAGTTACAAATGCATGACATATCCAGATAATTTATGCCTTACGAAAGGGTGAGTTAATTGTAACTTATCTAAGGTTATTGATTAAAGTCCACGAATTGGTGCCTCAATTGGAACAGGTCCAGATAATACTACCTACTAGGTGAGTATAGATTAGCAATTGTGGATTATTTATTGAAGACTATGTTGCGTAACTCATGATCGTAGTTCGCATATTTATCTTTGATGATCATGAGTATTATCATCATAAGAAATTTAATTCGTAGAGAAACCAAGATTACTGATTAATTTCATCATTATGAGACTCTGAAGGTATAATGTTTGAAGAACCTATGATCGTTAGTATAGGTCTTGTAATGGCGAATTCAAGAAGACCTTTCCGGACCAATGGATGTTTCATTTAAATTAGAATGTGTTTGTTACAGCCTTTATTAAATGTTATCGGGTTAACTTCAACAGTTAACGTAACTTATTAACGTTACAATTGCTTTCTTTCAATGGATTTTCTTCTGACCTAGTTATCTATTGTAGTTTTGTGCTTTAAACTTTTTGTCGACCTGTTTATTTTAACCCGGTCTTTTTTTTAATAAAACATTCAACAGATTCGAGCATGACCTAAGGCAGAGATATTGCCTAAAATGCAGAAGAAAAATTAGGCAACGTTATATGAAAATTAGAAAATCTAAAAAGTTAATTCGAACTACAACTTCCAAAGTTATGAAATCAGGTAAGCTTTACAAAAAGCTAGAAATATACCCTCGAATAAACAGTTATAACTTCATTATTTGCAATATAGCGTTATATCATTCTCCTGCCCTTTTCATATTCCAAGTATGGTCGGAACAACATGTTTTTCGGTTCCATTCTCTCTTGTCATTTGTCAACTCCAGCACCATTCCCTTCGTATGCAAGTCATACTTCTCACAACCCATCCATCTTTTTTCTGCCTTACTCTTGTTACATACTCATCCACGTTCATATTTAACACTTGTTTGGTCACATGATTTCCATCCCTCCTCATTATGTGTCCAAACCATCTTAATCTTGCACTTCTCGTCTTTTGCTTTCATTACCCCTCGTTCGCACGAGAGGATTTTTATCGTGCGTTAAAATTAAGTCGTTAGGGCGAGGGCGTTAAGCTGAATATACCATACGAAACTTCTTATGTACGTATTTTTACTTACGTATTCTTTATGCTCGTCCGAACAAGGCGTTATATGGAAGCAACTTTCAGACTTCCCCTTATATCATTTCGAATTTTATCCAATCTTGTCACACCACACATCCACCTTAATATTATAAAAAAATATATATGGGACATTTACACACACGGTTGTCCGTCCCCAAAGTAAGTAACTTAATACTTTTGATATGACTGACGGACAACTGGTATATATACTACATATATAATTTTAAATAAATACTTAAATACAAATACACCCAGGCTCGAAGAACCAACAATTTGTTTACAGAAAATGTTGGCCCTCGGCGGGAAAAGAGCCCGCGACCCGCGGCGCTGAAGGCAGGGTCACTACCCACTGCTCCAACGGGCCAGTCAATTAATTTCATTTTCTCATTCCATTTACATGTACTCTTCTTTGATCTATCTTTTTCATTGCCTGACACTCAGATCATACTGTACTTATGACAGGTCTTATTACCGTTATACAAACCGTTTTTTCAATACAGGGTATACATACTTTTTTATAGAAGCCATCCAGATTGGGTCAAGAAGTAATATCCTGTCACCACTATACGTCGGTTCTAATGCTGACGCAGTTGTCGAGGAAGCAAACGAACCTGGTATACTATATAGCAAGGTGAGACCAATATTTTTTTGACCTAAACCGTTAATTTTTTTCAGTACACGAAATTACAAGCCCTAAAACTTTGTGGCCGATTGCGGAGAACTTTCTAGGAACATTTCCCTTATTAAGTATATTTAATAGCGTTTCCGGGTTTACGATAAGTCTAGGAGCACTCGTCGAGTCAACGAGCTAAATGTGAGTACAGAGGAAATTATATTCCTGACACAAAATCTCACCTCCCAGCAGCGTTAAGTAATTAAATATTTATGATTAAATATATTTTGGGATACCGTGTGGTATCCGGCTGATAAAATAGACCATCCTCTTTCTTATCGAGGGGTCGTAAAAGGCGACTAAGGTAAGTTGACCCACGGTGTGGAATCCGCACGTCAGGCAAGCGGCCGTACAATACGTTGGCAAATCGTGTGACTACATGTTTGTAACATGTTGTGCCTACCCCACTTAGAGTGGGATAAGGGCAAGAGTATGATATTTTATAATAAGTATAGAAGAAACATGAAAGTATATTTTTTTCCCATAATAACCAAATACATTATAATTTCAAATACGTGTATAAAAATTATGTTGTATATAATGTCAAAAAATATATACATAAAAGTTGTGCCACTATTTAGCCTATTAGCGATATATCCAGATTTTTTTTAACTCTTTTTATTTTCCTTATCTTCGTGCGATAGATATTTTTTTTGAAATAGTTATTTATTTCTTTTATTGTATTATCACCGATTCTTGATAAGTGTACAAAATTTGAATGAAATATGTCTGCTCAATGTATGACAAATATGGGGTTAAAGAAGTTGGTTAGATACTACGGAAACTAAAAAAGTTTGTGATAAAATACATGCTGATGCAGCAAATAATGATAATAATTAAATAATAAATAAAGAAATGGGATTTCTGATATAAGTATAGCTGAACTCTGCAAATTATTTGCAATTTCAGTTCCTACAATAATATTCAGTCGAATGTACATAATAAAAGAGAGCACCCTAAAAACACCTAAATTGCGACCTCCATTCTTTATCCAGTAGGGAACAATTTGTGATTATGTTTTTAATTACTGCGAACAATCGTTTTTTCTACTTTATGGTAACCATATCTCTTGCTACATTAAATTCGGGGCACGCCGTAAAAAATTAATGTAGTGAAAGGTGTATATATGATTCTCCTGCCCTTATCACACTCGGCACAACATATTTTAAAAATGTTATGTGTTATTATGTTGTATGAAGCAGGCAAAATTTACGAAGGACAAGTCATCACACGCACCCCAAGGCGCCTCCACCAGCAACAAAGCACACAAGCATCACACACAACCACCACTACAATTTTGACGACCGTTTCGCTCCGAAACCGAAGCATCATCAGGAGGATAGGCTCCACAACAAAATCGCAATGCATTGCGATTTTGTTGTGGAGCCTTGGGGTGCATGTGGTGACTTGTCCTGCATGTGTGAGGTGCGTAAATTTTGCCTGCTTCATACACATTAGCTTTGCATGCATTCGCTTAACCCGTGCGGATTATAGCAAGGTAGTTCTGTTATAGTGACTGTTACCTTAGTCGCCTTTAACGACACATAGATTCTCCCGACCTTATCCCACTCTAAGTGGGGTTGGCACAACATGTTACAACATTGTTACATGATTTGGATACGTTATTTACTACCGGCCGCCTGCCTGACGTCAACTTACCTTAGCCGCTTTTAACGACACCTCGGTAAGAAATGAGGGAGGTCTATTCTATGCAGCCGGACACCACACGGCGTAGTCGCCTTTTACGACACCTCGATAAGAAATGAGGGTGGTCTATTTTACGAGTACTTAGCCGTATACCGAGTTGAAGCAGTAAAGTCTATTGTATTCAACTAAATCTATATCTATAGTAAAATGAATGCGGAAGATTTTATTTACGCTCTCAAGGATAAACTATATTAATTATATACTGGGCTAAGTAACTATAATAAAACTCCTCTTCATCCGAAAGTCCCGAAATTCAGGACAAAATACTACATAATCCAATATTACATAAATGAAGGTAGGTATATTAAGGCTTAAGTTTACGCGAACGTATTCGCAGGTGCCACTATATTAAAATAAATGCAAAGGCTAGGTTTCTCACAAAAAAAATCAAAATTCGTATTAATGATATTTTGCATAACCTCATTTTAAATAGATTGTCATTATTTTTTTGCATTTGATAATATTCATCTTTAGAGATTAAAAATTTAATTTCGTACAGAAATTCCTAATATAATATTGCCGTTATATTCATTTCATTAAAAATACCAACCATATAATAAATACTAGGTTAACCTCGTAATAGTATGAAAAAAAAAGAAATTCACAATACATAATATGCTATTACAAAATTGACAGAAGTGTACTTTAACGGTGAAGTCTAAAAAACAGTTCATTCATATACTTTCCATCCTTACAGATAACTCCAGAGATGATACACGATGCTTTATGCAAGCTCACTATGTGGAAACAGAGCGTGCCAATAACCTCCATCATCGATTATCTTATTGTTAGTATATATTTTTCATTTCTTCTGTATAATTCATAAAAGCTGACGCTCGTTTGTTAGTTTGCTTTTTTACGAACTGAGTGTTGTTAGCCCTGATGGCTTTTGAAACGTCATCGACTGGGTTGGGAGAGCGCAGAAGCTTCGTCAAAAAGGGTGCTGGTCGTACGACCTTGACTAGTCATCACGTTGTTGTATGAAGCTCTACTAGCGTCGGGAAACGTCTTCCTAAGGGTGCCTCCTGTGAGGATGGACCATGGCTTAGGTCGACGTGTAGTGGAGGGCTGGTGGTATGACAGTGACTAGTCATCACGCTGTAGTATAAAGCTCTACTAGCGTCGTCCTAAGGGTGCCTCCTGTGAGGCCGGACCACGGCTTAGGTCGACGTGTAGTGGAGGGCTGGTGGTATGACTGTGACTAGTCATCACGCTGTAGTATAAAGCTCTACTAGCGTCGTCCTAAGGGTGCCTCCTGTGAGGCCGGACCACGGCTTAGGTCGACGTGTAGTGGAGGGCTGGTGGTATGACTGTGACTAGTCATCACGCTGTTGTATGAAGCTCTACTAGCGTCGGCGAACGTCTTCCTAAGGGTGCCTCCTGTGAGTCCGGACCACGGCTTAGGTTGACGTGTAGTGGAGGGCTGGTGGTATGACAGTGACTAGATATCACGCTGTTGTATGAAGCTCTACTAGCGCCAGGGAACGTCGTCCTAAGGGTGCCTCCTGTGAGTCCGGACCACGGCTTAGGTTGACGTGTAGTGGAGGGCTGGTGGTATGACAGTGACTAGATATCACGCTGTTGTATGAAGCTCTACTAGCGCCAGGGAACGTCCTAAGGGTGCCTCCTATGAGTCTGGACCACGGCTAAAGTCGACGTGTAGTGGAGGGCCGGTAGTATGACTATGACTAGATATCACGCTGTTGTATGAAGCTCTACTAGCGTCGGCGAACGTCTTCCTAAGGGTGCTTCCTGTGAGTCCAGACCACGGCTTAGGTCGACGTATAGTGGAGGGCTGGTGGTATGACTGTTTTAGTCATACAACCAGACACGCTGGTCTGATTTCTATACAAACTTGCGTTGTATTTATATTTGCAATTTACTATCAAGTATGTAAACTGCACATGTAAACGAAAACCACATCGAAAATCTGTATATTTATGGAGAATGCAAAGGAAGATAATAATATATTATAGGCAGCTGTTATTTTACATTCCGAAGGTTTAATTTGGTTATTTAGTTAAGTGTCTCTAATGGACGATTGAATATAAAATCATTTCGCCCAAGTATTACATAATTACCTGAAACAGTTTTCATATAAATTAACATAATTTTAAATAATGTCAACATTTATAGAGTTTTCTAAGTGCCTGTCATCATGATTTTTATTTCAGAATGAATCTTTCGAGGGTTCTGCGAATTTTAATTAGTTTACTAGGGTCGCCATATATAGTTACAATGAAAGACAAGAGATGCAATAGATATAAAGATAGAATTATAAGGTTAAGTGGAATATAGTAGCTGCTTATTCCTATTCCACTGCCCGGCAAAAATGGGCAAAAACTTAGACTATCGCTAGTCTGATATTTACTGGTTTACATATATTCCACGAATTTTCCCGACTTATCCAGGTTTCTTTATAAAATTTCCATCATCGAAAAGAGCACGATGAATCGCAATTATCAATAAAGTGGACAAATTTTTATAGAAAACTTATACATGCACCTCTGCCGTGTGGTATCCGGCTGAGTAGAATAGACCACTCTCATCTCTTACCGAGGTGTCGTAAAAGGCGACTAAGGTAAGTATACGTCAGGCAGGCGGTCGGTCATAAAATACGTAGCCAAATCATGTGACAACATGTCTGTAACGTGTTGTGCCGACCCCACTTAGAGTGGGATGAGGACTGGAAGATGATGATTATAGATATGTACCTGTGAACCCGTGTTAAGAGTCACGTGGTCCCATATATTAGCCATAATGGCTTCTATAATTAAATAAAAGGCAACAGAATATATATTTGGTGCATTCGGTACATATCCGGGAAATTTCGTAAATATGTTTTTACCCTATTTTCAACTAAGTAGACTATTAATTCCCGACGTTTTCATTGCGTCAACAATGAAAATTTAAAATTAGTTAGGATTTCAAATTTCGTTTAATTAATTTAGGGTTTTAACGGTCATTAAGTACACATTGAAATTCAAAATGTTCTCTATTATTCTATCTTAGTTTTATAATTTATTATTATTCTGTTATTTCATTCGAAATCCAGTGTTAAAAAGTAATGGCATATTACAATCCCACTGCTGGCCCTGGAGAGACGTTTCATTGACGATGTGATTTTTGAAAAGGGTAGGAGAGTCCTTAAGTTAAAACCGACGAAATCGCGTCTAAAATCTACTAGAAATAATATAAATAGGCTTTGGTATACGAATTTTTCGCTAGTTATATAAACCGCTTTGATAGATTTATGACTCCGCAAACGTCAAGTACTTTATTCATGTTTCAATTAGGATAACCGTAACCTTTTTTCCGCGTGTTTTTTATATAAACTATATATTTGAAAAGAAAAACATCTTTTGTTGGACATCTTATGATAACATTAAAAAAAATTTGGATATAAAAATTTACAATTAATATTGAAGTTTTAATAATTAAGTCAGTTCTTAATAGTGACTGATGAATGTGGATGGGTATGTGACTAACGAGAGCCTTGAAAAGAGATAGATTGAGACTGATAGGAGGGAATGAAAGAGATGAAACATGTTATTCCGACCATGCTTAGAGTTAGATTTGGGCAGTTGAATGATTCCACAAAATGATAAAATCTACTTTAATTTCATCATTCAAGTTCAAAAATACTATTAAGAAAAGGCTAATTCAGAAAGCCTATTATACTATTGAAGATTACCTAGACGATAAGAATGCGTGGATATAGCTCCTCTTCAACCCTGTACAAGACATTAATAACTATATGTAACTAGTGATAAGAATTATTGTTTGACAAGAGCAACGGCCGAGTTTCTTGCTGGTTCTTCTCGGTAGGAACAGCTTTCCGAACCAGCAGTAAAGTTGACGATTCAAAAGCACTTGTTTACAAGTTTACTTGAATAAAGAATATTTTGAATTTGAATTTGAATTGGAATCAATAGTGGCTGATTACATTTTTCAACGTTTTAAGTTTTTTTAAAGATTCACTTAATTATTTGCAGCATAATTTTCCAGTAAACAACAACAGGGAAGACCTTTTAGAAGAGCTCACAGAAAAGCTAAATGTTGCTGCTATGGCAGGTAAGCATAAGATTTCTAAATATCTTGAAAATGAGATATCACGTGACAAAAAATAAAGTATAATAACGTTTGTAGATCAGTGAGTTAACTATAGATCATATTCAATACTAAAGTGATTAAAAACTATTCCAGTGATTCATTTTTTTGCTTCATTCTTAGGTATAGCGTGTCAATGTGCAAACGGAACTTGGAGTCTTAGCTACAAAATCTTAGAGAAGCGACGGCTCACGACGAACCACGTGACATTATTTTGGAAAATGTACGCCGATACACTTAAACCTATTGTCAAAAAGGAAGTCAAGGTACGTCTGATAACAGCCTAGTTTATCGAAAGAGACTTCGATTGGTAACATAAATAGCGAATGTTTTTAAATACTGTTTTGTCTATATTTCTTAAGCGGCGTTCTATATCAATGCGATCATTTTGCACAAAATAAATGTGAAAACCCATTCTCTCCGCCTGCAAAAAGAGATTGCGTTCGTTGGTCACATCACAAGAAAAGAAAGGAACAGCCTCGAGCAAACCCTGGTAACTGGAAAATTTGAAGGCCTAAAAGACCAAGAGGATGGTGTCAAATTAGGAGGACGGGATCCAAATAACCTTGGATCTTCCTGTTGCTTTATATACGACCAAAGAAAGGAAATGGCGAGAAACTATCCGGAAGAAGATCTACCAACGACTAGGGAATCACGACCCTCAGTGAAGAGGATAACGGCTTGAGGAGTGATCTCTCTTTTATCAATGGACATTATTCTCATGATTTATGTCACCGGATTTTAATCTCTAATGATATAAATTTCTCCACAAGATACCTCGTGTTTGCTTGGATCCAGCGGTTAATTGCAAGTTTCTTCAATCTCCTATCCATTTGCATTAGATATATTGATATCTAGGCCGTGTGTTGACCCTATGTGTGGTAGGGGGACGGCGTGTGCCTTGTCTAGCCAAATAAATGCCGCTGTGGCTACTAATTTCACTTCTGTTTCTCAATTTAGTTAACCGCTATCCTAGCATAGATTAGCTGAAGTTTTACAATTATTTTTTTTAAAACAAAAACGGCGAAACTAGATTTCTTTTACTTCTATGTATACTCCTCAAGTTTGCAAAATCATACTTAATGTTTCAGGAGCATCAAGACGAGTCATCAACCAACAATTACGGAGGAAAATCAGTTATAATATACGACGAGAATGTTATTTAAGGTGTTACGACGCTTTGACTACTATTCTGATGGGCGAAACTTCCAATTTAACTTCTGCGAATCTTTTACTTATCGAATCACTATATAATAGTTTTAGAATCACAAAATTTTTACTAAGTTTTGAATATTTTTTTATCGTTAACTGATTATAAATAATTCGTTATTTATATTTGTTATTTATTTATATTCGTTATTAGTCGATTATAAATAATTGTTGCACGTGTTCAGAGGTAAAATCAATGGTGGGGATGAACCGATTACTATATAACAATGCTTGTATGGATAATGCTTCGCTTTGCGATTTTATCGTGGAGTCTATCTCCTGATGATGCTTCGGTTGCGGGGCGAAACGATTGTTGAGTTTTTGATAGTGAACGTGTGTAGTGTTTGTGTATTGTGGTGGAGTAGTGGAGGTTTGTGCATGTGTTTTTACGAATCCTGCATGTATCGGGTATGAAAAAACGGATAGTCCACTGCATAGTGGACTATCCGTTTTAGCACTATATATATTTTCTATTCACTGTATCGCGGATTATAGCAAAATAATTTTATTATCACTTTTGTATAAATAGTTCCATTGCCCTCCAGTGTCTATATTTCTTTGCCGATTATAGTTCAGCCTCCGATAATTCCAGTTTAATACTTCGGGATTCGATAAACTTTACTACATTTTTAGTTTGTTTCATTGTGAAGAGAGGCATTAGTGCTTAGATCCACTGCGGATCCGCAGTGGATTATAAATAATATTGGTAGGGTACATACAACATGGCAGTAATATATAAATTCTTACCATCTGCTTAGGGAACAACACGGAAAACTATCTTAACTATGTTAAAACTTTATACCTATTAATCCAAGAAAACTATGATTAACTTGATAACTGGATGTGTTACAAATTAGCATAGTTTGCAAACTTTATAGCAAGACGAGCTACACCGTATGCGAACGCTACATCTAATACTTTAGAACTAGAATATATGTAAAGGAAGGACAAGGTGGAGAGCGAAAGTTATAGCATAGATACGATAAGATAGCTGTGGTGAGGTGTGGTGACGGGAGGAGAGGTGCAGTGCTGTGCGGAGAGGAGAGTGGTAGCGCCAGTTGACGTAACAAGATGTTCAAAAAGACTTGATTGACTTTTCAGAAAATCTTTTCTTTTTTTATTGAATAAATATAAAGGAAAAGTATCGTTGTTATATATATTTAGAAAAAAATTAGAATATGGTTAGGAAAGGAACAAGTTCAAGAAAATGTCGGAGACTCAACTATTGACTGGCCCGTTGATCCTGCCTTCAGCTCCGTGGCTCGTGATTTGATTCCCACCAAGGGCTAGAAATTTTATAAAAAAAAATGCTCTTCCAGTCTGAGTCTTTGTATATATTTAAAATAATATATGCATATATATGTGCCTATTGACTGTCACCCATAACAGTATAACTTATTTCGGTGACGCACAGCCGTATGTGTGATTATCCCATATGTTTATTTATTGCAAAAGATTCATGTGACTTGTTCAACATTTTGGAAAGGATAAATATTCTTTCCAAAATATGACTTGACGACAACAATAAGGTCGTCCAATAATTAGAATAGACAAGAATAAAGTTGTTACGGATGTTCTGGGAAACTGGCAATTGGCAAAATGGATCGATAGCTTTTAGGAGGATCTCAAGGGAGAATTGATAATTTTGTATTGTGTAAATAACCTTTTGTAAATTGTATTTTGAAACTGCCAATATATTGCTATTTTCTTGCAGTACTCTCTGGGTAGTATCAATTTTCCGAACCGGTAATATGAGTTGGCAATTCAATGAAGTATGTCAAGGTATGCTTTGTGCCTTGCAAAAGTACGTAAGTCGTTTGTGGGTTTGGGTATAGGATTCTTTAATAAAATTCCGCAATCAGTAATCCGCTTTGCCATTATAAGTAACGGCCTGTTATAATCCCACTGCTGGGAATAGGCCTCCTCTCTCCGTTTCTGGAGAGAAGGGTTGGAGCTAAGATGTACCACACTGCTCCAATGCGGATTGGTAGGTTACACATATCTCCAGCATTCTCTAGAGATATGCAGGTTTCCTCACGATCTTTTCCTTCACCGAAAAGCGTGTGATAAATTGCAATTATCAATTAGACACATGAGTTTTTATAGAAAAACTAATTGGTGCCTGCCCGGGTTTGAACTCGTGTTCCCCTCGTAAGAGTCGCACAGTCTCACCACTGGGCTATAACAGCTTGCTTTGCTATTGCAGTAGTTAAAAACACTGTTAAAAGGAGTTGTATACAGAAAGCCAACTATACTGTTGAAGATTGCGTGTATATATCCGTATATTCCTTGCACAATATGAATGAATGTAACTAGCTATAAGAATAATATTTTAAAAAGAGCAAACGACGAATTTGTTGCTGGCTCTTCTCGGTAGGAACAGCCTTTCGAACAAGCAGAGGTGTTGATGATTTAAAAGCATTTGTTTAAAAGTTATATATATATGGGATATTTACACACACGGTCGTCCGGCCCCAAAGTAAGTAACTTAATACTTGTGTTATGGGTGACGGACAACTGGTAGATATACTACATATATAAGTTTTTATACATACTTAAATACAAATACACACCCAGGCTCGAAGAACCAACAATTTGTTATAGAAAATGTTGGCCCTCGGCGGGCATCGAACCCGCGACCCGCGGAGCTGAAGGCAGGGTGACTACCCACAGCGCCAACAGGTCAGTTAAATTTGAATTAGTGAATAGAGTAAATATAGATCCAATTTAAAAAAGAAACCACGGAAGCCAGTTAAGTTAGGTGTTTGGATAGTTACTTAAGACTTTTTTGTTCAAAATACCTAAATACTCGAAAACCTTTATCGGTGTTGTCATAAATAATACGTGGTGTTTAAGTGTTATAAAAAAGCTCAGGCTCTCAGTAGACTATCCTTAAAAGTCCATTGTAACAATTGTCTTTTCTAAGTGTTTATTCTTATTTTTATTTATTAGGATAACCAACAAGACTTACACTATTAATACTATAAAATACTCTACAAGTCACTTAATTAAATGTAGTCTTAATTATAGGTTACCACGGCATGTAATAGGGACGCGTACATTATCTAAATATATTAAAAGATATATATATATATATGGGACACTTACACACGCGGTCGTCAGACCCCAAAGTCAGTAACTTAATACTTCGTGTTATGGGTGACGGACAACTGTTAGATACACTAAATATATAGTTTTAAATAAATACTTAAATACATATATACATCCAGGTTCGAAGAACCAACAGATTGTTTATAGAAAATGTTGGCCCTCGGCGGGAATGGAACCCGCGACCCGCGGAGTTGAAGGCAGGGTCACTACCCACTGCGCGAACGGGCCAGTCAAGATATATATTATACTAAGTATAACAATATTGTCATCTTAATTGTTTCTTTTAATTCTCGTGTTAGTGTTATCATAGAAATATAATACAAAATCTCAGTAATCCGGCAGTTAGATAGATCGACACGTCTAATAATCCGGTACCTTGGAGCCACCAACTACTACCACAACTGTAAGAGTTAAACCAGAAGATATTATAACTATTCGTAACTTGCGAGAAAAGGTTTTTAAGCAAGAACTCCAAGTTGCGCAAAAACAGACCTCAAATAAGGATTATTTTAAAACTATTTACATACATACGTAAATTTAATATATTACATATAATTTATTTCCTCTATGAAATGCTTTAATTTATTAATTACCTATGACTTTTTCACTATATTGCAGTAATCCGAAAATTCCAATAATACGGCATCCTCCGGTTTTTAATAGTGCCGTATTAGTGAGATTGTACTGTACTATGCAATATTAGGTACTTACACATGTTCGTCTTTAGCGCTGGGCACGAAGCATTTGCAATCCCGCTTCTGAAATGTGGTTTCGATCCAACTTCGGGTGGTTTTCTGTAACAAATGGAGTTTATCAGTTTTATGCATTGTTAAAAGATATCACTTGAGATATTCCTATTAAAATATGTTTTATTACAACAGTTTTAAATTTCTGTACCTTAGTGTATTTATCATCCTAATAATACAAAATGCCAAAGTTTGTCAGCGTGTGTGTATTTTTACCGTCTCAAAGCTCAGTAGGCCTACCATGAACTTTTAGAAAACGATTCAATTCAAAGTTAGTACCTAAACTCAACCGCTTTCCATGCATATGTTTGCTCATTATTAAGGTATGGGCTAGTAATTTGGGGTTGTTCCACACATACAAAAATATTATTCATAGCACAAAAAAACGCGTCAGAGCTGTGTTTGGTTCTGGACCTCTGCAGTCATGTAAGCTCTTATTTAAAGAAAAAAATTATTGACTTAGACATCTATGTATGTATGTATCATGTGTACATGATAAATACATACATAGATGTCTAAGTCAATAATTTCAAAGATGTATCTTTGAAGTAGGAATTTTCGTGAAAAAGAATCCGCATCTTTTTGAAAACTTAAGTGTTGAAAGCAGGGTTCGACTTAGGGATCCCGCAAAAAAAAGAATACAGAGTTCAAGAAGTGCCTTACTATCAAATAATTGCGCAATAAAATCCAATAAATATACTATTGTAAAAAACTTTTCAGCAAATAAAGAATTTTTTTTTTCTTTTCGTACTATGAAGTGTGTTTGAAAAGGACAACGTTATATGAACTATAGATAACTCTGTCTCTTTAACTCACATGTTTTAGGACGCATTCCGAACGCACATTCGGCAACGACTTAAAGTGTGCGTCTTTAAGACTTCATGGTATGAAGAAGCAAAACAGTTTAGTTTACGTCTTCAATTGAGTCGCAATAAGAGTTCATGGTAGACCTGCTGATGACTTAACGAAATTTAACATAGTAAGCAAAAACTAAGTAACGGCCTGTTACTATCCAACTGCTGGGCATAAGCCTCGTCCATTTTTTTTGGAGAGCAGGATTGGGGCTAAGACCTACCACGCTGCTCCAATGCGGATTGCTACGTTACACATATGCCTAGAATTCTCTAGAGGTATGCAGGTTTCCTCACGATATTTTCCTTCACCGTGTGATACTTTGCAATTATCAATTGCAAAGTATCACACTATTCATTATAATTATTCATTGCAAAGTATCACTAGATATTGCAAAGGCGTTTGACACAGTTTCTATTCCTATCTTAATATCCAAACTCGAGTCTCTGGGTATAAGAGGAATCCCCTTGTCACTGTTTCAGAGTTATCTTACTGGAAGAATGCAAATGGTGCGGATTGAACAATTTCTAAGCTCTGAACTGCAAATTGCGTATGGCGTTCCTCAAGGAAGCATACTTGGCCCAAGCCTGTTTCTGATTTATATAAACGACTTATGCAACTTGAGTCTTGGAAATGGCACTATTTTCTCTTATGCAGATGATACAGCGCTTGTATTTGCCTCAGAAACCTGGACTGAGACTTACCAGTCCGCTCAGGTTGGATTTGATACCGTGAGGAAGTGGTTAAAGTATAATTTATTAACACTTAACTTGTCCAAAACTAAGGTCCTTAACTTTTCAATTCGCAACCCTTCGTTAGCGTCGTCCTTTCAAATATCCTCTGAGACCAATCAAAATAGAAATAATATATCTAGTAGTTCTGATTATATTGAAAGCGTCACATCTATTAATTATTTAGGCATAATAATTGACTGCAACTTAACATTTAAAAATCATATTGAGCATTTATCTAGTCGTGTCCGCAAGTTGATCTATATATTTAAGCAGTTACGTCAGTCTGCTGATGCAGATACTGTAAAATTAGTATATGTTGCTTTATGCCAATCTATTCTCAGCTATTGTTTATCTACCTGGGGTGGTGCGGCCAAAAGCCATCTCATAGCAATTGAGCGCGCTCAAAGAGCAGTACTTAAGGTGTGTTGTTCTAAGCCTCGTTTATTTCCAACTGATCAACTTTATGAATACTGTCAAGTTCTTACCGTCAGACAACTATATATATTGGCGGCTGCTCTTAGACAACATTCCGCAACTCAATATAGTCCTGAAAGTAAACGCCGTAACCACCTTTGTGCTTTATCCACTCATCTAAAAACTTCGTTTAGTCACCGATTTTTCATTTTCCTTGGTCCCTATCTTTATAACAAATTACATAAAATCCTCTCACTACATAGCCTAAATAGATTTAAATACAAAATAATATTGGAGAATTGGCTTCTACAGCAATCCTATACTATTACGGAAGGTCTACTAGATGTAGTCAAATAAACATAGGTCCATAAGCAGAAAGAATCCCACTCATTAGGTCCTTTCATACTTTTCTCAATCTCATACATCAACAAAGTAACATACACTAATAAACAAACAAACACACACACACACACACACACTTCTACACACAAAAGCGCGCGCGCACGCACACACGCATCCACACTCAACACGCGCGTGCCACACAATCATATGCATGCATTTTCTTATATACTACGCATCACACATAACGCAAAAATAAGTTGATTGTAACGCATGCGAGGGGTGGAGACCTGGTGACCTGTAATACGGGTTTTTAACCTACCATAGGCACCAGCAATCCACAACCATCATTCTTGTACTATTAAATTAAGTTAGTTAAGATTATTAAATGTATGGTTTGTGGTGCGAAATAAAGATTTTATTATTATTATTATTAAATTAGATACATAAGTTTTAACAGAAAAACTCAGTGGTGCCTGCCGCGGTTTGAACCTAAGAGCCGCACGGCCTCACCGCTGGTCTATCACAGCTTTTTTTAAAGTTTAACAATTACAAATTTAAGAATAAGAGAATAAGAATAAAAATAAATTTCAAACCATTGTATAGTGAAGAAATGAAAACAATAAAAAAAAAAAGACACAAGAAAAGAAAGTCACATAAATGGATTCTAACAACATTAAAATATGAGTGTGACGCAAAAAGGATCATCACTCAGATTATTTGGATTATTTGGATTTGGGGGAGGTTGCCCCCTAGCCTGATTTTCAGTGGCTTCTTTGAATCGTGCGCGCGACAATGCTACGAGCATGTTTAATTTAAAACAAAAAAAAAAAACAAAAAAAAATAAATATAACAATAACAATAAAATAAAACGTATTTGTATAGAAATAATTAAGTACAGAATTGAAGTAAAATAAAATAAAATATCATTAAATAGACGTATTATAATAACTTAATATTTGGGTTTTAATAATAATGTGAATTAGTACACGATAACAGTATAAAACAATAATGTACTTATATACTTATACTTATAATGGAACATGCTGTGCTAGCTCAGCGGTGATATATTATTAAAAACTTATGTGTCTAATTGATAATTGCAATTTATCACACGCTTTTCGGTGAAGGAAAACATCGTGAGAAAACCAGGATATCTCTACAGAATTCTAGGGATCTGTGGAACCTATCAATCCGTGCAGCGTGGTAGGTCTTAACGCCTTATAATTGCTTTTGTAAATTTAACATGTGCATTTTTAGTTTAAATTTAAAGTACATAACAGATCCCAAGCAACGAATTGGAGGAGGTAAATTGTTCCAACATTTGGTTGCTGCGTATTTAAAACTACCCCGAAAACACGCTGAGCCATGTAAATAAGTACTAAATTTATAGAATTTATAGAATTAGGAGTTACTTTGCGGAGATCCATAATACAAAAGTAATAATAAAATTATTTTGCTATAGTCCGCGATACAGTAAATAGAATATATATATAGCGCTAAATGTATAGTGGACTATCTGTTTCTTCATACCGTTACATGCAGGATTCGTAAAAACACATGCACAAACCTCCACCACTGCCACTACAATACACATGCACTACACACGTTCACTATCACAAACTCAACAATCGTTTCGCCCCGTAACCGAAGCATCATCAGGAGATAGACTCCACGACAAAATCGTAATTACAAATTTAACAGCCTTGCATGAAGATGTATACTTGAAATAACACAGGCTTTTACTAATTATTTCGGTGAAATATTCCAAAGAAAAATCGATTTCCATCTTACTTTTCACAAAATCCGTATATTACGGATGAAACTGTAAATGAACAAAAAACATATGTATCGGCAAAACATCTCTGTGAATACTTTATATCAGATAGTAATAAATCGAATATGATATCCTAATAAATATTCCGATGTTCGAAAACTTCGTTTCCCGACCATCCATTGTGTGAACGGAAAACGCTTAGAACATATTGTGTTCTTGTCACGACGTGTTTCATTTATATTGCGAAAATGTTGACAGCGAAATGGCGTCTCGTAGCGATAATAATACGTAACATGCACGAGCTAGTGTATCGCAACGAGTCCATTGTAATTTTTTGTAATGTTCGTTTGTATTGTGACGCAACGGAAACAAGCTCATCAGAGTCACTGGCAGAGTATGACGAAGAACAGCAGACGTCCGTTACAGCAGCCTCATAATGAGTCCATTGCGCGTCGCAGTGGGCGCGAGGCGAGTCCTTCGTATGTCGCAGCGGACGCGTGGTGAGTCCGTCGTATGTCGCAGCGGACACGTGGTGAGTCCGTCGTATGTAGCAGCGGGCGCATAACGAGTCCGTCGCGCCTCGCAACGAGCGCTTTGTGAGTCCGTCGCATGACGCAGCGGACAAATAGCGGGGTCCGTCCCGTGTCGCAAAGGACACGTAGCGAGTCCGTCGCGTGTCACTATGTGTCGGCTGCGACACGCGACAATAGCTTCTCTACAAAATATCGGCTTCGATATTTACTTAGAATTTAAACGCCCTTTTATAGCCAATAATATCCAGCACGTCACTATTTAAATAATATAATGATAGCAATATTTTTATATTGATGATATATATATATATATATATATATCTATATAGCTTGCTGATCGATACGTCACTGAAAGATGCCTTCAGCAACAGCCAGATCTTTCCCATAGTTAATTGGATGTAGGACTTAAAGAAAGTGCCGGGAGGCTTTTGTAAGAGGAAGGGACAGCATTGAGTAGTATAGCGGTGTCTTCAAAAAGGTCCAGCAGTGGACAAATATACGTCAATGATGATGTTGAAAGCCGTGTTCGTTGATTTTGCGGAATCAACTCACGCGAATTATATTATGGGTGGCGACTGTTGGGTACACAAAACTCACTATCCAAATAAATCTATTTATTTACAAGTAATTAATTATAATGTTTCTTATCCTATGTACTATGCTAAAATCTTAAATACTAACGGCGTCCGATCCCACCGAAGTTAGGTAGGGAAAGGCGAGGTGACGTGAAGTTTCTTTCCCAGGCGTGGAACACTACACCTCCGGTGTCGAGTGAAGTCTGGGAAAGCGGCAATCGCTGAGTAGACGTAACACCTCCCCTTCCAGAAAAGCAACTATTTGGTGGCAGTAATGTTAACACCAAATGTTGCGGTATGGTGTTCTTCTTCACTGATGGCAGCTACTGTCGCATTGTGGTGTTGTCACGAGATAGCTGCCTTGCAACATATGATATCGTTGCAATTTGCAAGTGAGCTGCACTTTAGTGAGATTTCGAGTTCAAAATGGAATATAATGTTGGCCAGACGAGAATGTGCAATAATGATCGATCTTCTGTATAAGTTTTAATTTGTTGATACAGTAAAATTTTGTTCGAGTATAATCATCTTCAACTTGTTTTCGAAAATATAACTAAACTTCGAGCATTCAGCTTCCATGTGCACATACTCTTTCAAGTTAGTAACTATATACGGGGAAGGAGGCAATATTACAATAATTTCTTTATTAGGAACAGGAAGAAGTCGGAAAAGGTACTACTAGGTTGTTGTAAATAGTATCTACAGGTAATTTAATAATTATGAAAATTTTGGAGTCTAAAATAACTAAGTAGTAAAAATAGTAAGCTAATATGTCTTCAATACTAATAATTTCACTCTGAAGGTCTTGCGCATTTTTCGGTCAACATGGCGAAAATTTGCCCAAGCAAAGTGAAGTATTTTAATCGCTCTATATCTTTAGAAGTCGTATTCTTCGACTAAAGTAAGAGCTCTGTGTAATTTTTGTTTATTTATGAAAATAAAGGAAATAAAAAATTTATTATTGTTATATATATGTTATAAACCTAAAAGGAAATGAAAGTACCTAAAACAATTTATTTTTTCGTTTGAAATGTGATTTTGCAACAAGTCCGCGAAAGTTAGACGTGTTATATGAATTGGTTGGTTACTAATTACTTAATCCTGAATGGCCTGAGGTGCAAGTTTTTGTCTTATAGTAAGCGGAATACGTATGTACACTTTGTTACACTTTATTCGGCTCATATTGCATCTCGGACTCTCTGTTTGCGTTGCGGTTCGAGATAAGAGAATTTATTTTGAATGCTAACATATCATGATTCGAACAATTTTATAAATCTTAATATTTGTTCCATGTTTAAAGTGGGCTGAGAAGGAGCGGTCATATTTAATTCTATACTATTATCTATATCTAAACTAGAATTTCGATTCGCATCAATTTGCCCAATGCAAGTTTGCGATCGCTTATATTCCTATTCCTTATTCTACTTAAATTAGCAATTTAGTTTTTTTAAATTATTTTTATATTATTTTTTTTATATATTTAATTAGGATAGGATTCATAGGAATAGTGTCTAAACTATCAGAGTAGTGTACTTACAAAAACATCACGATCGGCGTATTCATCGATTTTTGGACGAACGAGATCCGTACGTGGGTTTCTCCAACAGTCAGCCTCCGTAGGTTCTTATTTCGGCACCAAACACGAAGCGACGTATTTTTTCCACAAATACTGTTTCGATGTTAAGTACCGCACCCAGACTGCGCCAATTATATTATGGGTGGCGACTGTTGGGTACACAAAACTCACTATCCAAATAAATCTATTTATTTACAAGTAATTAATTATAATGTTTCTTATCCTATGTACTATGCTAAAATCTTAAATACTAACGGCGTCCGATCCCACCGAAGTTAGGTAGGGAAAGGCGAGGTGACGTGAAGTTTCTTTCCCAGGCGTGGAACACTACACCTCCGGTGTCGAGTGAAGTCTGGGAAAGCGGCAATCGCTGAGTAGACGTAACACGCGTAATTAAAATTTTTAATGGCCTTTCATATCTCATTTTGGCGTACACCAGTTACCTTGTTAATAACCCGATAACACTACGTACTCATTAAACTATTGATATAGTAAATTATGACCGGGTTAATGGCGCTGAAATATTTTATCGAGTGAAATTATTGTCAGCAGTACAGTGTAAGTGTGTAAAGCAATCGATTATTTTATACAAGTTGTATCCCCGACTTTTTGTCGCGGCAACTTAGTGTTCAAATAGTAATTGTGGTTTTTGTTGCTTCCCATAGAACAGGATTCACATTTTGAAAACGTGTATTTTAATGCGTCACTATATCTTTACAATATGCCGTGTGGTATCCGGCTGAGTAGAATAGACCACCTTCATTTCGTACCGAGGTGTCGTAAAAGACGACTAAGGCAAGTCGACCCGCCGTGTGGTATACGGCTGAGTAGAATAGACCACACTCATTTTTTTACCGAAGTGTCGTAAAAGGCGACTAAGGCAAGGCGACCCGCCGTGTGATTTCCGGCTGAGTAGAATAGACCACCCTCATTTCGTACCGAGGTGTCGTAAAAGGTGACTAAGGTTTTTTATTGTGCTTAAATTTAAAGGCATTTTCATATTAAAAAGAAGATTACCTAAAGCCGAAAGATCTACCTTTTTATTTACGAAGACCGTATATTTTTTAAAGGACTTCATAAAAATTTTGTATATTCATAATATCTCGTTGTTGTTTAGCTTCTACAATTAATTAATATTCCCGGTTCAAGTTCATTTATTGACTAAGATTTATGCCGCTTGAGTTTTAGGTCTTAATTAAATGTTTCGCTAGAGAGTTATTGAACTTGAACATTTCATTATTATTTAATTACTAGTATTATTTAAGTATCGCTTTAACTTTACTTTTTGAAAGCACCCTCGATTGTGTACCGTGTGTTTTTTCGGGCTAAAGTATAGGTAAATAGAATAGAACATAATCTATGTTACCCCAGTATAAAGCAATAATTTCGATTGTTCATCAATATTGGTGATCGGGATTAGCCAGGAAAGCGTAACAGATAGACAGGCGGACGAAACGGAAGCTTTGATAATATTATTATTGATTACTTAACTTTGTTTAAATACATATAAAATGGCAAACAATTCAAAAATGGATTAAATTGTTTGCGTAAAAAGACGAACGTGTCCCAATTAGCGATCTCCTTCAAGGAAACCATGAGTGGCATAAATAAAAAAATATTTAGTTGTTATAACATATTTTATTTTTTATATTATATATATTTCATATTTTATTTTATTTTTTTTTTTTTTTTAAATATAATAGTTAGTGTGCGTTTATAACCTAATAAGCACGCTGTGACTGCCTCTAATTAGACTCATATGTTACTAACAACGCTGTAACATAGATCCGTATTACTTAAATTACATGTGTAAGTCTGTTGGTAGTTCTATGGAATAAATAAATAAAAAAAAATAAAAAAATAACATCATCAAGTCATGCACGGAGATCAACTAACGAAAAATAAACTATAGCGATGTTATCTTCACCTCTGCAAGTCCATTAACAATGCAGGAGTTTGACACAGGCGCAGCTGTAACTGCCTTTGTACAGGAATCAAACTATTTTGAATCTTAACTATAAATAAATAGATTTCAATATTCAGTGTATTCGTCAAACACAGGGATTTTAAATATGCTGCTATAATTTATTCATCTGACACGTTACAGTTGTTCATTGGCATATACAAGACTTCAGAGTAATTGAAGTTACTCTTTGCCTTTGGAAATATTCAGGCTGTAGAAAATGTAAGCACTGGAGACTGGGAAATATGGGAATTCATGTGCCATTTGTATATGGTAACTAGAGATGTTACGGAGGTAGGTGGGTTTACCGGAACCGGAGATTTCATATTTGAATTAAATACGAAATCTCATTCCTCCGCCCATTCGAGATTCACGTTCCAAAATTGCATTTAAGAATAAATTAAAAATATTTATGATTAATAAACAAATTGAATGTCAAAACTTTACGGTGGAGACATCTATTCTATAAAGCGGCATATTATTATATTCTCTTATTCATAATTATCATTATTCACGTATTATTTCATATTACATCTTCGTAAAGCTTTTATATTATATAAATTGTACACTGCTATTTATTTATTATTTTATATAATATACACATATATATGTATACCGTAACACTGATGCCATACATTGCCATTTCGAATCAAAATTAGTGCCTGGGTAGGACATACGCTGAGCTATTCAGTATGGTGTTATAGACAGGTATGTCACATTAGTTTAAATATCTGTTAATTAATATTAAATTAATTAATTAATTAAATATCTGTTAATTTAAATATCTTTCGGAAACGGACTCGGATCTCCGTAACATCCCTAACGGTAGCATGCAACGCAATTGACGTCCCCGGATACTACGCAGAACTGCAAGATGTCCAAATAGCGATCCCGGACTAGAAAATAAGCCCTCTTGTGGGTTTAACATTAGACCTTCGTTCCATGCGCCCGAAGCAGTACCAAGGTTTTGGATTAATAAAGTAAGGTTTTGGATTGGCGACCCGAAAATGTTGTGTTAGTAGACCCTTTATGAGATGTACTGGTGACCCATTTTTCCATCCATGGCCAACTAACCGAGGGCTTGACGCATAGTACGCAGAAAGAACCGATAGGAATTGAATGGGAAACCGATGGGATGGGAATACTTATAGATTTTACATTTAACTTTAAGTACTTCCTACTACTGAGGGTATTCTTGAAGTCTGAAGATATAGACAAGTGTTTCATTGTAATTATTTAATATCTATAACTCTAGGATGGTTTGGTTAAATAGTACATATCGGTATTATGCAAGCTGTGTTGAGATCGTACAGTTGTTAAAAAACTTGCTTGCTGGAAGCTTTAGTCGCGTGTGCTGCATAAACCAGCAGAGATACGCTAAAGTAATGTACTAGAGAATTGTAAATCTATAAAAATACTACAAAAAAGTCCACGATAGCATGTCTCTATCTCTTATGGCTAACTCACAATAACTACTTTTATGTTTAAAATTTGAATTCTAGAAAAATATTGTGACACGCTGATTTCTACGCGGGCGAAGCCGCTGGCACTGCTAGTTTATAATATTTTAATGAAAACAAAACTTAAAATACAAAAATTCTGTTTTTTTTTCCGAAATCTGTGCTTTTGTTTTCTCTATACTAAAATCTATTCTGGGTCCCAGTTTAATGTAAAAAGGACATCACTAAAAACTACCGATTTCGGTTTTTAAGTTCATATTATATATTTATTTGAGTTTTCTCTAAATTTTGAGGATGTATAGGTGAAACTGACCTTGAATTCGGATTCAATGAGTTGAAATAGCTATCCATAGATCAGTCTGGTCAAACTTTCGACATCATTTATTGTGTGCTCGTGTTATATATAGGTTTTCACTACATCACCAAGTATAAACTCATCTCACTGTCATCAACAATGGACGATGCGAGGTCGGCGAGAATGTACGAATTTTATATGTAGATTTTATGTCGAACCCAAACTCCCGCAAACATCACTCGCTCCCGAAAAATCGTTATCACGCGGAAAAATGCTAATTTTAGTATAAAAAGGGTGCTAATAAAGGATATTAGTCCGCTCGAAAGATACTCGTTAACTCTCTGCTCTTGAGGCAATTAGAATTTTAATATCCGTTCCGAATAAGCTATTTTGATAATGAAACCGTTAATTTCAGTGGACCTCTGTGTTTTGTTAAATTTTGTTAATATAGAAAAATGCACTAGGGATGTCACTTGGGGTGGGAATCGATGAATAAATAATAGATATTTATCCCTTAGAAATAAATCGCATCGAAAACATCGATTTAAAATAATCATTTTGTCTGACTTTCTGTTTCTCTCTTTTTGTTTGTTTTTAAATATTAATAATTTAGTCGTTTTACTGGGATCGGCACAACATGTTACAAACATGTTGTCACATGATTTGGCTACGTATTTTACGACCGGCCGCCTGCCTGACGTCAACTTACCTTAGTCGCCTTTTACGACACCTCGGTAAGAAATGAGCGTGGTGTATTCTTTGCAGCCGGATACCATGCGGCATATACCTTAGTCGCCTCTTACGACACCTCGGTAAGAAAGGAGGGTGGTCCATTCTATTCTGCCGGATACCACGATTGTAATAATAATAATTATTACAATCGATTTAAAAATAAACGATTATCAAAAAACAAATCGATTATAATAATAGAATAATAGATTTATATAAAAAGCGATTATTTTCCACTCTTCATTTAAACAATGTAAAAGATTGACCGCCTAGTTTCTTGCTGGTACTTCTCGGTAAGACCAGTTGTAGATTCATTAAATCTAATTGATCCTTGACGATTCAAAAGTGCTTGCAATAGCTTACTTGAATAAAGATTACTTTGATTTTTATTTTAAAAATTTAATAAGCTCCCAAGGGAACAACTTATTTTTGTTCAACACTAAGGTATTCCGAAGGTTTTATGAGTCACTCAGTAGTAAGGCTCGTTATTACAGTCTATATAGCTTAAAGTGCTCTCTGTTCGGTTAATGCTCTTGAGTGACACGTTAACTGCGCAGCTTCCTCGGTTGAACGCCGAGACAAGAGGTTAATGCTAGTGAAATCAAGTAATTTAGAATCTTAACTTGAGGACATGATTTAGACTTGTACCTAAGAAGTAGAATTATTACGTAAACGAACAATTTATCGAGAGTGGGAGCTGTGATAGCCCAGCGGTGAGACCGTGCGACTCTTTCGAGGGGAACACGAGTTCAAACCCAGGCAGGCACCAATGAGTATTTCTATTAAAACTCTTGTGTCTAATTCATAATTGCAATTTATCACACGCTTTTCGGTGAAGGAAAACATCGTGAGGTAACGTGCATATCTCTAGAGTATTCTGTTGATATGTGTAACCTACCAATCCGCATTGGAGCAGCGTGGTACGTCTTAGCTCTAACCCTTCTCTTCAGAAACGGAGAGAGGAGGCTTATTCCCAGCAGTGGGATTGTAACTGGTGACTCGTTAAAACACTTTATTCAACTTTTCACTACAAACTTAGCACTTACAGTCTCAATACAGTCCGTTGTTCAATAGGAATGCTGAGGTCACTATTATTTCACTTTTATTTTCGCTTGTTTATTCACTCTTGATCGCTATTCGCAAACTGAACGTCGAGGCGCACGATACGTCTGCTTATATATCGAACGAATTGATTTTCGAGAATGTTCGCGAGACCTTGGGGAGATCGTAAACAAACTTTGTAAACAAATCGGTAAACATCCCGAATGTTCCAGAGAATTAGCGTCAAGCGAATTTGAACCCTGTGACATATAGTTTACGAATCCTTTTTACTCGTTCGTAAACTATCCCCGTCGAATTTGAACTTTATGACAAATGTTTTACGAACTCTCTTCGCATGTTCGTAACAATGTCTTATTCCTATAAATTCAAATCTATCTATCCATCCTAATATTATAAATGTCGAGAATGTCTTTCTGTGTTATACTCGCACGGTTAATCCACTTTATCAATATTGATGAAATTAAGTAGAATCAATATTTACGTTTCGTATAGCTTGTCGGTAAAGCCCTCATACGATGAACTGACGACCTCAAAAGGTCGCTGGAAGCTGCTGGATCCAACCAGCGCAGGATCGTGTAAAGATTATTGGCAGAGAGCTATGTTCAGCAATAGACATCTATAGATGGTTGAGAAGAAGACAATATAGCTAAATTATTTTAATTAAATTATTTAAATTATTTAAATTATTTTGCTATAATCCGCTATACAGTAAATAGAAAATATATATAGTGCTAAATGTATAGTGGACTATCCGTTTTTTCATACCCGTTATATGCAGGATTCGTAAAAACACATGCACAAAACTCTACCACTGCGACCACAATACACAAGCACTACACACGTTCACTATCACAAACTCTAGATAGAATCCCCGACAGAATCGCAAAGATTTGCGATTTTGTCGTCGAGTCTATCTCCTGATGATGCTTCGGTTACGGGGCAAAACGATTGTTGAGTTTGTGACAGTGAACGTATGTAGTGCTTGTGCATTGTGGTGGCAGTGGTGGAGGTTTGTGCATGTGTTTTTACGAATCCTGCATGTATCGGGTATGAAAAAACGGATAGATACATTGAGCACTATATATATTTTCTATTTACTTTGTAGTGGATTATAGCAAAATAATTTAATTATTACTTTCGTATTATGGATCTCCGCAAAGTAACGCCTTATTGTATAAATTATAGCTAAAATCTTTATTCACATAAAGAATCAGTAATGCAAGGCGGAAACATATTCAGCATTCTTGGTACCATTTCTTAACTACTACAGTAACAGCGTGTTAGCTATTTAAAATATTAAATTTTGACAATATTCTTTATTTAAGATTAATAAGTTTTGAGACTTGTCCGAAAAAATCGAAATTGATGGAAGCCGTTTAAGTAGCATTTAAGTGATTGGTCCACTGTCGAGAGCAGAGAGGCTGTATTGGAAGCAAGTAACGCTTAAACGGTTTACATCTTCGCTTATCTATTAGTTTATTTGGCTCTTATTCAAGCGATGGGATGTGCACTATAGGACATCTCCCCAGGTATCTCAAAGAGCTATCACACCCGACAATCAAGTGTCTCTTGGATTCAGAACATAGCCCTGTTTTAATTTGTCTTTTTGATTAATTTCTAACAATTTTGCGTTTTCCGGTATGACGCATTCACTCAAAGACCTTATGAACCAAATGACTTTCACTTTTTAACTTTACAAGATTGTGATTGAGTTTTTAATTTTAAATAGGCCTACGGTAGTTACTTAAGAACAACTGTAATTTAGGCACTCTATAAATAACTCAAAAAAAATCTAAATAATTAAATATAAAATAAATAAATAAATATATGGGACATTTACACACACGGTCGTCCGTCCCCAAGGTAAGTAACGTAATACTTGGATTATGGATGACGGACAACTTGTAGATATCCTACATATATAAGTTTAAATACATACTTAAATACAAATACACACCCAGGCTCGAAGAACCAACAATTTGTTTATAGAAAATGTTGGCCCTCGGCGGGAATCGAACCCGCGACCCGCGGAGCTGAAGGCAGGGTCACTACCCACTGCGCCAACGGGCCAGTCTATAATTATATTGTATTAAGATACAGAAAGCCAAGGATACTGTTGAGGATTACACATTCATAGATGATATCAAGGCGTGGATATATCTGTACCTAAACAACGCTAGACTGTAGACTCTGTACAAGATAGTAATGACTAAATCTAACTAGTTGTAAGAGTTATTTTGTAAAGAAAATTTTTGAATTTGAATTATAATTTTTTTAAAATCCAGTTTATTCCATACATAGCCATCACCAAATGTGGTGAGGCATATTTTCAGACAGAGCAGCAGGACGATCAAAACGAAAAAAAAGATAAGATATCTATGTAGAAGCCGTGACACGTCCAATATCGCATGAATTCTAGATTTATTATTCATGCACGGAAGTGTGACGTGCGAAACGGTATGCCACTCAGTTTTTGCTAAGGCTAGGCCTTGGCACTGAGTTTCAGTGACATCCTATCAGTTTTTGGGCGGCAGTGACAAGCGGACGAGAATAATACGTTATATATAACTAGTTACTATAACTAAAAGGAGTAAAAGAGACGTACTTATAACTTTTTATAACAGCCTTTTACAATCCCACTGCTGGGCATAGGCCTCCTCTATCCGTTTCTGGAGAGAAGGGTTGGAGCTAAGACCTACCACGCTGCTCCAATGCCGATAGGTAGGTTACACATATCCCTAGAATTCTCTGGAGATATGCAGGTTTCCTCACGATGTTTTCCTTCACCGAAAAGCGTGTGATAAATTGCAATTATCAATTAGACACATGAGTTTTAATAGAAAAACTCATTGGTGCCTGTCCGGGTTTGAACTCGTGTTCCCCTTGAAAGAGTCGCACGGTCTCACCGCTGGGCTATCACAGCTCACTTACTTATAACAATGACTTACATTTACATTTTAATATCTTTACTACTTCAATAGTAACGGTATATCACTATCCGGCTTTGAATATACCTCCTCTCTCGAGGTTTAGGGACCTACCACATCGCTTTAGTGCGGATTTTTGCAGCACATATAACATCGATTCACTAAAGATGTGCAGGATTTCTCACAATAGTTATTTACTGAAAGTATTCAAGGACTCGTCCGTAAAAATAGAAAATTATGTATTTCCTAACAACGTAAGCACTAAAGTAATTGGTTGGTACTACGTAGTGTGCACTTGCGCTAGGAAGACTGTCTGGGAAGCTTCGAGTGACAAAAGGCTTTGTCCTGACTGTCCTGTAACTTGAAGGTTATTTGTGGGGCGACATTATGGATTAATTTTTATTATATAGGGTAAAAAATGTGCTATGCCGTCTGGTAATCGGCTGAGTAGAATAGACCACCCACTTTCTTACTGAGGTGTCGTAAAAGGCGACTGAGATAAGTTGACATCTCGTGTGGTATCCGGTTGAGTAAAAAAGTAGTAATATAATTTTTTTGGCTATAATCCGCGATACAGTAAATAGAAAATATATACAGTGCTAGATGTATAGTGGATCATCCGTTTTTTCATACCCGATACATGCAGGATTTGTGAAAACACATGCACAAACCTCCACCACTGCCACCACAATTCACAAGCACTACACACATTCACTTTCACAAACAATAACAATCGTTTCGCTCCGCAACCGAAGCATCATCAGGAAATAGACTCACACGACAAAATCGCAAAGCTTTGCGTGTGTTTTTACGAATCCTGCATGTATCAGGTATGAAAAAACGGATAATTCACCATATATTTTATTTACTGTAACGCGGATTATAGAAAAATAATTTTTGTATTATGGATCTCCGCAAAGTAACGCCTAATTGTATAAATTATCCGGTTGAGTAGAATAGACCACACTCTTTTTACCGAGGAGTCGTAAAACACTAGTAAGGTAAGTTGACGTCAGGCAGGCGGTCGGTCGTTGAATAGATACCCAAATCATGTGACAACATGTTGAAAAGATGTTCAACCCTACTTAGAGTGGGATTAAGGCAGAAGGATGATGGGGGCAAAAACTGTGCCATTTTTGCTTTAGTAACAGGAAAATACATTACATTATAGAATATTTTAATATTTAAATTGACGCGATCAAAGCCGAATAAAGCTCGTGATAGAATTCCCTTGTTCACGGTAAATAACAACGCCATTATAACACCAATATTTGGGTTAAAGATCTTTGACATGCCCTTGTTTCTGTTTTATGGTTGTTTTATGTAAAACCGTAAATATAAAACAGTTTTAATAAAGCCTTTAACGTAAAGATCGCGAGCACTCGGCTCTTGGAACGGGTGGGCGTAACGTCTTTATGTGGTGATGTTAAACGATATAAAGAAAATGTTGGGAAATTTTCATTCTAAAATACAGGTGGCGCGAGAAAACCTTTATTTTGTCACCATAAAGGTTGCCATGAGCTGTGATAGCCCAGCGGTGAGACCGTGCAACTCTTTCGAGGGGAACACGAGTTCAAACCCGGGCAGGCACCAATGAGTTTTTCTATTAAAACTCATGTGTCTAATTGATAATTGCAATTAATCACACGCTTTTCGGTGAAGGAAAACATCGTGAAGACACCTGCATAGCTCTAGAGAATTCTGAAGATATGTGTAACCTACCAAACCGCATTGGAGCAGCGTGGTAGGTCTCAGCTCCAACCCTTCGCTCCAGAAACGGAGAGAGGAGGCCTATTCCCAGCAGTGGGATTGTGAAAGGCCACTTCTTTACTATAAAGGTTACCCTCAACTGTTAAGTGTTTTGGAGAAGTATATAAAGATGGAACCTCTTTATTGCACACAGAACAATATAATAACTTTACGAATTATATCATCTATAAACAAAACAAAGTCCCAAAAAGCTGTCTGTATGTATGTAAACGATTCTCTCAAAATGTGCTGAACGGACTTTTCTACGGTTTTCACCAGATGATAATGCAATACTTCCGCATGGTTGAGGTAAATAGTAAATATCGGTATTATGTAAATTGTGTTGAAGAGATCGCGCAGTTGTTAAAAAACTTGCTTGCTGGGAGCTTTAGTCGCGTGCGCTGCGTCAACCAGCAAAAATACGCTAAAGTAGAGAAGAATGTAGTAGAGAATTGTAGATCTTTAAAAATGCTACAAAAAAGTCCGCGATAGCATGTCTCTATCTCTCACGGTTAACTCATAATAACTACTTTAATATTCAAAATTTCGAAAATTCGGGAAGTTTCGTAAATCACTGAATTCCAAGCGGGCGAAGCCGTTGTTGGCACAGCTAGTTTTAATACAAAAAATTGATTATAAAACGACGGTCGGTTAGAAAAGAAAAATATACTGGTTTTTAAGAAAAATATACAACTTTATAATAAAAACTTAGTAAATTAGTGTTCTGAGTCTGACACTCAGGTAGTGACAAAAGCTGTTGCCGTGTTTCGCAGGTCGCAATTTCCTGTGGAAAACGTACATTTTAGGTATTATTAGAAATGGCAGGAATTCCACTTAAATATTTTAGCTTTCTCACATAGTCAACAAAGACAACGTACAGCTACAACATATGGAACAGGCCAAACATGTATTGACAGGTTAAGTTTCATATAATTTGGAATTATTATGCCAGGACGATTCTACCACCAGTTCGGAACGGTACTATACACTGAGAAGAACTGGCAAGAAACTCAGTGGTTACTCTTATCACGAATATTAACTATTGGAGGTTAGATTTTATTAACACGGAACGTAATGCGGGTAGGTGCGGATCTGTCCGAACAACATCAAACACCACTATACTAATCACACGAATATGAGGGTAGATTCTAATAATAAATAACACTTAATTTAGGTACTCGCGGATCTACCTAACCAACATTACAACGACACTGTAATAATTACACCTGCTTGTTTAACCAAGACAGGTTGTAACACGATCTATTCGATTCGTTCCCTTTGTTGCTATCGGCCACGTGATTATAGGGTTGCCAACTTTCATTTCTTACAGTATAGTATACTGTTAAATATAACTTTTCTTTAGCTTTCTATTATGATATTCATCACAGTAAATATTTTCACATTATTTAATCAAATACAACGAATTAATTTGCTATAATCCACGATTGAACAAAATCTCTATAAGAATCACTCTACGTACTGTTAGTTACAAGTATCATAACTTATGCACGCATTCTACTACTATTACTAGCACTAACTACCAGTGCACACATGAATTTACACAGTCTCAACAATTTCGCCCGATAACCGAAGCAGCATCAATAATTAAACATCTCGACGAAATCGCAGATCCACGCATCATCGTATAAATTTAAAGCACACTAGACTTATGTTGAATTATTTTGTTGTATATTACATTGGAAAGCAAATAAATGATAACTAAATTGTAGAAGTTAACCGAATAGTTTAACCTAGACTAACATATAAATTGTATAGCAAAACTATACCAACCACCTGCATAGTCTACACGAAGCTAATGCGTCTGGATGTGTCATTTAACACTTAATAGAGAGATTTATCTCAACCTGTTCCTGTCCGCTCTACATAGGTCTCCCCCCTACGGTATGAAACACATATATTTTTTTTATTTTTCGAAATATATTTTCGAGTCACCCCCAACAAGCTGTTACACGCAGTTTGCGCTACGATAGCACCATGTAAAGAGCTCATGAATATGGGCCCCATATGGGCTTGAAACTAGTCAGGTTCACTCGATAAAATAAGACGTGAATATAGCCGGTTCCTATACATTAACTATATATATATATATTTACCAGTTGTCTGTCATGTACAAGTATTAAGTAACTTTAGGAACGACCGTGTTTGTAATGTCCCATATATGTATTTTATTCTATTTAAATACTAGCATGTTACCAAAATTACCCAAAATTGAAATTTGGAAAAGTAGTTATTTTGAGTAAACCATACGAGATAGAGCCATACTGTCGCAGACTTTTTGTAGTATTTTTATCTACAATACTCTGGTATATACTTTAGTCATCATCATCATCCTTCTGCCCTTATCCCACTCTAAGTGGGGTCGGCAAAACATGTTAAAAACATGTTGTCACATGATTCGGTTGCTTATTTTACGACCGGTCGCCTGCCTGACGTCAACTTATCCTAGTCGTATTTTACGACCCCCTGGTAAGAAAGTGGTATATTCTAATCAAACGGATACCACACGATGGGTCTCACCTAAGTCGCCTTCGTCACCTCGGTAAGAAATGAGGGTGGTCTATTCTACTCTACTAAGCTGTGATAGCCCAGCGGTGAGACCGTGCGACTCTTTCGAGGGGAATACGAGTTCAAACCCGGGCAGGCACCAATGAGTTTTTCTATTAAAACTCATGTGTCTAATTGATAATTGCAATTTATCAGACGCTTTTCGGTGAAGGAAAACATCGTGAGGAAACCTGCATATCTCTAGAGATTTCTGGAGATATCTCCAGATATCCAGATTACACATATGTGTAATCTACCAATCCGCATTGGAGCAGCGTGGTAAGGTCTTAGCTCCAACCCTTCTCTCCAGAAACGGAGGGAGGAGGCCTATTCCCAGCACTGGGGTTGTAAGAGGCCGCTACTTACTTACTTATTCTACTCAGCCAGATACTATGGTACATACTTTAGTGTATGATAAAATTATTTTTGTATTACCCAATATAATTATCAGTGGTTTGGGTGCGAAACAGAAAGACAGACTTGCACATTAATAATATTAGTATAACACTTCCAGTGTCTGTTTATCTTTGCACGCACCCCGGCAGTGACCTACTTCGCAGAGAGGGTGGCAAAACTCGTTTGTCATGTGAATGGCATAAGGCAACCCGCAGGATCACCTCTCATATGAATATGTGCAAGTAATTGCCAATAACTAATATTATAAATGCGAATGTCCGTCTGTTACTCGATCTCAATCCGTACTAGACGAGTCTACAGAAAGGTTTAAACTTAGTGTAAGAAATACGCTTACACGTAAAGTATACTACAAAATTGAAAAATATTTGGATGATAAAAATGTCTGGGTTTCAAAATATTTTCGGCTTCATACGAGACCGGTTTAATAAGTAAAAGATTGACCGCCGAGTTTCTTGCTGGTTCTTCTCGGTAAGAGCAACATTCCGAACCAGTTGTAGCTTCATTAATCGTATTGCTGCTTGACGATTCCGTGCTTGTAAAAAGCTTGAATAAAGATTAATTTGATTTGATTTGGAGGAAGGTAGAGGTCCATCCACTGTATGTGCTAAAATTCGGGTGACGGCTAATTTTAATATTGGAAGGCTGTAGGTATAAGCCGTTGGAAATTCTTAACTCGACTTAACCAATAGATGTCAACCGTTAATCGTGGCATCGATGATAAAAGCATCCCAACGACTATTACTTTCGATGCATCAGCGAACTAATGTTTAGGTGGAAGTCACTACTAGTGACGTAGTTGGATCTTAGTTTTAAAAGCACTCAAAGAAATGAGCGATAATAATATATCTATGATAGTAGTTTTGCATATGAATCACAGACAACCGATGGTTGTTCGTATAAATGGGTTCTGTTTAAATTTAAATCGTTCAAATAAAACGGCCTACTTACTACCCACAAATGAATTTGGGGAAACACCAAACAAAACACCCTAACCTGAGTTATGGCTGCCATTTGTTACAAGACCTTGAACATAAACACAATTTGGGTTGTTACAGGCCCTAGGACCTTCGTCAACCTTTTAATTCATAATTAACTTTTTGTAGTTTCGCTAAATGCTTGTTTTAAGGTTTCCATTTATACAGAAAATTTGGGACATTCCAACTTTAAAAACAGTTTTTCTAATAATATGAAATATTTATCTGAGATGTTATTAAATGGTAAGCTTTGATAGCTCATCAGTGGGACTGTAGCGATAATCATCATTCTCCTGCCCTTATCCCACTCTAAGTGCACAACATGTTACAAACATGATGTCACATGATTTGGCAAAGTATTTTACGACCGTGTGCCTGACGTCAACTTACCTTAGTCACCTTTTATGACACCTCGGTAAGAAATGAGGGTGGTCTATTCTATGCAGCCGGATACCACACGGCAGATACCTGAGTCGCCTCTTACGACACCACCGTAAGAAAAGAGGATGGTCTATTCTATTTTGCGGGATACCATATGGCGGTGAGACTATAGCGATAATGTCTCAATAATATTGTATTTTGTAATGGTGCAAACTAAAACTATTCACTGAAAGTACCTAGTTATAGAATAAAATTGTTTTTTTTTGGGGTTCAGGGATTGTCCCGTAATAAAAAGTACATATTGTTGCGTTATTCCATTTTAAGACCTAACTAAATAAAAAAAAACAAAATTAATAATAAAATTATTTTGCTATCATCCGCGATACAGTAAATAGAAAATATTTATAGTAATAAATGTATAGTGGGCTATCGGTTTTTTCATACCCGATACATGCAGGATTCGTAAAAACACACACAAAAAACTCCACTACTGCTAACACAATATACAAGCACTACATACTTTCACTATCACTCAACAATCGTTTCGCCCGCAACCGAAGCATCATCAGGAGATAGACTCCACGACAAGATCACAAAGCAAAAGCACCACAGAATACAAATTAAAAGTCACTAAGCAGTAAGTGTTAAAACGCTTTAAATACTCACACAAATTTTTGTTTTATTTAAATTAAAAGGAATTCATTTCATACCCTTTTATGAGGTCAGAGATAGCCACTTTAATATGTTATAATTTAATGTTAAGCATTGCTTATTAGCTATAATTTTATATCAAAATGTAGTATACGTGGGTGACATCTTACCTTGTATATTTATATACAAAACACATACATGAATATCCTCACACTAACACTTATGTACAAAGAAACATTACACTGTCTCAAGCGCACACACGTTTTCACCAGAGACTTTGGTGAGAGTGGACGTGTAGTGACAACTTGTTACTTGTAGTGCGTGTTTGAGCCTGTGCTATATTCATACAACATTAGTTTATATTAACAGATCAAAGTGAACACTAAAAAAAGATTGCAGGATCAAATCTGGCAGAATTTTCTATTCCATCATACGGTATAAAGTGAAGTGAAATTTTGCAATGAAACAAGTATACCCTCAAATAATTCCTGAGATAGGAGTATATGGTATCTGACAGTTAACATCGGAAGCGTGGAAAATCTAAGCTCCAGTATTTTCCTGCAAGAAGTATGACCTTTGACAAGGAGAACAGATAGTTAGAAACCGTTATTTAACTTCTTTATTATTAATTTATCTCTCTCTATCTATCTCCTTTTTTTTATTTTATTCTTTATTGTTGCCGTTATTTATCTTTATTATAGTATCCAGACGAAAAGTGGAATAAAAAGTCCCAGGACTCATATCTTTGTGGTAGTCCAAGCTCGGTATGACCCAAATAAATTGTCGAGGATGATGTGTAATCAAGTTAGCACTTTATTACAAACGAAAATTAATGTCACGACTTACGAATGAGGTGCAGGGTTCGTATTCCGGTTGAGTCAATTAAGGATATTAGATATTCAAATTCGAAAGTCTTTATTCAAATAGGCTTTCACACTGGCATTTACAATTTATAATGAAGTCGCTGGTTTACGAAGGTGCCCTTACAACTGTTTTACAATTAAAATTAGAATCTTTCTTATCTGCCCTACCTTACCCTGCGAGAGAAGTTTAAGGATATAGGTATTCTTACATTTGCTTCACAGTATATGTTAAACAATGTAATTTTTGTACATAAAAATATCATCATCATTATCATTCTCCTGCCCTTATCCCATTCTAAGTGGGGTCGGCACAACATGTTGTCACATGATTTCGCTACGTATTTTATGACCGGCCGCCTTCCTGACGTCAACTTACCTTAGTCACCTTTTACGACACCTCGGTAAGAAATGAGGGTGGTCTATTCTATGCAGCCGGATACCACACGGCACTTGTACATAAAAATATAAAGAATTATAAAACGATAGGTGATGTATATAATAGACAAAGTAGGAACCGACATAAGCTTGCGACTCCTGCTTTGCGCCTAGCAAAAGTACGTAAATCGTTTGTGGGTTTAGGTATAAGATTCTATAATAAAATTCCGAAATCAATTTTGCAAATGCCATTACAGTTTAAAAACACAATACAGTAAACAAACAAACAAACAGCAGTAAAGTTGACGATCCAAAAGCACTTGTTTAGAAGTTTACTTGAATAAAGAATATTTTCAATTTGAATTTGAATACATGGCGCCCGCCGCTTCGTACTTTAACGATTCCTACCCTCTTCATTTTAGACATTTTATTTTACTATTTTTCTACCCGCAAGTACTTGTAATATTTTGTTTCATTAAGATAATTTTACAGTTCGTGATATTTCGCGACAAAGGATACGAGGAAGATTATTAGCTACACCGAAGGTTTATAAAAATTAGGTGTTACTTTGCGGAGATCAACAATACAAAAGTAATGATAAAATTATAATCCGCGATAAAGTAAATAAAAAAAATATATAGTGACAAATGTATAGTGGACTATCCGTTTTTTCATACCCGATACGTGCAGGATTCGTAAAAACACATGCACAACCCTCCACCACTGCCACCACAATACACAAGCACTACACACGTTCACTATCACAAACTCAACAATCGTTTTCCTTCCTCACGATGTTTTCCTTCACCGAAAAGAAGTTCAGAGACAATAAGGGCATTACTATTCAGAATATAAGATCAATACACTGTATAGAAAGTTCAGTGCTGACAGTGTTTTAGTCAATAAAGCGGTCTTTTATAATCCCACAGCTGGGATAAGCCTTCTCTCTCCGTTTCTGGAGAGAAGGGTTGGAGCCCTTTTGCGGATTGGTAGGTTACACATATCTCCAGAATTCTCTAGAGATATGCAGGTTTCCTCACGATGTTTTCCTTCACCGAAAAGCGTGTGATAAATTGCAATTATCATTTACATATTTTACACATGAGTTTTAATAGAAAAACTCATTAGTTCCTGCCCGGGTTTGAACTCGTGTTCCCCATCGAAAGAGTCACACGGTCTCGCCGCTGGGCTATCACAGCTCTTATAAAGGCATACCTATACAAATCAAATATGAAAATGTTTTTGTTTTCTATGAATTATTAGCTGTTCTTGCGGTTTCGTTGGAGTGAAAATCAGTTTGTTTAATTAAAACTTTGAATATAAAAGCAATTATTATATTGAGTTGACCATAAGATGTCGAGACGTGCTGTCGCGGATTTTTGATAAATAAGAAATGTGTAAAAAATAAATTTCAAAAAGTTAAAAGCTTTCACTTTCACATTGCGAGTTCATCATGCAAAGTTGAAATCATGCAATTTAAATCTGACCCACTTCACGGTGTCCGATTGAGATGAAATTTTACATACTGGTCCAGTCCCGATGACAATGGATGTTTATGATAAGCATGACCTGATGCTGCTACCAGGACTGTCACCAGACGAAGGAAATCAGTTGAAAGAAGAGACATAAAATTTACTTCATAACATATTATGTAATGACGTTAAGTTGATAGCAAAAATTTTAAAGAAAAAGATTACTCAAATTTACATCGTGCAGCACTGGGACTATATCTTATTTTTAAATCTTATTATATCTAATTGAATTTGTAAAGTAATTTACCTCAATGTTATTTTTATCATTTTAGGACGTAAGTAAAAGCATCTTTTTATATTAATTTATTTTCTTATTGGGTCAGAATTCTGAAGAGTATTTGCTCGATCCAAATAAATTAATTAAAAAGAAACACTCGCTCGAGGTGATGCCTTGTTTCGTTAACGTAGAATTATTAATATTGAGTAGGAGAAGGCCTGTTAGTGAAAGTGATACAATAAATAATGAGAGGGAAGATGAAATTCATATATTTCATCTTTTCTAATCACACATAAAAAAGAGAGACAGATAGACACCGTCGTTTGTTTTCTCTTTATAGTAATATGGCACATTTAAGGCTTCCTTTATATATTTGCGATTTTGTCATGTATTCTATCTCCTGAAGCCGTGATAGCCCAGCTGTGAGACCGTGCGACTCTTTCGAGGGGAACACGAGTTCAAACCCGGGCAGGCACCAATGAGTTTTTCTATTAAAACTCATGTGTCTAATTGATAATTGCAATTTATCACACGCTTTTCGGTGATAGAAAACATCGTGAGGAAACCTGCATATCTCTAGAGAATTCTGGAGATATGTGTAACCTAGCAATCCGCATTGGAGCAGCGTGGTAGGTCTTAGCTCCAACCCTTCTCTCCTGAGTCGGAGAGAGGAGGCCTATTCCCACAGCTGGGAATACTTTACTTTTACTTAACTATCTCCTGATGATGCTTCGGTTGCGGGGCGAAACGATTGTTGAGTTTTTTATAGTGAACGTGTGTAGTGCTTGCGTATTGTTGTGGCGGTGGTGGAGGTTTGTGTATGTGTTTTTACAAATCGTGCATATATCGGGTATGAAACAATTGGTAGTCCACTATACAGTTAGCATTATATATTTTTTATATTTACTTTATCGCGGATTATAGCAAAATAATTTTATTTTCTCCTTTGTATAACAACTCGATGTAAATAGCACGCACGGGAACAATATCTCACAGAGAGTTGTCTAATTTATTCAGCTATGACAAATTCGGGTCGTCTGTCTTTCAGTACCACTTATCCTTTAATATGTGCCAGCACTAACTGCGTTCCGTTTAATAACATCCATACTTATATTACTAATGCAAAAGTCTTTCGGTAATTATGTCTGTCATTAACCGTTTCATGGCTAATCCATTAAAGAAATATTGATGAAGTTTAGTCAATTGTGCCAAACTTTAATCTATACTTATTATAAAACAAAGTCCCAAAAGCTGTCTGTCTGTATGTAATTGAGTTTCTCAAAATCTACTTAACGGATTTTCGTACGGTTTTTACCAAAAGATAGTGCAATACTTCCGGATGGTTTAGGTAAATAGAACATATCGGTATTATGTAAATTGTGTTGAAGAGATTCTATCATTTATGTTGTAAAATGCAATGTTTATTTATTGCGCTATCGTACATAAACATGACACTTAATATTAAATTAAAAATTTTACATTTCAGAACTATTGCAATTATTTAAAAAAAGTTTAAACTTCCATTTATGAATAAATTTTTGCCTCGGGTTAGAAAGAGAAAGGGATGCTTCCTCTCCTACACCGCACCAGCGGTCTACACTCCCTCCGTCTTACGAATTTTCCGAGATTATGAGGCGCTAATATTTCACCTACCGACTTAAGAAATTTCGGTACCTGATCATGAATTAAAATACCACGCAATTATTTATTTTGTGTTAGCCCAGTAAGTAAGCTTCAATTTTACCAAATTTCATCAATATTAGTCCAGCGAATTAGCTGTGAAAGCAGACAGACGGACTTCCGCTTTTACAGTATTATTATATACATATAATTGAATATATAAAATGAAAATTTTGTACAACAAAAAGCACTTTATTAATTTTGCACGTTGAATCCAACTTTTAATAAATTTGTAGCAAACTGTAAGAAGCAATCAAAAAGTTTGCAATCTGAACGACACTATAACAGATTGAGTCAAACGAAGGAGGTCGTTTTACACCGATAACGATAAAGGCTGTTTTTGCAAACTTAACAAAGTTTCCGAGCAATCTAAATTTGTGTTGGAACTGGCGTTGGAAACATGTAACTGCAATCTAGACGCCAGAATTGTATAAAGTTTTTTTTTTCGAACTGACTGTATGCTAATTTATAGAATTAGGCGTTACTTTGCAGAGATCCATAATACAAAAGTAATAATAAAATTATGTTGCTATAATCCGCGATACAGTAAATAGAAAATATATATAGTGTTTATTGTATAGTGGACTATCCGTATTTTCATACCCGATACGTGCAGAATTCGTAAAAACACATGCACAAACCTCCACCACTTCCACCACAATACACAAGCACTACACACGTTCACTATCACAAACTCAACAATCGTTTCGCCCCGCAACCGAAGCATCATCAGGAGATAGACTCCACGACAAAATCGCAAAGCGAAGCGTTATCCAAACAAGCATTGTTATATAGTACTTGGTCATCGCCACCCTTTATTTTACCTCGTAACACGTGCAACAAGCTTGAACTAGAAACATTTATCTGCTCGTTAATGAGGGAGTTTTCTATTTACTGTATCGCGGAATAATTTTATTATTACTTTTGCTTTGACTGTATGCTGTTAGCCCTAACGGCTTTTACAGCGTCACCGGGCGGGACGGGCGAGCGCAGAAGCATCGTTGATGTTGCGAAATGCAGAGAGTAGAGCGAAGAAGCTCTACTAGTGTCGGTTAACGTCGTCCTAATGGTGCCTCCTGTGAGGCCGGACCACGGCTTAGGGTGACGCGTAGTGGAGGGCTGATGGTATGACTTAGATTAGTCATTGCGACGTCGGAAGGGTGGGGAGAAGCCACGACCGATCGACGTCAGACAACTGGGACCTCGTCTTCGCCGGCGTTGACCTTGTGTATGTATTACGTGTTTTTGTGTTTGCGATCGTTATTTGATCGTCAAGGTTATATAGGACGCTTTTTGGACGGCTATATTTTCGGTGATCAGACCTAACTGGGATGTAGGTTGAAGCAACTGAAATAAGGGGGTTCGGGTGTACCTCAGATGTCTCGAAGTAAGATTTCGAAAAACGTTTAACGAGGTGAGTAATGGTAGGGAGGTCGAGGTCGCTATGGAGGTTGAATAAGGTGAGTAACTGCAGACCTACCATGAACTCTTATTGCGACTCAATTGAAGACGTGAACTAAATTGTTTTGCTTTTTCATACCATGACGTCTTAAAGACGCACACTTTAAGTCGTTCCTAAAACATGTGAGTAAAAGAGACAGAATATCTATAGTCCATATAACGTTGTCCTTTTCAAACACACTTCGTGGTACGAAAAGAAAGCGGTTGGGTTTGAGTACTGACTTTGAATTGAATTGTTTTCTAAAAGGTAGATAAACCATTTGATGCAATACGGGTATTACAGAAACTATAACAGAACTACTTTGCTATATTCCTCGTGGGTTAAGCGAATGCATGCAATGCTAAGTGTATGAAGCAGGCCAAATTCACATACTTTACACATGCAGGACAAGTCGCCACACGTATCCCAAGACGCCTCCACCAGCAACAATGCACACAAGCAATACACAAAACCACCAGTAAAATCTCTACGATCTTTTCGCCCCGAAACCGAAGCATCATCAGGAAGATAGGCTCCACGACAAAATAGTATTACGATTTTGTCAGGCATTCATGTTAACACACGCGGATTGTAGCAAAGTAGCTGTTTCATAGTTTCTGACAAAATATCTATACTTATTATAAAACAAAGCCCCAAAAAGCTGTCTGTCTGTATTTAATCAATTTTCTCAAAATCTACTGAACGGATTTCTGTACGGTTTTCGCCAAAAGATAGTGAAATACTTCCGGATGGTTTAGGTAAGTAGTACATATCGATATTGTGTAAATCGTGTTGAAGATCGCGCGCATCTTTGGTCGCGTATGCTGTGTAAACCAGCAGATACGCTAAATTCATGTACTAGAGTATTGTAGATCTTTGAAACTACTACAAAAAATAGCAATAGCATGTCTCTATCTCTAATGGTTAACTCACAATATTTACTTTTATGTTTGAAATTTGATTTCTAGAAAAAAATTGATATCAACGCGGGCGAAGCCGCTGGCACAGCTAGTTTAGTATAAAATAAAAATATAACATTCTCACTAACTGAGATATTTCATAAAGCTATTTTGTTAGTTTCTTAGTACACCTTTTGCCCATTACACTAGTATTAAAGTCAAAAGAGAATTTACTAACTTTCGCGATATATCTTAAAACTAGGTCGCAAGTGCTATTCGGTGGCCGCTAAGCGGTAAGGTTGTAGAGCTGGAAATGTTCTGGAATAAAGGAAATGCAAAATAATAATGTTTACTCTATCCCGTGGGATGCTATAATTTTAAATTCAACATATCCCGTTCATACCGCAAGCATTTCTATATCGTACCGTTGAAGTTATACGCAATTATAGCTACATTTTTGGTCCAAGGGGCCAAGATTCAAATTCAAATTATTCTTTTTAGTACACTTGTCATTGATTAAAATAATAAATATATGAGACATTTAAACGTACGGTCTTCTGTCCCCAAAGTAAATAACTTAATACTTGTGTTATGGGTGACGGACAACGGGTAGATATAATATATATATATAATTTTAAATACATTCTTGAATACAAATATATACCCAGGCTCGAAGAACCAACAAATGGTCTATAGAAAATTTTGGCGCTCAACGGGAATCGAACCCGCGACCCGTGGAGCTGAAGGCAGGGTCACTACCCACTGCGCGAACGGGCCAGTCAGTACATTTAGTGCTTTTGTATCGCCAACTCTAGTGCTGTTTCGGAAAATTGCTCTAACTGCGAATGACTAGTATGAAACTCGGCGCTTTCTCTTTTCTCAATATAATTCTTATCACTATAGATGTTCTTAACAAACCCGGATTATAGCGAAAGAATTCTATTATAATTTTGTACAATGTAAATCCGCTAAGTAACGCCTACTTCTAGAGATTATGCAATTATATTTTTAAAAACACTCTTATTCTTACTCTAGTTTAAAAAAAAGGGTTCAAGTAACGGCCTGTTACTATCCCACTGCTGGGAATAGGCCTTGGATAATTTTTGTACATATGAATATAAATAATTATAAAAGGATTGGCGATGTATATAATAGACAAAGTAGGAACCGACATAAGCTTGCGGTTCCTGCTTTGCCCCTTGCAAAAGTTCGTAATTCGTTTGTGGGTTTGGGTATAAGATTCTATAATAAAATTCCACAATCTACTTTAACTTTACCATTACAGCAGTTTAAAAATACTTTTAAAAAAGGCTAATTCAGAAAGCCTATTATACTATTCAATACCTAGACGATAAGAATGCGTGGATAGATAGCTTCTCTTCAACCCTGTACAAGACATTAATAAATATATGTAACTAGTGATAAGAATTATTGTTTAAAAAAAGCAACCGCCGAGTTTCTTGCTGGCTCTTCTCGGTAAGAACAGCTTCCGAACCAGCTTCATTAATCATATTGATACTTGACGATTCAAAAGTGCCTGAAATGGTTTATTTGAATAAAGATTATTTTGATTTGATGATGATGATCGTCTCTAGACAGTTGCACGGTCTCACCACTGAGCTATCACAGCTTCTAGCTTACTTTAAGGTTATATATACTTTATCATTATCCTCCTGCCCTTATCCCACTTTAAGTGGGAGCGGCACAACATGTTAAACATGTTGTCACATGATTTGGCTACGTATTTTACGACTGACCGTCTGTCTGGCGTCAACTTACCTTAGTCGCCTCTTACAACAACTCGGTAAGAAATGAGGGTGGTCTATTCTACTCAGCCGGATACCACACGGCGGTTTAAGTTTATACTTACTTTTCTTTATACTTGAGTAAAACGTACAAAGAATTTCAAGCCGCAGAATCCGTAGATTATCTCGTTACGACACCGGAGTTGTAGTCTTAACGGTAATGTTGGCTTTCGTTGTTAATAATTTAAGCCGGGAGAAGTTACGCAACATCTAAGGTCTGATGTTAATTCTGTATTCATAGATAAAGTTAGAGACATTGGAATTAATTGAGGCGTTCCTCAATTAATTCCATTTACTGAAATTTTCTTTGGCCCTGGTGCCGGGGCTTAGAATACGGCATCGGCCGCTTCCCCTGCCTGTAGTAAGAGTCCACTAATGGGGAAAACCGATTGGTGGCGGTATAACCATCCTTAATAGCGTAACCCAAATAAAGGCCGGTGACGGGCAGCAGTGCCACCGATACAAAAAGTTACGCCACTGCGGTCGCCAACCCGCATGCCCAGCGTGGCGACTATGGGCATAAACCTCCGAGGAATGAGCCACAATAAAAGCCAAAGGCCCCCAGTTCCTCGGACTAAGTGGCGAATTATTGGAGAGGCCTATGTCCAGCAGTGGACTGATGTAGGCTGATGATGATGACTGAAATTTTCTTTGAAACATGTATAGTTTATATAATAATTAATGTAACACAGTCTCTATAACGCCAACTTTAAGCGTTTATTTCCACTGAATAATACGATTTATGCTTTCTCTGGTTTAAGAAGTAAAACGGGATTTATGGATTACAAAGTATCTAGCTCAATTAAGCTTAATTTTGAAGCCAAATAAGCCTTGAAATTCAAATAAATTCAATTCAAATAAGTCTTTTTTCAAATTGGCCTTTACAAGCACTTTTGAATCGTCAAATTAAAATTAAAATGAAGCTACGACTGGTTCGGAAAGGTGGACTTTTTTATTGTATTTTTATAGATCTACAATTCTCTACTACATTACTTCAGTATATCTCTGCTGGTTTACGCAGCGCACGCGACTAAAGCTCCCAGCAAGCAATTTTTTAACAGCTATGCGATCTCTTCAACGCGATTTACACAATTCTGATATGTACTATTTACCGGAAGTATTGCACTATCCTTTGGTAAAAACTGTACAAAAATCTCTTCAGTAGATTTTGAGAAAATCGATTACATACAGACAGACAGCTTTTTGGGACTTTGTTTTATAATAAGTATAGATGTATTGTGAAGCTACAGTAAGAATACTTATTTCTATAAATTTATCACGAAGCGAGTCACGTCGTTTCATACCATAAATCACACGTACAGCTTTGTAGAGCAAATATATTTTGGATATCCTAAAATTAAAGTATGTTGTAAGTTGCAAAAATTTGTATGTAAAGCAATTTTATCCGCATCTTCTTTGTTCGACGCGACGTTTGCAGTATTTTGTGCCATGTTAGTTCTCTAGAGAGCCGTACAACTACGAAAATTGAATTAAATTGAAGTTACCAGCGCGTTGCCGTTGCGAGATGACATCACAAGCACGAGTAGAGTAATATTAGAATATATTTGATACTAAACTTTGGTTAACAAAATTAAAGTAACGGCATGTTACTGATTCCCTGCTGGGCATAGGCCTCCTCTCTAATTTTAGAGAAGAGATGGAGTTAAGACCTGATACTTCTTTTCTCTTTTCTAACAAAATATATGTACTATAAAGAAATAAATAAATAAGACCCATCACGATGCTCTAATGCGGATTGATGGGCAATAATATCCCAATAATTCTCTTAAGATATTTGTATATCTTTTCTTTGATGATGTTTTCCCGGGCAGATTTTACTTATAGAACTTTCGCGATTCATACTGATTATTTTATCCGGCTGAGTAGAATAGACCACCCTCATTTCTTACCGAGGTGTCGCAAAAGGCGACTAAGGTAAGTCGATCCACCGTGTGGTATCTGGCTGTGTAGAATAGACCACCGTCATTTCTTACCGAGGCGTCGTACAAGGCGACTAAGGTAAGTTGACGTCAGGCAGGCGGCCGGTCGTAAAATACGTAGCCAAATCATGTGACAACATGTTTGTAACATGTTGTGCCGACCCCACTTAGAGTGGGATAAGGGCAGGAGAATAATGATGATGATGATTTCATCATAAGTCTAACATTGATCTACCAATTTGATAGCATAAATAACCTACTGGGTAATACAAAAACCCGTCAACGAGAAAAACAAATGCCCGCGTGAATACAGCCGTCTTGGAAGCTATTTGGAAATAACTATTTGGAAATACATTTTGGCCCGGCCGCAGCGCACTCTGTTAGGAGCTTACGGGAAAATTTATTAGTGCAAGGCTCCCAGGGGGGCCATTCTGTACTAACCTAACTCTGACCACCTGGAGTTTAGTAGAAATATATCAGCCAGACGTGGCACACATTCGAAATTAGTTTTTCTGAATAAATATTAAGATAGTAATTTATATAAAACTGAACCGGGAAACGTTGTTTGGAGTTATTTCTAGAGAGTTTCTAGCATATATAAAAAAAAATATTAAAATTATTGATTAAGTTAAAAATATGTAAAAATACGGGTCACTGTAACAAGTGAGGGTAGTTGGTGAAAATAATGACTGTAGTACTCGAGAACGAAGCCGCCGCGGCGCTCCAGTCAGATCGTGACCACGGTAGACAAAATCACCAATCACTTAGTGATCATGATATGATTCACTCATCATATAGCATCATCTACTATTGAATTTTAGGTAACTGCTATTGCTATACAAAATTATGGATATTCCATAAAAAAATAAAATAATATTACAAAGAAATTTTATCATTATATGTTTTAATGTAATTTAATGTAATTTTACGTTATTCTAAGTGAATGTATTACCTAGAATTGACAAAAATTATTGTTACACAAACAAATCTAATTCGCATATCTGATTCAATATGGTCGATAATTAGGGATTATGTCACACTTTTACGCTATTCTAACTGAAAATATAACCTAGAAATAAAGATCGTATTGAATATGATTTAAGAATCACTTTTGTTTGTAATAACAATAACTTTGTCCAGTGATAGCTGAATAATATAATAGCCGATAGTATTTTTTGCTATTTGCTATTTACCCTTTTAGCGATTCAGCAATTACTGAACTAAATGATTGCTTATACAAACAAATGGAGTCCTTATATGCTATACATTGCATACGCATATAAGGCCTACATTTGTTTGTGTACACAATAGCAATCGCAATAGCAGCACGATGACCGTGGTCACCTTTGATCATATCATGGTGCGAATATGATTCTCAAATCGCAATCATACCCAAGCTTAGACCACGGTGGATACAACTCTGAATACAACGCTGAAACGTCGAACCTTATACAAAGGTATATATAGTACGCGGCAATAAATAACACACATCGAGGCTTAGAGAGAGAAATCGGCTAGATTCTGCTTCATAGAGCATTGTCTCTGTCGCACAGACTGACGAACCCGTGCGAAACGTCACGTACTAACTGAGTGACAGTGACAGCGCTCTACGAAACCGAACTGACCGGCTGTTTCGTTCGAAACATGGATGTGCATTATTTAATGCCGGGTACTTTTATGCTCGATTTAGTCGCGAGTGACCCGAGTGATTACATATTAATAAGTATGAATCGCAAAAAGTTTATAATCTACTATTGAATATGTATATAAAATATCCTAAAAACCGGTCAAGCTGTTTCAGAGGAGTATTACTAACTAAACTAACATTGGTACAAGATAATTTTTTATATAAGACTAGCTGGCCTAGCTAGCGTTGTTTTGCCAGTACTTTATAAATAAAATTGTCTAAAAAATAAATTAAAACAATGTTAGGGATGGAGAATCCTTATCACCTAAGGGTATGAAAATACATAGTAAGCTTTTCTCAGATCTACTGAATATACATGTAAAATTTTATAAAAAATAGGTCAAGCCGTTTCCTAGGAGGATTGTGACTAACATTGTGATATGAGAATTTTATATATATTCAAATTCAAATTCAAAATATTCTTAATCAAGTAAACTTGTAAACAAGTGCTTTTGAATCGTCAAATCTACCGCTGGTTCGGAAAGCTGTTCCTACCGAGAATAGCCAGCAAGAAACTCGGTGGTTGCTTTTTCAAATAAAATTCTAATAATATCCGCGCAGTTAATAAAGACCGGCTTCTACTAGCCGATATCTTTATTAAATATGAATACTACTCACGATAGTTTAAATTTTAAAAAAAATAAAAATATCCGCGCATTTACCCCATAGCAATATTCCATAAGACATACTGCTATGGAAGTAAGCAAAATATATAAGTTTTGCTAATAAGGCTTATATAAGGTTAATATTAATGACACTATTATTTTGGTATAATCCGCGATAAATGTAATATTTGAAATGCTAAAAGAAGAGCGTTAATGAATTGTGTTTTAGGATATTTTATTTATTAGATTAATAATGTGTCTGTGTTCGTTGAAGTATCTTTGTTCTTTCTTTTGTTTTACTTTTTTAAACCGTAATTAATGTAACGAAATAAAAATTATACGATCTTTGAATATCAAAGTTTCAACTCGCGAATTAAGTCAATTTATTATATTTCACTTTAATCACTTAAAAAGAAATTAACACTTAAACATCGCTTGTATTCTTTCTATTTCCTCTTCTATCTTTTATTTTATTTTATTTTCTTTCTTTTTATTATTCTATTAATTCTAAATATCATAGAAATATCGATATTCAGCAAAGCTAAGTAACATTTCGCTTACAAAGTTTCAATTAAACAAGTTATTGGAACCAGATATATCTTCATACACTATAAATAAGACTAGAAAATTATATAAAAAAAATCCCTAATTCATATCAAAGTCAAATTTCTAGAAGTATTGATTTTGTCTTAATACTGTTTTAATAAGGCTAAATACTAGCGAACATTGAATACAATAGTAAAGTCAATTTTACGGTCGATGATTGTGAAGTCGGTGGGTTTTTTGGTAAATTTTAGATCTCTACTTGTCAAATACACGCAATTTTTATTTGATTATGTATTTCAATTTAAAACAGTTATATATATATTTAATATTTAATATATTTGTTATATATGAGTAATATTTAACTAAATAAATAAATCGATTCATCAGTCTCCTGCCCTTATACCACTCTAAGTGGGGTCGGCCCAATATGTTATTAACATTTTATTACCTGTTTTGATTAGGTTTTCTTCAACCGGCCACCTACGACGTTAACTTACCTTAGTCCCTTTTTACGACACTTTGGTAAGAAAAGAGGATGGTCTATTCTACTCGCCCGGATACCACACGGTAGGTCAACTTAGCTTAGTCGCCTTTTACGACACCTCGGTAAGAAATGAGGGTGGTCTATTCTACTCAGCTGGATGCCACACGGCGGGTCAAATCTATGCCTATCTTAATTTGATTTCACTTGCCGTTCCGAGAGAACGGTCTTTATTTAATGAAAAACAACTGCGTGTCTGTAAAAGTTAAGTAGATGTAAATTGCTACAGTAAGTCATCGCAAGGATTACTGTTATGTATAAAAGGAAGAAAAAAATGTAATGGCCCTTTATTCTTTTGACCTCTTTGAAGAGAAATAGTGTTTCAGTGAATCAAGGACCAAATATCTCACGTAAGTTTAATACCTAAAAACTTTTATCACTACACATTATCAAATAATGTCCACCGTTTGTTGTTGAGTTTGTGATAGTGAACGTGTGTAGTGCTTGTGTAATGTGGTGGCAGTGGTGGAGGTTTGTGCATGTGTTTTTACGAATCCTGCATGTATCGGGTATGAAAACGCTAGATTATGTAGCGTTTTTATCTATCATATCTATATTTAGCATTATATATTTGCTATTTACTTTACAGCGGATTATAGCAACATGATTTTATAAATTTTTTTTTCCGCCGTGTGGTATCCGGCGGAGTACATAATTTCTTACCGAGGTGTCGTAAAAGGCGACTAAGCAAAGTTGACCCGCCCCGTGGTATCGTGCTGAGTAGAATAGACCACCCTTATTTCTTACCGAGGTGACGTTAAAGGCGCAAAAGTAAGTTGACCCACCATATGGTATCGGCCTGAATAGAATAGACCACCATCATTTCTTACCAGGGTGTCGTAAAAGGCGACTAAGGTAAGTTGATCCGCCGTGTGGTATCTCGCTGAGTAGAATATACCACCATCATTTTTAATGAGATGTCGTAAAAGGCTACTAAGGTAACGTCAAGGTTTACGTCAGCCATTTGGCTGGTCGTAAAATACGTAGCCAAACCATGTGGCAACATGTTTGTACCATGTGCTGAATTCACTTAGAGTGGGATAAGGGCAGGAGGATGATGATGAAGATAATGATATTATGGTGTTATTTTATCAGGATGAAGCTCCTCACAATCGCGGTGCTGGTATCTTTAATCATACAAACCAGAGCACAGAATAATGCTGACAGATTCAACTCCGTAAATATAGACGAAGTGCTGTCCAACAAGAGATTGCTGAGTGCTTACATCAAGTGCGTTTTGGACAAAGGGAGATGTACACCGGAGGGCAAGGAGTTGAAATGTAAGTATGAATCATTGAAGACATCGCACCGGATTCAAAATTATTCGTAATTGTAAATTAGACCTGGAGCTGCGGCGGAAATGGCCGAATCGGTGCCCAAGCGGTAAATCCGTGCGACCGTCTGAGTTCGAACCCCGGGCAGGCACCAATGAGTTTTTCTGGTAAAACTAATGTGATATTGATAATTGCAATTTACCACACGCTTTTCGTTGAAGAAAAATATCGTGAGGAAACCTGCATATCTCTAGATAATTCTGGGGATACGTGTAATCTACCAATCCGCATTGGAGCAGTGTGGTAGGTCCTAGCTCCGACCCTTTCCTCCCGAAACGGAGTGAGAATTCCAAACTGAAAGAAACCCAGGAGTGGGATTTTAATATGCCGTTAGCTTACTTACTTTACTAAATTCAACAATTCTGATCAAGCAAAGTATTCTTTGAGTACAGACTGGATAAAACAATTTTGTTTCGATTCTAGCTCACATAACTGACGAACTGCAGAACGGTTGCGACAGTTGTACCGACGACCAAAAGGACGGAGTTCGGAAAGTCATCGGCCATTTGATGAAGCACGAGGAGGATTACTGGAAACAGCTGTTGGAAAAATACGACCCTGAAGGGGTTTACACCTTGAAATATGAGAACGAACTTAAATCTATATAGCTACATAATAAACTTTAGAATTCGATTATCTATTGATATTGTTACGTACAGGGGTTCGTGGATTTGGATGAAAATAGCTGGTGACTCGTAATCACTTTATTCAGCTTTTCACTACCAAATTAATATTTACAGTCTCTATGCAGTCCGTTATCCAATAACAAAGCCGAGATCACTATTATGTCAATTTTATTTTCGCTTCTTAATTCGCTTTTGGTCGCTATTCACAAACTGAACGTCAAGGTGCGCGATACATCCGCTTATATATCGATCGAACCGATGACGATAATGTTCGCGAACGTTTGCGGGTCCTAGCGGGGATATCGAACACAGTGACTGTTCTAGAGAATTAGCGTCAAGCGAATTTGAACTCTATGACATAAAGTTTACGTACTCTTCTTGCATGTTCGTAAGATACCCCCTTCCAATTTTAACTCTATGATATAAGCATTACGAACTCTTTTCGCATGTTCGTAACAATATCTTGTGCGCGTCAACTCGTTTTAAAATACCGTCAATTATGTACAAGTGAAATAATCCAGTTTCCAATGGTATAACAGGATTTTTTTACCCATATATTTTTTATCCCATAGTCCGGTCCATTCAATCGCTTCAAATCTCATCAATATTGTTCCGACAGATTAGTCGTGAAAGTGTAATAGATAGACAGATTTGCATTTATAATATTATCTGTCTGAACTAGGTGCTGCCTCTTGTCCACACATCCAATCCTTTATCTCTCAAATTTCATTCCCTTATAGTCCCAAATTACAACTGTCCTCCTTTTTAATATATCTTTCTTTATTTATAAAAAAAGCCCATATCAACTATTGACATAAGATAGCTAAGCTAAGCTAGCTAGCTTGACATAAGGTAACTAAGTCTTACTCTTGACGATTCAAAAGTGCTTGTAAAAAGCCTACTTGAATAAAGATTATTTTGATTTTGATTTTTTGATCTACTTATCGATGATAGTGTAATATGATTTTTTATGACTTTTTTTCTTTCTTATTTTTCCTTTATTCTTCTGAAACCCTAAAACCCTATATTTTGATCCAGTTTTGACCATAATTTATGAAATGTCTTAGAAAAGTTAGGTGTTAAGTAATTTTATAGTAAAACGTTATGACGAATTGGTTAAAGTAAGAATAATAAGTGTATTATTCTAAAGTGGTGATGGTATATAGTGATATACCATCACTACTTTATACTTACCTGCACTGAGTACCTGCAATGGGCAGAACCATTTTCGAGATTGTAGTAGTGAATGTCTGCAGTGTAATATTGACTTCCGCAAAAAACTTCTAATTTTATAAATTACTATTGAGCACAAAAAATATAAATTCCCGCAGGGACACTCAGTTAAACGTCCTACGTTTTCGCAAAAACCAAGCAATAAACTAGATGTTCAAACAATAAAACTTTGTTCATTTCGCTTACTTCTACAAAATTATTTTACTCAGTGTAACTTTTGCTAGTTATTTCTTATCTTTAAAAAAAAAAGTAAAGTAAAGTAACAGCCTGTTAATATCCCACTGCTGGGAATAGGCCTCCTCTCTCCGTTTCTGGAGAGAAGGGTTGGAGCTAAGACCTACCACGCTGCTCCAATGCGGATTGGTAGGTTACACATATCTCCAGAATTCTCTAGTGATATGCAGGTTTCCTCACGATGTTTTCCATCACCGAAAAGCGTGTGATAAATTGCAATTATGAATTAGACACATGAGTTTTAATAGAAAAACTCATTGGTGCCTGCCCGGGTTTGAACCTATGTTCGTCTCTAGAGAGTCGCACGGTCTCACCACTGGGCTATCACAGCTTTCTTATCTTTATCACACATGAAATAAATAACTGTTTATCATGTTTTTAGAAATGTCCAAAAAGTAGTCACTTTTTTGAATTTACACTATCGTTAGTTGTATTCATTCTATGTATCGAAACCGGCTTTACTCACGTCTTATTCTAACGGTGTAGATCAAAATCATACCGCAATATTGTCCTAAGGGTGTCTCCTGTAAGACCAGACCACGATTTAGGACGACATATAGTAGAAGGTTAGTGGTATGACTGTGATAAAGCCATCAGGCCGCCAAAAGAGTGAGGCAAAGCGGCGATCGACTAAGACTAAGCTAAGTCGGCTAAGTCGTCTTCACCAGCGATGACGCTGTGAGGGTGAATGGTATCTAAACATGATCAATGTCAATAATAACCAAGACCGAGATGATATGACATCTAATAACAGCACGAGTCTACGTTAAGAACTTCGATATGGGAATCTTCGCTATTTAAAGGAAATATCTTACGTCTGGCCCGTTAGCGCAGTGGGTCCCTGCGTTGAGCACCGCGGGTCGCGGGTTCGATTCCCGTCGAGGGCCAACAATTTCTATAAACAATTTGTTGGTTCTTCGACCCTGGGTGTATATTTGTATTTAAGTATGTATTTAAAATTATATATGTAGTATATTTACCAGTTGTCTGTCACCCATAACACAAGTATTAAGTTACTTACTTTGGGGACGGACGACCGTGTGTGTAACTGTCCCATATATTTATTATTATTATTTTTTAAAGATACGAACCCCGTTCTAGGTGCTCGACAACTTCACAAATATCATTCTACTATTTTCGTCTTTAACATATAAGTTTCATCAAAATATGGAAATCAAAAATGAAAAACAAGCAGAGATCCTTTCAGATCGATCATTCAAAGGTTGTTTGTTGTTAATACCGAAATGAATTGCTTTGTATACCAAATCACAGTTTGTTTTTTTAAGACTTGTGTCCATCGAAGATTCCTATCTTATCGAGTTATATTTCAGTTAACTTTTTTTTATAAGGATTGCTGGTAGAGTTTTTAAATCAAATCAAATAAAAATAATTTATAAAATAAGCCATTTCAGGCACTTTTGAATCGTCAACCATCAATATGATTAATGAAGCTACAACTGGTTCGTTGTTGCTCTTACCGAGAAGAACCAGCAAGAAACTCGGCGGTCAATCTTTTAAATATTTTCAATTATACATTACTTAACTGCTGTCTTGTATGAAGCCGAAAGGATTTTCGAATCCATAAAGAATATTTTGAATTGTATTTTGAATTTTGGTGTTATTTTTAGAGTTGTAATAGCTCAGTTGGGAACGGGCGGAGTAAAGTATCGGCCTGTTACAATCCTACTGCTGGGCATAGGCCTCCTCTGTCCGTTTCTGGAGAGAAGGGTTGGAGCTAAGACCTACCACGCTGCTCCAATGCGGATTGGTAGATTACACATGTCTCCAGAATACTCTAGAGATATGCAGGTTTCCTCACGATGTTTTCCTTCACCGAAAAGCGTGTGATAAATTGCAATTATCAATCAGACACATGAGTTTTAATAGACAAACTTATTGGTGCCTGCCCGAGTTTGTACTCGTGTTCCCCTCGAAAGAGTCGCACGGTCTCACCACTGGGCTATCACAGCTCTACACGGGCGGAGTAAAGTGAAAATACTCAGAATCAGATCCCAGATATAACCAGCCCTTTCATTTTTTCAAATTTAGGTTGAGGGTATATAAAATCTTTGTAAAAATGCTGCAATATCAAATTATTGTGTCAAACCTGGGATCATTATTTGCCGAATACTGAGACAATATCAAAAGAAAGGAAAGAAAAATAACTAGCGCACTAGATTTCGACGTCCGATCCCCAATTACGTTCCGTTATCCCGTCCTCACATTTTATACCAGAGGGAGGACTAAATTAGGTTCCATAAGAACCTAATTTCCGATTCCGGCACTCTGTTTGATACACTGATGACCTTGAGAACTTGATGCTTTCAGTTCTTTTGTTTTACTTAACTTTTTATAACCGAAACGTAAAAATTATCTTACTATACATTGCAATACAATATTGGATTTAGGATACTGTTGGGCTTGCCGAAATTTTGTTCAGCTTCTAGTATGTTTGCTGACGCGCAAACATACGATTTTCACAAGGAAAAAGACTGGTTCCTTGCTAGCACCACTTCGCTCAAGTTCTAACAGTATCCTGAGTGCGTTAGTGTATAAAATGGAGTCGCCCATATATGCACAATTAATGAAGATATTAGCGCGACAGTATGATAAACTGAATTGTTTGTGTAAATGCAGTACGATTTTTGTCGTGGAGCCTATCCTCCTGATGATGCTTCGGTTTCGGGGCGAAACGATCGTCGAGATTGTGGTGGTGGGTGTGTGTGCTGCTTTTGTGTGCGTTGTTGCCGGTGAATTGCGCCTTGGGGTGCATGTGGTGGCTTGTCCTGCATGTATAAGGTACGTAGATTTTGCCTGCTTCATACACATTGGCTTTGCATGCATTCACCTAACCCGTGCGGATTATAGCAAAGTAGTTAGTTCTGTTATATTGCTTGTAAACTGAATTGTGTTTTCGTTTATGTTTCTTTGTGTTTATTTGTATTTGTTTGTGTACATTTGTTACTAACATAGTTATAAGTCTGTTAGAAACATGATGAACCTATGTTGTTTGAAAATCAAAGAAATATTATTATTATTTTTGTTCAAGACCTAATTCCTATTTTGTGCTTATATCTGAAGTAAGTCTTAGGTTTCTTTAAGATGTTTAACCATATTAAAACATTTTTCCATTTAAAAATTCAAAATATTCTTTATTCAAGTAATCTTTAAAAATGTTCGTAAAGCTGCTTCTACCAAGAGCCGGCACGAAACGCGGTGGTTGCTGTTTTCAAATATAATTCTTATAACTAGTTACATTTGATCATTACTATCTTGTACAGGGTAGAGGAGTAGCATTAATAAGATGAGTCAAAAGATATTTGTAGGAAGTTTTCAGTCATTTACTAGCGGACAAATGCACAAATGGAGTTAACTATAGTGGGATATTTGCGATATGGAAATTATTTTCAATGAAATACTTTACAAATGCGTAACTGAACCAAAGCGATCCAGGATGAAGCGATCGTTGAGATTGTCTAAGTGAATGTGTGCAGTGCTACTGCAATGTGGGGTTGATGGTGGTTTGCGGTAAATAAAGTTTTCTAATCCTGCATGTATGAGGTATGAAAACGGAGTGTACAACCTGAATTTAGCATTACGTAGATATTCTTACATCCCGGATTATGGCAAAATAATTTGATCATTCCTTTTAAATTATTACAATGGTAATTCAGGAATTTCGAAATTGAAATTTGCTGTTGGTGCAGTAGAATAGGAATGACAACAAGGATGCTCAAGATTTTCCATTTCCTCCGCTTTTCAGTTTTATAATAAGACTTTCTTTAGTTAACTACGTAATTAAAGAGAACAATGTAAAAGATTCTATCTCAAAACCTTCGTCGGGTCGGAATAAAGGTTTCTGTTTGAAAAAGAAAAGAATCTTTTATTACGCTTACATTCTGTCATCAATTAAACTTATTTTTTTGCAATTTGAATTTAATTTTTGTAACTAGCTACAACAATTGTGCCAAGCTATTCTAAATAAAACAATATATTTTTGTTTATATATAAATATCACATCTTATGCCGTGTAGTATCCGGCTGAGTAGAATAGACCACCCTCATTTCTTACCGAGGTGTCGTAAAAAGCGACTAAAGTAAGTTGACATCAGGCAGGCGGCCGGTCGTAAAATATGTAGGTCAAATCATGTGACAACATATTTAAACATGTTGTGCCGACCCCACATAGAGTGGTAGGAGGATGATGTTTTATTTTGGTAACAAATTACAACCGAATAAGAATTTTGCAAAGCTTTTCCAGATTAAACGCCCGCGTGGAAGTCTGTATTTAATTGATAGGAACATAAAACTAATTGTGAATTAATCATAAGCAATAGATACAATCTGTCGCGGACTTTTTGTAGGTCTACTATTTGTTAGTATATTCCTAGTGTATTACTGCTGCTTTGCGCCTTGCAAAAGTACGTATAGTAAAAAAAGTAGTAAGTAAAGTAACAGCCTGTTACTATGCCCACTGCTGGGCTAAGGCCTCTTCTTTCCGTTTTTGGAGAGAAGGATTGGAGCAAAGACCTACCACGCTGCTCCAATGCGAATTGGTAGGTTACACATATCTCCAGAATTCTCTAGAGATATGCAGGTTTCCTCACGATGTTTTCCTTCACCGAAAAGCGTGATAGATGATAAGAATGCGTGGATATAGCTACTCTCCGACCTTATACGAGATAGCATTCACAAAATATAACTAGTTATTTGAATCTTGTTTTGGTTGATCCCCTGAGTTTCTTGCTGCCTCTTGTCGGTGGGACCATCTTTTCGAAGCAGCAATAAAGTTGACGATTCAAAAGAACTTGTTTACAAGTTCACTGGAATAAAGAATATTTCGAATTTGAATTTGATGTCTATTGGAATTTGAATTCGCGACCTCCTAATAAGGGTCAAGTGGTCTCAGAACTCAGCTGTCACGGTTCTTGACCTAATTATTATAGTATTATTAAAACAATATCGCACCATACGTCCGTCACGACAAATCGCGTGTCCGTGCGACTTGAACAATGGAATAACCATTTTATTTTATAGTTAGGTTGAAAATGTGTTAGGTCGAAAAGCGATTTCATTAAAACACGCTAACTATGGTTAATTTATTTACTAACTCAACAAAGCCTTGTGCTATCCGGCTAAGTAGAATAGACCACCCTCATTTCTTACCGAGGGGTCGTAAAATACGACTAAGGTATATAAAAAAAAAGTAAAGTAAAGTAACAGCCTGTTACTATGCCCACTGCTGGGCTAAGGCCTCCTCTCTTCGTTTTTGGAGAGAAGGATTGGAGCTAAGACCTACCACGCTGCTCCAATGCGGATTGGTAGGTTACACATATCCCTAGAATTCTCTAGAGATATGCAGGTTTCCTCACGATGTTTTCCTTCACCGAAAAGCGTGTGATAAATTGCAATTATCAATTAGACACATAAGTTTTTAATAGAAAAACTCATTGGTGCCTGCCCGGGGTTTGAACCTATGTCGTCTCTAGAGAGTCGCACGGTCTCACCACTAGGCTATCACAGCTTCACTAAGGTATAGTGCACAGCAATAAATAATGCACATCGAGGCTTAGAGAGAGAAATCGGCTAGATCCTGCTTCATAGAGCATTGTCTCTGTCGCACAGACTGACGAACCCGTGTGAAACGTCACATACTAACTGAGTGACAGTGACAGCGTTCTACGAAACCGAACTGGCCTAAAATACGTAGCCAAATCATGTGACAACATGTTTAACATGTTGTGTCGACCCCACTTAAAATGGGATAAGGGCAATCTGCGAGTTTATCTATGTTGAGTTATCTACAATCGTTTCGCAAAGCCTTGCGATTTTGTCGTGGAGTCTATCTGCTGATGATGCTTCGGTTGCGGGGCGAAAGGATTGTTGAGATTGTGATAGTGAACGTGTGTAGTGCTTGTGTATTGTGGTGGCGGTGGTGGAGGTTGTGCATGTGTTTTTACGAATCCAGCATGTAACGGTTATGAAAATACGGATAGTCCACTATACATTTAGCACTATATACATTTTCTATTTACTGTATCGCGGATTATAGCAAAATAATTATTACTTTTGTACAATTATCGATATTTTCTTTCGCAAATACGACTCATTTTTCGTAAGTTTATGTCCGCAAATCTCAAAAAGTTGTTAATGATATTAACCTATTTTTTATTATAGAAACGTATTTTTTTTTGTATAAACTTATAATTATATGGGATACTTACACAACGTGACGGACAACTGGTAGATGTACTACATATATAATTTTAAATACATACTTAAATACAAATACACACTCAGGCTACAGGCGAAGAACCAAGAAATTATTTTCTAGAAAATGATGGCCCTTGGCGGGAATCGAATCCGCGGCCTGCAGAGCTGAAGCTAGGATTACTACCCACTACGTCAACGGGCCAATCATATTATATTCAAATCAAATCAAAATAATCTTTATTCAAATAAACCATTTCAGGCACTTTTGAATCGTCAAGTATCAATATGATTAATGAAGCTACAACTGGTTCGTTGTTGCTCTTACCGAGAAGAACCAGCAAGAAACTCGGCGGTCAATCTTTTAAACATTTTCAATTATACATTATTAAACCGCTGTCTTGTATGAAGCTGAAAGGATTTTCAAATCCAGGCTTTCTTATAATCTTCAATTTTGTAATATGCTTTACGTATAAGCATATTATTTTTACACTTGATTTGAATCTTTCTGTACACTGGTCTAGAATGGATTGAGGAATTTTATTATAGAAGCGAATAGCGAGACCAACAAATGAGCTAACTCTGCTGAGTCGCGACGCAGGTATCACAATCTGTTTGTGACCTCTCGTATTTCTATGATATATATCAAATTTTGTTTTATACGTACTTATATATACATACTTATAAATTCCAGGCCATAGCATAGCGTGGTAATCAGTCAGTACATGTCATATCGCGTTTGAATTGTTGAATCAAAGATTCGTCATCAATCATTCTAAAGGGTATTAACCGAATGCAAAATACCTAGCGGATATCGAATTAATGACCTCCTTTATAACCACTTATGAATAGTCAAACCCAGTGTTAAATTTTTTTTTATTAAATTAAAAAATTGAATTCACTTGTGAATCTTAAATGATAGTTAAAATTAATTATACCTAAAAATTATTTTACGTGTCTATTATTGAAAAATTTTCATATTTCGTTACGTTATAGACCGTTTTCGAATTGCAACATACGGAGTCTGAGCTTCAACGCTAATTAAAAAATATATAAATTTGTCTCAAACAGATATCGACCTAATTGCATAAGCGTTAGGGTGCATTTTCGAATGTTCATTAGTTCAATGACGTATCAACTCTCGGACGAAGCTGTCTGCGGGATTCGCTTTCTCATTTATATAGAAAACCAAGCGCGAGCGCACGTCAATTTATAGTATGAGAATTCTTGTAGTGTGTTCACTTTGAGGTTAAAACTGTGGAATTGTGGTATAAATAATAAAAATAAATACTGTTACTGTATTATGTGTATATTTTAAGATATATATATGAATTAAGTTACATATATCCGTGCTATAACATTCCTAGAAGGAAATAACCGCAGAAGAATGAAATAAAACGAAAACTATAGCGTAGTATAATTAAAGGTAAGACATGTTTTGCTTTATTGGTAACATGTATATTATTTTTATATATAAAGATTTTATATTAGACCGTTAGCGCAGTAGGTAGTGACCCTACCTTCAAGCTCCGCGGGTCGTGGGTTCGATTCTCGCCGAGGGCCAACATTTTTCTATTAACAATTTGTTGGTTCTTCGAGCCTGGGTGTGTTTGTATTTAAGTATGTATTTAAAATTATATATGTAGTATAAATACCAGTTGTCCGTCACCCATAAAACAAGTAATAAGTTACTATGGGGACGGACGACCGTGTGTGTAAATGTCCCATATATAAAAAAAAAAAAATTATGTCATATAAATATTTTTTTTCATCAAATTTCTGACTATTTTTATATTACTAGGTGTTTAGGTATTTATAATTTGTCTAGAAACCGGCTATACTCACGGTTGATATAGGGATAGACCTACAAGTTCCGAACCCATGCGTGGATCTACGTCATGACCTCGTTACACTGTGAGAACTTGTTTCAAAATTAGGCGTGCTAACCCGATATCAAAGACTTGAGAACAGCCAGTTTATATAAATAAAATAAGTTTGGGATCCATCCATACTCTTAAGTACATTGTTATTATATATAAATAACAGTGTGTTTGTTTTATTTATATATTTCTTTTGTCCGTATGTATGCGGCTTGAATAAGTTGATTCGAGAATGGTTTACATTTACGTATAGATCTAATAGTAAATTGTTTTAAATATTTTCTTTATTTGTTATTGACGCACCCTTATTTCTTAAGGAGGTTTCGTAAAAATCGACTAAAGTAAGTTGAGTCGCCGTGTGGCAACTGTCTGAATAGAATAGACCACCCTTTTTTTACCGAGGTGTCGCAAAAGGTGACTAAGGTAAGTTGACCCGCCGTGTGGCAACTGTCTGAATAGAATAGACTTCTCTTTTTTCTTACCTAGATGTCGCAAAAAGCGACTAAGGTAAGTTGACCCGCCGTGTGGCAACTATCTGAATAGAATAGACTACCCTTTTTTCTTACCTAGGTGTCGCAAAAGGCGACTAAGGTAAGTTGACCCGCCGTGTGGCAACTGTCTAAATAGAATAGACTACCCTTTTTTCTTACCTAGGTGTCGCAAAAGGCGACTAAAGTAAGTTGACCCGCCGTGTGGCAACTGTCTGAGTAGAATAGACTACCCTTTTTTCTTACCTAGATGTCGCAAAAGGCGACTAAGGTAAGTTGACCCGCCGTGTGGCAACTGTCTGAATAGAATAGACTACCCTTTTTTCTTACCTAGGTGTCGCAAAAGGCGACTAAGGTAAGTTGACCCGCCGTGTGGCAACTGTCTGAATAGAATAACTGCCCTTTTTTCTTACCTAGGTGTCGCAAAAGGCGACTAAAGTAAGTTGACCCACCGTGTGGCAACTGTCTCAATAGAATGGACTACCCTTTTTTCTAACCTAGGTGTTGCAAAAGGCAACTAAGGTAAGTTGACCCGCCGTGTGCCAACTGTCTAAATAGAATAGACTACCCTTTTTTCTTACCTAGATGTCGCAAAAGGCGACTAAGGCAAGTTGACTCGCCAAGCGGTATCCGACTGAGTAGAATAAACCTCCTCATTTCTCACAGAGAAAATTAATAAAAAATTGGCGATGTACGAATAGAGAAAGTAGAAACCGAAATAAGCTTGTGGTTCCTGCTTCGCGCAAAAGTAAAGTCGTTTGTGGGTTTGGGTATAAAATTCTACGAGTATAGTGATACTATATTACTACTACTATAATACTACTGCTATATTATTGAGGATTATAAAGATGATAAAAATGCGTAGATATAGGCTACTCCTCTACCCTGTACGGGTACGGTTTGACGATTCAAAAGCACTTGTTTACAAGTTTACTTTAAGAAAGAATATTTTGAATTTAAATTTTAATTAGTACTAACACAAAACAGCTGTGGCTCATACATAAATAAAATATTTTCAGATGATGACATTTCTAAAGAGCGCCTCCCTGCTGCTGATGGTAATCTTAAATGAAGCTGAAGCGACATTAAAATGTGAAAATACCAAGAACGATCGAACACATATCACATGCACTCCAACCGATGACTACGATTATACTTTGCAAAGAGGACTAGTTTCAGACAACAACGACACTACTAAAATAACCCTTCGTAACTGCAGAATATCCGAAGTCGATTACGAAGCCTTCGAAAACCTAAATGCTTTAAAAGACATCGATTTGTCGCAAAATAAAATCTCCGAGATAAAACTAGGTGTCCTAGATGGCGCACTCGAAGTCACAAACTTAAATCTGTCGCAAAATTTACTCACTGAATTCCCACTTGGTTTATTCGATCAAAAACCCAACTTGACCGTATTGGATTTACATGGAAATAGATTGGAGGATCTAGAGTTAGGTATATTTGATCCGCTCACTAAATTAAATTGGATAGATCTATCAAATAATGTGTTGAAAGGTAAAGATTTGAATCCCTATCTATTTGATGAAAGCAGAAAAATAGGCTTTATAAGTCTAGCAAGAAATGACATGAATGACGCTCCGCAGAATTTACTACACGCTTTCGAAACTTTGAGAATATTGAATTTGGATGGGTGTCTACTCAAGGAGGTGCCTCAGTTTGCAACGAGGAACAACCTTAAATCATTAAGAGAACTTGTATTATCTTCAAATGAAATAAAAAGACTCGACGATGCAACGACGTTTATTAATCTAGAGAATTTAAATACTCTTAATATGGCTAATAACATATTGGAATCGATTGACGCTATGATATTTAAACCTTTGAAAAAAGTTAAAATTATTGTATTGCGAGGCAACAAATTGACTGATTTACCAGACACTTTGTTTAAGGATATGAAAAGTTTAGGAAACATCGATTTATCTCACAATCAGATAACAAATGTTCCAGTAAATGCTTTTCGAGGCACATCGTTGAAGAATTTAAATTTGGCCAGCAATAGAATCACTTATTTGACGAATAACTTTTGTTTGGAACTGAGAAACTCGGGCGCGATGTTGTCAAAATTTTATTTCAATCAGAACCCCTGGCAGTGCTCGTGTCTCAGGGAAGTGTTAGATGAAGTGAAAAAGTATCAGATATCATACAACGGTGTTTATTACGACGGGAATCATCCAGTTTGCGTGACGACCAGCGAATTACATTGCAAAAGGCATGACACGTTTAACAGTGTATATACTGATTTGTACGATAGTTTAATTTTAGGAAAACGAATAGACATCTAATATTACAAAATAATAATTTTTAATGTGTAAACTTTATTTACTATTTGAGTCGCATCAATGTCAGGGTGACAATTCCTTAAAAATAATACAAAATGCATCTGCTCTTACTATCTAATAAGTTATTGCGAAATTGTTTATTTATTAGTTAATCATGTTGCGATCTAAAATTGTTATAAATAGCATTTATTTATTCGATTTTTGTTTTTACAAACCAAAGTTTTATAACCAAATACTAAAATCCTTGACTGCTGTGACGGATATGTCAATTAATATTATTGCTAGAAGAACGGTGTGCGTGTGTGTGTGTCTGTCTAATAATAACTGGTTGCTTTTTAAAGTGATAATTTGCTGTTAGACTTAATAGATCTTACACCATCAAGGGTCTATCGTTAATATTTACAATTCAATATATCAATACACATAATTTTTAATATCAGTAATTCTATATTATATGTATACCTTTTAAAAAACCCGCCATATTTTAATTTATTTTTACCCTTTGACCTACAATAACCTTTTTATCTTTAACGACTTTATCATAAAAAAGATTCGCTTGCGAAACTGTATTAGCAGATAAAGCATCAATTTTGAGATAAATAAACACAACTTTTTATCAAAATAGCTAGCTATGCCAGCGGCTTCATCCGCGTAGAAGTCAGTTTCAGAAAATGTTCCCTAATTAAAAATTTGAACATACAAGCAGTTATTGTGAGTTAACCATAAGAGATAGAAACATGCTGTAAGGGACATTTTTGTAGTATTTTTGTAGATCTACAATTCTCTAGTACTTTACTTTAGTATATCTTTGCTGGTTAACGCGGTACATGCGAGTAAAGCTCACTGCAGGCGTTTTACTAATATGCGACCTTATCAACATAATTTACATAAAATAGTAATGTACTATTAACTTAAATCTTCCAGAAGAATTTTGTATGGTTAAGTAAAAACCATACAAAAATTGAGAATGGCGATTACATACATATAGACAGCTTTTGGGGTTTGTTTTATAATATGTATAGATATGATTTAATTCTCAGAAGATACAATATGTGTAAAAAAAAGTAAAGTAGCGGCCTGTTATAATCCCACTGCTGGGAATAGGCCTTCTCTGTTCGTTTCTGGAGAGGAGGGTTGGAACCTACCACGCTGCTCCAATGCGAATTGGTAGGTTACACATATCTGCAGAATTCTCTAGAGACATGCAGGTTTCCTCACGATAAACATCCTGACCTCAAGATAAACATCCTTCACCGAAAAGCGCGTGGTAATTTGCAATTATCAATTAGACATATGAGTTTTAATAGAAAAACTCATTGGTGCCTGCCCGGGTTTGAACTCGTGTTTCCCTCGAAAGAGTCGCTCGGTCTCACCGCTGGGCTATCACAGCTTTTTACAATATGTGTAGCTCACCATAATTGTAACTAAACATCAAATATATTAATTTTGTATAAAATAAAAAGAAAACCCATGCGTGTGTGCATGTCTGTACGTTTATGTGAGAGAGTTTAATTGCAATAATCATTGCAAAGGCCTGGCAACGAGCAACTACGTGCTGCTTGAAAATGCAGCGTGCTACATAAATGAATTTAATTGTTAATTTTGTTTAAAAATGCATGAATGTTGGAGCTCTGCGAAAAGTGGAAAGCTTATTAAATAATTTATAGTCAGTTAACAGTTGCAGAAAGAATTTTAACTAAAAAAAGAGTGTTGAAATATCGCAAGTGCTTTCCCTTGCTTCAATCACCCTATATATGTTCCCATGCATCACTACCTTCATATTACGTTCCCATGCATAAATATTTTCATAGTACCTTCCCATACATCAATACTTTCATATTGCGTTTCCATGCATCAATACTTTCATACTATGTTCCTATACATCAATACTTTAATACTACGTTCCCATGCATCAATACTTTTATACTACGTTACTATGCCTCAATACTTTTTATACTACGTTCCCGTGTATCAATACTTTCATACTAATTTCCCCTGCATCAATACTTTTATACTACGTTACCGTGCATTAATACTTTTCGCACTACGTTCCATGCGTCAATACTTTCATACTACGTTCCCATGCATCAATATTTTTTATACTACGTTCCCATGCATCAATACTTTCATACTACGTTCCCATGCATCAATACTTTCATACTACGTTCCCATGCATCAATACTTTCATACTACATTCCCATGCATCAACTTGTAAACAAGTGCTTTTGAATCGTGAAACAAAGCTGTTCCTACCGAGAAGAGCCAGTGAGAAACACGGACTTAATACTGTCCTGTCCAAAATAATTCTTATAACTACATTACATTTAGTCATTACTATTTTGTGCAGAGTCGTAGAGTAGCCATATCCACGCATTCTTATCTATATAATTCTCAACAGTATAGTAGGCTTTTCTGTATCAGCCTCCTTTTAACAGTGTTTTTAAGCTGCTGTAATGGCAAACAGTGCTTTGTTTATCAGAAAGACTTGTTCAAAATTACCAAATACATTTGTAAATAAGGCTGTTGTAAAGTAAGAATTATATAATGAGACATTTATAACGTCCTAAAAACTGAGTTTATTGCTACTGTGTTCGCAAAATACTGCGGCGTCGGTATATTACGTCTAACCGCGAGTTTTGCAGCGCTGTATGAATTTATCATGTAGCCTATAAAATTACTAAGAGTAAAATGCTGGGCCACGTTAAATTTACAATATACGATATTAAACGCACTTAGTTCCCACAATATAGACCTTCCATGGCCCTCTATTGAAATACAAAAATAAACATTCCTGGTTAAAGTTTTGTTTAAGATTAATGGTATATTTAGTAGTGGTTTTTTCAAAAATATTTCCTTTTAGTACTGTATAGTCTCTCTCTTTCTTTAAAGTGTTTTACCTAGAAATTGATTTATGAATAAGTATGTCTGCTAGTCATAATACATAAAAATAATAATAAAAATAATAATAAAAAATAAATAAAAAATAAATAAACAAAGATCATGTTATTTTGTGACTGGATTAAAAAACAAAGTGTACGGAATACGCAATAATTCCTTACTAACTTACTTCTTACCGAGGTGTCGTAAAAGGTGACTAAGGTAAGTTGACCCACCGTGTGGTATCCGGCTGAGTAGAATAGACCACCCTCTTTCTTACCGAGGGGTCGTAAAATACGACTAAGGTGAGTTGACGTCAGACATGCGGCCGGTTGTAAAATACGTAGCCTCACATGTAAATGATGTAACAATATGTTTGTCCAATCCCAATTAGAGTGGGATACGGGCAGGAGGATGATGATGTAATAATCCCAGGTCTTGTTATACTAGTTGCGTTGTCCGCAAGACTTGAATCTTTAAAGCGGTTCACTGATGGTTTACCATCTCCGGATGTTACATAATTGAAGCGGAAACGGATTTAAAATTTGGAACGGAATATCTTTTTTTTAAATGGCGCATATCTGATATCCCTTTGAAATAGAATAGTTTAACTGCGCAACAATAGAATTGAATAATTTAGGTTAAAACTTCGGCGATGGCATGAATTTTATTTATTTATTCCAAAAAAGTTGGTTACATATAAATTTCTTTATTTAATAAATTATTATTAATCCACCCTGTGCCGTGGATATTGACGGTTATGAGTATATAAACAACTATATAAACTTTTTACTAAATAATTTATATGATTTATAGAAGCAGGCGTTACTTTGCGGAATTTCATATTACAAGCAATTTAACAGAACTAGCTACTTTGCTATAATCCGCACGGGTTGAGCGAATGCATGCAAAGCCAATGTGTATAAAGCAGGCAAAATTTACGTACCTTATACATGCAGGACGAGCTACCACATGCACCCCCAAGGCGCATTCACCAGCAACAACGCACACAAAAGCAGCACACACACCCACCACCACAATCCCGACGATCGCCCCGCCCCGAAACCGAAGCATCATCAGGAGGATAGGCTCCACGACAAAAATCGTAATGCTAAAAAATCGTATTACTAAATACGTGTATAATAAAGTACATGGAAGTAAGTACGAGATGTGCGTGCAACCATGCTTATGCACGTGCAAGTGTATGTATGTATTGGGTGTGCTCATGTGTATAGTGTGTATGTTGTGTGAAGGCGTTGTGTATATGTATGTAGGATTAAATAAAAGACTAATAGTTTAAAGACGAATGAAAGCAGTATGTAAGATGATTATGTTTTTAAACGAAAGCGTGTGCGAGTGAGAGAAGCAGTGTGAAAACGAGATATGAGGATGGATGTAAGATGGCGATCTCTTTGGCCGGCGCACCTAAACGAGTAAGACGCGTAAATCGAAAATAAAATAATTAAGACGTTAAAAGAGTTTTTTTTCGCAAGACACCACTCCCACATGTATGAAGAGAGTGCCATGAAAATGAGAAAATGTGAATGATGTGCTGCAGATGGCTTATTTCAGAATAGTAGGTGTTTAAGCGTCCGTTAAAACAAGCCTCCTAAACACGAGGATCCTATTTATTTAGTAAAAGGATAAATCTCAGACTGCTTAATACTTTGTTTGTATATTTATAAAATGGTCCTATTTGTCAAGAAACATTTGTATTTATTTAAAACGAATAGAAATCTTTGGATCAGAAAGAAATATGAGGAGCAAATGTAATTTATATGTCTGGTACATAAAAACCCAAAAATTGAAATTATGTAGGAAAAACGCTTAATGTATGTCAATTCGGATATATAATGATATCCCTAACAAATTAAAAGATTACCTAAGGTCCTTACCTAATCAATTGTTTGACTTTGCGATAAAGTATACTACGACATTAATGAATTTTGTACAAGAGTTTAATTATGTATTTTTTTTAATTAATTTATTATATTTCGTAATTGTTAAGCTATGTTATTGCATAGCTTCTATCGCGGGTCTTGAGCGTGGAGACCGAATCCAGAAATTCCGTAACGAAAAAATCTAATGACTTTTTGAAATATCACGCGTGTCTCTTTAGTTTAGCAACCCGCCTTTAGGTGGCATTGGTTGTATGTATTGTAAAAAAAAATACTGCATAAATAAAATAAATATATAATTGTAATTGCATAAGTTGATAAAAAATGCTATGCAATAGCTTTACCGCGGCAGTCTCCGAGTGCCACACGTATTTTTATTTTTTTATTCTTATTTTACTGTGTATTTAATCGATTTAACATTTTAACTACAATTAATGCATGAATTTTTGCATTTACATCACATTATGTACCAATGTTCTTGCAATAATTGGCGCTGAAACGACAAACGCAATGTTAGAAGACCGTCCGTTAAGCGGACAGTCTAATTTAGTATTTAATCCCGCCGGATCCCCTCGACTTACCAACATCGAGGCCTCAGTATGTCAGTTAGGCATGACCGGCCATCAGCCGATTATAATTGCGTCAATCTATCTCAGTCCATCTAAATCTCTCCTAGAGAGCGACATTAGGACGCTTTTAGGACTTGGAGATGCCGTCTTACTAGGCGGTGATTTCAATTCAAAACATAGTCAATGGAACCGATCGTCTCCAAATGCCAATGGCAATCTATTACATAGATTAAACAATTCCCCGTTCCTTAACTTTGAGATTTTAGCTCCAGACGAGCCCACACGGTACTCTCGCCCCACCCACCCCATTCAGACTGCCAGTACAATTGACATGGCACTAATAAAAAACATTACCCTGCAGCTTCATAGCATACAAGTTGTTCATGACTTAGATTCCGACCATCGCCCGGTCTTACTACAGCTAGGACCCCCTCTAACCGCGTCGGTTCAAAGTAAAACTATAATCGATTGGAAAAAACTTAGTGAGCGTCTCCACTTTGTTGATTCAGAGCACCTCAAACAAATTCCTGACCATATAGATTCAGTGGAAACTGCCAAAGCAGCGACCGCTCATCTCACAGCCCACTTATGTAATACTCTCAAGGATTGCTCTAGGGAAATTCCCGACAACTTCCGCTGTCGAGAACTACCAGATGACCTGCGAGAATTAATAACTAAAAAACGTGCTGCCACTAGGGCACGCGACAGATATCCGACTCGAGAGAATCGTAATACGCTTAACAGATTGCAGAAAGAGGTTAAACAAAAACTAGCCTCATTTCACAATACTTCCTGGGATAGAAAGCTCTCGGAGATTAAGCCAGGACACCAGGCTTACTGGCGCCTGGCGAAATCTCTAAAAGCGGATGGGTACGCAGCCACCCCACCACTACTTCGTCCGAATCTTCCCCCTGCGTTTGACGACGCTGAAAAGGCCGAATGCTTGGCGGACAGCTTGGAAGAGCAATGTTCCCCCAACCCCAGTAGACCCGAACTCACCGAATTCCACTCCAGAGTGGTAAAGGTAGTAGATGATCTATCTGTGACGACTCCCGAAAGCGAGCCGTTGCTTCCCACTACCGGAGAAGAAGTCCGCACCATTATTAAAAACCTACACTCCAAAAAAGCCCCAGGACCTGATTCCATCTCCAACAGAGCACTAAAGTGCCTTCCTAACCAAATCATCCACTTACTGGTACTGATTTTCAATGCCCTCCTTGTCGGATGCTCCTTTCCTGATGATTGGAAAGAAGCTACAGTGATAGGTATCCCTAAACCGGGAAAGCCCCGAAACATCCCGACTAGCTATCGTCCCATTAGTCTACTAAACAGCTTAGGGAAAATATACGAACGAATCATCCTCGCCCGATTAAAATCCGTAGTTGATAGCCAAAATCTTATTCCGAACGAACAGTTCGGATTTCGTCCAAATCACACCTGTGTTCAACAAGTGCACCGCCTCACGGAGCACATTTTGCAAGGTTTACAAACCAAGCAGTTTACAGGTGTCATATTCTTCGACGTCGCCAAAGCCTTCGATAAGGTCTGGCACGCAGGCTTAATCTACAAGCTGCTCCAACTAAATATACCAGACCGACTTGTACTCATCTTACGAGAGTACCTGACTAATCGCACCTTTCGGTATCGCATAGACGGCACTTTATCGTCTCGCCGCACAATTCGTGCTGGTGTCCCTCAAGGATCTGTGCTGGCACCCTTATTGTACTCGCTCTACACGAGTGACATTCCACGGGCGCCTATCAAAGAGCGTACACATCTTGCCCTTTTTGCGGATGACACCGCTGTATTTACCACATCCCGCCGGCGTCAAGTAATAACTAGACGTCTCCAGAAAGCGGTAGACAGCCTCGGACGCTGGTTCCGCCATTGGAGAATCGAAATAAACCCGGATAAAAGTGCAGCCATGCACTTTATCGGTAATCGCTTTAGATCTCAAATAGACACACCTAAGGAAATTTCCCTTTACAATACACCGATTCACTGGCAACAGAAAGTCAAGTACCTAGGTGTCACCTTTCAACCTTCCATGACCTTCCACGAGCACATACACATAGTCTGCAATAAGGCTGCGTATGTTATGGGACGACTTTATCCGATGTTATGTAAGAAAAGTAAGATGTCGCTTCGCAACAAAGTGACACTCTACAAAACTTGCATAAGACCAATAATGTCCTATGCGAGCGTTGCGTTTGCGCACGTTTCAAAAGTCAGATTGCTCAGGCTCCAAAGACTACAGAACCGATTTATGCGGACAGCCACTGGTTGTCCGTGGTTCATGCGAAACGTTGACCTCCATAGAGACCTCGATCTCCCTACCATTACTCACCTCTTTAAACGTTTTTCGAAATCTTACTTCGAGAAATCTGAGGTACACCCGAACCCCCTTATTTCAGTTGCTTCTACCTACATTCCAGTTAGGTCCGACCATCGAAAATATAGGCGTCCAAAAAGCGTCCTGTATGACCCCGACGATCAAATAACGATCGCCAACACAGAAACACGTAATACACACACACAGCGTCTTTGCCGGCGAAGACGAGGTCCCAGTTTTCTGACGTCGGTCGGTCGTGGCTTTTCGCCACCCTTCCGACGCCGCAATGACTAATCTAAGTCACACCATCAGTCCTCCACTACACGTCGCCCTAAGCCGTGGTCCGGCCTCACAGGAGGCACCCTTAGGACGACGTTCCCCGACTTAAGTAGAGCTTCTGCGCTCTACTCCCTGCATTCCGCAACCTCGGCGATGCTTCTGCGCTCGCCCGTCCCGCCCGGTGACGCTGTAAAAGCCATTAGGGCTAACAGCATACAGTCAGTTCGAAAAAAAAAAAAAAATCCCGCCGGATTTAACTGTCGCAAAGTCTTGTCGTGCAAATCGCTTTAAGAGACTAATGACCACCAAGCTCTACTCGTGTCTTGTTAAACAATTTAAATGTTAAACTATCCTTAATTACTGGGTCCTTTTTAGTTCTCGAAGGAGATAGAGGATTTTTTATCAAATTCAAATTCAAATTCAAAATATTCTTTATTCAAGTAAACTTGTAAACAAGTGCTTTTGAATCGTCAACTTTACTGCTGGTTCGGCAAGCTGTTCCTGCCGAGAAGAGTCAGCAAGAAACTCGGCGGTTGCTCTTTTTAAAATATAAATCTTAGAACTAGTTACATTTATTTATTACTGTCTTGCACATGGTAGAAGTGCACCTATATCTACACATCCTTATCATCTAAGTAATCTTTAACAGTATAGTAGGCTTCTGTATCAGACTCTTTTTAATAGTGATTTTAAACTGCTGTAATGGCATGGCCAAAATCTTCTTATCTTGTGCGTAAACTCAATATCTTTAATCTTTAAATGAGCTAATCTTTTTTATATATGGGGGCGATGGGAGGGCGATAAATTATCTAAGGCTTTATATTTATAAATCTAAAACCTAGCTTGTTACATGATTACCCTAAACGCCAAGCGACGCCGCGACCTGAGCGATGACATCGCGGCACGTTTGCCCCCAATTGGGCTCAGCGAAATTTAATTTACAAAATAATTATTAGTTTTTAAGGCATTAAATTGTCAGCACCAGCATTGAGCGGATTGTTTCATTGTAAATTAAATTTTTGTAATTTTAATTCTTAATAAAATAGTTATAAAAGTTTTTCGGTTTTTTTTTAGTCTTTCGGCTGTCGCAAATATAATTAGTTAAGCTTACATATTTATAAATGTCGTGTTATCACTGTTCCTGGCACTGAAAAACTGGTACAATATTATTAGAAAACAAAGGTCAATTACGTTGTCACTTGCAAAGTTATAACAGTTCAGATGAGCACGGGCAGACTAAAGAAATAAAAATACGCAAGTTCATTTTCCAAATATCACCATCACTTTTTTGTTTTTTTTCAAATTACATTTTTTTATATCTTCTAAAACAACCGGAGATAGCTCAGATACTTTAACTGAACTGTAGTAATTTATAGACTTTATATATTATAATTTTAGGTGTTACTTTGCGGAGATCTATAATACAAAAGTAATAATACAATTATTTTGATATAATCCGCAATAAATAATTTTATCGCGGATTATAGCAAAATAATTTTATTATTACTTTTATCTGTAGCAAATGTAATAAATAATGTTCCAGTGGTGACAGACAGACAGGTTTTCGCATTTATAATATAAGTAAAAACAAATATAATATTATATATCGTGTAGTATAGGATTTTTGCATTTGAGTATATGTTTTGAATGGGCAGACGCTAATATATTTATTTATTAGGAAGCCAACGTGATATACAATTTGGTTTAACTTATACTAATATACATTTATAAAATACAGTTTTATATTATATATCCCACTTAAAGGCTAACTCAGCATGTATAATAAAAATAAGGTAAATAACATTGTGCTTACTATATCAAAAAGAAAAAAAAACAATAATAAAAGAAATAGAAAAAAAGAGTTATTACTGAAAAAAAAACTATTCTACTTGTATAAATAAAATGTGGAGGAAATAATCAAAAATAAAAATAATAATAAAAACAGTGATGTTAGAAATTATTAATTATTAATTATATTTTCTAATATACTCATAGAAATATAACTATCTTAAGTACAACGCATAAATTTACATTTACATACCTGACAGTAATTAAAGCGCCATTATCTAGTTCAATTACCGATATAAACGCCACTAAGCGATTTTTCATCGAAGACGTATTATCACTGTCCCAAAGGAATTAGGAAATTAAATTTTCCAAGAACATTTACTCATTATTTTATATTTAAGTATTTTAGAGCAACAAGAGATAATAAAATATAACAATAGCACCCTAATCAATGTGTTAATTGAAACGATTCCAACCCCAGTTTGCTACACGTGTTTGGAGGCGAAAACAATGGTGGGGGTCGAACTATTTGTATATAATACTGTTAGTTTGGGTGATGCGTCACTTTGCGATTTTGTTATGGAGCCTATCTGCTGATGATGCTTCGGTTTCGGGGAAAAACGATCGTTGAGATTGTCGTGATAAATGTGTAATGCTTGTTTAATTTGTTGTTGATGGTGGTGTTTTATAATGCCGTGTGGTATCCGGCTGAGTAGAATAGAACACCCTAATTTCTTACCGAGATGTCGTAAAAGGCGACTAAGGTATGTTGACCCCCCAAGTGGTATCCGGTTGAGCACAATAGACCACCCTCTTTTTTACCGAGGTGTCGTAAAAGGCGACTAAGGTATGTTGATCCCCTAGTGGTATCCGGTTGAACAGAATAGACCACCCTCTTTCTTACCGAGGGGTCGTAAAAGGCGAATAAGATAAGTTGACCCACCATGTGGTATCCGGTTGAGTAGAATAGACCACCCTCTTTCTCACCGAAGGGTCGTAAAATATGACTAAGGTAAGCAGACGTCAGGCAGGATGCCGGTCGTAAAATACGTAGCCAAATCATGTGACAGTATGTTTATAACATGTACCGACCCCACTTAGAGTGGGATAATGGCAGGAGGATGATGATGGTGTTTTTAATACGTGCGGTAACTAATTCTGTATGTAATATGAGATGCCCAACAGTGGGATGATGATGGTGGTCTTTTGTAATACGTGCGGTAACTAATTTTGTATGTTTAAGGTATGAGATGCCCAGCAGTGGGATAACAGGCTGATAAAAAAAACCTACGTAACATAATTACGCAAACAAGTCAATCAATAACGTCCCACGTCAAAATACAACCCGGTCATGCACTCAGCGAATTTTAGTATGACCTTTCGAAAAATTTTAATTCATTTACTAACAATTTTTCATGTTCACTTTTGACGGGAGGGGAACTTTTGAATTTGCTAGTCATGACGCATCAGGGGTTGGTCGGTTGTGTTTTATGAGTTGGTATAAAAATAAATTTAAAACGCCTGTAAACTTATTACTATTAAATGATTTATAGAAGCAGGCGTTACTTTGCGGTATTCCATATTACAAGCACTATAACAGAACTAACTACCTTGCTATAATCCGCACGGGTTAAGCGAATTCATGCAAATCTAATGTGTATGAAGCAGGCAAAATTTACGCACCTTACACATGCAGGACAAGCCACCACACGCACCCCAAGGCTCCTCCACCAGCAACAATGCACACACAACCACCACCACAATCTCGACGATCGTTTCGCTCCGAAACCGAAGCATCATCAGGAGGATAGGCTCCACGACAAAAATCGTAATTCGCTTAACCCGTGCGGATTATAGCAAGGTAGTTCTGTTATAGTGCTTATTACTATTACTACTTATTAGAAATACGTTGTACTTAGCAATTGTATAAGAATCTTTAATAAAGTTCCGCAATCTACTTTGACTTTACCATTACAGCAGTTTAAAAACACTAATAAAGTGGATACAGGCAAAGTATATAAAGGGTTATAGCTAATAATAAATTAAGGATACAGAGGGTATAGCTAGTAATAAATTATGTCTAGCGAATTGTGGGGTTGGGCATTTGGAGATACAAACTGTGACTAGCTTCCCTTGAAACGACCACAGCTTAAACTAGTAGAGTTCAAAACCTTATTAAAAGTCAGCTCAAAGTAGATTCAAAGTGCAGCAATTTGTATGAACCGTCAGCTGACAGTATAACGAAGATTATGCTAAAATATTCTGCATTTCATCAACCGAGTTTACCCCGACGGTAACAGGTGGCATGTACTTGTATTAAAAAAGTAATATAAAATAACTGCTACTATTAAATAGATGCAAATTTAACTTCATAATAGATAAACTGTAAAACTGTTTTTAAAGGGTTTAATAAATTATTTATAGAATCACGCGTTACATTGCGGAGAACCATAATATAAAAGTAATAAGAGGTTGATAATGTAAATAGAAAATATATAGTGGACTATCTGTTTTTTCATACCCGATACATGCAAGTTTCTTAAAAACACACGCACAACCTCAACCGAAGCATCATCAGGTAGACTTGACGACACAATCGCAAAAGCGAAAGTGAAAGGCGCGAAACGGTTGTTGAATTTGTGATAGTGAACGTGTGTAGTGCTTGTGTATTTTGGTAGCAGTGGTGGAGGTTTGTGCATGTGTTTTACAAAAGTGCTGTTACTATCCCACAGCTGGGACATAGGCCTCCTCTCTCCGTTTTTTGGGAGAAGGAATGGAACTAAGAACTACCGCGCTGTCCCAGTGCAAATTGGTAGAAAAGTAATAATAAAACTATTTTATTATTACTTTTGTATTATGGATCTCCGCAAAGTAACGCCTAATTCTATAAACTATGCAAATTGGTAAGTTACACATATCCCTAGAATTCTCTAAAGATGCAGGTTTCCTAACGATGTTTTCCTTCACCGGAAATCGTGTGATAAGTTGCAATTACCAATCAGACACATAAGTTCGAATAGAAAAACTCATTGATGCCTGCCCGAGGTTTGAAACCGTGACTTAACAGTCACACGGTGTCACCGCTGGCCTATCATCACAGCCACTTTAATAGGATACGAAAATGTGATATGTAGTCGAATTCACGCAATCCAAATATAAAATGGATACATATATTCTGAAACGGATCTAATTACTTTTACTTCCTATACTTTTGTAATACAGACCTCCGCAAAGTAGTCTTATTTCTATGAATTGATTACAGGTTAACATAGCCACGTCCGCAGCCCATTGGACCGGCAGTTAGGCTAACCTATCAATAATAATCGATGATACCATTAGCCTTATCTCGACTCATTTGTATTTATAGGTCGCTCCCATAAGCTCTCCCTATATCTCATATATCTAATTTAGCTAGCCTTTGATTCTGTTATGTATGTGCACATGGCTGAGCTTGTCGCCTAACTTACTTTGAAGCAATAAACTAGTATGTTGGTTGCTTGTGCCAATACGTGTTTCACTTGTGTCTTCCCCTTCACACCGAAGAGATATTTGCTATCTAATGTAATTAGATCTAAGCTGTGATAGTCCAGCGGTGAGACCGTGCGACTCATTCGAGGGAAACACGAGTTCAAACCCGGGCAGGCACCAATGAGTTTTTCTATTAAAACTCATGTGTCTAATTGATAATTGCAATTAATTACACGCTTTTCGGTGAAGGAAAACATCGAGAGGAAACCTGCATATCTCTAGAGAATTCTGTTGATATGTGTAACCTACCAATGCGCATTGGAGCAGCGTGGTAGGTCTTAGCTCCAACCCTTCTCTCCAGAAACGGAGAGGGGAGGCCTATTCCCAGCAGTGGGATTGTAACAGGCCGCTACTTTACTAATTAGATCTATCTAAAAGAGAGAAGACCTCTCTTCAACTGTGGAATTATAACAGGCCGATGAAATAAAAACAGGCCAGAAGAAAGAAAAGAAGAAAACCATTGTGAGCCATCAGGACCAAGTCCTTTCTCCGCCCCCGTGTATCCCGATTTTTGTTTTTGAAAATATTTAAAATATATTAATATCTGTGAACGAATAAATGAGTGTATAGAATAGCTCATTTTACTATGATCTACTTCTTTTTCTTCTTGTTCAACTGATGCACGTCCACTGCTGGACATAGGTCGCTATAGGATCTCCACACCTCACGGTCCTGTGCCGCTTGGATCCAGCAGCTCCCCGCGACCTTTTTGAGGTCGTCCACCTCGTAGGGGGTCTTCCAATGCTGCGTTTACCGGTGCGGGGTCGCCATTCCAGCATCTTAGGACCGCAATGTCCATCGGTTCTACGTACTTCGTGCCCTGCCCATTGCAACTTCAGATTCGCGACACGATGAGCTATGTCGGTGACTCTGGTCACGGACATAGCTCATCGTTATACGGACAAAGCTACGGATCTTCTCATTCCTGATTGTAGGGTAACACCAAGCATAGCTGGCTCCATAGCTCGCTGAGGGACTCTGAGCTTTCCTATGAGGCCCATAGTCAGCGACCACGTTTCGGATCCGTAGGTCATCACTGGCAACACACACTGTTCGAAGACCCTGGTCTTCAGGCACTGAGGTATTTGGGACTAAAAGATCTCGCACAGCTTCCTAATGATCTACAACAGTCTTTAAATACCATATATATGTATGAAAGAAATAAAATCCACGTGAATTAGGTACGTCAAATAAACTTTTAGTTAGTAACAACCTATTAGCAGAAGTACTTTGGACATGTAACAAGCTACTCTCGAACGACACTCCTTATCCGTCGCACTGGACCCTATTAAAAGTTTTATTGAAGTTCCAGAAATATCTATTGCCTCTTGGTGGACTTAGAAAGATATCGAACATTAATATTGTATCTCCAGTAAAAGAAAATTTATTGTTAAAACGCAGTATTTTGAATCCACTAAAATACTCGCACTAAAACCGACTTTGGCCTTCTACTCGTGTATTTTGTATCCCTTACAGGAGCATTGGCCGCGGCCTTGGAACGTCGGAGCCTTGATCTGACCTCAGGTGTTTTTTTTTTAAATATATTTTATTCATTGTAATTCTCTAATTTTACAAAATTATAAATAATTTAAAGATTTGCTTTGCAATTTTGTCGTGGAGTTTATCTCCTGATGACGCTTCGGTTGCGGGGAGAAACGATTGTTGAGTTTGTGATAGTGAACGATGATGTGTGATAGTTTGTGCATGTGTTTTTACGAATCCTGCATGTATCGGGTATGAAAAAACGGATAGTCCACTATACATTTAGCATTATATATGTATATTTTCTATTTACTTTATCGCTAACACTAGAGCAAAATAATTTTATTATTTGTAAAACTCGCTTACTTATTAGTTTCCATATATTAACTGAAACCGCTATACTTATTTGCTATATTTGCAATGTTGACCTTTAACCGTGCTTTCAGACTTCTTGTCCTTGGCATTTACAAGTTACTCTTTGATATAATCCGATAGAGAAACAGTGATTACTGGGTGGAAATTTATTCGTTCATTTTATATACGATTCATCCAACAATCAACAATCGGCGAGGGTGATATATACTAAGAGTATATATTGTTCAGCATTTATCACTCCTAAAACTCGCTAAGCTTACTAAGTTATTTTTAAAATATAATTCCTTTAACTAGTTATAGTACCCAGCAATAAATAATGCTCATTGAGGCTTAGAGAGAGAAAATCGGCTAGTTCTGTTTCATAGAGCATTGTCTCTGTCGCACAGACTGACGAACCCGTCCGAAACGTCACATACTGAGTGACAGAGACAGCGCTCTACGAAACCGAACTGGCCGGCTGTTTCGTTCTAAACATCGATGTGCGTTATTTAACGCCGGGTACTATACATTTACTCATTACTAACTTGTACGTTGTCGAACACTAGCTATAGTATATCCAAGCATTCTTATCATCTAAGTAATCCTCAACAGTATAGTAGGATTTGTGTATCAGCCTCTCTTTAAGCCTTTTTTAAATAATTTATAGAATAATCGTTATTTTGGGGAGATCTTTAATAATAAAAGTAATAATAAAATTATTTTGTTATAATCTGCGATAAAGTAAATAGAAAATATATATAATGCTAAATATATAGTGGACTATCCGTTTTTTCATACCCAATTACCCAACTAAAAAGCAATTTGCAATTTTGTCGTGGGATCTTTCTCCTGATGATGCTTCGGTTGCGGGGCGAAACGATTGTTGAGTTTGTGATAGTGAACGTGTATAGTGTGTATTGTGGTGGCAGTGGTGGAGGTTTGTGCATGTGTTTTAACGAATTCTGCACGTATCGGATATGAAAAAACGGATAGTCCACTATACATTTAGCACTACATATATTTTCTATTTACTTTATCGCGAATTATAGCAAAATCATTTTATTATTACTTTTGTATTATGGGTCTCCGCAAAGTTAATTCTATAAATTAATCGATACATTTATAATAATGAGATATCAATTAAAAATAAATAATAAAATTATATACATCAGCGCATTTTTTAATTTGTTTGTACCTTGTTGTAACTAAACCGTCCACTATCAAACTCGTTTTCTTTGTGATATATCTAACAATAGACAAAGTTTACAGATTCATTCACTAAGATTAAGGTATCCCATAAACCGTAACGGCTCAGTGGAGCGTAAGAACGAAACAACACTAAGGTCGAATCTAAGATCCCTTAATGACGGTTCCTTTGCGCGGTCTTCACGTCGTTCAAACCACTCGACCCTAAGTACTTAATGGAGTGTACCGAAAAACTTTTCAGATAATATTTCGACCTCAATTTATGTGACCCTTTAAGGTGTGAACATAAACGCAAACTGAATTTCACTTATGGCGTTCATTTTTGAGTTTATCGTTTCTTTGCACATACAATGAGAAAAAAATTAGATAGGCCTTTTTTGATTCTATTTCACATTTTAAATTAACGATTCAGGTAACGCATTTGGTATCCGGCTTAGTAGAATAGCCCATCCTCATTTCTTGCCGAGATGTCGTAAAAGGTGACTAAGGTAAGTCGACCCGCCGTGTGGTATCCGGTTGAGTAGAATAGACCACCCTCTTTCTTGCCGAGGTGTCGTAAGAGGTGACTAAGATAAGTCGACCCCCGTGTAGTATCCGGCTGAATAGAATAGACGACCCTCTTTCTTGCCGAGGTGTCGTAAAAGGCGACTAAGGTAAGTCGACCCCCGTGTAGTATCCGGCTGAATAGAACCACCACCACCTCTGACCACCCTCTTTTTTACCGAGGAGTTGTAAAAAACAGCTAAGGTAAGTTGACGCCAGTCAGGCGGCCGTTCGTAAAATACGTAGCCGAATCATGTGTCAACATGGTTATAGGATGTTGCGCCGACCCCAGTTCGTGATCCGGCTGAGTAGTATTCTACTCAGCCGGATCACTAACTGATACTACACGTTGGAATTACATCTAATCCTTCCTTAACAAATAAGACTAAGTATTGTCATACTCAATATAATATCAAAATTAAACACTAAATGATGTCATACTCGATATAAAAAATAAATAAATATATGGGACACTTACATACACGGTCGTCCATCCCCACAGTATTTAACTTAGTACTTGTGTTATGGGTGACGGACGACTGGTAGATATACTACATATATAATTTTAGATACATATTTAAACACAAATATACACCCAGGCTCGAAGAACCAACAAATTTTATATAGAAAATGTTGGCCCTCGGCGGGAATTGAACCCGTGCCCCACGGTGGTGAAGGCAGGATCACTGCACTGACGCGTCAATTAATATTTATATAATTAATAGGGACAATTGCCGCGTAATATTTAACGTTCTGAAAGCCTTATTAATTGTTGCAGACAACGTTAAATTTATTGTCTAAATAAATCAAAACATTACTCTTCTGCTTACAATTTATCATACTTTCCATCGTTCCCTGTTGGGTACTAATTAATATAAATTATATAAACTTTCCAGACGAATTTTACATGCTTCGAAACCACATCTTGTCTTCTTCGAGCGTCATCTTGAGTCGACTTTATAAAATAACTACTTGTAACTTAAACCGTAGGTATAGTACCCGTAATAAATAATGCACATCGAGGCTTAGAGAGAGAAACCGACTAGTTCAGTTTCATAGAGCATTGTCTCTGTCGCACAGACTGACGAACCCGTGTGTGATAGTGACAGCGCTCTACGAAACCGAACTGGCCGGCTGTTTCGTTCTAAACATCGATGAGCATTATTTAATGCTGGGTACTAAAAACGTATGTCTTTTAAGATAAACGGATAAAGCTTAAAAAACTAATAATAAAATTATTTTGCTATAATCCGCTATAAAGTAAACAGAAAATATGCTTAATGTAGAGTGGAGTAAAACTACACACCACACCAACCACATTCACTACCACATACTCGATATCCGTTTCATTCCGTAACTGAAGCATCATCAGGTGATAGACTCCACGACAAATACCAATACAGCATAGTTATAGTAACTGGTTCAACCCCCTCTATTTATTTTGTCTCGGAACACGTGCAACTAGCTTGAACTATAAACATTTATCTGATCTTCAATGAATGTGCCATTGTCATGTTTAATGATCTCAAGATGCTTTAAAATGTTATGGATTGCTCTAATAGATAAAGTTTATCAGTAATATTTTTATACTCTTTCGAAAATACAGAATTGCATGCACGTTGTGTGGCAATAGTTTATTTATGATGCAATGCATGCATTCGAAATATTTGCATATACCCACCAAATGGATTAAACTGGCTTTATTCTTCGAATTCAGTTCAGAACTGAAGCCCAGCAGTGGGCAGGCTGTTACTTTTTTTACTTTTACATGCTTTTTTGGGTGAAGGAAAACATCGTGAGGAAACCTGCACATCTGTAAAGAATTCTGGAAAATATGTACCCTAATAAACAGCATTGGAACAGCATGTTAGGTCTTAGCTTCAACTATTCTCTTCAAAAATGAAGAGAGAAGGCCTATCCTCTCTCCGTTTCTTTTATCTCTCTCTCCAGTAGTTGCTTAGTAACCTGTTACTTTAATAACCAGTAGGACAAGAGTAATAATAAAATTATTTTGCTATAATCCACGATATCCGTTTTTCATACCCGATACATGCAGGATTCGTAAACCTTCACGGTTGCACATGCACACACACATGCATAAAACCTACACCACCGCCACCACAATACACATGCACTACACACTTTCGCTATCACAAACTCAACAATCGTTTCGCCCCGCAACCAAAGCATCATCAGGAGATAAACTCCACGACAAAATCGCAAAGCTTTCGGCTTGTATCGGGTATGGAAAACGGAAAGTCCACTATACATTTATTACACTATACATAATTTTATTTTGTATTATGGATCACCACAAAGTAACGCCTTATTCTATAAATTAACTAGTAGGATATAATAGTAACAGTTATAATGACGTGGTAGTGGATAGTTATCTTTAACTATGACTGTAAGTTAAGTGTTCTAAGAAAGGTAAATAACTTGGTATTTGCTAGAAATGTTACATACAAATGCTATTATTATGATGTGTAATATCCCTAATTCATACTATTATAGTCATAATTTGTGTAAGGTGTCGTAAGAGGCGACTAAGGTTAATGTCGTGTGGTATCCGGCTGCATAGAATAGACCACCCTCATTTCTTACCGAGGTGTCGTAAGAGGCGACTAAGGTATGTGCCGTGTGGTATCCGGCTGCATAGAATAGACCACCCTCATTTCTTACCGAGGTGACGTAAGAGGCGACTAAAGTAAGTTGATGTCAGGCAGGCGGCCGGTCGTAAAATATGTAGCCAAATCATATGACAACATGTTTGTAACATGTTGTGCCGACCCCACTTAGAGTGGGATAAGGGCAGGGTTTATAGTCATAATTTTACCAAAAAAATCCCACAGATTGACAAATGACTTCTGTATATATTTGCATCATTAAAAAGTTATTTAAATAAGAAGTTTAATTTTTGCATAAAAATAGTTGTACCAAGAAAACTGAAACTAAAAACTAGTTTTTGTTGTTCAAAATACTCAAGATTTTGAGAAACTCGATTACAAACAGACATACAGCTTTCGGATACTTTGTTTAATAATATGTATAGATAATATATAAACAAATAAATATATAGGTCATTTACACACACGGCTGTTCGTCACTAAAGTAACTTAATACTTGTGACAGAAAACTGATAAATATATACGTATATAATTTTAAATACATACTTTAATACAAATATACACTTAGACTAGTGTAACCCTAGTTATGGGTGGCAAATTAGGTAAGTTATACACAATTTAAAATTCATAGTTAAATTTTTAACTTTATATGCATCCAGACCCAAAACCAAAAAATTGATTTTTTTTATGTTAGCTCTTGGCGGGATTCGAATCTATGACCCGGAGCTGAAAGCACACCTACCACCAGATACGCCGGGCGGGTCAAAGTCAAGTAATTTATAGATCAGAAACTTGGAAAAAACACTTGGTTTGAATACTTTGGTCTTCAAACCCAACCCAGGCATTGATATCTTTGTCGAAAATCGACCTAATTCGTCAAGGTTTTTTTAGGTAGACCAATTATTTTCCCTTATAATATTTTAGTTTGTCAACTGTATAATTTCAAAGACTATCTATCTAATTCAGTGTCTCGTTAGAGGTGTGAAGAGACTCATTATTTCGGTGTCAAATTAAAATACGAATCATGCCTGCGGTGGAAAAAAACCTTCCAATTAAAATTTATTTCTATGGAAATTCCCAAAAAAATCTGCACGGAGCACGAATGAGGTCAGGTAGAAATTTATAAGATCTTTTTTGACCTGAGATTTCCATCTTTATCTTAAAAAAAGTAAATGACTCTTACCTGTAAAAAGGCCAGATAGGCCTTAAAGAAACGCCGATATAGCTTATCTCATAACGCCATGTGTTTATTTGTTTTTTCTAGGACCAAGGGCTTTAAGCAGCGAATGTTGCCAGTAATTCAAATTCAAATTCTCTCGTAAGAAGGCTCAGAGTTACTCAGGGTGCGATTGATAGAGCTATGCTCGGAGTATAAGTAGTATGCTACATGATTAAATCAGAAATGAGGTAATCCGTCGACAAAACAAATTTATCGATTCAGCTCAGCGTTTCTCGAAGTTAAAATGGCGATGGGCGGGGCACATAGTGAGGTGAACCGATAGTCGTTGGGGTCTTCAGGTCTTATGGGGGTAGAAGAGGGTAGGTCGGTGGGGAGATGATGAATACAAAAGGCGTGCAGAACCCTATGTCTAGTTGATGAAGAAAAAGAAAGAAGGATCATAAATTCATGTCGGTTGATGAAGAAGAAGAAAGAAAGATCATAAATTCCTATCGCTTGATGAAGAAGAAGAAAGAAGGATCATAAATTCCTATCGGTTGATGAAGAAGAAGAAAGAAGGATAATAAATCTATGATTATTCACAATAAAAGCAAAAATCAACTCCTATTTTGTGTATACCCTAGTACTTGTACACAGAGATTAATACAATTGTTTAAAGGTTAAAATAAAACGTATCAGAACCATAGAGTTATTATACTAGATTAGGGGAGTCATATTCAAATTCAAATTCAAATTAAAAATATTCTTAATTCAAGTAAACTCGTAAACAAGTGCTTTTGGATCGTCAAGTTCGAAAGCTGGTTCGGAAAGCTGTTCCTACCGAGAAGAACCAGCAAGAAACTCAGCGGTTGCTCTTTTCAAACAATAATTCTTATCACTAGTTACATATAGTTATTAATAAATTAGATACGCTTATACACATATTGCATAATTGAAGATTCTTTGGATGATAAAAATGCCTGGATTTGAAAATCCTTTCAGCTTCATACAAGACTGCGGTTTGATAATGAAAAATTGAAAACTGTTTAAAAGATTGACCGTCGAGTTTCTTCCTGGTTCTTCTCGGTAAGAGCAACATTCCGAACCAGTTTTAGCTTCATTAATCATATTAATTCTTGACGATCCAAAAGTGCTCGAAAGAGTTTACTTGAATGTTTTCCTTCACGGAAAAACGTTTGATTAATTGTAATTATTTACAATTAATCAAACGATTTCACAGGCGCCCTCAACGACCCCGACGATGCTATTACAGCATCCAACAAGATATACACACAATACACACACAAACAGCGTCTTCGCCGGCGAAGACGAGGTCCCCGCTTGCTTGTGTCAAGCGGCCGCAGCCCTCTGCCGCGGCCGCCGTGATGCAGACTTCTTCAAAGTCAATGTGTTAGATACAGTCCTCCAAAAGCCAGCTTTAAGCCGAGGATCGGTCTCGCAGGAGACACCCTTAAGGCGACGCTCCAATAAGTTACGAGTGCGTAAAAACACTCGTTTACTTATCAATTTTACCCGGCGAAGCTTCTGCGCTCGCCCATCCCACCGGTGACGCTGTAAAAGCCGTTAGGGCTAACAGCATTAGACACATTAAAAAAAATGTATCATAGACATTTTGAATGACGGTTAATAAAACAAGTTCATATAACAGAAATAGTCTTAATATTATTGTTAGGTGTGACGTTTTTATCAAACATCGATACATGATGTATTACCTGTCCCGAATATGTCGAAAAAGAAAAATTACTATATCAACAATGTCGTATTTATATAGTCGAGGAAGTCACTATATTTTGATAACCTTAATATGCTATTACCAGGGTTGTCTTTTGTCGAATTTATACTACTTTTACTATTTGTCCTTTTTAAATTCAATCTAGTCACCTATGTAACAAAATTAAATAATTAATTATTAAAAAAAAATAATATCCACTATAAAACCACACAAGTGTAAGAAAGCGTTAAATTCAATTAACTAACAACACTTAAATTATAAAAAGTGGAAGGTTCTTTCAATTAATTCGTAATATTATCATAACTTTCTGTCAATGTTAAAAAAAATAAAATTAAAATTAATTAACACATACTCACCGTCTCTCCCCCCCCCCACTTACACATACACGCATTTCCTCACATCTACCTAAATAAAATATACAATTTTTTAGTCATTTTTCCATTTTTTTTGTATACTTTAGACTTAAAATTTAATGGTAGTAAACAATTTTTAATTTATTTATTTATCTATTGTCACCTTTTCGTTTTTACTTTCTGTTTCAAAAACTAAATATGGGAGCCATTAATCCCAGATTGTCTACCTCAACATACACCCAAAGGTTTTTTTATATAAATATATAGGACACTTAAAGTAAGTAACTTAATACTTGTGTTATGGGTGACGGACAACTGGTAAATATATACATATATAAATACATACTTAAATACAAATGCACACCCAGACTCAACCAACAAATTGTTTATAGAAAAATATTGTGTAAGTACCTGCGAGGACCAGCCCAGGAATAGAGGTTCGCCTCGAGATAACAGTAGCCTCCGTGAAACACTACTACAGTGAAAGACCCCACTATCATCCCGATGGAGGACTACAATATCTCACTTGACACTACAAAAAGAGATTTACAAAATTGGGTCATGAATGTAAAAGTAAAGTAAAGTAAACTGCCTGACGTCAACTTACCTTAGTCATATTTTACGACCCCTCGGTAAGTAAGAGGGTAGTCTATTCTACTCAACCGGATACCACACGGTGGGTCAACTTACCTTAGTCACCTTTTACGACACCTCGGTAAGAAATTAGGGTGATCTATTCTACTCAGCCGGATACCATACGGCGGCTACAGAGTAGAATAATATACCAAAAAAAAATTTAGAAATTAGTATAATATGGTGAGATAATCCTATATCGATCCTGGGCAAATAAAATTATTTTAGTTTCATTTTATTGTATTTATTCATTCAAATGTCAAAGACTAACTTTATAAATGCGCTTCATAAATCATAATCGATAATATTTGACCTTTATTTTATTTATTACTCATGAAAAATACTATTGTATTAAAATATACTTGGGCTAAGGGCTAAGGCCTCCTCTCTCCGTTTTTGGAGAGAAGGATTGGAGCTAAGACCTACCACGCTGCTCCAATGCGGATTGGTAGGTTACACATATCCCTAAAATTCTCTAGAGATATGCAGGTTTCCTCACGATGTTTTCCTTCACCGAAAAGCGTGTGATAAATTGCAATTATCAATTAGACACATAAGTTTTAATAGAAAAACCCATTGGTGCTTGCCCGGGGTTTGAACCTATGTCGTCTCTAGAGAGTCGCACGGTCTCACCGCTAGGCTATCACACATATACTTAGCATATTTCAATCTTAATGATATATATCACTTTTATTTATTTAATTGCATCATTTTTGCGGATTCTTTTCTTCTAATCAGTACAATTTCAAATAGATGCAACGATTGAATCGATCGATTTAATCTATTAAACAATTGGTCCAGCGGCAGTCATTTTGATTTTATTATTGACATAACTTTTCATTTTCGTTTCCTCTTGCGATACGTATTGTGTTAATAATAATTATTTTTTAGATTTTTTTTACGAACATTGGATTATAATTCAGAGTGAGTACTTACTAAATATTTACTTGAATTCAAATTCAAATTCAAATTCAAAATATTCTTTATTCAAGTAAACTTGTAAACAAGTGCTTTTGAATCGTCAACTTTACTGCTGGTTCGGAAAGCCGTCCTACCGAGAAGAGCCAGCAAGAAACTCGGTGGAGCTCTTTTAAAAAAGAAGATTCTTAATACTAATTACATTTTGTCATAGCTATCCTGCAGAAGGTCAAAGAGCAGCTATATCCACGCATTCTTATCATCAATGTAAGCCTCCACGGTATAATAGGCTTTCTGTATCAGCCTCTTTTTAATAGTATTTTTAAATTGCTGTAATGGCAAAGTTAAAATTGATTGTGGAATTTTGTTATAGAATCTTATACCCAAACCCACAAACGACTTACGTACTCTTACAAGGCGCAAAGCAGGAGCCGCAAGCTTATGTCGGTTCCTACTTTGTCTATTATATACATCGCCAATCTTTTTATAATTATGTATATACTTGACACATCTTTATACTATTACGGTGTTTGAGGTGACGTTAAAATAACTAATTCCCGTATTTCTCTCACTTCCCGTGGTGAATTTTGATAAAAATAATATAACATTTCCTTAAATGTTTTCTATAAAATAATGTCAATTTCATTTCTCTACACTCGGGGCCGAGAATTGTATAGATTCTCATTGACGTCGAAGTTTGATTACGTCACATTTCATACGTCACTATTTGTGACGCAATCAAACTAGATCTTAACTAAAACTTGCGTCCTTAAAAGGGCTAGAATCCCTTTTAAGGACGCAAGATATCGTTAAAATTTATTCCACCTTAATGATACTTAAATAACACAAAAAAAAATTCCGACCAAAATTACGACCGAATTGCGCACAATACACCCTAATTAAATATGGTAGGTAACCCTATTCATATCCGTAACGCATCGTTAGGGGGAGTAAAGGCCCTTAATAATAAAATCTAAAAATACACCTGGCTGCTTACAAAAAATGTATTACACCACTAGATTCGAAAAATTCTTAAAGTTATATCTATATAAAGAATGACTTTTTTTTATATATTCAGAAACTAAATTTTAGTATTCGCCTCTTGATTTCAACTATGAGACGACGTAACGTAAGAATTTACTACAATTATTTGATGTTAAAAATTATATTGAACCACAGTAAAATACTACTTTCACGAAGTGACAGTATTATTTTACTGTCTCTGATTCATATAATTGAAAAATAAATTTCATTTTATATAATTATCACGCCGTGTGGTATCCGGCATAGAATAGACCACCCTCCTTTCTTACCGAGGTGTCGTAAGAGGCGACTAAGGTAAGCGCCGTGTGGTATCCGGCTGCATAGAATAGACCACCCTCATTTCTTACCGAGGTGTCGTAAGAGGCGACTAAGGTAAGCGCCGTGTGGTATCCGGCTGCATAGAATAGACCACCCTCATTTCTTACCGAGGTGTCGTAAGAGGCGACTAAGGTAAGTTGACGTCAGGCAGGCGGCCGGTCATAAAATACGTAGCCAAATCATGTGACAACATGTTTGTAACACATTGTGCCAAATAATGACAGATTTTATATTATTATCATTTTCACTAAGTAAGTACAAATAGAATAAATCAATCTATTAAAAAGGAAATCCTTGCTAGTGACTAAACGTACACTTAATAAAATAAGTCATAACTTTTAACTACTAATTTGTTAATGATTTCTTGAAAACATTTCAAGTGTACCTTCTTTTATTACACGTAATGTTATTAGGTAAGTGGTGACCTCATTGATAGTCGAGTCGAGTAACACTGAGTACTGAGCTGAGAGCTCATTCTGCGCCGGCTCGTCGTAGAGAGCGCACGTGCGTTGCGGAACGTGTTTTTGTTAGTAAAATGTGGTTATTAATGTGCTTGTGTGCAGCTGCGTACGCGCAGGATGATAAAATCAGGGTGAACACAACACAAGGTGTTGTAGTGGGATCTCGTGCCACCGATGGGAATTATACTGTGTTTTACGGGATTCATTATGGCGGAAGCACGGCCGGCGAAAACAGGTTCAAGGTAGTGTTTGTTTCTTTTCCTTATTATATTCGATTAGTATTAAAAAAGTTACGCTGCACGATTGCTTCGTGCATTTTATTCTGTAACAGTTTACTGCGAACGTTACTTATGTGTAATAGTAATTATGAATCGGCTAACTCCGCCTAGTCGTAACCGGCTGAGTAGAATAGACCACAGTCATTTCTTACCGAGGTGTAGTAAGAGGCGACTAAGGTAAGTTGACCCACCGTATGGTATCCGGTTGAGTAGAATAGACCACCCTCTGTCTTACCGAGGGGTCGTAAAATACGAAGCCAAATCGTGATAATATGTTTGTAACATGTGCAGACCCCACTTAGTGGGGTAAAAGGGCAGGAGGATGATGATGATGAATCGACTAACTCTTTGATTGTTTGTAACCAAGCTATTTATATTCAAATTAAAGTATATCGCAAGACTACAAGCAATTTAGCGTGCCATATATGAAGCTATCATACCATTGATCGGTTTCGGCGGTTAATAACTGACGTAATAATTTTTGCTCAATAAAAACAGTTCGAGTTAACATATATCGGCATTCTACTGAATTTATAACCCGTATCTAACCGTAGTAGTCTAGACATAGTATCAGTTACAAATATAATGTAAAAACGCTTTACTTAGAAACTCTGTTTTAGCCGGTTCAGTGAGATAGTGACCTACATAGTTATATTGATAAAAAAATGTTTTATTGTTTTCTATATAATGAATACATATTGAAATGTAGGTATTAAATAAGTTATGAACTATCTGAACGTAAATTTCGTGCAAATCTACAATATTAAGCTGTCGCAATATCATTTGTGCACGTGCTTTAACGAATGCTGCATGTGTCAGGTATGAAAACGAATAGTCCACTCTACATTTAGCCTTATATATATTTCCTATTACACTTTATTGCAGATTGTAGCAAAATAATTTTATTATTACTTTTGTATTATGAATAAGCGCAAAGTAACGCCTAATTCTACAAATTATATAAATTAAACGCTTAATAATACCAAAAACATTAAAAAAATAATAATATGGGTGTTTTCAAAACAAAATGGAATAGGTATCTTCAAGGTGCGTTTCATTTTAGACTTTATTGTCGCTTACTATCGGGCACACACACAAAACAATTATCACAAATTCAAAATATTCTTTATTCAAGTTAACTTGTAAACAAATGCTTTTGAATCGTCAACTCTACTCTGCTCTATTCAAAGTACAATTCTTATTACGAGTTACATTTAGTCATAAGTGTCTTGTACATAGTAAATTAGTAGCTCTAACGACGCGTTCTTATCGTCCTCAATATAGTAGGCTTTCTGTATTAGCCTTTTTTAAATAGTGTTTTTAAACTGCTGTAATGACACAGCTAAAATGGATTGCGTTATTTTATTATAGAATTTTATACTAAAGGTGCAAGTTTTAATTTGGTTTGATATGGATGATAAACATAGTTTTAGTTGTATAAAATTCTGGTGTTGTCATGGGGCATTTAGCCCACGAGACGCCACAACTAGTCTAGTTCGCCATATTGGATTCGCCATTGATTTTTCAGACTGTTTACGTACGTAACATAAACAACTGTATTGTATGGATACTATACAATATAGACAAAGTAGGAACCGACATAAGCTTGCGACTCCTGCTTTGCGCCTAGCAAAAGTACGGAAATCGTTTGTGGGTTCAGGTATAAGATTCTATAATAAAATTCCGAAATCAATTTTGGCCATGCCATTACAGCAGTTTAAAACCACTGTTAAAAAGAGGCTGATACAGAGAGCCTATACTGTTGAAGATTACTTAGATGATAGATGTGTGGATATAGGTACACTTCAACTGTACAAGACAGTAATAAATAAATGCAACTAGTTTTAAGATTTATATTTTAAAAAGAGCAACCGCCGAGTTTCTCGCTGGTTCTTCTCGGTAGGAACAGCTTTCCGAACCAGCAGTAAAGTTGACGATTCAAAAGCACTTGTTTACAAGTTTACTTGAATAAAGAGTAATTTGAATTTGAATTGAACTAGGTTTTGCCTGTGGCTTTACTCGCGTGATTGTATAATCCTTCTTTTAATTTCCAGTATACCTTTTAGTAATTCCATTCTTTTTGAAATTGCACAAGTTTAAATTAAAAATACATATAAAAGCTTATTAAAGTATTTAAGGTAAAGGTAAAGGATAAGTAAGCTTGCCTTTGAGATGCAACAAGTATTAGCGCTAGTATTAGTCGTGGCTTCTCCCCACCCTTCCGACGCCGCAATGACTAATCTAAGTCATACCATCAACCCTCCACTACACGTCGCCCTAAGCCGTGGTCCGGCCTCACAGGAGGCACCCTTAGGACGACGTTCCCCGACGCTAGTAGAGCTTCTGCGATCTACTCTCTGCATTTCGCAACCTCGGCGTTGCTTCTGCGCTCGCCCGTCCTGCCCGGTGACGCTGTAAAAGCCGTTAGGGCTAACAGCATACAGTCAATTCTAAAAAAAAAAATTAGCGCTAGTTTATATTTAAGGTTATGTGATTTATCGCCCGCGTGAATATAAAGTAAATATTTATTAAAGAGTTTTCTCTGTCACACATTAATTTATTTAATGAATTTGGAATACAAATTCAGGCAATTTATAGCATGAGGCGTTACTTTGCGGAGACCCATAATACAAAAGTAATAATAAAAATTATTTGCTTGTACTTATATAGTGCTAAATGTATGTATACAGTGCTAAATGTACTTTTTTACAAATTCAGGTAATACTTGAATTTTATTGTATTCCAAGCAAATTTTATGCATTGAGTTATTGGCGATCAATACTGAAATATCAAACGACGTAATCCGCTAATGATAAGATGATTTATAATTATTTATAACTTAGTTTAGATAATCATTTGCTATAATTTATAGAATTAGGCGTTACTTTGCGGAGATCCATAATACAAAAGTAATAATAAAATTATTTTGCTATAATCCGCGATACAGTAAATAGAAAAAATATATAGTGCTAAATGTATAGTGGACTATACGTTTTTTCATACCCGTTACATGCAGGATTCGTAAAAACATATGCACAATCCTCCACCACTTCCACCACAATACACAAGCACTACACAGGTTCACTATCACAAACTCAACAATCGTTTCGCCCCGCAACCGAAGCATCATCAGGAGATAGACTCCACGACAAAATCGCAAAGCGAAGCGTTATGCAAACAAGCATTGTTATATAGTAATCGGTTCATCCCCACCTTTACCTCTGAACACGTGCAACAAGCTTGAACTTGAAACATTTATCTGATCGTTAATGAGGGTGCCATTGTTATGCTTAATGATTTCTAATTGTTCCAAAATATTCAATTTTAAGCTTTTTTCACAGGTGTGCAGTATTTCGAAACAATGGTCATTAGGAACTTTATGACCGCTTTCTAACAAATGTTTCGCGAAATGTGAATTTAGTGGCTTATTATTCCTGAAAGCGGCCATATGTTCTTTAAAACGGGTTTCGAAATTACGACCAGTCTGACCCACATATGTATCATTGCATTCAGGACATTTTATTTTGTAAACACCACTCTTAACGAATTTTAGCTATATTCAAAACAAAGTCAAATATAAAATTAGGTTTTAAAAGTAATAACTCTTTAAAAAATATATTATGCAATAATAAAGATAAATTAGAATACCCGAAAAAGAGGAATAATAAGCCACTAAATTCACATTTCGCGAAACATTTGTTAGAAAGCGGTCATAAAGTTCCTAATGACCATTGTTTCGAAATACTGCACACCTGTGAAAAAAGCTTAAAATTGAATATTTTGGAACAATTAGAAATCATTAAGCATAACAATGGCACCCTCATTAACGATCAGATAAATGTTTCAAGTTCAAGCTTGTTGCACGTGTTCAGAGGTAAAGGTGGGGATGAACCGATTACTATATAACAATGCTTGTTTGCATAACGCTTCGCTTTGCGATTTTGTCGTGGAGTCTATCTCCTGATGATGCTTCGGTTGCGGGGCGAAACGATTGTTGAGTTTGTGATAGTGAACCTGTGTAGTGCTTGTGTATTGTGGTGGAAGTGGTGGAGGATTGTGCATATGTTTTTACGAATCCTGCATGTAACGGGTATGAAAAAACGTATAGTCCACTATACATTTAGCACTATATATTTTTTCTATTTACTGTATTGCGGATTATAGCAAAATAATTTTATTATTACTTTTGAATCATTTGCTAGTAAAAAAAATACTATATAAAAAAAAAGAAATATAGATTGCTAGATTAATGTCATTTGCCTAATTGCTACTTTTGTCCCTACGACATTAATTACTTGCCTGAAGCAGAATGTCTGAGTGAAAATGAAAGCCTGTTTTGTTTTTTCCTAAACTTAACACGAATAGCGCCAAACATGCCTTTAATAAAGAGCTCCTGAAAGTAAGCCCCGTATGGGCATTAGTATAGCCGGTTTCTATACATTAAAACTATTATTTTTTCTATTATAGAATTCCGCAAAATAAACGCCTAATTCTATAAATCAATTTAATCATAGTTCATTTTACTTGTTCGTTAATTTTTGTTTACCGAATGTCAAATGAGATTAATGGCACGGTAGTTTTTTATGGTTCCAACAATAGGTGAAATCAATTCATCTTTCTCCTGCCCTTATCCCAGTCTAAGTGGGGTCGGCACAACATGTCATAAACATGTTGTCACAAGATTTGGCTACGTATTTTACGACCGGCCGCCTGCCTCACGTCAACTTACCTTAGTCGCCTTTCGCGACACCTCGGTAAGAAATGAGGGTGGTGTATTCTATGCAGCCGGATACCACACGGCACAATAGGTGAAATCAATTATAAAATACAAAATGTAGGTGTACATAAAAAGATTAAGTCGTTAGCATTCACGCGTGTGTAGTGTTGCTACACGTCCCTCTTTTTTCGGATATATTTTCTATTTAAATAATGGCGTGTGGTATCCGGCTGAGCAGAATAGACAACCCTCATTTTCTTACCGAGGGTCGTAAAAGCCGACTAAGGTAAGTAGAGCTGTGATAGCCCAGCGGTGAGACCGTGCGACTCTTTCAAGGGGAATACGAGTTCAAACCCGGTCAGGAACCAATGAGTTTTTCTATTAAAACTCATGTGTCTAATTGATAATTGCAATTAATCACACGTTTTTCGGTGAAGGAAAACATCGTAAGGAAACCTGCATATCTCTAGAGAATTCTGGAGATATCTGTAACCTACCAATCCGCATTGGAGCAGCGTGGTAGGTCTTAGCTCCAACCCTTCTCTCCAGAAGCGGAGAGAGGAGGCCTATTCCCAGCAGTGGGACTGTAACAGGCCGCTACTTTAAGTTGACGTCAGGCAGCTAGGTCGTAAAATACACAGCCAAATCAAGTGACAACATGTTACAAACATATTTGTTACATGTTATGCCGACCCCACTTAGAGTGGTATAAAGGTAGGAGGATGATGATGATGAATAAACTAGCTCACCCGATATAATACGATTGAGTGAAGCCGGTTTCTTTACATTACCTATGAATACCACTAACGATATACTGCTTTCTACAGAAAGGTTTAAATTAAGTGTAAGAGATATGCTTATATGTAAAGCATATTACAAAATTGAAGATTGTTTGGATGATAAAAATGCCTGGATTTGAAAATTGGGTTTGTAAATCCTGGCAGCTTCATACACTGCGGCTTAACAATGTAAAATCAAAAATTTTTAAAAGCAATATAACAGAACTAACTACTTTGCTATAATCCGCACGGGTAAAGTGAATGCATGCAAAGCCAATGTGTATGAAGCAGGCAAAATCTTTGCATGCATTCACTTAACCCGTGCGGATTATAGCAAAGTAGTTAGTTCTGTTATATTGCTTGTAATATGGAATTCCGCAAAGTAACGCCTGCTTCTATAAATCATTTAATTTTTAAAAGATTGACCGCCGAATTTCTTGCTGGATCTTCTCGGTAAGAGCAACATTCTGAATCAGTTGTAGCTTCATTGATCAATTGATCCTTGACGATTCCAAAGTGCTTGAAAGAGCTTATTTGAATAAAGATTATTTTGATTTGATTCTTAATTTAAAAGATTGTCTGGATACAGTTTTCTATAACTTTATCCTGATTAATAACAGTGAGATATGGAAACCATACCAAGCGTCGCGAATTAAATTAAGGATTTGATTATGTTCGCTACATACATTTTGAACCTTATAACGAGCGAAATTAAGATTAAAATCGAATTCGTCTTGCGTTTCCATAATAACGATTGTTATTAACCGTACCCACATACATGACCTTTACGTAATTTTTTCTGCTTCATAAGAACAGCGATGAACAATTCAAGTATTATGCAGAGAACTGTTTAGTAACCGGCAATAAATTATACACGTCGTGGCTTAGAGAGAGAAAGTCGGCTAGATTCTGCTTCATAGAGCATTGTCTCTGTCGCACAGACTGACGAACCCGTGTACAACGTCACATACTAGCTGAGTGACAAAGACACCGCTCTACGAAACCGAACTGACCGGCTGTTCCGTTCTAAACATCGATGTGCATTATTTAACGCCGCGTACTATACCTTCATTCAATTTTAAATATAATCTCAGATTAAAAAAAGATTTTTTTTTATTTAATAAGAACGGACATTATTAAGTAGTCTATTTTTATTATAAAACAAAGTCCCGAAAAACTGTCCGTCTGTAAGTGATCGATTTTCTCAAAATCTACTGAACGGATTTTTGTACGGTTTTTACTAAAAGATAGTGCAGTTCTTTCGTAAGGTTTAGGTTAATTTTGTTAATCATTACAGTTTTATGTACATTGCCTGAAGGGAGCTTTACACCAATAGAGATACGCTAAATAGTTTTTTGTTAAATAAGGTTTGAATCATTTGGCTTTTAATGGCTTTGTATGCGTTACGTTATTTTAAAACAGTAAAATAAAAAGATCCTATTTGTAAAATACTAAACAGAAGTGTTTATTTTAGTTGAGTATTTTAACCTTTAAGTCGACATGAACGAAATCGCAAATAAACCTTGCTTAATTTTTTAAATTTTGAGTTCTGCTTTCCGAACCTTGCACATTGAACGCTACTAGACCTGCCTGATAATGCTACGAAGTCATGTTATTGCGATTTTGTCGTGGAGTTTATCTCCTGATGATGTTTCGGTTGCGGGGCGAAACGATTGTTGAGTTTGTGATAGTGAACGTGTGTAGTGCTTGTGTATTGTGGTGGAAGTGGCGGAGGTTTGTGCATGTGTTTTTACGAATCCTGCATGTATCAAGTATGAAAAAACGGATAGTCGACTATACATTTAACACTATATATATTTTATTATTACTTTTGTATTTTGGATCTCCGCAAAGTAACGCCTAATTCTATAAATTATTTTCAATATTATTGGTTTAAGTTATTACAAATTCTTGTTTAAGCACTTTAGATTAACTGTAAAATAGTGAGTGATGTACCCAATAATACCTTCGTAAAAAACATAATGCGTTAAAACGCATAAAAAGTAAACAATAAACTTAGTGTTAAATCGTAAACAGATTAATTTGGTCAATTTTGATTCTTATGTCTTAGGCGATAAGATTTAAATCAATAAAGCGTTAATAATTGCAGAAGTTGCAATTTTATCAGAAATGAGTTCCGTTATTAATGTTTGTGGCAGTGGTCCAAAAACCAGTTTCCAGAGATAAATGAGGTGTACGAATTGTTTGTTCTAATCCTTATTGTTCAAGACATAGGGTTTAAAATCGAAAACTTGGTCGTAAAATAAGTGCAGGCTCCCGTAGTATTATAAAAAAGTATATTTGTACTTCTTGTCTATTGGTATTCCGGGCTTTTTGAACGGGCTGAATGATAAAGCAATTTTTTTTAATTCTATTGGATAGGTAGATGATGCCTTGAAGTAAATTAAAAAACATGTTTAAAATATTGTCTTGCTTATAAATTCAGATAAAAAAAAAACAAATGAAAGAAAGGAAGATGGAATCTTGCAAAAAACAGGCAGGAAATGAAATATGCCACTACTGCATTTATTGAAAACTCACGAAGCAAAGGGCATCGACATTTATTTTAAACAGAATTCTCTCTCGTGTTACCATTTTTTATGAGGGTACAAAATATAGATTTAACACCTAAAACGTCTAGCGAGCACCATATGCACAAAATTAATTTTGAAAAATCAATATATGTATGTAATTATTATAAAATGATTTATTGTATGCAATGGAGAATTTTATAACAAAGAAAATGGTATACAAATCGTAGGTATAATATTATTATTATATAGTATATAACATGATCTAAAAATAAATGTCAAAAATTCGTTGACCCCTTCGCACCTTGACGGTCAAAGGGATAAATATACATGGTGCTACACTCTGTTCCTTTCCCACTTATTATAAGGCTGCAAAAACTTTATAAGAGCCACATGTGCACAGGGTTGCCGGTTCAAACCTCGGGGCAGGGCATATTTACAATTTATTAAAAGCCTAAAGGAACCTTGGAGGTAAACTTGCATATCTCACGAAATATCGTATAGTTCGAAGCATAAAATGATTTTCTCCAATTGAGAGGGACGATTCTAAGAATCCGAAGTAATTTATAGAATTAGGTATTACTTTGCGGAGATCCATAATATAAAAGACTCGCAAAGCATTGCGATTTTGTCGTGGAGTCTATCTCTTGATGATGCTTCGGTTGCGGGGCGAAACGATTGTTGAGTTTGTGATAGTGAACGTGTGTAGTGCTTGTGTATTGTGGTGGCAGTGGCGGAGGTTTGTGTATGTGTTTTTACGAATCCTGCATGTATCGGGTATGAAAACACGGATAGTCCACTGTACATTTAGCACTATATATATTTTCTATTTACTGTATCGCGGATTATAGCAAACTAATTTTATTATTTCTTTTGTATTATGGATCTCCACAAAGTAACGCCTAATTCTATAAATTTCGAATAAAGAATATTTTGAATCACTAATAAATCAAGAATTAACCAAGTAAAATACATTCTAACAAACTATGTCCAGTTTATAAACGACTCGACCACTTCAATGTATCTGTTGTGCAATCAGATAATGACCGATTCCTGATAAGGTATATGCCTACATGATTTCCAAGAATAGGATCGACTACAGTTCAAAAGATAACAGTTGAATGTTTAAAGTAAACAGTAATCCATGTTATCGGTTCGGAATTATGGATTAAAATTATAACAAGTGTATTTGACAAACCATATAGTACGCGGCAATAATTAATGCACATCGAGGCTCATTCAAATTCAAATTCAAAATATTCTTTATTCAAGTAAACTTATAAACAAGTGCTTTTGAATCGTCAACTTTACTGCTGGTTCGGAAAGCTGTTCCTACCGAGAAGAACCAGCAAGAGACTCAGCGGTCACTCTTTTTAAAATATAAATCTTAAAACTGGTTACATTTATTTATTACTGTCTTGTACAGGGTTGAAGTGCAGCTATATCCACACATCCTTATCATCTAAGTAATCTTCAACAGTATCTTTTTAACAGTGTTTTTAAACTGCTGTAATGGCATGGCCAAAATTGATTTCGGAATTTTATTATAGAATCTTATACCCAGAGACCATACTTAGAGAGATAAATCGGCTAGATTCTCCTTCATAGAGCATTGTCACATACTGAGTGACAGTGACAGCGCTCTACGAAACCGAACTGGCCAGCTATTACGTGCTAAACCTCGATGTGCATTATTTAATGCCGGGTACTATACCTGTCGTTTCGTTAACGTCAACTTAATTTTTATTATTATAGAACAAAGTCCGCAAAAGCTGTCTGTAGGTGATCGATTGTCTCAAAATATTAAACGGATAGTTGTTCAGTTTTTACTAAAAGGTAATGTTATCCTCCCGGAAGGTTTTAGTGAATAAAATATTACGGCTTTTTGTCAAATTGAGTTGAAGAGGTCACGCGGTTTAAAATAACCTGGCCTCTTGGAAGATTTAGTCGCGTGCACCGCGTAAACTAACTGAGATACAATAATGTACAAAAAACAACAAAAAAGTCTGCGACAGCATGTTTCTTTCTCTTATATTGAACTCACAATAACTACTTTCATATTCAAATCAATACACTAACTTTCTCGCAAACTAAGGTAGTAATTTGTAAAATACTCTCAATTAATGTTTAATTACTGTTTCAGTTGAAAAATGAGGAAATATTTATCCTATATGTTAGGCTGGTATAAAAAATTCAAAATTCCATCAGTATTCCTCTAGCAGATTAGTCATGAAAACATACTAAACAACCAGATCGATTTTCGCATTTATAAAATAACTCTGGACGACATATAATTAGTTTTTGGCTGCATTACTCTATACATTTAAATACACTTCAATAAACATGATTAGATTAGTGTTATGATGTTATTACTCTAATTCTTGTAGGATATACAATTGTCAAAAGATATCAATAACCAAACGAAACCTTCTGCTTTTTCTTATTCAAAAAATCTACGTTCGCCTTAACCTAGGTAATAAGAATATCACGGTTTTGTACAATCAATTCTGCATCAAACAATAGAACGGAACGCTGAACCGCCGTTTTTGAAAATTCAAATTCAAATAAGATAGATTAGCAAACTTTTCGCAACACGGTTTATACGTCTCACTATACTGTTATAAAATCCGCAATCATAAGTATTTTAAACCAATTCAAGCACGCTTTTTACTTGTATACTGTGATTGGAAATACATTATCTGTTAAATAAAAGATTATATAAATCTTTGATCTGAAATTAGTTTAGTGCAAAAAGTAAACTTGAGAACGCAACGAGGTTTACATTCTATACATTCACGTCATTTCGTCAGATAGCCGCAAACCATTTTTAACCCAGCAAAAGTACTTAGTCTTAACGCGTTGATATTACGACGAGAAGGGTTGGCCTGACCCTCGGTATTTTAAATTTGATAACAAAAAAAACTCGATGGCGTCGACGCGTAACCACCCTATAAATAATAAAACTTATGAGTGAGTTAATAATAAAGGTCAACACTACTCAACCAAGCCTTTTGACCGAGATCGCTTAGCGAATATAGTATAGCCAGTTATAAAGTAAATTTTAACTTAAGATTCTATTTGTTTCCAGGCACCAACTCCGCCACCAAACTACCCCGGAGAATATTTCGCTATTGACAACACGATTATGTGTGCTCAACCAAGCACCCGCGGCCTTATTGGTGTCGAAGATTGTCTGGTACTCAACATTCGTACCAAGAATGTAGACCAACCCAAACCGGTTCTTGTATGGATTGATGGAGAGGAATACGAGTCAACCAGCACAACGATGTATTCATTTAAGAGTCTAGTGGAAAAAGATTTGGTAGTAGTTTCAATTAATTATCGCTTATCAATCTTCGGTTTCCTGTGTCTCGGTGTCATTGAAGCTCCAGGTAATGCCGGTTTGAAGGATATCATTCAAGGGTTAAAATGGATCAAACAGAATATAGCCGGTTTCGGTGGAGACCCTAATAACGTTGTACTGCTTGGTCACGGGTCCGGAGCAGCTATGGTGGATTTAATAACCCTGTCGCCAATGTCTCAGAATTTGACACATAAAGCTGTAGTTTTGAGTGGATCCGGACTGGCTCCTTGGGCCGTGTCATATGACCCTATAGGCTATGCTAATCGAGTCGGAGAAAAATTGGGTTACTCAGGGAAAACGAGAGCCGAATTAGCAAGGAAGCTAGTATCTACTGATATTAGCTTACTCTCCGGCGCTCTTGCTGATTTCGAATTCTATAATAACACGCCGCTATTTGGACCTTGCATTGAAAATGTTAATTTAAATGGGACATTCCTACCCGATGCCCCTATTAATATATTAAGATCCGGTAACTACAGTCACATTCCATATATAACTGGTTATGTTGACAGAGAGGGCACGATACGAGCTGCACAAGCAGCGTTTAACAATTGGCTTGGCAAAATGGAGGCTAACTTTGGAGACTTCATACAGCCCGACCTGACTTTTGTATCCGAAGCGAACAGAACCGCTGTAACTGCAAATATACGCCAGTTTTACTTTAGCCAGAGAACAATTAATATGGAAACAATTGAAGATTATCTCGATTATCAAGGCGACACTCTAATACTGATTCCTGTTATACGAGGAGCCAAAGAAAGAGCTCTGACGTCACAAGCCAGTTGTTGGCTCTTGAAATTCGCATTCAGAGGCACAAAGAACTTTGAGTGGACATATCCACAGATTCCTTTGACCGGCGTGCGACATGGCGGCATTTTGAACTTCCTTTTTAACTACGATTTGAGACCGATAGATGACGCTGCCGCTACAGCATTAACTAACCGTATAGTTTGGTTTGCTCATAGAGGGTAAGTGTAAACAAAATTGATAACAAAAATATGTAGGAAAAACACGTGTGTATACACAAACCTATCTAATTACCCAATCACTTTAACACATACGTAAAATGTTACTGACAATACAAACCCGATCAGGTTGGTAACGACATCGAACTAAGTACTATCTAAATGGAGGGTACTAATAGTCAGATCGAGTCAACGTTTACGACGTGGCACATTTAAATATGTAAAATTTCGTTAATTGAAAAGATACATGCAAACACTTCTTTCGCTATTGAACAAACCGTAAGAAATAATATGACTTCACATAATTATTTACTTAGAATTAGTCACTTATTAAGTGCTGTGGATTTCTTCACTGATTCTCTCGATACAATATGTAATATAGTAATAGTTACAATCATATCTACAAATTATCTTTTTCAAGTAAGCTTTGCAAACACTTTTGAACCGCCATTCAGGATTAATTAAATGAACCCACAGTTTGGAAACGCTGTGGTATCCGTCTGAGTAGAAGAGACCACCCTCCCTTCTTACCGAGGTGTCGTAAAAGGACGTCAGGCCTATCGCAAAAATAAGTAGATAAAAACATAACAACATGATTAAAACATATTGTGCCGCCCTAATTAGAGTGGGATAACGGCAGGAGAATATTGAATGATGATGGGTTGGAAATGTTACTCTTACCGAGAAGAACCAATATATACGGCTATTCTTTTAAACATTTTCAATCGACAAAATTAAATTGAAAATAATAATTATCAAGTCAAGATTAATGCAAAAAACTCATTAGTGGCTGTCCATGGTATGAACCCATCAATGGTAATAGGGTCGAATACAGGGACTTTAAATTTAATTATATTTTGTTTACTTCTAGGACACCAACACCACCGCTCCCCGAAATGGCTACACTATGGGATCCCATCACCATACAAATGACGCCAACTTTACTGATGAGCGGCGGTGAGACCGCTGCAAACTTCTCAATTTTCAAGGAGGAATTTCTTGTCAACATCAACAGGGAAAGTACAGATTTCTGGAATCCGATCCTTTCGGAACACTATAAGCCACCGAGTCCTGTATCTTCCGCGAACAGTTTGCTTACTTTCAGCATATTGATATCAGTTACCCAAATTTTACTGAAATTGTTTTAAATACTAAAGACTTAATAAAATGAGAGTAATGTTTGTGAATAAGTTATTTAAATACATACATAAATGTTGTTATGCTTACGAAAAGCACTTCAGGTTTAGCTACGAATTTTTTTTAAATAGTACTTTATAAATGCAGAAATAAAAAAAATAATACACCAGTCGTTACTAATTTAATTGCATTTAAGATTATATAAATTGCAATGTCTCTTCCAGAACGTGGGTTTAATAAGACTCAGGAAAATTGCAATCTATTTAATATGCAAAAGAACCCGTATGTACCCACCATATTAGGTTTACCTTTCGCAATTTTCTTCGCTAATACTTTTAGAATCCATTTTGTTATTTATTGGGCCACCATGTTCTTATAAGCACACTTGACTTCAGTCAGGAGCGGTGTAAACATTAATCTTGTTTTAATAATTGAATTTCATAAAATTAAAAAAATAATATATATTAGTAGTTTATGATACTGTTGCATAATAAGGGTTCTTATAACACGAGTGTGGTTTAAAAAAACGAGCCACAGGCGAGTTTTTTTATGGAGTCACACGAGTGTTATAAGACCAAGTTATATACAGATATATCATACACTACTTTATCTACTCTCATACTATAATACGTAAAACGTATGTTTCCATTCCATGAACTCGTGGTAACATTTAATATAGTTGCTCCTAGATTTCGTCGGCAACAGGTTCACGGTCATGTTTGACGCAGCTTTCAGAATATCTGGTGGTTTACAATTACCACTATCCCCGCTCTCAGACATGTTTTTACACAAAAACTTATTTTTTACAAACAAAACTTAACTTCGTTTAAATATTGAAGAGATTTTTTAAATGTCATATATTGGCGCCAAGGCGCAAACATCGATTGCGCATGCGTGTTGCGTCGCCGCGGACCCATTCATTGAAACCTTCTTTTTAAGGTGTATCGTTATGATTAAAAAGTTACATTATGATACAGGTGTCCATACAAGACCTGTATCGTAATGAAACTTTTTAATTTTTAATTTTTGTTCTGTACGTAATGTTTGTCATAAGAATTTTGTTTCAGTTTTATAATCTTTGTATTATAGTATCAGAGTAGATAAAGTAACATTATATTATTACACTTCATTATGGATAATAATAAAAAATTATGACGTCTGTATCCAAACTATAATTAAATTATTTACCGCTCAAAATTGTACCGCCATCTTGATACAGAGTAAATATTATCTTAAGGCGCTGAACAGAGCCAAATAGGCTGACTTTAAACACGTTTTTAACAAAAGCTATAGGGATGACGATTACAAGAAAAATATATGTTAATATACATCATATCTCAGAGAGAATGTAAGATTTCAAAACATGATTACGATACTTTTTTTCGATAAAAAAAATTGGTAAATAGACCTCTGATTTTTACTTTGATCGTGAATATCTCTAATATTTATCAACAAAAATTGGTAAAATTAATAAGACTAATAAATCATTATAATATAAAGAGAATGTAAGATTTAAATTTTGAATTAATTAAGATATTTCATTCAAATTAAATATTTTTTAGAAAATAGCAAAACTGAAACGAGTCATCGTCTCGCTTCTCTTTTACATCTACGAATATAGACAGTGATCGCTGAGGCGCGTTGCTATACGGACGTGTGTCGCTAGCTGCCGCCTTTTGTGACTATTCCTTGTTGATAATATGTCTTTTTTTAGGTGTTTAGTTATAGTTTCAGCATACTTAGTTTTATAAGATTAATTAGACATAAGTTTTTTAATAAATTGTACAAAAAAAGTTTGGATAAAACAGTGTACACCTACAATGGGTGTTAAAAAATTAAGTGTGTCGCTACGCCGTCGCAGAAATTGTGGGCGTGGCTTATATGCCGAAATCTGAATTTACGCCAGCTCTGTTCAGCGCCTTAACGTAAAGGTTGCCGTATTATACTCAAAATGGCGTCGCTGTCAAATGACAAAAGTAAAATTAATTTTTGTTCTGTTCTTTTTGAGGAACAACTTCTGTTAAATAATAAAAATTATAAAAAATACGAGCGTAATCTTTTTAAATCCGGGCATTACGGGTTTATTGACGTATTCTTTGTACAAATATTATTTTTATACCATGTTCTTGCACTTCGCGTCTTTTCTATAATAGACCAAGCTCATTTCACTCCGTACCATTAAACTTGTGTTGTTTTTAATTTTGTTCATTCGCATTTATTTTACAGTCCCTGTGGTAATTAGTGTATCTATTATTATTTAAGCAATGTTATTAAGACAGTCCCTAAAGTAATTTTGTAAATTACTTTTGTTAGATATTACAGTTTTATTTAATGTAAAATTTGATACAGATAATAAATATTATAAATAAATGAGATAATACAATGAAATAAGGAAGTATTAAGACCTACTTTCATATATCAAAACGTATAAATTGTATTAGGAAATCAGTTAATTCAAGAACTGTGTAAATAAACAAATAGCAGAAGATTAGTTAAATTATAATATGGCATTATTAAAATAAAGTACTTCAAGTTCATACTGGTACAAAAATTTATGTTCCATCTTCATAAGAAGTTTTTAATATGTATTACTTTTCCAAAAAAGCTGCTCATACAAATAAGGTAGCAAAATATTGATTTAAAAACTGCATCTTTTATTTTTGAATAGATAATGTAATATGCAAGTGTGCATGCTGAAATAATATTATCTTGATAATTTTTTGAAAACGTCGGAATTTAAAAATCAGAATAGTCTTTAAGCATCAGTATAATTAAGTATTTAGTATTATTACGTAGACTGTCAAGAAGCTTTTATTGTGATTAAGACGTATTATGTACTATTAAGGTAATTTTTCGTAAACAGATGGCAGCACTTACACTTTAGTTCGCGTTATGTAATTTGTTAACATATTAAAAATGTTTAAATCTATATGGTTTGTTTATTTGCCATTAAATTTAATATGCATGCATATTCAGAATGAGAATCGGCTACTACCTATTTTCCATACCACTGAGTGATAAGGGTTAAAATTATTTTTAGGGAGTTTCTAGTATACATTATAAAAACATTGTTTTTAATTTTTTTTATAATGTAAACTAGAACTTCCCTAAAAATAATTTATATGGCAAAACAACGATTGCCGGATCAGCTAGTTCAAATACATGAAAAAGCTGGATGGTATTGTATAAGTTTTATTTTTCTACATTCATACTCACAGTTTACAATTGGAGGATTACTATTTCGCTTACCTGAAAATAAAAATAAAAAATGGAATTTTATTCATTGATTTCCCAAAAAAACATTATTAAAATTGTGAATGTATCTTACTTATATCTAGCACCACCTTACGCATTTTTCACAATAATGGTTATATTTTCTTTATTTTTATTTTTAGTACGAAAGTTAACTGAGAGCTTGTCAAGTCTATATCAATAAACCGTTGTCCATGATCTCTGAAGGAATTAAGTTGGTTCGTATAGTGTATGCGGGTCGAAATGTGTGTATCTTACCTTGTATATTTTACCTTGTATATTTATACTAACAAACACTAATACTAATGTACAAAGGAAACATTACACTGTCTCAAACGCTCACACGTCAGTAACACGCGAACCTTTGGTGAGAGTTGACGTGTAGTGACATATTATGTTACTTGTGTATTTGCTATGCCTATACAACATAGGCTATGTTGTATTCATACAACATTAGTCTATATTAATACAATACAAGAACATATACATCACAGTTAATGACAAGCATAATTCCTCCTAGCATTAAATCTCTGTAAAGTTGACTTAAATTAATCCAGTACCTTACTTAATGATTTTAATTAGAACAGAAAGGCTGTAAATACTTCGCTTTATGCCTACAATGAATAAAAGAACTAAACGCAATAATATTTCAATGACAAAACAAAACTCATTTCGGCAGATTTCCAGATAGATTTTTCTAACCTTTACAAATACTATTCGTCTCTCTTTACCTGTGCAAAGAATTGTTATATTCCACTCAAAGGAACATAGATCGTATTATGTGCAGATAAAGTTCGTTTTCGCCTGCGATCCGCAAATGAAAACCCTAGAGAGGATGACATAAGGTGATGGCGTTTAAAAATGTATTTCACAAAGAAATGAGGCAAGTATCAAGTGTAATCTCGTAACGGGTTGAAACCATAGAGTACTGCCATACTAGAGCAGGAGAGCCAAAGGCAGGCCTGTAACCCCTCGTTCGCACGAGACGTTAAAAATACATCGAAATGAATCAAATGGGTCTCCAGATTCACACGACAGCGCTTTTAAAACAGGGGTACAGAGCCGCTGCTGGCGGGGCTGGGGGCAACGTGTACAACGATACCCTGTCCCTACCACCAGTGCATGGTGGTGGACTGTCAGGTTTTTAGTCGGTGCGAGTCCGACATACCCACCGCTCGTCCCCGTCGGGCAGTGACGACCCATAATGGGCTTTCCTGACATAAAAAAAGGCCTGTAGGTCATAGTACCACAATAAATAATCAGAGGGAAGATAAAACTCGTATTCTTCATCTTTGTCTAATCACACATAAAAAAGAGAGACACATAGATCACCCTCATTTGCTCTTTCTTTTTTCTAATATGATACATTTTAGGCTGGCTTCGACACTTTAGTAGAACAACTCTATGGTTGAAATGTACAAAATTCGAAACAATATGTCAGGTTGTGTTTGACCCAAACCCACAAACGACTTACGTTCTTTTGCAGGGCATAAAGCAGGAGCCGTTAGCTTATGTCGGTTCCTACTTTGTCTAATATATACATCGCCAATTTTTCATAATTCTGCCAACGGACTTGTCATAATTCTAATATATTAGATATTTTGAGGGTATGACTATTTTGGCAACATATTGCATTGAATATTCCTTGCATGCTAAGTTACTAAAACAGACGGACGGATGCCAAAGATAATTTTGAAATAGAGGCGGTTTAGGCGTTATCATAGTAAGACAAACAAGCGAAATCCAGCTGAAAATTATCCGGTTCAGTGTGATTCACGCAGGCTGAATGCTAAAATGATATTTACTGGTCCAAATCATTTCATGAATTTGATATACTCAGCGTTTGAGTAAGAGTTTGAGGTACTATAACAAAACTACTTCGCTACGACGACTTTTACGACGCGCATTACGATTTTGTCGTGGAGCCTATCCTCCTGATGATGCTTCGGTTTCGGGGCGAAGCGATCGTCGAGATTGTCGTGGTGGTGGGTGTGTTGCTGCTTGTGTGCTTTGTTGCTGGTGGAGGAGCCTTGGGGTGCGTGTGGTGGCTTGTCCTGCATGTGTAAAGTTCGTGGATTTGGCCTGCTTCATACACTTGCACTTCATACGCTTTGCATGCATTCGCTTAACCCGTGCGGATTATAGCGAAGTAGTTCTGTTATAGTGCCTGTAATATGGAATTCCGCAAAGTAACGCCTGCTTCTATAAGAGTTTGAGTTTATTTGAATGTGCGACTTGTTTTTTATTTATTTATAAGACCGAGTAAAATTCAGTATCATACAATGGATAATTTCCGAACACAATTTTAGTGGGGGTAGTAACAAACCGGTGTCGATTGTAGTTTAGAGGGGGGAATAGGTAAAAAAAGCGGTGTAGGGTAATAGAAAGCCAGTTTCCTGCCGAGACTCGAGCGGCTATAACATGCTAAACACTGAATTTCACGCGGGCGAAGCTGCACTTATTGCTAGTACTTATTATATAACAAAGCCCCAAAAAGCTGTACGTTTGTATGTAATCGATTTTCTGAAAATCTACTAAAAGGATTATTGTACGGTTTTCACTAAAAGATAGTGCAATACTTCCGGATGGTTTAGGTAAATAGTACATATCGGTATTATGTAAATTGTGTTGAAGAGATCGAGCAGTTATTAAAAAACTTGCTTGCTGGGAGCTTTAGTCGCGTGCGTTGCGTAAACTAACAGATATACACTAAAATTATGTACTATAGAATTGAAAATCTACAAAAATACTACAAAAAAGTCCGCCACAGCATGTCCCTATCTCTTATGGTTAACCCACAATAACTACTTTTATGTTCAAAATTTTTTTTATTAAATACGCCGATTTCCACGCGGGTGAAGTGGCACAGCTAGTTTTTATATAATCTAAATTTGTGTAAAACACCTTTAAAAGTTAACACAAATTTGTATGTGGTACGATTGTGGTAATTTGTACCACTATCGTTGCCTAATACCAAATTGTATATAAATAAAAAGTAAGCTATAATATGTTAAACTGATACAATAATAGAAAAATAATAATAAAATGATGTTACTATAATTCGCGATAAAGTAAATAGAAAATATATAAAGTGCCACATGTCGCAAAGTTTTGCGATTTTTACGTGGAGTCCATCTCCTGATGATGCTTCGGTTGCGAGGCGACACGATTGATGAGTTTGTGATAGTGAACGTGTGTAGTTCTTGTGTATTGTGGTGGCAGTGGTGGAGTGTGTTTTTACGAATCCTACATGTCTCGGGTATGAAAAAACATATATTTTTTCTATTTACATTATCGCAGATAATAGAAAAATATTTTTTTTAAATATTACTTTTGTATTGTATGGATCTCCGCAAAGTAACGCCTAATTCTATAAATTAATCGATACATTAATATTAATGAGATATCAATTTACAATAAATAATAATAAAGTTATACACATCAGCGTCTAGAAAATAAATAATAACCAATTTTAAAGAATTCTTGAAATTTAAAATATATGGTTTTGTTCTGAAAGAGGAAAAACAAATAGTGCATATCGCACGCAAGAGATAGAAACCAGCATATAGCATCACCAAAGCAAGCACAATTATATAGTGTTAGTTCTAATACCAGCGTTTATAATACCTTACTGAAGTTATTGACAAAAGTAACAATAAAAATGTTTTAAAATTAATTTTATACTATGTGTTAGCTATTTCAAAATATTCGTCTATAGTTAAACTAAAAATCATAGACGGGACTATAAAATAAAGCCGACGGGCGGCCATGCTGGCGCTAGCGGTCAAAAGGAATAGACGTAAAACGGAGAAATGGTAAATTGTAATAATACTAGTGGATTGTTTATATTATATTTAAGTTCTGGCTTCCATCATTTAAATTTTAAACGTGCTATAAGCACATACGACTTTATTAGTACTAGCATGGTGTTTACTTCACCATTATAATACACTCACACTGCACTGGACAACGAACTGGATACTGTCTGAACTCAGCTTTATTATTTTTTTTTCGAATGTGTCTAATGCTGTTAGCCCTAACGGCTTTTACAGCGTCACCGGTGGGATGGGCGAGCGCAGAAGCTTCGCCGGGTAAAATTGATAAGTAAACGAGTGTTTTTACGAACTCGCAACTTATTGGGAGCGTCGCCTTAAGGGTGTCTCCTGCGAGACCGATCCTCGGCTTAAAGCTGGCTTTTGGAGGACTGTATCTAACACATTGACTTTGAAGAAGTCTGCATCACGGCGGCCGCGGCAGAGGGCTGCGGCCGCTTGACACAAGCAAGCGGGGACCTCGTCTTCGCCGGCGAAGACGCTGTTTGTGTGTGTATGTTGTGTGTAGATCTTGTTTGATGATGGAATAGCATCGTCAAGGTCGTCAAGGACCCTGTTGGGGTCAGCTTATATTGAAATCATGTTGTAGCCTATATGTTTTATAAACTCAATAACGCGCGCTAATACAGAGCAGCGCCATCTACATTGCATGCATGAAATTAAATATATTTATTAAAACCGAAGTGAACACACGGCGAGAAAAGATTATGAGTATCGAAATAACCTCAACAAACTTACAATAACCGTAGTATGAGTTATAATACTGTTCAGCTTGAATTATCGCGGATCTCTATTGCAGACAAGAATAGATGCGGATTATGTTTTAGCGAGAACAAAAAACAGTTTCTTTACATATATATTCGTCTTCTTTTACTCATCATCATTATCCCACTCTTAGTGAGTCGGCGCAACATGTTACAAACATGTTATCACATGATTCGGTTACGTTTTTTAGGACCGGCCGCCTCACTGACGTCAACTTACCGCAGTCGTATTTTATATTGTATATTTATCAATCAACAATCTTTATATTCAAATTCAAAATATCCTTTATTCGAGTAAACTTGTAAATAAGTACTTTTGAATCGTCAACATCTACTGCTGGTTCGGAAAGCTGTGCCTACCGAGAAGAACCAGCAAGAAACTCGGCGGTTGCTCTTTACAAAGAATAATTCTTATTACTAGTTACATATTGATGTCTTGTACAGGGTCGAAGAGTAGCTATATCCACGCATTCTTATCGTCTAAGTAATCTTCAATAGTATAGTAGGCTTTCTATGTTAGCCTTTTTTTTAACAATTATTATGAATCAATCGTATTCTTCTTTAATAAAATATCAAGAAACGACTCCAACAGTAGTTACTACTATCAATTTAAATTCAAGTGTTTTCGCTTCAATTACACACTCAAATTGCGCGAATACACTGCATAATAATAAGTTTATTCGCAGAGTGAGCTATTTTCATCGCGCTGATAGGAATAGAAATGTTATATGTATATTAGAAACTTGTGGAAAAAATTGTGGAGCACTAAACGCATTAAAAATGATTCTTTTTTAGCCAGTATTTTTATTGCGGATACTTGTTACATATTGTGTTAAATATGCTTATAAATACTCTTAAATACATTTACCATTATATGATTATGTAATAAGAAACATAATAAATAGGAATAATTTAATAATTTGTGGGAGACGGAAGAAGTCAAATGTCATTTGTTTCATAAAATGAAAACGGGAATGCAAACAACAAAGGTTATAAATAAGCCAGTTGGGCCTATTCTAGTCAGTCTGGTGCCAGCGTTCAATGTGTATACAATAGTGAAGTGTATGTAATAAAGAGTGAAGTGTAACAAAGAGTGAAGTGTAACATAATTTAGAAAAAATATTTTGTAAAATATGAAAGTAAACCAACTATCAAATGAGCTCCGTTTAGGATTGACCTGGGCGAAATCCCCGAATCTCAGATTTTGATTTAAGGTTGATAATAAGGTGTGATGACTGTTCCGCTATCTTTTTATTTAAGTTCAACTACACTTGCATCATTATTTGGTTACAATAAAAACGTTTAACAGAAGCTATAACAGAACTGCTTACGTTTGTGAACAGAATATATATGTAATGCTAAGTGTTCATATACTTAAGCAGGCAAAATTTACGTACCTTACACGTGCAGACAAGTCACCACAGGTATCTTATTTTAAACAATGTAATTTTTGTACATAAAAATATAAATAATTATAAAACGATAGATGTATATAATAGACAAAGTTGGAACCGACATAAGCTTGCGACTCCTGCTTTCCCCCTAGCAAAAGTACGTAAATTGTTTGTGGGTTTGGGTATAAGATTCTATAATAAAATTCCGAAATCAATTTTGGCCATGCCATTACAGCAGTTTAAAAACACTGTTAAAAAGAGGCTGATACAGAAAGCCTACTATACTGTTGAAGATTACTTAGATGATAAGGATGTGTGGATATAGGTGCACTTCTACCCTGTACAAGACAGTAATAACTAATTAGTTTTAAGGTTTATATTTTTAAAAGAGCAATCGCCGAGTTTCTTGCTGGTTCTTTTTGGTAGGAACAGCTTTCCGAACCATAAGTAAAGTTGACGATTCAAAAGCACTTGTTTACAAGTTTGCTTGAATGAAGAATATTTTGAATTTGAATATCCCCCAAGATGCACGTACTGCAACAAGTACGGTTCAAAATCAGTATGATTTTGTCGTGGAGCCTATCGTCCTGATGATGCTTCGGTTTCGGGGAGATGCGGTCGTAGAGATTGTAGTAGTGAGCGTGTGTGTTGCTTGTGTGTATTGGTGACTAGTCCTGCATGTGTAAGGTATGACAATTTTGCCTGCTTCATACACTTAGCGTTGCATACATTCGCTTAACACACGCGCATTATAGCAAAGTATTTCTGTTATAGTCTCTGTAATATGGAATTCCGCAAAGTAACGCCTGCTTCTATAAATCATTTAAAAACGTTTAATTAATATTTGTACGTTCATTTTATATACAAATTGGTTAAACTGTTTTTTTTTCAACCAAACATGGCACCCAGACGCCAACCTTGCAAACTATAATAAAACAATATTAAAACTCGAATGAGAACGTTTACTTAAACTGTTCGCAAAAGTGTCCACGAAAATAATAATAGAAAAGCTTTCAGCGAGTACAAATGAAAAAAACTTTTTCCATAAACGTCGCGTACGGTCGCCCGGGATTTCGCCAGAATGTAATCTCTGCAAAGACTTTAACAAACTACAAGATATTGATATTTTCCAACACACACAGCTTCTTAGAAAGTGAATAAACCGTTTTCTTAAGTCATTTTTGCCATTGTAACTCGTCGATTTTTAATTTGTTTAGCAACAAATACTGTTGTTTTCTTACTAATTAATAACTAAATTTATTTACAAATATCTCAATACCGTAAGATTTAGACGGCATTAATAATAGTTATTAATAAACTCAATGATATAAATTATTTTTCAAAAAAGCTTTATTTAAATTGCAATGTGTGTATGTTTTAAATTGCTTTAAATATATGGCACACTTACACACACGGTCGTCCGTTCCCAAAGTAAATAACTCCATACTCATGGGTGACGGACAACTGCTAATATACTACATACATAATTCTAAACACATACTTTAATACCAATATATACACCCAGGCTCGAAGAACCAACAATTTTTTGTAGAAAATGGTGGGCTTCGGCGGGATTCGAATCCGCGACTCGCGGAGTTGAAGGCAGGATCACTACCCACTGCGTCAACGGGCCAGTCAAATGTGTATGTGAAGATGGAATCTTGCAATTTGACCTAATTCCCGGTGTCCGATTGAGTTGAAATTTTACATACTGCTCCAGTCCCGATGACAATGCATGTTTATGATAAGCATGACCTAATGCTGCTGGAAGGATTGACTCCAAACGAGGAAACTCCTCAACAGTTATCAGTAGGGACGAGAAACTTTGTTAAAAACATTTTTAACTTGACTTGTTTAAATAAAAACAATAAAAGGCTATATCATCTTCTTAAACAGTTATACAAAAATTAACGTTTTTTTTTTCGAACTCACTGTATGCTGTTAGCCCTGACGGCTTTTACAGCGTCACCGGGCGGGACGGACGAGTACAGAAGCATCGCCGAGGTTGCGAAGCTCTACTAGCGTCGGTGAACGTCGTGCTGACGGTGCCTCCTGTGAGGCCGGAGCACGGTTTATGGTGACGCGTAGTGGAGGGCTGATGTATGACTTTGATTAGTCATTGCGACGTCGGAAGGGTGGGGAGAAGCCACGACCGACCAACGACAGAAAATTGGGACCTCGCTGTGTATGGGTATTACGTGTTTTTGTGTTAGCTATCGTTATTTGATCGTCAGGGTAATAAGGACGCTTTTTGGACGCCTATATTTTCGGTAGTCAGACCTAACTGGGATGTAGGTTGAAACAACTGAAATAAGGGGGTTCGGGTGTACCTCAGATTTCTCGAAGTAAGATTTCGAAAAACGTTTAAAGAGGTGAGTTATGGTAGGGAGGTCGAGGTCGCTATGGAGGTCAACGTTTGCATGAACCATGGACAACCAGTGGCTGTCAGCATGAATCGGTTCTGTAGTCTTTGGAGCGTGAGCAATCTTACTTTTGAGAAAAATTAACGTTTGTATTTATATGCTTTATAGACTCCGAAACGGGTGGACCAATTTTAATTACATTTTCAGACAATCTTTAGAATAGCCCAGCGGATGATGTTGTAAAGTTTAGTGGCGATAGCAGTATTTTTTCACTGTTGATTTGTTTCGAGGGGAAGTCGAAACCAGACTGAGCCACAGCACGCGGCCTGATAGATAGGTTCAGATATAAAAGTACATAAAGATGGTTTACACAAACAAAAAAAATCAGCGTTATATTTCATTTCGTTTAAGGAATTTTCGTGAAAGGGCGGATCCTGATAAATTATTATAAATATAATTTAACTTGTTTCTTCCTCAAAAGAACGGGACCAAAATTTGCCCCGAGCGATACAAAAAGAAATGCTATAATTTAATTAAAATAATCAAAGGATTCATGTGAAAGCTTCATTATTTAAAAATATATCAAAAAGTACTTTAAGCGATAACCTTTTTTTTATTTCACTTTATTAAAAGACTAGCAATGCCCCGCGGTTTCACCCGCGTCCATACCGATCGAATTTTAAAAAATGGGTATCATTAGACTCTTGGAATAAGAGCTAATAATTGCAGAGAAGTGCCAGCAAGAAACTCGGCAGTGGCTCTTTTCAAATACAACTCTTATAACTAGTTTCATTTGGTCGTTACTATCACGTACAGGGGAGCAGTAGCCTATATCCACGCATTTTAATCATCTATGTAATCCTCAATAGTGAAACGAGCCCAGAAGGTCTTGGATCATAACATCTTCACTTTCTCACTATTAAACTTGTATTCATTCACTATTCGGTTTCAGCTTGACTTCACTAATCGACTCAAAAATACACTTTAACTAGGAATCAAGTTAACGACGACAATCGACAGACTCTCGACAGAATCCCAACAGAATCTCCCTAATTACGTCAAGTTTCACTATTTGAGGCAATCCCCACTCACATTAAAAGTCCCTACCCTCACTATTGATCACTCAAGAACCTCACTTCCGGTAGTAACCACAACACAGACTGTCTTTTTCCTATTCCAACATTTATAGTGTCTGTTACAATAGTATAGTAAGTAGGCTTTTTGTATCAGCATCCCTTTAACAGTGTTTTTAAACTGCTGTAGTGGCAAAGATAAAACCGATTGCGGGATTTTATTATCGGATCCTATACCCAAACCCACAAACGACTTATTTACTTTTGCAAGATGCATAAGTAAATAGCAGGAACCGCAAGCTAATGTCGGTTCCTACTTTGTCTTTTAGATACATCGGCAATCTTTTTATAATTATGTACATTCTTATGCACAAACATTAGATTGCTAAAAATATACTGTGAAGCCAAAGTAAGAATACCTATTTCCTTAAACTTCTCTCGCGCGACATCATGCGGACTTAAATCATCTCCAAGACAATCTTAAAGATTGTTCACCCAGTAACCGAAGCATCATCAAGATATAGGTTCCACGACATAAACACAGAGAAGTTGGGAGTTGACAGATTTTAAAAGTTAATTAATAATTAAGCTGTGATAGCCTAGCGGTGAGATCGTGCGACTCTCAAGAGACGATCATGGGTTCAAACCCCGGGCAGGCACCAATGAGTTTTTCTATTAAAACTTATGTGTCTAATTGATAATTATAATTTATCACACGCTTTTCGGTGAAGGAAAACATCGTGAGGAAACCTGCATATCTCTAGAGAATTCTGGAGATATGTGTAACCTACCAATCCGCATTAGAGCAGCGTGGTAGGTCTTAGCTCCAATCCTTCTCTCCAAAAATGGAGAGAGGAGGCCTTAGCCCAGCAGTGGGCATAGCATAGTGGCAACAGGACGTTACTTTACTTTTTTTTTTAAAGTTAATTTCAATAGGTGTATAGAAAAAACTCAATTTACGTACTTTTACGAGATGCCAAGCAGAAGCACCAAGCGGTTTTAAGTAAAGTAAATTTTAACGATTAATATACTTTTAAACTGTATACTGGAGAGCGCTCAAACTTTGGTCAAATACACTTTGGATTTGGCAAAGTTTGGATAAGAAATTAATTAATTCTGGTTCAGAAAGCACTCAATCAATATTAAATAACTAATTTGGGAAGTGATGTTGATAAAAAACCTAAAATATATTGCGTCTATTGTATATTTTTTCTAAGATAAATACTTGCTTAGTCGGTGGTATTGATGTTTAGTGATATATATGATTACTAATCTTAGCAAGTATAAGGTATGACAACGGATTTTTCTTCCTATACTTTGCTTTACATAGATTTCCTTAGTAAACGCGGATTATAGCAAAATAATTCTATCATTACTTTTATACTATGGAATGGCTGGTTATATCATATTTTGAAAACGTTAATCTTTGAGTTTCTTGCTAGAAGTAAGTTCAAATTTAAATTCAAAATATGCCTCATTCAAGTCTTCTTTTTTATTGTTTTTTTATTAAAAATAAAAATGTACAAGTTATGTCTATCTTAAACACATAATCTTAAGCTGTGATAGCCTTGTGGAAGCTGTGATAGCCTTGTGGAAGCTGTGATAGCCTTGTGGCAAGCTGTGATAGCCTTGTGGTGAGACCGTGCGACCCTCTAGAGACGACATAGGTTCAAACCCCAGGCAGGCACCAATGAGTTTTTCTATTAAAACTTATGTGTCTAATTGCTAATTGCAATTTATCACACGCTTTTCGGTGAAGGAAAACATCGTGAGGAAACCTGCATATCTCTAGAGAATTCTAGGGATATGTGTAACCTACCAATCCGCATTGGAGCAGCGTGGTAGGTCTTAGCTCCAATCCTTCTCTCCAAAAACGGAGAGAGGAGGCCTTAGCCCAGCAGTGGGCATAATAACAGGCTGTTACTTTACTTTACTTTTTTTTTTTAAACACATAATTAAACAACTTATTTTAACTTAAACATCTTAATCAAATTTGTAAACGAGTTTAGAAAATAATTTAAAAGTCTATTTGAATAAAGTTAATTTTGAACTTGTCTGTACCTCACATTAAAAACAAATCTTCACAAAGTTCAACATCATCTCAGGTTGTTAATATCCCATCAAGAAATAATGACATTTCCTTTAAGAAAATTACGATTTTCCTGCGTCTTGACGTAGATTGAAGATCAAGATTATGTAAAGTTACAGATTACGGCTTGTGGTCTTGATATGATTTAAATTGAAGTGTTATCCTGAAGAAAAATGGTTAAGTAGGTGCGTTTAGATTCAAGTACAGTAGTTTTTGAATCGTCAACTCTACTGTTAGTGCGAAAAGCTGTTCTTATCAAGAAGAGCCGGCAAGAAACTCGGCGGTTGCTCTTTTCAAAATATTATTTTAATTATATTAAGTCATTACTGTCTTGTACAAGGTCGAAGAGTAGCTATGTCCACGCATTCTTATCATCTAGGACTACCTAGATAATTTATAGAATAAGCGTTACTTTGCGGAGATCCATAATACAAAAGTAATAATAAAATTATTTTGCTATAATCCGTGAACAGTAAAGAAAATATACATACTGCCAAATGTATAGTGACTCGGTGAGAAATGAGGGTGGTCTATTCTAATCAACCGGATACTACGCGGCGGGGTACTTATACATGTATCGGATAATTTAAACATCATCAAGTTATCAGTTTTGTCGATTTAACTGAACACATTTAACTCGTACCTCAACATCTCATCAAACTGATAATAACCCGTAGCCTGCGATCACTGTAAACCAAACCAAATACACCAGACTACATTTAAAACTCAACCGGTATCAAATAAATATTTACGCGTCGGTTATATTTCCTCAAAATAAATCGACCTTGTACTTGTATTTTGTTTAGATTTTTTCGCGTAGACCAATTCATAGGCTGAGAGATTTAAAAACAGTTTTATACTCTAACAATATATAAGACTGCATTTATTGCAGCAGTTTAAAAACACAATCAAAAAAGGCTAATACCGAAAACCTATAGTAAAGTAGCGGCCAATTACAATCCCGCTGCTGGGAATAGGCCTCCTCTCTCCGATTCTGGAGAAGGGTTGGAGCTAAGACCTACCTCACTGCTCCAATGCGGATTGGTAGGTTACACATATCTCCAGAAGTCTCTAGAGACATGCAGGTTTTCCTTCACCGAAAAGCGTGTGATAAATTACAAGTACAATTAGACACATGTTTAAATAGAAAAACTCATTGGTGGTTTGAACTCGTGACCCCCTTGAAAGAGTCGCTCGGCCTCACCGCTAGGCTATCACAGCGTTCATTGTAGCTTTGAATAATAGTGATTTTCTAACCTGGCTCATTACCACATCTACATAAATGTCACTGCATTTGGATCAAGTTAACAGTAATTTGGTTATTAAAACATAAATTAAATAACTGGTAAATTAAAACGCTCAATCCTGTGCCTTGAACGATGTGCAAAAACAGAACAAGCTATGCCCTTAAATAAAATTTTATCGTTCCACAGGCGCCTACGAAATTATCGGAGCAATTTGAATGTTACAACGAAATATATCGAAAACAGAAACCATAACAGAACTACTTTGCTATAATCCTCGTGTGTTAAGCGAATGTATGTAATGCTAAGTTTATGAACTAGACACAATTCACGTATCTTACACATGCAGGACAAGTCACAACACGTATCCCAAGATGCCTTCAGCAGCAATAATGATAATTTGTCGTGGAGACTATCCTCCTGATGACGGTTCGGTTTCGGGGCGAAACGATCGTCGAGATTTTGGTGGTGGCTGTGTTATTGCTTGTGTGCATTTTACTTTATTAAATTACTTTAGCGTGTTATGTTGTTTACGCGACTAAAACTGTGTTTTTTTACAACTGTGCGACTTCTTCAACATAATTTATAGTACCCGGCATTAAATACTGTACATCGATGTTTAGAATGAATATTTCGTTCGGTTTCGTAGAGCGTTGATGATACAGCAAAACTTGTTGTATATTTTGCTTACTTCCATAGAATTATGTCGTATGGAATATCGCTATGGGGTAAATACGCGGATACGGCCACTTCGGTTCCGTAGAGCACTGAAGATACAGCAAAAATCGTATATTTTCTTACTTCCATAGCATTATATCGTATGAAATATAGTTATGGGCTAAATGCGCGGATATTGATAGAATTTTTGTATTACAAAAAAGAGCCATACGTGGAATTTACAATTTAACTCCGCGTGATTCCCTGTTCATGTGTTTTTAGGAATCCTGCATGTAGTAATAAAACGGATAGTCCACTTAATATTTAGTATTATGTGTATAGTACCTAGCATTAAATAATGCACATCGATGTTTAGAACCAAACAGCCGGCCAGTTCGGTTTCGTAGAGCGCTGTCACTGTCACTCAGTTAGCATGTGACGTTGCGCACGGGTTCGTCAGTCTGTGCGACAGAGACAATGCTCTATGAAGCAGAATCTAGCCAACTTCTCTCTCTAAGCCTCGATGCGCATTATTAATTGCCACGTACTGTAAAATCGTAATATACCATAAACCTACCTTACGGAAGAATTGCACAACCTTTTAGCAAAAACCGTACAAAAATCTGTTCAGTTCATTTTGAGAAAATTGTTTACATACAAACAGCTTTCAGGAACTTTGTTTTATAATAAATATAGATGGCACATTTTAGACTGACTGCCATACTCTAGTGTAATAACTCTAAAAGCGGTCTTATTTATAAAAATAGGTTATAGAAGGTTTTAGACACTCTTTAGTTAAAATGCTCTATAAGCTTATAAAACGTTTCATAAAATTGTTTATTCAAACTATAACTGATCTATAGCTAAAATGCGTTTATAAATCCGAATGTTGCCATTATAAGGAAATATGGCGACCAAGTGTCCGATCATACCCAATTCCCCACAGATAATATGTGTCAACACACCGATAAAGTGTAACCATAGACATTATTATGGACTAACTACTAACTAACTAGTTTATTTTGCTTATTTCCATAGCATTATGTCTTATGGAATAATGTTATGGGGTAAATGCGCTGATATTGAGAAAATTTTTGTATTGCAAAAAAGAGCCATACGTGGCATTTATAATTTGAGTCCGCGTGAGTCCCTGCGAGAGAAGTTTAAGGAAACAGGTATTCTTACGTTAGCTTCACAGTATATTTTTAGCAATTTGATTTTTGTGCATAAAAATATACATAATTATAAAAAGATTGGCGATGTATATAATAGACAAAGTAGGAACCGACATAAGCTTGCGGCTCCTGCTTTGCGCCTTGTAAGAGTACGTAAGTCGTTTGTGGGTTTGGGTATAAGATTCTATAACAAAATTCCACAATCAATTTTAACTTTGCCATTACAGCAATTTAAAAATACTGTTAAAAAGAGGCTGATACAGAAAGCCTATTATACCGTGGAGGCTTACATTGATGATAAGGATGTGTGGATATAGGTGCACTTCTACCCTGTACAAGACAGTAATAAATAAATGTAACTAGTTCTAAGATTTATATTTTAAAAAGAGCAACCGCCGAGTTTCTTGCTGGTTCTTCTTGGTAGGAACAGCTTTCCGAACCAGCAGTAAAGTTGACGATCCAAAAGCACTTGTTTACAAGTTTACTTGAATAAAGAATATTTTGAATTTGAATTTGAATTGAGTAGTCAGTAAACGTCATTTATTTTATATTCATCCGTCATTTATCTATTTATAGTTTAAATTGTTTTTTTAATTGACAATAACACGAGACCTATAGATAGAACAGATGACAGTTCACACACTTGAAGTTCAATCCGTACATACGTCAAATGTCGTTTTCATAATAATCAGCTTTAGGAAAGTCGGCCATCTTTTACCTTATAGCACTGATATAGTAGGGTTTGGGCTCTATAAAGTTATATTAGACTTATAGAATGGTGCTAAAATGTGTTAATGAATAACACTTTTTGTAAAACGTACTATAGCGGACCTATAAGCGTGTCATAACTTTTTATGAATAGGACCGTAGGTCACTAACCTAAAATTGGATTCATTCACAATTGTCAGAACCTTTGTCTCTATTTTATTAATCATAAAACAATGAATCTTGAACAATAGTAAATATTGAAAGCTACAATTTGAGAAAGCTCTATTGTGTTAGAAACACGGAAAAGCGTTTATTCAATAAGAATTTATTTCCGTATTTATGTCATAATATCACAGTTAATATTAACTCTATCAACTTACAGTTAATTGTAACTCCTTCGCCAAAAAGGGGTTTTTTTTATTATATTAATTAATTCCAAAGTTTTTACTTCTAATGTCGTATTACTAAGAAATAAATTTATTCAGTACTGCTGTAAATTGTTGAAAACAGGGTAATTTATAGAATTAGGCGTTACTTTGCGGAGTTGCACAATACAAAAGTAATAATATAATAAAACAAATATCGTTATAATAGCAAAATACTCTTATTATTGCATTTGACAACACGGTAATCGAGTTAACTGTTCCTACCTCGGTAATCAAAGGTTACAACTGTGCTATAACCGGACCGCGCTATCGCAAGCCGAGTCGGGTTAACCGTTAAAATAAGAACGAATAGCTGAAAAGCTCTGCAACCATAGCTTTATAAATTACTAGCTGGCCAGCAGCTTCGTCCGTGTGCAGATCAGTGTGTCGCGGTTTTCTTACTTCAATATTCATAAAAACGTAATGTACTATTAATATATTTCAAACAATGTAATTTTTGTACATAAAAATATAAAGAATTATAAAACGATAGGTGATGTATATAATAGACAAAGTAGGAATCGACATAAGCTTGCGACTTCTGCTTAAAGTACGTAACTCGTTTGTGGTTTGGGTATAAGATTCTATAATAAAATTCCGAAATCAATTTCGGCCATGCCATTACAGCAGTTTAAAAACACTGTTAAAAAGAGGCTGATACAGAAAACCTACTATACTGTTGAAGATTACTTAGATGATAAGGATGTGTGGATATAGGCGCACTTCTACCCTGTACAAGACAGTAATAACTAAATGTAACTAGTTTTAAGATTTATATTTCTTGCCGGTTCTTCTCGGTAGGAACAGCTTTCCGAACCAGCAGGAAAGTTGACGATTCAAAAGCACTTGTTTACAAGTTTCTTGAATAAATATTATTTTGAATTTGAATTTAAATATAAACCTTCCGCAAAAATGGCGCTACCTTTTAGAAAAAAACCGTTCAGTAGATTTTGAGAAAATCGATTACATACAGACAGACAGCTTTTGGGGACTTTGTTTTATAGTATGTTTAAATTAAGATTTAAAATTAACGTCTTATATCATTCGTAAAAAAGCACGACTTACCACCGCCTCTATTTTCGCACTACTCTACCACTGCACATATTCCCTACTACAATCTCTACAATAATATATAAATAATTCCTTTCGCCGTGTAACCAAAGCATCATCAGGAGATATATTCCAAAAAATCACAAAACGATACGAAAATCTTTATCCAAAAAGCTCTTTTGAATTGTCAAGGATTAATATAATTAATCAAGCTACAACTACCGAGAAGAACCAGCAAGAAACTCGGCGGTCAATCTTATAAACATTTTTTTTTTTACATTATTAAACCGCAGTCTTGTATGAAGCTGAACGGATTTCCAAATCCAAGCACTTTTATCAAATTCAAAATATTCTTTATTCAAGTAAACTTGTAAACAAGTGCTTTTGAATCGTCAACATTACTGCTGGTTCGGAAAGCTGTTCCTACCGAGAAGAACCAGGAAGAAACTCGGCGGTTGCTCTTTTCCAACAATAATTCTTATCACTAGTTACATATACTTATAAATGTCTTGTACAGGGTTGAAGAGAAGCTATATCCACGCATTCTTATCTTCCAGGTAATCCTCAATAGTATAATAGGCTTTCTGAATTAGCCTTTTTTAATAGTATTTTTAAACTGCTGTAAAGGTAAAGTTAATGTAGATTGTGGAATTTTATGATAGAATCTTATACCCAAACCCACAAACGAATTCCGAACTTTTGCAAGGCGCAAAGCAGGAACCGCAAGCTTACGTCGGTTCCTACTTTGTCTATTATATAAGTCGCCAATCCTTTTATAATTATTTATATTCATATGTAGAAAAATTAAATTACTAAAAATATACTGTGAAGCTAATGTAAGAATGCCTGTTTCCTTGAACTTCTCTCGCAGGGAGAAGTTCAAGGAATAATAGTATCATTCAAATAATCTTCAATATTGTGATATGCTTATGTGATGAAATTATAATGATTTGATGAAATTACTAATTATTGTGACGGTGATTTCAGCAATGATTTAATGTGGAATGATTACACATAATTGCTATTTCGAATGATCATTAGTGAAATTACTTATTATTATGAGGATGAGTTCATCTATTATTTTTAAAATCATTTTACATATAATAAGTAAAGACGTAGGTGTTCAAAGATATTGAAATTAGGGGGGAAACGAAACAGGGTGCTAGCAACGAATTTTTGCATTGAAATATATTAGGGTCATTATTTTCGCGCTAAAACATATCGAGTCGATTTAACTAAGTGAGAAGAAAATGTATGGATGACGTAACAAATTTATGAGACATTTTAAAATGCGTAAGGCGATAAACAATGGTGGCGACGCAGAAAGGGACATAACTAAAGGTTTTACAGATCTGGGGGGAGAAAAGAGGTATGTTTTATTAGACTGATACAATATAGTCTGTGAAATATACTGTTCAAAGATCAAAAGATATGTATCTATGTAACAAATAAAACATATTAATTAAAACTCAATTGTATACCAGATGGATTTCTGAATAGATTTATACTTAGTTAAGAAGAAGAGAAGAATCTTTGTTAAACTTGTATTGTATGCGAAATTGAAAATGTATCCTCTTGATAAATTGAAAAGGAATATGCAAAAGAAAATTAGAGGCTATTTCAATAATATAAGATAAAAGCTTGTGAATTTCAGTACTTTTAAATCATCATCATCATAATTCTGCCCGGATCCCACTCTAAGTGGGGTCGGCACAACATGCTACAAACATGTTGTCACATGATTTGGCTACGTATTTTACGACCGGCCGCCTGTCTGACGTCAACTTTCCTTAGACGCCTTTTACGACACCTCAGTAAGAAATGAGGGCGTCTATTCTACTCAGCCGGATAACACACGGCCAATTTTAGTACTTTTAAATATAAAGAAATTTACCTGAAAAAAAAGGCGTACCTTATCAAAGATGTATAGAACTTATTTTGAAAGAGTTAATTATGAAAATTCTAAATTAACAATATGAATAACGAAATTGTCAAATAAACGAAGTTGAGCGTTTATTTAAGACACCAAATAAATAATTTTAAGAACGCGTGGGCACGTTTCTATAGTAACAGCCTGTTACTATGCCCACAGCTGGGCTAAGGCCTCTTCGCTCCGTTTTTGGAGAGAAGGATTGGAGCTAAGACCTACCACGCTGCTCCAATGCGGATTGGTAGGTTACACATATCCCTAGAATTCTCTAGAGATATGCAGGTTTCCTCACGATGTTTTCCTTCACCGAAAAGCGTGTGATAAATTTCAATTATCAATTAGACACATAAGTTTTAATAGAAAAACTCATTGGTGCCTGCCCGGGGTTTGAACCTATGTCGTCTCTAAAGAGTCGCACTGTCTCACCGCTAGGCTATCACAGCTTTTTACGTTTCTATATTTGCTGATAAATGAAGTAAAACATGTTAAATCTATATTCTATTATATAAAAAGAAGTCTCCAAGAGCTGTCTCTCTGTATGTAATCGATTTTCTCAAAATCTACGGATTTTTGTACGGTTTTCTCTAAAGGTACAATTCACTATGCAGGTTAGAGTACATAAGGGTCTTATGCAATTGGCGTTGAAGGGATCGCGCAGTCGTTAAAAAAACTCGCCCGCTGGGGAACTTTAGTTGCGTGCGCCGTATAAGCAAACAGAGATGCACTGAAGTAATGTACTAGAGAATTGTAGATCTACCAAAATACTACAAAAAGTTTAGAAGAAAAAGTCTCTAACTATTTTGATTAACTCACAATAACTAACTTTGTGATCGTAACTTCAATTAAAAATATAAAGTTATTTCTGAGAACGTTTGAATAAAATAAAGGTATTTATGCGAAAAATTTTGTTACATCCTGATTTCTACGCGCTCCCAGCCGCGGGCCAAGATAGTATGGAATATATTAATTGCAAAGAAAAATGTTCTCTATGTCCATTATTATAGGGTTATTTTTTATTAATAGATTCGTGTTGTTTAATATCCTTAGCAATGATCAGGGCTGCCCGCACTGGAAAATTTTTACATGCTCGATTTAACTGCGGTCGTAAAATAAGCAATAAAAGCCGTTGCTTGGAAAAAATCACATTAGTTCAAGGTGAGTTATAAAAATGTAAATATTTTACAAGCGTTAACTCGACTTTTTTTCGAATATAACACTATATGCTGTTAGCCCTGACAGCTTTTGCAGCGGGGGAGCGCAAAAGCTCTACTAATTTCAGGTGCCTTCCTGTGTGTGCCGAATCACGGCTTAGGGCGACGTGTAGTGGAGGGCTAACATTATGACTGATTAATCATCATGGCGTCGGGAGTATGATGAGAAGCCACGTCCAGCCGACGTCAGAAACCTAGGACCTCGTCTTCGCCGGCGAAGACGCTGTGTGCGTGTATAATATCTGGTTGTGTTTGCGATCATTATTTGATCTTCAGGGTCCTACAGGATGCTTTTTGGACGCCAATATTTTCGGTGAGTTGACCTAACAGTGATGTAAGTGGAAGCCACTGTTATAAGTGGATTCTGGTGAACCTCGGCTTTCTTACAGTAAGACTTCGAAAAGCACTTAAAGAGATGAGCAATGTCGAGGTCTCTATGGAGGTCAACATTCCGCATGAACCACGGACAGCCGAATGCTGTGAAACGCATGAAACGATTCTGCAGTATGTCTGTGCTGCAACGATAAATTTTAATGGTAAAATGTCACTCTGTCTTTAACTAGAGCGATGTTCACTACAGTAGGCCTACGATGAACTTTTTGAAAACGATTCAATTCAAAGTCAGTACCTAAACCCAATCGCTTTCTTTTCGTACCATGAACTGTGTTTGAAAAGGGCAACGTTATATGAACTATAGATAACTGTGTCTCTTTTATTCAAATGTTTTTAAATGATTTAGAGAAGCAGGCGGTATTTTGCGGAATTCCATATTACAGGCACTATAACAAAACTACTTCGCTATAATCCGCACGGGGAAAAACCCGTTTTTAGGACGCATTCTGAACGCTCATTCGGCAACGACTTAAAGTGTGCGTCTTTAAGACGTCATGGTATGAAAAAGCAAAACAATTTAGTTTACGTCTTCAATTGAGTCGCAACAAGAGTTCATAGTAGGCCTGCTGGTCGTGAGTATTTTCAAGGCTTATCTAAATGAATTCGCCCTACCTTATTCGCCGATTCTCAGCAACACTAGGTCGTCTGTAAGAAATGTCAAGTCTACAAGATTCTAGCCTATTAAATTTAGTAGCTCCTTTCGAAGATTTTAAGTGCTCTTTCTATCAAAAGAAGATATCTACACTGCACCAATAGATGCTCTGTCACCTCCGTAATACCTTAGGACTCAAGCGTCTAGCAAATCTTCGGAGTTCACGTGCCACCGATCGTCATTTTAGCTTCGTAATTTTACTCTTCTTCGGATTTTCCCACTTCTGATTTTATCACATGGACATGGGCAAAGAAAATCTACGGCTTACATGCAACCATTGGTACACGTAAAAGTGAATTAAACTCGTGTGATACTGCTCCTGAGTAAAGCAACGCTACTATACTAGTCTACTATACTAGTACTAAGATGTCATCAAAAATATTTACACAGACGACCAAAGCCTAAGAATTAAGTAGTATTAGTATGTAACTAGAGCTTATATTGCCTACTTTGTTGTCATGACGTCAATGTCTCCATAAATCAGTTTATTTAAAAAATCCGTCAAGCCCGCTCTACTTTAGAGCAATGGTTCTGTATACTGTTTTGCCTGTTTGTTGAGATATAAAATGTTAAATTGTTTCTGAAAATGTACTTACATCAAAATTAGATCAGAAAGTACCGATGTATGGTTAAAAAGAAGTAAAAAAATGAATATCTAGAACGAACTCATAACTCGGATATCACCCAAAATTGGGTCTGCAAGATTTAAGAATTTATGAAAACTTTTTATGTCAAATATCCACAATGCCAGGAGGGTAGTCTTCCAACGCGTGATGTCCACACTTGTTTCGCATATAACGGGTAAAAGACAGACATATAACACATCACGTTAGCTAGCGAAAATAATAAATAATATTATGTTACATAACAAGTATATTCACTGTTTTTCGATGAACGGTCAAACGAAAGTGTGATTTACGTCGCCCGGAACGTCACCTGTCAAATGTTTCCCGCCTCTTTTTTGTTTGGAAACGCACACTAAGTAATAAAACATTAATAATTGACAGCACCGTGCAATCACTTTTACATTACTTCAATTACTTTCCCTCTAATAGATTCAAATATGTCAGATTTACCTATATCAATAAAATATCATCTACAAAAGTAATAATAAAATTATTTTGCTTTAATCCGCGATACAGTAAATAGAAAATATACCTATATAGTGTTAAATGTATAGTGGACTATCCGTATTTTCAAACCCGATACGTGTAGGATTCGCAAAAACACATGCACAAACCACCACCACTTCCAGCACAATACACAAACACTACAACGCAAAGCTTTGCGATTTTGTCGTGAAGTCTATCTCCTGATGATGCTTCGGTTGCGGGGAAAAAACGATTGTTGAGTTTGTGATATTGAACGTGTGTAGTGCTTGTGTATTGTGGTGGAAGTGGTGGAGGTTTGTGCATGTGTTTTTACGAATTCTGCACGTATCGGGTATGAAAATACGGATAGTGCACTATACATTTAACACTATATATATTTTCTATTTACTGTATCGCGGATTATAGCAAAATATATACTGACCAAGGACGGAAGCTTATATTTAGTCCAAGAATCAATGGTACACGTGCTCGAAGTTGCGAGTAAAAGCTAGTAAATAATAAATATAGGACAATTACACACATGGTCGTCCATCGTCGTTGTGGTATATACTTAGGTGATGCAAGGAAAGATGTAGCCATGATAAAATTGTTGTTTTAGCTGCTATTTGATAAAAGGATAGATAAGATATTTGTTTATTTTATTATGGATCTCCGCGAAGTAACGCCTAATTCTATAAATTATTTAAAATATCATCTACTTTTAGAAACCATAGAGGTTTTCCTACTCAGGGTATTCTAATTTGAATCACGTTTGTGCAGGAACAAAATTTGCTTGGCTTACAAGGGATCAAATTGCGTTACACGGTTTTTTGATGAAACATTATTTATAAATAAAGTTCAATACACTACGACTAGATCATAGTCCTAAAATAGGCACACTCTAATTCTAGTATGCCGTGCCTAAACTTTCCTTTCTTCCAAGTTTTCTGTTACTTAGTCAAAGGTCATAGATAATTGAAGAATATAATATGAATTTCATTACATTTTATATTCGTCGATGTAGGCATAAAGAACATTTACAATTAAGAGAAAATAAATTAGAGTGACCTCTCTTTTAAAAGCTTTTATGTAACTTACCGTGGATGTATGTGAAGGTGGAATAACTATAATAGTTAGACATATGGTATCGCGTAATTTTGTAGATATGAAACGTTCTATAATACTGGAGAGAACATTTTTTGGTTCTATCATCAATTGTGTCCACAGCACATTCCTTTTTTTAGGGATCTCTATTTTTTCTGAAAATGGTACATGGCCTATGTCGCTCTGTAAAGACAGCTTTCCAATGGTGAAAGAATTTTTCGAGTCGGTTTTTAAAAGCCTTTTTAACTTGACTTGTATACATATGTAAAGATGGAATCGTGCAAGTAAAAATTGAATCATATCCCGGAGTAGGCTTGAGCTGAAATTTTCATACCGATACAGTCTCGATGACAATGCATGTTTATAATAAGCATGACCTGATGCTGCCAGGATTGGCTCCAGACGAGGGAACTCCTCAACGGTTAATAGAAGGGTCATAAAATTTTGATAAAAGCTCTTTTAAAAGCCTTTTCAACTTGACTTGTTAAAAGCTTTATTCAAATTGCCGTGTTTATGTGAAGGCGGAATCTTGCAAGTTAAATTTGACCCCCTACCCGGTGTCCGATTGAGATGAAATTTTACATACTGATCCAGTCCCGATGACGATGCATGTTTATGATAGGCATGACTTTAACTTGACTAGTTATAATTAATGTTGAGAGACCGGCTATACCCACGTCTTATTTTATCGGATGAGCCCGAGACGGAAAGATTTCCCGTCGCGATAGCGCCGCGTTAAGAGCTCATGAATAAGAGCCCCATATGGGCTTGAAACTAGTCGGGCTCATCCGATAAAATAAGACGTGAGTATAGCCGGTCTCTCAACATTAATTATGAATACCACCCACGAAAGTTCAAATTCCAAAATTGATTAGTTAAAATATACGAGGTTCATCTCTCCTCTCATTATTTTTTGTACATTCTCACATGCATATGGTTCGCCTACTCTAGTATAATAACTCTATGGATCGTGACACTGTGTCACACTTGTGACACAGTGTCACGATCACAGTGACACACTGTGATAGCCCAGCGGGGAGACCGTGCGACTCTTTCTAGGGGAACACGAGTTCAAACCCGGGCAGGCACCAATGAGTTTTTCTATTAAAACTCATGTGTTTAATTGATAATTGCAATTTATCACACACTTACCGGTGAAGGAAAACATCGTGAGGAAACTTGCATATCTCTAGAGACTTCTGGAGATATGTGTAACCTACCAATCCGAATTGGAGCAGCGTGGTAGGTCTTAGCTCCAACCCTTCTCTCCAGAAACGGAGAGAGGAGGCCTATTCCCAGCAGCGGGATTGTAACAGGCCTCTTTTACTTTACATCATTTTTTAATAATTTATAGAAACAGGCGTTACTTTACGGAATTCCGTAGTACAGAAGTTATGATTTAATTATTTTGCTGTTATACGCGTTTGTTAATCGTAATATTACGTCGTTATCGTGGCATTACGATTTTGTCGCGGAGCCTATCCTCCTAATAATGTTTCGGTTATGGAGCAAAACGATGGTAGAGATGGTCTTAGTGAATGTGTGTAGTGCTGTTGATGGCGCGTTTTGTGATACGTGTGGTGATAAATATACGGGACACTTACACACACGGCTGTCCGTCCCCAAAGTTAGTAACTCCATATTTGTGTCATGGGTGACGGACAACTGGTAGATATACTACATATATAATTTTAAATACATACTTAAGTACAAATATACACCCAGGCTCGAAGAACCAACAAATTGTTTATAGAAAATGTTGGCCCTCGGCGGGAATCGAACCCGGGACCCGTGGAGCTGAAGACAGGGTCAATGCCCACTGCGCCAACGGGCGAGTCAATAGAATTATTTTGCTATAATCCGCGTTTGTTTGCATCGTAACCGTAATCGTGGCATTACGATCCTCCTGATAATGTTTCGCTTATGGAGCAAAACGATGGTCGGAGATTGTCGTAGTGACTGTGTGTGGTGTGCTGTTGGTGGCGGCGTTTTATGATACGTGAGCTGACTGGCCTTGCATATATAAGGTATGTGAAGATTGCCTGCTTCCTATACTTAGCATTACATACAGTTAACATTAGCGGCTATTAGCATACATTTTTAATGTTTAAACATTTTCTTAGTTATTAATGTACGATATCTGATAAAATAGCAGAGATTTTATGTCACAGATAAATGGATAACAGGCAATATACGGGTTGCGCATTAGCAAATTATAGATAACGTATCGGCTATTTGCAGATAGCAAAGCTACTGGGTGACCTTTCCAATAACGCGCTGAATAACCTGAAAATAGTACCTTAAATATTTTGATATTTTATTCATAGATTCACATTAGAATATTACTATCACTCATTCATATATTTTCAAATTAAATTACATTTATAAATTAGATAAATCCGCCATACGTAGACACAGTTTCAGCTTAACTCAAGGTACTTCATTGAGTTCACCCTCGTGAATCGCTAAGTGATTGGTTCCGTCTAACATGATTAGCTTAAAGCGGATCACAATAAAATTGGACGATTGTTTACCTTTGACATTGAATTGTTTCTATCAACGAAGCTAATTCATTTCTCCATGGTTTATGGAAACGGTTTCAGAAACTTATTATATTATGTTTCATTACGTCTTGCCATACGCTATGGCAGCCAAGTCAAAGCCAAGCCACGATATTTAAGTACAATTAATGTTAGCTAAGCCACGACCAAGACCATAATGTCGCTTCCCTATTGCCCAGAAGTAACATCAATCAAGCCAACATATCGTCGCTACCCTATCCACAATGAAAGTGCGTGACATCAGCCATTCTCGTATATTGTATATAACGGAAAGAAAAGGAGAAGAGCGGAGTTGTAGCATTGAGATAGCTGTAAAGAGGTGTGGTGACAGGCGGAGAGTGTTAGTCATAGATGATACACTATAATATGAGAGTGTAAGCGTTATTTGACGTAGTCATGATTTGTGCTCGTAGTTGAGAAGTTCTTCTTCTTCTTCGTCAGCCGATGGACGTCCATTGCTGGACATAGGCCTCTACATGGGATCGCCACGCCACACGATCTTGCGCTGCCTGGATCCAGTGGCTCCCTGCGACCTTTTTGAGGTCGTCTGTCCACCTCGTAGGGGGTCTACCGACGCTGCGCTTTCCGGTGCGGGGTCGCCATTCCAGCACCTTAAGACCCCAGCGCCCGTCGGTTCTCCGAACTATGTGCCGCCAACGCCACTTCAGCTTCGCGACACGCTGAGCTATGTCGGTGACTCTAGTTCTTCTACGGATCTCCTCATTGCGGATTTGATCTCGAAGAGACACTCCGAGCATAGCTCGCTCCATCGTTGAGAAGTTGTTACAAACTAATTGACTTCTGAGAAAATCGTTTCTTATTTATTGAATAAATATAAAGCAAAAATATAGTTGATGTAATAGTATCTACCACCAAATGCAACATAAGTTAGGTCAGCCAAGCTGAGATATTGTCCCTTCCCTGCAGCCATAATGAAAAAAATATTTGACGTCAGCCACGCCACTATATTCCAAAATTCAGATACATAAACGCAATTTTGCTCTAAGTGGGGTCGGCATAATTAGCCTAGGTATTTTACGTCCGACCGCCTGCCTGAGGTCAACTTACCTTAGTCGCCCTTTACGACACCTCGGTAAGAAATGACTATGGTCTATTCTACTCAGCCGGATACCACGCGAAGGAATTTGCTAAATATGTATTTTGTATTTTTTATATGAATATGAATGTATTTATTATTAGCCGTGTGGTATCCAGCAGAATAGAATAGACCACCCTCCTTTCTTACCGAGTCGTCGTAAGAGGCGACTAAGGTAACTGCCGTGTGGTATCCGGCTGCATAGAATCGAACACCCACATTTCTTACCGAGGTGTCGTAAAAGGCAACTAAGGTAAGTTGACGTCAGGCAGGCAGCCGGTCGTAAAATACGTAGCCAAATCAGGTGACAACATGTTTGTAACATGTTGTGCCGGCCCCACTTAAGGGCAGGAGAATGATGATATATGAACATTTGATTACCTTTATAATTTTCTGCACAGTTTTCTGCAGATATGCCGATGTGTAGAGTATAGTATGCACAGGCGCCTCTGTAGGAATGCCTAATGACGTCATCTTTGCAGTTCTTCACTAAATAACACTAAGATCACGAACACTAAGATTTAGTCACTTCTTTAATTTCCATTTTCATTTAAAAAATTAAAATGTTGATCACTTAAAACCTTTTTAGTTAAAAAAAAGATAAAGGCGTTTAACTATGGTCCTTTAAACAAATAGTATACAAAAAAATTACATTTTAAATTCAAAACGATTTTTTTTTTGTTTTATTTAGTAGCTGTTAATATCATTCCTTTCATCCTAATAAAAACAAATTATACTAAATATAAAAAAAATATTTGCGCCTTAAACCAGACAGATATTCCGTAATTATCAAAATTTTATGCTTTTTAAAATCTCAACGGTGTTTCGCAGTATCTAGCTTTAATTATACTCCGAATTTTTAAAAATGTTACGTCATTCGTTTAAGGTTTAATAATCAAAAAGCCTTCACTGAAAGTAAATTATGAATATTAATGTATATTTATTACTATTTGATTGGAAAGAAACTCTTTTAACCACAGATAGATCACCGTACCAATGTTTAAGGGCATTTTCCACGTAAACTAAAGTAGACCAGTAAACTCGAGAAATGATATATTACGTACTAATGCGCAGGAGCGTCGCATGTCTTTATTTAATAAACACCTCGATGAACAACGATGTAACCTTGTAGTGGCGTACAATAATTACACGTTTAAATATTTACGCAACCTTTATATTGTCATCGCGTACACTATTTCAACGGATGTAATTTACTAGTTCAATTGTTCTACCTTCTGAGGTTTAAAGTTATAGAACAAATATAATTATATAATCAAGTATAATCACACAATTATTGTATATTCATATTGTCTAAGAGCTGTGATAGCCCAGCGGTGAGACCGTGCGACTCTTTCGAGGGGAACCCGAGTTCAAACCCGGGCAGGCACCAATGAGTTTTTCTATTAAAACTCATGTGTCTAATTGATAATTGCAATTTATCACACGCTTTACGTTGAAGGAAAACATCGTGAGGAAACCTGCACAATTCTGGAGATATGTGTAACCTACCAATCCGCATTGGAGCAGCGTGGTAGGTCTTAACTCACACCCTTCTCCAGAAACGGAGAGAGGAGGCCTATTCCTAGCAGTAGGATTGTAACAGGCCGCTACTTATAGTCTAAGAATATTTTTAACCACAAAACAATCTTTTAATATTTTTAAAAGATTGTATTTTAAATTCAGCGTAATGTTTAATTTAGAATTACACATGAAACTTTATGATACCTTATAATTTTACATCACTTAACTCGAAAATTCCTATCCCGAGCGAAACAAAACCATTGTTAAAAGAAGATTAATCACTGTTAGATAGTGTCGACGGAAAGTACGCGGTGAAGCTGTAAAAATTTAAATTAAAACAGTGTTTAAATTTAAGACCACATTATATACATGTTCAAGAGATTGGACAAAGGGATGTTAATGTCACTTTCAGTAAACAATTTTGTGTCCTATGCAGTACTAGACAACTCTAACGTCATGTTTAAACTAAAACAAATGATACTGTTCTTCCATTAAAATTGTATGCAGTAATTATTTTACACAGCAGCTATACACTGTATAGGTTGTATAGGTTACTGTATTACAATCTAATTAGTACATATATCGCACGTTTAGTATTAAAGTGACCTTATTCAAAAAGTTGTGTTGTGCCAAATTGCAATAAAGCGTAGCGTTAAAATGTTAATTTATCATTCATTGATGTGGTCTAACAAGGCGTTCAATGTACAGGTATTATGAATAGAAAAAGGTGGATAAAATCTTGCAAACACAGAAATATATATACCAGACAAGCCTTGACGACAATATCTACACCAGTAGTATACGATTAAGACGAAGAATCTATACTTATTATAAAACAAAGTCCCAAAAAGCTGTCTGTATGTAATCGATTTTTTCAAAATCTACGGAACAGATTTTTATACGGTTTTCGCCAAAATATAGTGCAATACTTCCGGATGGTTTAAGTATATAGTACATATCGGTATTATGTAAATTGTGTTAAAGAGATTGCGCAGTTGATAAAAAAATTGCTCTCTGGGAGCTTTGGTCGCATGCGCTGCGTAAACCAGCAGAGATATGCTAAAGTAATGTACTTGAGAATTGTGGATCTATAAAATAGTACAAAAAAGTCCGCGATAGCATGTCTCTGTATGTGATGGTTAACTCACAATAACTACTTTTATGTTTAAAATTAGAATTCTAGAAAAAAATTGTGACACGCTGATTTACACGCGGGCGAAGCCGCTGGTAGAGCTAGTAAAAGATATAATTTTGAACGCCATTACAAAGACAAGCCGTCGTCGAGGGCTTGATAAGTTAAGCCCTGACCAAATAGGAGCTGTACAATCAGACAATTTGTTTGATCAAGAGGCCGACACATTAAATATTTACTTGCGGTAGGGTGGTCATGGATACGTGATTTATAGGAGATGTCTCACTTATACATTTGTAAGGATCGTTCCTTATCATCATCCTCTGCCCTTATCCCACGCTAAGTGGGGTCAGCACATGTTACAAACATGTTTTTATGTGATTTAGCTACGTATTTTACGACCGTCGTCAACTTGCCTGACGTCAACTTACTTTAGTCGTATTTTACGACCCCTTGGTAAGAAAGAGGGTGGTCTGTTCTACTCAACCGGATACCACACGGTGGGTCAACTTACCTTAGTCGCCTTTAACGACACTTCGGTAAGATATGACGGTGGTCTATTCTACTCAGCCGGATACCACACGGCGGGTTGACTTACCTTAGTCACCTTTTATGACACCTCGATAAGAAAGAGGGTGGTCTATTCTACTCAACCTAATACCACACGGTGGGTCAACTTACCTTATTCATCTTTAACAACACCTCGGTAAGAAAAGAGGGTGGTCTATTCTACTCAGCCGGATACCACACGGCGGGTAGACTTACCTTAGTCACCTTTTATGACACCTCGATAAGAAAGAGGGTGGTCTATTCTACTCAACCTAATACCACACGGTGGGTCAACTTACCTTATTCATCTTTAACAACATCTCGGTAAGAATAGAGGGTGGTCTATTCTACTTAGTCGGATACCACACAGCATACATACAATCCCTACTAATATTATAAATGCGAAAGTATGTCTGCCTTTTTCGTTTTTACGGCGAAGTCGCTGAACCAATGTCGATGAAATTTAGCTCAATTATTCCTTATACACCGGGGTAATGCATAGGCTATAGAAATGTTGTTAATTAAATGAAAAACGCATTCAAAACATTGAAAAATTAACAATCTTTGAAAGTTTTATATTTAAAATATGTCATAGTCCAGTCAAATCTGAAATTTTAAAAAGAGTGAATTAGGGCTTACGGCGAAAGAGTTATCTTAGGAAAATTTTATATATTTTGGTTTCTGTTTATTGAAAAAATTTATCTGAGTTATTACAAGGTATAATTAATGTAAGAAAACAGGTTATTTACTAAAATAAATAAACTTAAGTTTATAAATGCGAAATTCTTTGTTTGTAACGTTTTCACGGCCAATTCGCTAAAACAATATCGATGAAATTCGGCACAATTATATGCATATGTGATATAAAAATCCTGTAAATTCAACAGGAATAGGATGACAATAAAAAAAACGCCATATATTACCATTGTATCAAGGTTTTTTATTTCCGATGTGTCAAAGTCAATTTTGTTAGTTAAAGAAATAGGTTTTATATAGTAGACCTGATGAGCTCTCACATTAAAAGATATAGTATAAGAACGGTTTTACAATTTTTTTTATGTTTGTTTTACATTTTTTTCCAGGGCAAATGATATATACTGAATTTAATGCTAGTAAATTGTAAATAGATTTAATAGTAATTGCAATTTAACCCCAAAGATCGATCTGTTTTTTTGTTATTGAGATATTTGTAGGCAACAATGGCACCCTCATTAACGAGCAGATAAATGTTTCTAGTTCAAGCTTGTTGCACGTGTTCAGAGGTAAAATAAAGGGTGGGGATGAACCAAGTACTGTATAACAATGCTTGTTTGGATATTGCTTCCCTTTGCGATTTTGTCGTGGAGTCTATCTCCTGATGATGCTTCGGTTGCGGGGCGAAACGATTGTTGAGATTGTGATAGTGTGTAATGTTTGTGTATTGTGGTCGCAGTGGTGGAGATTTGTGCATGTGTTTTTACGAATCCTGCACGTATCGGGTATGAAAATACGGATAGTCCACTATACATTTAACACTATATATATTTTCTATTTACTGTATCGCGGATTATAGCAAAATATATACTGACCAAGGACGGAAGCTAATATTTAGTCTAAGAATCAATGGTACACGTGCTCGAAGTTGCGGGTAAAAGCTAGTAAATAATAAATATAGGACAATTACACACATGGTCGTCCATCGTCGTTGTGGTATATACTTAGGTGATGCAATGAAAGATGTAGCCATGATAAAATTTTTGTTTTAGCTGCTATTTGATAAAGGGATAGATAAGATATTTGTTTATTTTATTATGCACAAAAGGTGCAATATTTTGCTATATCTCAGGATTATACAGTGTTTTCGGTGAAATCTCCCGGGCGAAATTTTTTATTTTTGAAATTTTTGAACTTTTTCTAAATTCTTATTAATTATCGTCACATTTCGACTAATTTACACAAAACATTGATAAATTATACATTAAAACCTTTCTCGTGGATCGATTTATCCATATGTGAAAACGATATGAAAATCCGTTCAGCAGTTTTTTGGACATACATACGTGTTTTATAATATGAAGAGCTATATGACAGATTCACGGCCATATGCTAGTTTAAATAACGGCATCGAACCCAGGGCGGGCCTTTAAGATCGTAAAAGTAAATATAACATGCATTTGAAGATGATACTGATATAAAGGAGTCATGTGGCTAAAGTCGAGGCGGCGTTTCTCATGAGGTAAGCAGAGACTGTTGCTATATGAATTTGTGTGGCCACTAGAGCGGCGGTGAGCGGTTACCAACTGAGTGTAGGAAACATAACTTTCAAATAATGATGTATAGAATTAGGCGTTACTTTGCGGAGTTCCATAATACAAAAGTGATATTGAAATTATTTTGCTTTAGTCCTCCATAAAGTAAAGTATCGGCCTGTTACAATCCCACTGCTGGGATTGTAACAGGCCGATACTTTACTTTATAGGCCTCCTCTCTCCGTTTCTGGAGACAAGGGTTGGAGCTAAGACCTACCACGCTGCTCCAATGCGGGTTGGTAGATGACACATATCTCCAGAACTCTCTAGAGATATGCAGGTTTCCTCACGATGTTTTCCTTCAACGTAAAGCGTGCGATAAATTGTAATTATCAATTAGACACATGAGTTTGAATAGCAAAACTCATTGGTGCCTGCCCGGGTTTGAACTCGTGTTACCCTCGAAAGAATCGCACGGGCTCACCGCTGGGCTATCACAGCTCCTTAGTCCTGCATAAAGTAAATAGAAGATATATATAATTACAGTATATTCGATACAAAAGTAATAATTAAATTATTTTGCTATAATCCGCGATACAGTAAATAGAAAATATATATAGTGTTAAATGTTTATCCTTTTTTTCATACCCGATACGTGCAGGATTCGTAAAAACACATGCACAAACCTCCACCACTTCCAACACAATACACAAGCACTACACACGTTCACTATCACAAACTCAACAATCGTTTCGCCCCGCAACCGAAGCATCATCAGGAAATAGACTCCACGACAAAATCGCAAAAGCATATTCGATATAAAGTATATTCGATAATTTATTTCTAAAAATGTTGAGGTTGTCCTAGAACATGTATGTTCTGCTCAAGCTTGAAATCAAAGAGTGGAGTCCAAGATTAGATTTTTTTAGTCACGTCTAACAAACGAGAAGAAATATTAAGAGATAGTGTAGAGTTGTGGTATCCGGCTGCATAGAATAGACCACACTCACTTCTTACCGAGGTGTCGTAAAAGGCGACTAAGGAAAGTTGACGTCAGGCAGGCGGCCGGTCGTAAAATGCGTAGCCAAATCATGTAAGAACATATTTGTAACATGTTATGCCGACCCCACTTAAAGTGGGATAAGGGCAGGAGAATGATGAGTGTAGGGTTGTCGAAAAAACTGAAGCGCTGATTTCAGGAACTACTCGACCGATTTGAAAAATTCTATAAATGTAAGATAGTCCCTTTTTCGAGGAAGGCTATAGACTATATAAAATCATGCATAGATGAATAGGAGAGGAGCAGCAATAAAAAATATTGCGGAAACGGCATAATTTAAAGCTTTGCTTGCGTGAGCTAAGCAAACGGTGAAAATTCATAAACGGTAAAAATCATGTACTAGAAAATTGTCCCCCTCTAAAAGTTCGAAGTAAAAGTCCGCGACAGCATATGTGTAGCTTTTAAGGTTAACCCAAGGCTAGTTTATATAAGTATTACGGTTTACATAAATAATAAGACTGCAGTTCACGCGAACAAATGTTGCGTTTAACAGCTAGTTATTATATATAATGCTAAATGTAGAGTGGACTTGGTTTTTATACCATGCAGGTTTCGTAAAAACACATGCACAAACCTCTACCACTCACCGTAATACACAAGCACTACACACGTCCACTATTACAAACTCTACAACTTCTTAATATATACAACTAATATAATACGTGACATATGTAACCAATATAAGATACGGAGAACGCCGTAGCGAGAGAGTCATCATTTATAGAATGAGGCGTTACTTTGCGGAAATCCATAATACAAAAGTAATAATAAAATTATTTTGCTATAATCCGCGATACAGTAAATAGAAAATATATATAGTGCTAAATGTATAGTGGACTATCCGTATTTTCATACCCGATACGTGCAGAATCCGTTAAAAACACATGCGCAAACCTCCACCACTTCCACCACAATAACAAGCACTACACACGTTCAAGTACTACAAAATCGCAAAGCGTTGTTTGTCGTGGAGTCTATCTCCTGATGATGCTTCGGTTGCGGGGTGAAACGATTGTTGAGTTTGTGATAGTGAACGTGTGTATTGCTTGTGTATTGTGGTGACAGTGGTGGAGGTTTGTCCATGTGTTTTTAATCCTGCACATATCGGGTATGAAAATACGGATAGTCTACTATACATTTAACACTATATATATTTTCTATTTACTCCCGGATTATAGCAAAATAATTTTATTATTACTTTTGTAGAGTCATCATTTTTCTGCCGATATCCCAGTCCAAGTAGGATAAGTAAATAATAGGTAAGCATAAGTTATACGCATGTTGTTACATGATTTGGCGAGGTACGTTACGACCGGCCGCCTGCTTGAGGTCAACTTACCTTAGTCGCCTTTTACGACACCTCGGTAAGAAATGAGAGTGGTCCGACTCCCGTGGTATCGGCATATGGTGTGGTGTGGTATCCGACTGAGTAGTATTCTACTCAGTCGGATACCACACGGCCGAGTGAGTGGCGAGAGAGTAACAACCCCTATGCAATAAACAAGCAAAATTTTCAATCTCAGCATTTTCTCGACTCTACAATAATAATGAATAACTTAGTAGATAAATAACTATATTTAGATTGGAGAAAATACTAAAATTGCAGATAGGGTACTTCATTGTTGGACGGGCGATGTTATCTTTAGACAAAAGCATCATGAAAGAGCATGAGATGCCGTAATAGGAAACCATTTCTAACTGAATATGCGCGGCTATGAAATCAGCGGGAATGTGCAGGAATAAAAACAGTTCAAGCAATATAACAGAACTAACTACTTTGCTATAATCCGCACGGGTTAAGTGAATGCATGCAAAGCCAATGTGTATAAAGCAGGCAAAATCTACGCACCTTATACATGCAGGACCAGCCACCACATGCACCCCAAGGTGCAATTCACCAGCAACAACGTACTTGTAAAAGTACTGCCAAAGTACTTAGCAGTACGATTTTTGTCGTGGAGCCTATCCTCCTGATGATGCTTCGGTTTCGGGGCGAAACGACCGTCGAGATTGTGGTGGTGGGTGTGTGTGCTGCTTTTGTGTGCGTTGTTGCTGGTGAATTGCACCTTGGGGTGCATGTGGTGGCTGGTCCTGCATGTATAAGGTGCGTAGATTTTGCCTGCTTCATACACATTGGCTTTGCATGCATTCACTTAACCCGTGCGGATTATAGCAAAGTAGTTAGTTCTGTTATATTGCTTGTAATATGGAATTCCGCAAAGTAACGCCTGCTCCTACAAATCATTTAAAACCAGTTCATTTTATTGATTGTATGAATGAAGTTATGATAAAATTATATTGCTATAATCCACGTTTGTAAAAAATATTAATATTAATGCACCGCTAGGCACCGGGAGAAGTTCTACCCTTACGTTATTGTCATCCCACGAAGGCGCACGAAGCGCTTCGCGACTTCTTTTTTATTGCGCACGGCAAGGGAAGGGAATTCTCTCCCATCATCTACTTTTCCCTATATAATATGGATCTCTTCAAAGCAAGAGCGAATAGGCATCTTCTAGGCAGGCGCGCTCCATCTTAGACTGTATCATTGCTTACCATCAGGCATGATTACAGTCAAGCGATAGCCTTTACGCAATAAAAAAAAATTTGTAACGCTTAATTAGTAATGCGGTTAAGGAATAGATCATGAGGAAACACCGCTGGTATATACATAATATGTAAACAACCAATCCGCATTAACCTAGTATTTCTATGGTTGATAAAAATAAATCGTCTTGTATTATTAAATTTTATAAATAGTTTTGTTAATATTGGCAAATATAACTTCTACAAATTCAATTTTAAATATTATATGTAAGTTAGATAATCCTGATGTATTCATATAACTGAAATTATAATTTAGATTAAGGGTTAGAGTGGAAATTGATCAAACTGAAATATTCCCACAAGAACAAGACTTAGATCTTAATAATTATATTTAAATAATTTATAGAAAGATATTATGCAATAATAAAGATAAATTAGAAAGCCCGAAAAAGAGTGGTGTTTACAAAATAAAATGTCCTGAATGCAATGATACATATATGGGTCAGACTGGTCGTAATTTTTAAAGAACATATGGCCGCTTTCGTTTCGTTTTTTCATTCACATTTCGCTAAACATTTGTTAGAAAGCGGTCATAAAGTTCCTAATGACCATTCTTTCGAAATCCTGCACACCTGTGATAAAAGCTTGAAATTAAATATTTTGGAACAATTAGAAATCACGAGCTTTTGCTCGCGGTTTCGCTCGCGTGGAATTTGATCTCCAACATTTAGTTTCGTGACAGACCATTTGATATTTTTTTTTAACTTAATATTACGAACAGACTAACGCACCAGTGCGTTTATTATAGGTATTGAATATCTCTCCTGTCATCACATCTAATCATTTATCATGTCTAAATTTATACAAAGGTGTACAATACTGTAACACGATCTCTAATGGAGTGTGGCCACGAAACAACATTAAATCTTTTTAATGAAATTTTTATCCCATGCCCAGCAGTGGGAAATTTAAAATTGTTTGCTTAATATTGGTGGGCAATAATACAAAATCAAATCAAAATAATCTAATCAAATAAGCCATTTCAGGCACTTAAGAATCGTTAACCATCAATATGATTAATCAAGCTGCAACCGGTTCGGAATGCTGCTTTTACCGAGAAGAACCAGCAAGAAACTCGGCGGTCAATCTTTTAAATATTTTTAATTTTACATTATTGAACCGTTTTCTTTTAAGCTGAAAGGATTTTCAAATCCAGACATTTTTATCATCCAGATGATCTTCAAATATGCTTTACCTACTTTTCTTTTATACGCTTTATTTCTTTGTATTCGCGATGTTTATTAACTTTTGAGAAAATCTTTTAATTAAATTACTAAAATGCGACTTTGTTTATATTAGAATTATGGTGAACCATTAAGTTTTTTTTACTGGCCTGTTGGCGCCAGTCAAAAGAACCCTGAATCTGACGCCAGTGACCCTGCCGGCTTCAGAGTTCGCGAGTTCGATTCCGAGAGCTGCCAATATTTTCTATTGAATATAGAATTTGTTGATTCTTCGAGTCTGGGTGTTTATACCTATTTAATTATTTATTTCAAATTATATACACAAGATTAAGTAATTTAAGTACCGGACGGTTGACCGTGTATGTAAGATGTAACAACATATACTGGTTCTATCCCGCGGTTTTTGTGACCACACCTAGGTTATGGCAAGAGATAAACCCGAGATACAGAAAACTTAGTTCGCATTACGTTATATCTAGTTGGCTCCCATAAATCCTTTGAAGTTTACCTTAATTAATACATTTCTCTGTTCAGGGATCTAGACATAGTGTCATTTTACTAGATTAGAGGAGCCGGCTTAGCTCATGTGTCTAATTGATAATTGCGATTAATCACACGTTTTTCGGTGAAGGAAAACATCGTGAGGAAACCTGCATATCTCTATAGAATTCTGGAGATATGTGTAATCATTTGACAATATTTTTGTAACATGTTGTAACATCTAACCACTTAGAGTGGGATAAGGGCAGGAGGATGATGAGTTATCGATAAGTGACACACAGCACGCGCTAGTCTCTAGCGCACCGATGTTTTAAGGCCAGGCGGGCAGCAAGTCTTTAACCTCACCATAGTTATAGATTCACCACTGTTCGTGGTGAAACCTTTTAATAGAACCATTGTTCCCGTTTATTTAATTTAAACACGCACAAAGACGACAGATTCTTGTTAAATGGTCTTAAACAAACATCCACTTGCACACCCATAGTTCTTAACACCTTTACATAAAGATCATTGTATGATAAACTATATTACTCGTTAACTTTGTTTCGTCTGCTATTTACTATGTATTGGCAAATTAAATTTGAATCACAACTCAAGGGCAATTCGAGGAATGTATAAAACGATTGACACTGTCAACCTTATCTTGTGATATTTAAACATATCCTTTTATTTTACGTTTTGCATTCATTTATGTAAGTTTATTATGTACTAGCAATGCCCCGCGGTTTAGCCCGCATACATACCGATCTAGTGGTAGTGGAAAGTCTAGTAAATTGAAAGTTTGGCCCTCGGAGTTATTAATAGTTGAGGCATAGGAAGTTTAAACGGAAATATGAAGTTTTTAATAGGTAGATAAGGTAGCTATATCCATGGGTATCATTGGTATCCTAATAGGAACAAAAGCTTTCTCACCATGCATGCCCTGTCATAATGTTCGCTACAATGAATTTTTAATGACATTAATTTCATAAGAATGAATTTTTTAAATTAGTTATATATTTTGATTGGAATGTAAGAGATATAAAAGTAAAGTATCAGCCTGTTACAATCCCACTGCCGGGAACAGGCCTCCTCTCTCCGTTTCTGGAGAGAAGAGTTGGAGGTGAAACCTACCACGCTGCTCCAATGCGGATTGGTAGGTTACACATATCTCCAGAATTCTCTAGAGATATACAGGTTTCCTCACGATGTTTTTCCTTCACCGAAAAGCGTGTGATAAATTGCAATTATCAATTAGACACATGAGTTTTAATAGAAAAACTCATTGGTGCCTGCCCGGGTTTGAACTCGTGTTCCCCTGGAAAAAGTCGCATGGTCTCACCGCTGGGCTATCACAGCTCTAAGAGATATGAGAGATATGCTTATACGTAAAGCAAATTACAAAATTGAAGATTATTTGGATGATAAAAATGGCTGCATTTGAAAATCCTTTCAACTTCAAACAAGACTGCGGTTTATATAATGTAAAATCGAAAATGTTTCAAAGATTGACCGCAGAGTTTCTGGCTACATTCCGAACCAGTTGTAACTTCATTAATCATATTGATCCTTGACGATTGAAAAGTGATCGAAAGAGCTTACTTGAATAAAGAATATTTTGATTTGATTTTGCTTGCACGCGGGAGACGTCACAAGCACTGCTACGAATAGTACCGTATAAAAATACACAGGTTTTCCCGAACCTCGAGCTTTAGCAAGAGTTATTCCCTCGTTTTCTATATAGAAAGCTTAAAATTGGAACGTGTGGGGCGAATTTATATGAGATCCTTTATATCTGAAAAATTCGATTTGTACACGTACTTTCGTCCTTCAAGTAAAGTGGCACACACTTGGTGCTTTACCGACCATTATATTAATGGCTTAACGGAAATCGATGTGAGCTTATCGGAGAAAGCTTCCTCAATATGAATTTATATTTACATCTACGTTTTTGAATATCTATTGTTTTTGTTGGTGTAAAATATCACTCGCCCTTTACAATTGAAAACTACGTGATTCTGTTCCGGAGAATATGCTCGACGTCATCATCCTCCTGCCCTTATCCCACTCTAAGTGGAGTCGGCACAACATGTTACAAAAATTTTGTCGCATGATTTGGCAATTATTTTACGACCGGCCGCATGACCTGACGTCAACTTACCTTAGTCGCATTTTACGACCCCTTGGCAAGAAATAGGGTGGCCTATTCTACTCAGCCGGATACAACAAGGCGGGTCGACTTACCTTAGTCGCCTTTTACGACGCCTCGGTGAGAAATGAGGGTGGTCTATTCTACTCAGTCAGTTAAATACCACACGGCGGTATTAAAAAGATATAATTCAAAATTAGGCTTGAGTAAGATACATTGTAGTCCTTGTGTTCGAGCGATTTTAACGATTAAGTTAAAAGTTTTAAAAAAAGCTAAATATAAAAACATGAGATAAAACTTTTCCAATTCTTTGGCGCGTTAAATGACTTTGGGATTGAATACAGTAAACTCACATGAATCGGATGACAATCTCGAAAGCTTTACCGGCTCACTGAGCTTATGACATTCTGAGAAGATAAGGATTTATACGGTTCTAGAAACCAGACTGTCTCTAGTATCTGCCCTTAGAGACATCCAATTAATCGGGAGTGAAAGTGTTAGCAGGACTTTTTCTCATTGAATTGTTACACTTCACTCTTTGTTACACTTCACTATTGTAGACACATTGAACGCTGACACTAGACTGACTAGAATAGGCCTAACTGGCTTATTTATAACCTCTTAATTTATAACCTTGCACGCCCGTTTCCGTTTTATGAAACAAATGACATTTGACTACTTCCGTCTCCCACAAATTATTAAATTATTTCTATTAATTATGTTTTTTATTACATAATCATATAATGTTAAATGTATTTAAGAGTATTTATAAGCATATTTAACACAAAAGTAATAATAAAATTATTTTGCTATAATCCGCGATACAGTAAATAGAAAATATATATAGTGTTAATGTATAGTGGAATATCCGTATTTTCATAGGTACCCGATACGTGCAGGATTCGTAGAAACACATGCACAAACCTCCACCACTTCCACCACAATACGCAAGCACTACACACGTTCACTATCACAAACTCAACAATCGTTTCGCCCCGCAACCGAAGCATCATCAGGAGATCTGATCCTGGATCTCCGCAAAGTAACGCCTAATTCTATAAATCATATTTAACACAATATATAACAATATTTCACAAATTTAAAGTAATTTAGATCTGTGATAGCGTAGCGATGAGAACTAGCGACTCTTTTTAAATGCTAACGAGTTCAAACTCCGGGCAAGCACCAACGAGTATTGTTGTTTAAACTTCCTCCTGCTCGTTCTCCTCATTGCTGAGGGTTTCCTTTTCCACGGATCACCTTGTCATGGATAATTGATCTCCAGGTCTTGGGATCTCCTGCGACTTATAATCAAACATTAAAATCAAAAGGACAATCTATTATTAAATACATAGGAGAATCAACAAGTATCTTTCGATGAGATCGTTATCTTCAACATAATTTTTCTGTTGTGCTCGCTGTCATTATGAAATAATATACCCGCACTAACTTAGTATTAAAAATACTTTGTTTTCATTTGGTTTGTTTTACGTATAAATAAATAAATAAATAAATAAATAAATAAATAAATAAATAAATAAATAAATAAATAAATAAATAAATAAATAAATAAATAAATAAATAAATAAATAAGTAAATAAATGTAGAGCTCTGAAAGCCCAGCGGTTAGACCGTGCGACTCTTTCGAGGGGAACACAAGTTCAAACCCGAGCAGGCACCAATCAGTTTTTCTATTAAAACTCATGTGTCTAATTGATAATTGCAATTTATCACACGCTTTTCGGTGAAGGAAAACATCGTGAGGAAACCTGCATATCTCGCAAGAATTCTGGAGATATGTGTAACCTACCAATCCGCATTGGAGCACCGTGGTAGGTTTTAGCTCCAACCCTTCTCTCCAGAAACGGAGAGAGGAGGCCTATTCCCAGCAGTGGGATTGTAAATAAATGTATAAGGTAATAATTTATGTGTATTAAGATAAGTAATACTTTAGAGGAATGTGCAATATCCGGACAAGTCGGCAAGGCTTATGGATATGAAGAACGTAAACTGTAATGTGTTAGATGTAATTTGTTTTTAAATAAATAAATATAATAAATAAGGCTTCGTCGACGAACCAGTGATCATTAGCTTCTCCAGGTCTACTTCAGTATTCCTAGCAATTGCTAGGAAACTATTGCTATTAGAAAGTTTTGCCTAAGTTTAGCTTAAACCCGAGCAAACTAGTTTAAACTTATGTATCTAATTAATATTTGCAATTATTTCTTTTTTATATGGGACACACACACGGTCGTCCGTCCCCAAAGTAACTTAATACTTTGTCGCGGAACCTATCCTCCTAACGATGTTTCGGTTATGGAGCGAAACGATGGTAGAGATTGTCGTAGTGAATGTGTGTAGTGCTGTTGATGGCGGCGTTTTGTGATACGTGTGATCCTGCATGTACATAAAATACATATACGTCCTGCATGTATAATAAATATATGGGACCCTTACACACACGGTCGTCCGTCCCCAAAGTTAGTAACTCCATACTTGTAGTTATCGGTGAACCAATATACCGATATTGGTTCACCGTTGTAAAAGGTGATGGACAACTGGTAAATATACTGCATATATAATTTTAAATACATACTTAAATATAAATATACACCCAGGCTCGAAGAACCAACAAATTGTTTATAGAAAATGTTGGCCCTCGGCGGGATCTAACCGGCGACCCGCGGAGCTGAAGGCAGGGTCACTACCCACTGCGCCAACGAGCTAATTTCTTACACACTTTTGGACGAAGGAAAATATCGTAAATAAAGCTGCATATCTATGCATACATCCCAGATATACAGATATGCTTTGCTATGCTTTGATATGCTTTGGTAGGATACACATATCCCCAGGTATATGTGTATCCTACCAATCCGTATTAGAGCAGTGATGTAACACGCGTTTACACTTAAGTCTAATTTTGTTACACATGAAATAAGTGCTTTCATTATAAGCTCCATGGAACGAACTTAAGCACTTACGCTATAATAAGCTTTACACAAAAACCGTAGCAAAGCTTGTTTGCGCATATCATAATATTTATGACCTCTGCAGTGGCTGCGCGGAAAATACAGCGGCAAGTGTTAAAATGCATATGATATGCACATTTTAGTTACTCTATGAATACAGACTACGTAAAACAAAGTAAGAATATACCTTCCAAATTTTTCTTTATAAAATAACCTATTTAATCTTACATACAGCTTGGAATTCTTACGTAAAGCTGTGATAACCAAGCGGTGAGACCGAGCGACTCTCTAGAGACGACATAGGCTCAAACCCCGGGCAGGCACCAATGAGTTTTTCTATTAAAACTTATGTGTCTAATTGATATTTGCAATTTATCACACGCTCTTCGGTGAAGGAAAACATCGTGAGGAAACCTGCATATCTCTAGAGAATTCTAGGGATATGTGTAACCTACCAATCCGCATTGGAGCAGCGGGGTAGGTCTTAGCTCCAATCCTTCTCTCCAAAAACGGAGAGAGAAGGCCTTAGCCCAGCAGTGGGCACAGTAACAGGCTGTTACTTAACTTTTTACTTTTACGGCTTGGAGCAGGTTTTAAAAAATCTATCGATTCCTATTTTCACAAATATTAACAAATTATACCTCTAAACCTTCTATTACTAAAAGTCGTATGAAAATTCATTAATTAATTTTTCGAGTTTATCGCGAACAGACCTATTGACGAATAGAGGCAAAAGTAATAATAAAATTATTTTGCTATAATCCGCGTTAAAGTAAATCATCATCATCCTCCTGCCCTTATCCCACTCTAAGTGGGGTCGGCTGAACATGTTACAAACATGTTGTCACGTGATTCGGCTATGTATTTCACAACCGGCCGCCTGCCTGACGTGAACTTACCTTAGTCACCTTTTACGACACCTCGGAAGAAATGAAAATATTTCATTTATACAATATATCAGAAACGTGCTAAAACGCGCCCCAGCCTTATAAAGCAACAGATGTTTATAATTGGTATTCTAGAACAAATTATAAAACGAATTGTACACATAAATCAGAGCAGACAAAAGCAAAATTGTATTTAAAATACTGTGAAAAGCAAAACATGACATGTTCGGATAACATCTATCTATTACTTATTATAAAACAAAGTCCCAAAAAGTTCTCTGTTTGTATGTAATCGATTTTCTCAAAATCTACTGAACGGATTTTTGTACGCTTTTACCACCAAACCAAACCACGTACCATAGTGCAATACTTCCGGATGGTTTAGGTGAATAGTACATATCGGTATTATGTAAATTGTGCTAAGAAATCGAGCAGTTGTTAAAAAATCGGTTGTCTGTAATGTCGGTTTACTGACGATAGTTGAACGTGACAACGTCTTAAGAAAATACTGATGGAATAGTAGCATTTCTCAAAAGAAAATTTTAATTTTATTTGTTTAATAGACTTGTATGGATATAGAGAAGGAGGTAATTGGAAATCACAATGAAATTAATCAAGTATATACGCATAAATACAAATATGTCAATTTTTTTTACAATTTAATAGTTTTTACAAGTATAAATGCGCGTTGAGCAATTGTTTTACAACTTCTAAACATGTGTAATATTTAATTTGTGATTTTGATTGTGCCTGATAGCATGTTTCTATCTGTTACGGTTAACTTACAGTAACTACTTTTATATCAAAATTTCAATTTCTTTTTTTTGTGACTACAGATTTCGATGCGGGCAAAGCCACTGGCACAGCTAGTTTACAATAAAGTTTTCCATTGTTACTGGGGTGACAATATTGCACACTATCGACAGTTAATCCGGACACAACTGTACTTAACTATTAGTAGACTAAAGTAAAGTAAATTAAGCAGAGATGCTAAAGTCGATCGTTGATCGTTGCCCTAAAGGGCGTTCTGAACGGGGTTTATAGGACGGCCAGTCGGAGTAGGTCTCAGAGATAGTCGAAGCATCCGGTACTCGCGATTAGCCGAAGGGGCCACTTTTAGAGAAGCCCCGACCCAAAATTGGCAGCAGCAACTATGGGGTTCATAGTTACTGCTGGGATGGGGGAAATGTGTACAACCTTGTCCCCGCCATCAGCAGCGTGGTGGAGCACCCAAGTTGGTATATTCCGTGTCATTTCGTCACACCTGCCTTTTACAGGACCCTTATGGGGCCTCCCATAAGGGTCCTGTTTAAAAAAAACTATACCCCCCCCGTAGTAAAAGGGTTCTCTCAGCTTTGAAAAGAAAAGATGGATCTTATACCCCCCACCTTAATCCAATATGGATGGACAGATTGTACTATCTCTGGAATTCTATAGAAGTATGCTTGATAATGATTTTTGCGATCGAAAAGCGCTGTAAAGATGTAAATCGATATAAAGAAGAATATTTGGGTTGTAAGAAAAAAAGAAATAGGAAGACTTGGGTAAGGGACAATATTGCGAAAAGAGGGAATAATTACAACTTGGGATGAAAAAGTAAATGTGATTACTGGAAAAAGAAAGTAGGTTGTTTGTATAGAGTAGAAGCAGCACCTTCGCAAAGATTCTAAATAAGGAAATGTAGAAGAAGAAATGTTTGTGACCAACAAAATTATGTACCAACATTCGAGCAAACAATTTTTGAATTTACACTATCGTGAGTGGTATTCATTATTAATGTTGTGAGACCGGCTATACTCACGTCTTATTTGAGCTCGACTAGTTTCAAGTCCTTATGGGGCTCTTATTCATGAGCTTTACGCGGCGTTATCGCGGCGGGAAAACATTTTTTTTATTATTATTCAAAAATCTAAAATATTCTTTATTCAAGTAAACTTGTAAACAAGTGCTTTTGAATCGCCAACATCTAGTGCTGGTTCGGAAAGCTGTTCCTACCGAGAAGAGCCAGTAAGAAACTCGGCGGTTGCTCTTTTCAAAGAATAATTCTTTCTATTTACAAATAGTTATTAATGTCTTGTACAGGACACTATGAAATCAAAGACAAATACATACAATAATGTAAAGTGTGAGTTTCATTCTTTTATCGGGTTTCAGAAGCTAGAATTTCTCACAATGTTTAAATATAGTTACAATTATTTCTTCATGGTCATTATCTGTACTTTTATTACAACACGTAAACAGCGTACTAATATTTTGTCTGTTGAAAGAATAATACTTACCTAGTTTCGAACTTAAAAAGTAAAGTAGCGGCCTGTTACAATCCCACTGCTGGGAATAGGTCTCCTCTCTCCGTTTCTGGAGACAAGGGTTGGAGCTAAGACCTACCACGCTGCTCCAATGCGGATTGGATAAATCAATTAAACAATTGAAACTTAACTACTGACCCAACATATGGGATTCCAAAATAATCGTTTTTACATAATTTAGCAAATGTTAAAAGTAAACTTGATACAAGCGAAGTACCCTCTACTACTAGTTTATAATAAGACCGTAAATTCTGGAACAAAGGGATGTTGAAGAAGTTCAGAGACAATAAGGGCATTACTATTCAGAATATAAGATCAATACACTGTATAGAAAGTTCAGTGCTGACAGCGTTTTAGTAAGTAAAGCGGTCTTTTATAATCCCACAGCTGGGAATAGGCCTCCTCTCTCCGTTTCTGGAGAGAAGGGTTGGAGCCCTTTTGCGGATTGGTAGGTTACACATATCTCCAGAATTCTTGCGAGATATGCAGGTTTCCTCACGATGTTTTCCTTCACCGAAAAGCGTGTGATAAATTGCAATTATCAATTAGACACATGAGTTTTAATAGAAAAACTCATTGGTGCCTGCCCGGGTTTGAACTCGTATTCCCCTCGAAAGAGTCGCACGGTCTCACCGCTAGGCTATCACAGCTCCGAACTTACCATTACAGAATGTTGACAAATGTTGAAAATAATTACATCGTATAATGTAATGTAATATAAATGACAATAATACACATCAATGATAGCATAATTAATTACGCAATCGACATTTTAAAACTTTAATGAACAACATATATAAAACTTACCGATATAATTTTATGTTAATAAAGGTTAAAAGGCTAGGATAGCCAAACGGTCAAACCGTGCGACTCTTTCGAGGTGGTCATGAGTTCAAACCTCGGGCAGGCACCGATGAGTTTTTCTATTAAAACTTATATGTCTAATTCATAATTGCAATTTCGTTGAAAGAAAACGTGAGGAAACCTGTATGTAAGGTACAACGTTACTAGCATATTACAATTTTTCCTCTGTCTGACGTGATACGATTTTCCTTTACTTTAACAGAATTTATCACAAGCTGTGATAGCCCAGCGGAGAGACCTTGTGACTCTCTAGAGACGATCATGGGTTCAAAACCTGGGCAGGCACTAATGAGTTTTTATATTAAAACTGGTGTCAGATTGATAATTGCAATTTATCACACGCTTTTCGGTGAACGAAAATATTGTGAGGAAACCTGCACATTTCTAGAGAATTCGAGGGATATATGTAACCTACCAATCCGCATTGGAGCAGCGTGGTAGGTCTTATCTCCAACCCTTCTTTCCAGATACGGACAGAGGGGGCCTTTGCCCAGCAGTGGGATAATAACAGGTTACTTAACTTTTACTTTATTAACTTACATGTTATCGACAAATGAGAATTAAAGCTCCCCTAAGCATTAAGAGGGTAAGTGGAAAGCTCACTGAGCCACAGCACACACGCCTGGTCGGGTCTGCTACTAGGTTATAGAATATAACCGATCTTACACCTATACTAATATTTTAAAGAGGAAAGATTTGTATGTTTATTTGTATGTATGTATGTTTGTAATATTTTCACGCAAAAATTACTGGACCGATTTCTTCTTATAGTCCGACTTCGTAGACCTTTCACTACCATGAGATCGGTATGGACGCGGGTGAAATCGTGGGGCATTGCTAGTCCTATTAATATTATAAATGCGAAAGTTTGTGAGTATGGATGGATGTTTGTTACTCTTTCACAAAAAAACTATTAGATGGATTTAGATGAAACTTTACAGTTATATAGGTTATACATCGGAATAACATATAGGCTACAATTTGTAATGATTTTATGTTATATAACGATACATGTCAATAAAGTCGGAAAAACAAAGATGATGTACTGTAGTATTTTTGTCTATAATAGTCCTAAATAAAAGTCCGCGACAGCATATATCTACCTTTTATGTAAAAGCCACTGTGACCAAAATTGTGAATAATAAAGTTAATTGAATTAGATACTATTTTACAATGCATATCTTAGTATATTTATCAAATTCTTATAAAAATCAATACATTTCAGTATTTTATGTAGATAAACTTTGTTTTTACATTAAGTAATTTGGCCGAATAGTTTAAAAGTTATCACGATAAGATTGACTCAAATGGAGCGCTATAGAGTGTCTATATGCGCGGCGCGCGAAAATAATATGCATTCCTTTTGTTTTGAAGTTAGATCTTAAATTTTAGATGTACGAGTAACTAAATAAATATATATTTTTAAATATTAAGTAAAAAAAATATTTAAATTTAATGATCTGTCATGAAACTTAATACGGCAAAACAAATTCCACGAGAGCGAAGCCGCGGGCAAAACCTAGTCATTTTATATGTTAGAAGATATTTTTTAAAGCTGCCTTTAAAAGACTCGGTTGTTAGACGAATAATTGGGGGGGGGGGATGTTAACAAAATCACAAATAAAACCAATCATGCTTTAGGTATTAATACACTCAACAAAACAGAGGTTTTAAATTACACAATGACCGACGACAGTAATGAATATAAACATACCAGAAACCGCAAAATGTAAATACATCATTAAACAGCATCGTGTATTGTTCTAAAGCAATTCTGGGTAAATAAATGTTTTCAGGGTTTTTAGATGTCCAAATTGAATTTAACAGAACTACTTATTCGCATACGCTACATTCAGAATAGTTTTTATCGAAATATAATTTGAAATAGTTTTCTTTATAAATTGACAAGACGGTATTACTGCTTTTGAAAGACGGTACCTATGCTTTTGAATAATATGTTTAAAGAGAACTTAACAGTTAGTAGAATTCGAATGAAGTTAATAGAATAGATAATTTCTAGAATTAGGCGTTACTTTGCGGAGATCCATAATACAAAAGTAATAATACAATTTTTTAGCTATAATCCGGGACTAAGCTAAAAGAAAATATATATATAATGCGAAGTGTAGCGTGGACTATATAAGTTCTCATATCCGATACATGCAGGATTCGTAAAAACACATGCACAAACATCCACCACCACCACCACAATAGAGAAGCACTACACACGTTCACTATTACAAACTCAACAATGGTTTCGTCCCGCAACCGAAGCATCATCAGGAGATAGACTTCATGACAAGATTCCAAAGCATTTGCGATTTTGTTGATGAATCCTTTATGTATCAGGTGTGAAAACGGATAGTCCACTCTACATTTAGAATTATGTATATTACCTTTTTACTTAATTGCGAATTATTGCGAAATAATCTTATATTACTTATGTTAATGAATAGAATAAAGAAGAAATAGTTAGTGGGTATGATAAAAACGCCTTTGAACATTTCTCCATCAATTAGTTGAAACGTCATTGGTTTTGAATAGGAACTGCTATTTAACCCAGATCGATTTGATTTTTGTGATGGAGATATTTGCTGGGTTGGATAGCGATAGAAGCTCCTGAGTATTACAGGAGTACGGTCCACGCGAACGAAGTCGCGAGTAAAAGCTAGTGCTATATATTTTAACATTGATGCGGTGTCTGGTATGTTCTGTACTCTAGGTCAACAACCATGCCCCACACGAACTACTGACTTTGTTCCTGTCATCGAGCTGCATCGACAGCGAGAGCATCGCCAGGCCGACTTTTTTGATGCCACTTTGCACTCCCTGTTAAAAACAAATGTAATATAAGTTAACAAATACATCCTCCTGCCCTTTTCCCACTCTAGATGGGGTCGGCACTACATGTTACAAACATGTTGTCACATGATTCGGCGACGTATTTTACGACCGGCCGCCTGCCTGACGTTAACTTACCTTAGTCGTATGTTGCGGGACCTTGGTAAGAAAGTGGATGGTCTATTCTACTCAACCGGACATCACACGGTAGGTCAACTTACCTTAATCGCCTTTTACGACACCTCGGTAAGAAATGAGGGTGATCTATTCTATGCAGCCGGATACCACACGGCACATACCTTAGTCGCCTCTTACGACACCTCGGTAAGAAAGGAGGGTGGTCTATTCTATTCTGCTGGATATCATATAAGTTAACGGAAATGTTTTAATTTCAACAAAACATTTGATTATTTAAAAAAAATCTTACAGCTAAATCCACGTGGAAATCAGTACGGAGATAGAAGGGTCATATATATCCATCAAGTTAGTAATGTCACTGATAGTATTAGCCGTTGTTCAGTGTTTAGATTGATAAAGACTTACCTTGCCTTTACACGAGTTAAGAAATTGTCTTAAAACGATTCTCCTACATAAATCTTACTATACAATTGAAGATTATTTGAGTGATAGTAGCATATCTTAACTGCAGCCAGCTACGCACCAAGCTGCAACGTTTAACTTGTATAGTAAGAATAGTGATAGATACGGAAATAAACTAATGTCGCCAAGGCTGCGCCTTCAAAAGGTCCGAAAATCATTTGTCGGTACACGTTTTTATAATAAAATTCCCCAACATTGCCTGGACTTGCCTTTACATAAGTTTAGAAGTTATCTTCAAACGATGCTGCTACATAAAGCTTACTATACAATGGAAAAGTATTTTTTAAGTGATAGTAGCATATCTTAACTTCAGTCAGCTACGCATCAAGCTGCACCGGGTAATTTGTTACCATCAATCAAATTGTAAGTAAATTTTAAAAAAATGGCCGCCGAGTTTTTGCTGTTTCTTCTCGGTAGGAGCAAACTTCCGAATCAGTGGTAGCTTCTTGAAAACATTTGACGATTCAAAAGTACTGTAAACAGTCTACTCGAATAAAGAATGTTTTGAGTTTAAGTTTGTAACCATCGACCAAATATATATTCGAAAAGATTATCCGCCGAGTTTCTTGCTAATTCTTCTCAGTACGAGCATACTTCCGAATCAGCACTGAAAACAGTGCACTTGAATAAAGAATATATTGAATTTGAATTTGAGTTACACATCTCTTAGGTGCTCTATTACTTGCTGCTCATATATTCACTGATCTCAGATAGATCAAAGCATCAGGCGGTTGAGTGGATTACATTACGAAACCACAACTAGGCCGATCAGGGCACGGCCATTACCTTTATCGCATTACGGGACTATATTGAAGATATAATCGTTGTTACAGAATACATGAAATCTAGAGGCATCAATAAAAATATTTTTATTTATTTATTCTCTTTATTGTACATATCTGAAAATGTAACAAAAGATTTAAAATAATAGCACTTAAATATTGGACTTATCCCTTAAAAGGGATCTCTTCCAATCGACGTTTGAGTAACAGAAGGAAACAGACAAAATGTGAAATACGGGTAATTTAAAAAAGAAAAATAACGAAAAACTATGTACCTAAATAAAAATTTGCATTCGAGATAACATAAAAAGAAAAGCAAAAAGAAACAAAAAATAATCACAACATCCTGCTCTAACCACTTAGAGCAGGATGTTGAAAAGAAAGAAGGTAGAATGAAAAAAAATTTATATTGGGATATTTATTTATTTTTTGTACATATATTATAATATAAAAAAGAAAGAAAAAAATAGCATATGTACAAAAGAAATTATCCCTAAAAAGGATATCTTCCAGTCAAGCTTAACATATAGAATGAAAAATCTCGTTTTTCATTGGGGAACACGGAAAATACATAATTTTAACGGTACTACCAATTATTAATATATTTATTGATCTAAAACCTATATCAATCTTGCACGAGCACTTTCACATTATCAAGGATCAATATGATTAATGAATCTACAACTGGTTCGGAATGTTGCTCTTACCGAGCAGAACCAGCAAGAATCTCAGCGGTCAATCTTTTAAACATTTAAATTTACATTTTTTAACTGCAGTCTTGTATGAAACTGAAAGGATTATCAAATCCAATTTTTATCATGCAAATAATCTCCAATTTTGTAATATGCTTTACGTATAAGCGTATCACTTACACTTAATTTAAATCTTTCTGTAGACAAGTATGGATTGCGAAATTTTATTGTAAAAGCGAATACCGGGACCAACGAATGAATGCTTACCTATGCACGCCGCAATATACCATCAATAATAAAATAAGAGTTATATCTGGATATTGCTATATTCTTAGGCGGCGTTATTTAAAGAACAACAAAACAGACGCATGAATAATTTGATGTGTTTATAAGAACCTTATTATGATTAGTTTTAAATTCTCTAAACTGCTTTTAGACAATGTATAAATTTAGACATAATTGTTCTGGTTTTAGGTTGGTTCATTTAGGACTGTTGTGTTTTGTCGTCCAAACTGACCCTGAATTCGAATTCAGTGGAACGAAATACGTACCAATATGTCGGTCTGGTAAAATGCACAACACTTTTTTTTTATTATTGTATAAAAACGTCTAATTTTATCGGGTGAGCCCGACTAGTTTCATACGGCTCATTATCATCAACTCTTTATCACTTAAGACGTGAATATAGACGGTTGTATAGAACATACACGATAACATATGAAACATATACGAGCTGTGGTAGCCCAATGGTGAGACCGTGCGACTCTTTAGAGGGGAACACGAGTTCAAACCCGGACAGGCACCAATGAGTTTTTCTATTAAAATTCATGTGTCTAATTGATAATTGCAATTTATCACACGCTTTTCGGTGAAGGAAAACATCGTGAGGAAACCTGCATATCTCTAGAGAATTCTGTTGATATGTGTAACCTACCAATCCTCTTTGGAGCAGCGTGGTAGGTCTTAGCTCCAACCCTTCTCTCCAGAAACGGAGAGAGGAGGCCTATTCCCAGCAGTGGGATTGTAACAGGCCGCTACTTTATAGAACATTAACTATGAATACCATTTACAATATTTGTTTTATATAGAAACTACAACACAACTACTTTGTCATAATCCGCGTGTATTAAGCAAATGCATGCAATGCTAAGTGTATGAAGCAGGCAAAATTCACGTACCTTACACACAGGACAAATCAATGCAAAATGCAAGCATTACGATTTTGTCGCGGAGCCTATCCTCCTGATGATGCTTCGATTTCGGGGCGAAAAGATCGTACATATTTTGGTGGTGGTTGTGTATTGCCTGTGTGCATTGTTGCTGGTGGAGGCGTCTTGGGATGCATGTGGTGACTTGTCCTGCATGTGTAAGGTACGTGAATTTTGCCTGCTTCATACACTTAGCATTACATACATTTGATTAACACACGCGGATTATAGCAAAGTAGTTCTGTTATAGTTTCTGTAATATGGAATTCCGCAAAGTAACGCCTGCTTCTATGAATAATTTTGTTTGTATGCCTATATACGAAAAAGATATGTATAGTACCCGGCATTAAATAATGCACATCGATGTTTAGAACGAAACAGCCGGCCAGTTCGGTTTCGTAGAGCGCTGTCACTGTCACACACGGGTTCGTCTGTCTGTGCGACAGAGACGATGCTCTATGAAGCAGAATCTAGCCGATTTCTCGCTCTAAGCCTCGATATGCATTATTTATTGCCGGGTACTATATGTATCTATACTTTAATACTTATACTTATACTTATACTAATATTATACAGAGAAAAGATTTGTATGTTTGTATGTATGCTTTTAATGTTTTCATGCAAAAATTACGGTACCGATTTCAAAAATACTTTAATCATTGGAAAGCTGCTATTTTACTGAGCAACATAGGCTATATAACATTTTCAAAAAAATAGGGATCCTAATAAAATTGTAATAAGGTGTGAATAATGTAGTCATAAAAATCTTTCATCGCGCGCGCTGCAGAAACTATTGATGATAGAACAAAAAAATATTCTACATTATAATAAAACGTATATATCTACAAATCTACAAAAAAAAATATATCTACAATATCTACAAAAAAGTCCGTGATACCGTATGTCAAACTATTATAGTTTTGCCAGTATAACTGCTTTTCTACATTGTAAAAGTTGATAAAAGTGGCGACAATAATCCAACCATAATATTTGCATCTCCGTATTAATCCTTATCCCACTAAATGATATTTTATTAAAAACTGTTTCAATACCGGTAAAATACTTTTTAAATTATTAAAATCCGACATCCCAATCAAAAGATATTACGAATTTAAGAATGTAAATCGAAACAAAATAATGTCATAATAAATTCATTGTAGCGACCGTTATAGCAGCGCCTGCATTTGATGAGTTAGCTCTTATTCCAAGAATACTAATGATACCCATTTTTTATAATTAAATAATCTACAAATAAATCTATAGTCCGACTTCGTAGACTTTTCACTATCATGAGATCGGTATGGACACGGGTGAAACCGCGGGGCATTGCTAGTATATAACAAAAAGATTATTCAAGTAGAATTTTATATGTCCTGACAGTGAAATATTGACGTAAGACTGAACAATGGTGTTTTTGAAACAGGTGTTCACGCACGCGCCGTCTTATCTTGTTTTTATTGCACTCGATTACTTTTTATTAACAGCTAAGTGGGAGGTCGCTGTATCAAATTACAAGTCGATGACCGGAACAATAGGCGCTATGCTGACGGATTAATACCATCTGGATAGATCAAAGTGCACTGGCAAAGTTAAAGTTAGCAGGTGGCAATGAATCTGTGAATCTGAAACGTGGTCGATTACTACGGGTCTCTTGAGAAGGGTCGAGAAATAATTTTATTACAAAACATAGCTAGGAAGCATAGTATTGAACATAGATAGGAAGACTGGTGACAATGTGGAGAAGCTGATGATCACTGGTTCGGTGGAGGGAGGAAAGGAGGCCGCAATCCAACTCGATGGTCCGCTCTCCATCCGAGTTCACGAGGCCTTGCAAGCCGCAAGAGATCGCAAAACCTGGAAATCGGCTATCAAATTCAAAATATTCTTTATTCAAGTAAATTTGTAAACAAGTGCTTTGAATCGTCAACATCTACTGCTTGTTCGAAAAGCTGTTCCTACCGAGAAGAACCAGCAAGAAACTCGGCGGTTGCTCTTTTCAAAGAATTATTCTGATCACTCATAGTTATTAATGTCTTATACAGGGTCGAAGAGTAGGTATATCCACGCATTCTTATCGTATCCACGAAGAAGTGATCCGTGGAAAAGTTCACGAGAGGAGAAGAGAGATTTTGAACATATATAATTTTAAATAAATCCATAAATACACACAAAATCGAAAAACCTAACAAATTATTAAAGAAAGTTTGGCTCTCGACAGGAATCGAATTGTCGACCCAGGATCGCTGCCACCTTCACCAAAGAGGCATTTAACTAAGCTTAAAAGAAGTCCTCCACAATATATCTTGTAAGATCTTAAATTGTAACTGTCAATAATTTTTTTAATTTTTTTATTTAGTTTATTTAATCACTCCCATTTGATTTGACACCTCTATACTCGCTAAACCGGGATGAGCCATTAGTCCTATTTCATAGAGATTGATTAACTGTCTCCGATAATCCCAATACCAAAATCACATCTCACGCATGATGCATGCTGATCTGATAAGCAGGGCATTATATTTGCCATTAATTCGCTTCCGTCCCGTGAAATTGATTTAGTGGCCATTTATAATTCAATACAAATTACACAGATAAGTGATTTCCATTATCCTTTAGCACATAATTGAAAGCATCCAAGATGTTAAAGCATACTTCATCATATCATCATCCTCCTGCCCTTATTTCGCTCAAAGTGGGGTCGGCTCAACATGTTACAAACATGTCTACGTTTTTTACGACCGGCCACCTGCATGACGTAAACTTATCTACGACCCATCGATAAGAAATGAGGGTGGTCTATTCTACTCAGCCGGATACTACACGGCGGGTCGACTTACCTTAGTCGCCTTTTACGACACCTCGGTAAGAAATGATTTCCTTTACAGAAAAGTGTGTGATAAATTGCAATTATCTATTAGACACATGAGTTTTAACAGAAAAACTGGTTGGTGCCGGTGTTTGAACCCGTGACCCTTTGAAGAGTCGCACGCATATCTTTGTCACACATAAAAAAGAAAGATAAGTTAGCCTTATTTGCCTCTATTTTAGAATTCTTCTACATTAACTAACATTTTATTAAATAGGGTCATCATCCTCCTGCCCCTATCATACTCCAAGTGGAGTCGGCATAACATGTTATAAACATGCTGTCACATGACATGGCTACGTATTTTACGACCGGCTACTTGCCTGACGTCAACTTACCTTAGTCGTATTTTACGACCCATCGATAAGAAATGAGGGTGGTCTATTCTACTCAACCGGATTCCACACGGTGGGGCGACTTACCTTGGTCGCCTTTTACGACACCTCGATAAGAAATGAGGGTGGTCTATTCTATTCAGCCGGATACCACACGGCATATTTTATTAAATAGGGTAAAAGAAAAATTCACCAAATAAAAATACAAAAGCTCACAAATATTTTCCTTAACTAGAATATTCTATGCAATCGAGAGATCAAAGCCTTTGTTTTAGGCAGTATATCAGCGAAAATAAATTTGCCTAGCGCCAGAACAAAGAAATGAGGTTACATGTGTGTCTAGTATTAACAGAAATTTCGGCTCATTTCTCTTTATATGTATTCAGATTTATGCTCTCTCAATTTATTATATACATATGTCCTTTGTGGGTTTAGGTATAAGATTCTATAATAAAATTCCGCAATCTACTTTAACTTTACCATTACAGCAGTTTAAAAATACTATTAAAAAAAAAGGTTAATACATAAAGCCTACTATACTATTGAGGATTACTTAGACGATAAGAATACGTTGATATAGCTACTCTTTGACCCTGCGGCGGCGGACTCATGAACTGCGGAGCTGAAAGCTGTCAAATGCGCTAACGGGTCAATCTAGGCTCGCCAGTGCTCATTAAAGTCTATTTTAATAAATAATGTTTCAAATTACAATTCAAATAATAAACGGATAAGAGAATGGGAATAACATATGCAAATCCAAATGCAAATTCATGATATTCTTTTATCAATTCAACTTGTAAACAAGCGCTTTTGAATCGTCAACTTTACTGATGGTTCGGAAAGCTGTTCCTACCGAGAATAGCCAGAAAGAAACTCGACGGTTGCTCTTTTCAAAGAATTATTCTTATTACTAGTTACATATAGATATTTATGTCTTGTACAGGGTCGAAGAGTAGCTATATCCACGTATTCTTATCGTCTAAGTAATCCTCAAAAGTATAGTAGGCTTTCTATATTAACTTCTTTTTAATAGTATCTTTAAACTGCTGTAATGTAAAGTAAAATAAAATAAAATGAAGTATATCAATACCTTATGTAGGTAACTGTTTTATTTTATTTTATCTGACCCAGATACGTCTTAAGCTTGATTAAACCGAACTACGTCCGTACGTTTCATTTAATAAAGTTCAGTACAGTCGACGGAGCCGTACGTAAATGCATCTAGAGCAGGGATGGCGAACCATAGAGTTATTATACTAGAGTAAGGCAACCATAGACAGCCCTGTTATTGACAGTGTCATCTATACTTCTATCTATACTAATATTATAAAAAGGAAAGATTTGTATGTTTGTGTGTATGTGTGTATGTTTGTAATGTTTTCACGCAAAAACTACTGGACCGATTGCAAAACTTCTTTCACCATTGGAAAGCTGCTTCTTTAGTGAGACACATGGGTATTGCTACATTGTTACATTTTCAAAAAAATAGGGATCCCTAATAAAATTGTAATAAGGTGTGAAAAATTTAGTCATAAAAAACTTTCATCGCGTGCGCAACGGAAACTATTGATGATAGAACAAAAAAAATGTTCTGCATTATTATAAAACGTATCAGTATTTACAAAAAAGTCGACGATCTAACTATTAAAATTTTGCAATTTTTTTTGTAAAAGTTGATAAGAGCGACAGTAATCAAATCATAATATTTACATCTCCGTATTAATCCTTATCCCACTAATAATATTTTATTAAAATCTGTTTCAATACCTGTAAATACTTTTTAAATTATTAAAATCCGACATCCCAATCAGAAGATATTATGAAATGAAAAATGCAAATGCCATAACAAATTCATTGTAGCGACCGTTATAGCAGGGCCTGCATTTGGTGAGTTAGCTCTTATTCCAAGAATAGTAATGATACCCATTTTTCATAATTAAATAATCTACAAATAAATCTATAGTCCGACTTCGTAGACTTTCCACTACCACGAAATCGGTATGGATGCGGGTGAAACCGCGGGGCATTGCTAGTACTAATATAAAGCTGAAGAGTTTGGTTGATTGTTTGAACGCGCTAATCTCAGGAATTACAAGACCGATTTAAAAATTCTTTGAGTGTAAGATAGTCCATTTATCGAGGAAGGCTATATACCATATAGGGATATATACCATCACGCTATGACGAATAGGAGAGACGCATTTATAAAAAATATAAATAAATATTTCAAAATGTAAGAAATTAGATTTAAGAAAAATAAATGATAGCAATAATAATTGTCAATGTATCGGAAAAATAAAAGAGCAGTATTACCTTTTTACAATATCAGTTTTTTGAAAATTCTACCAATACTTGGATGAGTTTTTTCATCCTTCGATACATGTTTGCGATTGGAATTTTAATCTCTTTTATGGCATTCACATGCCAGCAGTGTACTATTGTTATTGAATGTAAATGATGGGTTCAACTGCAGCTCCAGATGCATCCTAAATCTGCTGCGGCCTTGTGTTAGTTTGTACGATATTATTGCTTATTGATGCAACTGTTTTGTGATACTCGGATCGAACTGTATGGTATTATTATCAGAAAAACTCCAATTTACAGCACAGTAAATATTTTTATTTCACTTTTAAAACTTTTATCGGTCAACTAGCATAGTTTCCACTTAGACAATTAATCACCTCGATGGTTCTCCAACGACTGGCCGAGCTCCTGATGCAATCATCAAAACCACTGTTCCAACCCCACCACTCTCAATCCCTTCACCGGAAAGAGTGAGGGGGTCGAGTAGTACTGCCATTTAAGAAAAATAAAACTACCTTTTATAAAATTATTACATTCAAAACTATCTTTTATAAAATTATTACATTATATTCTACAAATTGGCCGTCACGTCAACTTAAATGTTAAAATAACCTATTTTTTGTGGACAACTACGTCCATTGCTTATTGATGATTTGTGATATTCTGATGGATGATTGTATATTCTACTAGTATGCGTTTGTTCAAGTTAACTTAAAATACCCTCAATTTTTTATGGACAATTACGTACACAGGGGTTTTATTGTGTTATGGTTGACAGACAACTAATGATATTTTATTATAAACTGTTACAATACCTGTAAAATACTTTTTAAATTATTAAAATCGGACATTCCAATCAAAAGATGTAACGAATTTAAAAATGTCAATATAAAGAAAATAATGCCATAATATTATAGTATAGTATTTGTGTCCCTATGTATACCTTCCGTTAAAAATTTCCTTTGCCTTAACTATTGATAAGTTCCAGGACCAAACTATCAATTTACAAAAATAGGTATAGTCTGACTTAGTAAACTTTCCACTACCACGAGATCGGTATGTACGCGGGTGAAACCGCAGGGCATTGCTAGTGTTTTATAATTTAGATGTACACAGTGTTTTTTGTGAATAAAAGTTATGACATTAAAAATACTTTTAAAAAAAACCATTTTATATCGCTCTATCTTACAAACCACTTCCTATACCAATGTAAAACAAGCCCCCAAAAAAACACCTGCATACATTAACCTAAAACAACAACTTTGTGTACCCAAACCCCTGCGATCCTAACTACCCTATATCAACATTAAACCAATGTATACCCTGAGTGAAAACAAACTTGGTGTCGGATGTATGATGTATAAGGATGCGAGGTTTTACAAAACTGGCGTTTACACCCATCACACTGATCCCGTACCGGTCGGTGAGTAACATATCATACTGGAATCTTAGGCTTAGAAAACTACACTAAAAATATACGTAATTATAGCAAAGTTGGCGATGTATTTAACAAAGTAGATAAACTTGCGGTTCCTGCTTTACGCCTTGCGAAAATACGTATAGTACCCGGCAATAAATAATGCACATCGATGTTTACAACGAAACAGCCGGCCAGTTCGGTTTCGTAGAGCGCTGTCACTGTCACACACGGGTTCGTCAGTCTGTGCGACAGAGACAATGCTCTATGAAGCAGAATATAGCCGATTTCTCTATCTGAGCCTCGATGTGCATTATTTATTGCCGCGTACTATAAGTTGTTTTTGGGTTTAGGTATAAGATTCTATAAAAGCAGTTTAAAATACTGTAAAAAGGAGGCTGATACAAAAAGCCTACTATACTATTCTTTATACAAGTTTACTTGAATAAAGACAATACTGAATTTGACTTGCAATTTGATTTGATATTTACATGGATGTTAAGAATTTGTGGATATAGTTGAGTAGTTTTCTAAATAATCGTAAATGTATTAATATGTAAAAAATACGGGTTGCATCGCGACTCAATCGAGTTACCTTTGTATATAATATTGCCCAACAATGATAATTTCGCCATTTTAGAAACATTAACGATATTTGAAGACTCCTAAATCGCAATTCAATTTCTAAAAAGTTAGTCTTTCGTTCTTGTAAAAATTCCAATCGCGACACAATCCAATCCAAAAATTCCAATATCGTCAAGAGTAGCCGACTCTAACGAAATAAGCCAAGACCGTTTAGTTCTTTAAAAAGTCACCCAATATTGAAATAATATGGCGCTAGTGACGAGTTCAAGAGTACGAAACGTCATAATTCCAATGGCGATCGGTCGGAATTGGATTCAAGAGAAGACCCCCTGATTCTCTAAAAGTCGCATCTTATGCAAAGGTAACTCGATTTAGTCGCGACGTGACAATTATTTTTCATATTAATAAGTATGAATCGCGAAAGTTTAAAATCTACTATTAGTACATGTAATTAGTTATAAGAATGTATTTTGAAAATAGCCTTTCTTTCTGGCTCTGCTCGGTAGGAACAGCTTTCTGAAGCCGTAGAGAGAGCAGACGAGCAGATAAATGTTTCTAGTTCAAGCTTGTTGCACGTGTTCAGAGGTAAAATAAAGTGTGGGGATGAACCAAGTACTATATAACTATGCTTGTTTGGTTAATGCTTCGCTTTGCGATTTTGTCCTGGAGTCTATGTCCTGATGATGCCTCGGTTGCGGGGCGAAACGATTGTTGAGTTTGTGATAGTCAACGTGTGTAGTGTGTATTGTGGTGGAGTAGTGGAGGTTTATGCATGTGTTTCTACAAATCCTGCACGTATCGGGTATGAAAATTCGGATAGTCCACTATACATTTAACACTATATATATTTTCTATTTACTGTATCGCGGATTATAGCAAAATAATTTTATTATTACTTTTGTAAATTTGAATATACTAAAAGCCTCATATAAATTTCTTGCGAGAGGATTTGTTTGTACGTCACTTAATATCTCTGTATATTTCAGACAGAGGTGCAAACGAGCTATCGGTATTAATCGCCCGCCCAAGCGTTCGAGATTGCGATTAATTAACAGTTCCATTTACACTCTAAAAGCAAACACGGAGTTAAATTACGAAACCCTACAGAAACTACTATTTAAACGAGCTAGCCGATTTACTAACATACTAATTAACGATCAAAGAATTATAATTTATTTACAATGAAAATATCCCGCCGTGTGGTATCCGGCTGAGTAGAATAGACCACCCTCTTTCTTACCGAGGGGTCGTAAAAGGCGACTAAGGTAAGCTGACCCAACGTGTGGTATCCGGTTGAGTAAAATAGACCACCCTCTTTCTTACCGAGGGGTCGTTAAATACGACTAAGGTAAGTTGACGTCAGGCAGGCGGCCGGTCGTAATATACGTAGCCAAATCGTGTGACAACATGTTTTTACCATGTTGTGCCGACCCCACTTAGAGTGGGATAAGGGCAGGAGGATGATGAGTATGATGATTACAATGAAAATATCGAGTTAAGTCAGTGTTTTCCAAACTATTTTTGCCATACCTTAAAAATTCTTATTTCCCCCTATTGATGATACCAAATGTTTAATATTAAAAATGTTATTTCACTTAAGAAACTGGAATGATGGGGTTTTTTGACTGGCCCGTTGGCGCAGTGGGTTCTGACCCTGTCTTCAGTTCCACGGGTCGTGAGTTTGATTCCCGCCGAGGGCTGCCGTTATCTATAAATGATTTGTTGGTTCTTCGAGCATGGGTGTATATTTATGTTTAAGTGAGTATTTAAAATTATATATGTAGTATATCTACCAGTTGTCCGTCACCCATAACACTTTAAGTTACTTACTTTGGGGCAACCGTGTGTGCAAGTTTCCCATATATTTATTTATTCATTTATTTAGGCAGTAGATTTTGCTTTTTTCGGTAAATTGTACACCAAAACCTAACATTGTATTTAAATCACACGGAGCGAAACTCGTGTTCAATTCATTTTCGAATTGCATTACGATTTTATCGTGGAGCATAGCCTCCTGAAGATGCTTCGGTTTCGGGGCGAAACGATCGTAGAGATTTTGGTGGTGGTTGTGTGTATTGCTTGCGTTCATTGTGGCTTGTGGAGGCATCTTTGGATACGTGTGGTGGTCCTGCATGTGTAAGGTACGTGGATTTTGCCTGCTTCATACACTTATCATTACATACATTCGCTTAACACACGCGGATTATAGCAAAGTAGTTCTGCTATAGTTTCTGCAATATGGAATTCCGCAGAATAACGCCTGCTTCTATAAATCGAATTGCCCCTCTTAACATTCAAAGGGGGGGGGGACAAGTTTGGGAAACACTGAGTTTTGTCTTAAATTAATTACAGGCTAGTAACGAATATTTCACGCCCACGTGGAATGGTTTGAAAAATTCTGGCAGCGTTGCCGCGTTGAATCGCTATGCTGATTCTTTAATCCCATAAAAGCAAAGTACCGTAAGTAACAAAAGAAATAACGAGGGTACTGTTGAATAAATATTATGCAAACAGCAGTAATAAAGTGAATCGTGACAAATGATAAACTATTTTCCTGGCGTATGACATTTAACGTGTTTCATGGGTAATTTACAGCTATAGTTAGGCAACAATGGTAGCGTACCTACTAAACGTGTTTGTTGAATAGTTCTTTTACATATTCCAATAAAGCATTGATGAAGGTATGATTCGAAATGATTTTAGAATAAACATAGTTAAAGAACAAGTGAGACAGCTTCTTCGGATAGACATTCAATGTTGGACATAGATCTATTTACGGGATCTCCACACCACAAGATTTTATGCCGGTTTGATCGCTTCCCGTGACATTTTGAGGTCGTAAATCTACCTCTTGACAAGGTCTACTAACTTTTTCCGGTGCCAGGTCGCAATTCCAAAACCTTAAGACCCCATCGCCCATTTGATCTCCCACTCATCGCCTCTCCTTTGCGATCATCATCATCATCCTGCCATAATCCCACTCTAAGTGGGGTCGGCACAACATTTTACAAGCATGTTGTCACATGATTTGGCTATGTATTTTACGACCGGCCGCCTGCCTGACGTCAACTTACCTTAGTCGCCTTTTACGACCCCTCTGTATGGAATGAGGGTGGTCTATTCTACTCAGCGATACACTGAGCTATATCGGTGAGTATAGTTCTATGGATCTTCTCATTCATGATTTGATCACGTAGCAATCCAAGAATAGCTCTCTCCATCGCACTCTAAGTGACTGAGCTTTTTTATGAGATCTATAGTGATACATTTCTTACTTCTTATTTCAGAACTGAAATTCACGCTGAGGAAGTCACGATCAGGAGCTAGTGTTTTATAATTAACTGGCCCGTTGGCGCAGTGGGTAGTGACCCTGCCTTTAGCACCGTGGGTCGAAAGTTCGATTCCCACCGAGGGCCAACATTATATATAAATAATTTGTTGTTTCTACGAGCCTGGGTGCATATTGGTATTTAAGTATGTATTTAAAATTATAGTACCCGGTACTAAATAACGCACATCGATGTTTAGAACGAAAAAATCAAAATCAAAATCAAATCAAAATAATCTTTATTCAAATAAACCATTTCAGGCACTTTTGAATCGTCAAGCATCAATATGATTAATGAAGCTACAACTGGTTCGGAATGTTGCTCTTATCGAGAAGAACCAGCAAGAAACTCGGCGGCCAATCTTTTAAATATTTTCAATTATACATTATTAAACCGCTGTCTTGTATGAAGCTGAAAGGATTTTCAAATCCAGGCTTTCTTATCAACCAAATAATCTTCAATTTTGTAATATGCTTTACGTATAAGCATATTTTTTACACTTGATTGAAATCTTTCTGTACACTGGTCACAGCCGGCCAGTTCGGTTTCGTAGAGCGCTGTCACTGTCACTCAGTTAGTATGTGACGTTTCACACGAGTTCGTCAGTCTGTGCGACAGAGACAATGCTCTATGAAGCAGAATCTAGCCGATTTCTCTCTCTAGGCCTCGATGTGCATTATTTATTGACGCGTACTATATATATGTTGTATATCTACCAGTTGTCCGTCACCCATAACATATGTATTAAGTTACTTACTTTGGGCTCGGGCGACCGTGTGTGTCTCATATATTTATTATTATTATTAATTATCCTTCCTCTTGTCTATGTCAACTATACCATAATCTGTGACAAATGTTCAACGCTCTACATTGTGATTAATTAACAGTCCAATTTACTTTGTACGGGTAAATACGAAGTCAAATATGGAAGCTCCGTATAGGAACACGTTCATAGTTTGTGTATGTAAATACACGGCAAGCCGATAACATTGCCATAATGTTAACTATCACGACCCACACCCTTATTCTATTAATTATTCTATAACTAGCGGCCTCGCCCGCGTGGAAAACACTATTACAAAATTTTTCCCGAATTGAAATTTTGAACAAAATAGTAGTTATAGAGAGTAAGCCATAAGAGATAAAAACATGCTGTCATGGGCTTTTTTGGAGTGTTTTTATAGATCTACAATTCTCTAGTACATTACTTTACTATATCTCTGCTGTTTTACGTCTCCCCCGAATAAAGTTCCCAGCGAGCAAGGTTTTTTTACAACTAAACGACCTCTTCAACACAATTTATAAACAGTAATGTACTATTTTAACCTAAACCTTCCGGAATAATTGCATGTTTTTTTTTAATGTCAGGAAAACCCATTATGGGTCATCACCGCACGGGGACGAGCGCCCCATCCCCGCCAGCAGCAACTCTGTACCCCGGAGTGCGCCACCTCCAGGTCGGGGTCTCTCTAAACAGTGGCCCCTCCCACCGCTAATCCGGAGCACCAGATGCATCAAGCACCTCGGGGACCCGGAATAATTGCATTACCTTCTCGTAAAAGCCGTACAAAAATACTTAAGTTGATTTTGAGAATATCTTACACATATAAGTAGACGTATCGGATAAACGTTTCAATTTCAAGCTTGTTGCACGTGTTCAGAGGTAAAATAAAATAAATGATGGGGTTGAACCGATTACTATATAATGCTTGTTTGGATAATGCTTCGTTTAGCAATTTTGTCGTAGAGTCTATCTCCTGATGATGCTTCGGTTGCGGGGCGAAACGATTTTTGAGTTTATGATAGTGAACATATGTAGTGCTTGTATATTGTGGTGGCAGTGATGGAGGTTTGTGCATGTGTTTTTACGAATCCTGCATGTAACGGGTATGAAAAAACGGATAGTCCACTATACATTTAGCACTATATATATTTTCTATTTACTGTATAGCAAAATAATTTGATTATTATTTTTGTATTATGGATCTCCGCAAAGTAACTCCTAATTCTATAAATTACATCCATCAACGTCACTTAACCAGTCATTTTCAAGAAAAAACTTTAAAACTACGATTTCCTATTTCTAGATTGCGTTAACTATGTTTCCATAAGATAATTTTTTTAGACAATGCAAAATACAAATCAAATCAAATCAAAAATCTTTATTCAAATAAACTATTTCAGGCATATTTGTATCTTCAAGCATTATTTAGATAGAGCAACATTCCGAATCTGTTGTAGCTTCATTAATTATAATTAATCCTTGACGATTCAAAAGTGCTTGAAAAAAGCTTACTTGAAATGAAATTGAAAATATTCTTTATTCAAGTAAACTTGTAAACAAGTGCTTTAATTTTAAATATACTGTGAAGCCAATTTTAAGCCAAGATTATTTTTATTTGGTTTGATATGTACGTCCAAGCAAATAAAACAAATATATAATAGGCCGTAAGAATAATTTCGAATTATATTTATTGAATATTAATGGTGACAGCTATTATAGCCATGAATTCCCCATAAAATATGATAAGGGTCACGCGCCAGGAAAATAGTTTGTGAATCACCATTCTTACTCTATATTGTATGTAATATTTATTCAACTGTAATCTCATTATTCCTATTTTAACTATTATTCATAAATAGTTAATTAAAGTAACAATTAACCTGGTTTCATTCTCTACAGGCAACAAGAGAGCTTTTTTTCTATTGTCTACAGCCATTGTTTGAAATACTAGATAAATCACTTAGCGCTAGAGGCAAGAACTGTGTTACCTGTGTAAGCTTTGCCAATATCTATACAAGTATTACTTGAATCTATACAAATACTACTTGAATCTATAAAAAATATTACTTGAACCTATACAAATATTACTTGAATCTATACAAATACTACTTGAATCTATAAAAATATTACTTAAACCTATACAAATATTATTTGAATCTATACAAATACTACTTGAATCTATACAAATACTACTTGAATCTATAAAAATATTACTTAAACCTATACAAATATTACTTGAATCTATACAAATACTACTTGAATCTATAAAAATATTACTTGAACCTATACAAATATTACTTGAATCTATACAAATACTACTTGAATCTATAAAATTATTACTTGAATCTATACAAATACTACTTGAATCTATACAAATATTACTTGAATCTATACAAATATTACTTGAATCTATACAAATATTACTTGAATCTATACAAATGTTACTTGAATCTATTCAAGTATTACTTGAATATTGAATAAACGATACAAAGTCAATACTTAAGTATTGACTTTGTCTCGTTTAGACACAATACAGACTATTGCGTTATAAGTAAGATAATCCGTCTTCCGGATGAGTAGAATAGACCACCCTTTTGAGTGGCCCGTTGGCGCAGTAGGTAGTAGTACCCCGCCTTCAGCTCCGCGGGTCGCAGGTTCGATTCCCGCCGATTTTCTATAAACAATTTGTCGGTTCCTCGAACCTGGGTGCGTATTTGTATTTAAGTATGTATTTAAAATTATATATGTAGTATATATTCCAGTTTTTTGTCACCCATAACACAAGTTTTAAGTTACTTACTTTGCGGATGGACGACCGTGTGTGTAAGTGTCCCATATTATTTATTTATTAGTATTATTTGAATCGTCAACTCTACTGCTGGTTCGGAAAGCTGTTCCTACCAAGAAAAGCCCGCAAGGAACTTGGAGGTTGTCTTAATAGATCCAACGCATACACATTTAAGGCGCACTATATTACCTTAATATAAGCACTGGAATGAAATACTAATAAAAAAACACCTTGAAGGTGCCGTTTGGAATTTGCAAAGGTGGCTCTCGGTGATAGGTGCCGTTAGGAATTCGTAAAGGTGATGAGAAACGTGCTCATGGCTTTCAGGCATCCTTGATACCTATTGATATTACATCTTATAAAAATACTTTCTTGTTAACCTTAATAAAATTTCACTTCTGATTAACAGAATGACGTAAAATACATGTGCCAAGCAAAATTAAACATGTATCAGTTAATTCGGCAATGATATATGATAGAACCATAGAAATAGAGGTTTTTTTATAGATTTTTTGTTTTATTCACAACATACCGATATCATTACAGTTTATATACAAAAAGTAAAGTAATTGTGTCAACCAACAGTTGGGCATAGACCTCCTCTCTCCGTTTCTGGAGAGAAGGGTTGAAGCTAAGACCTACCACGCTGCTCCAATGCGGATTGGTAGGTTACAAATATCCTCAGAATTCTATAGAGATATGCAGGTTTTCCCACAATGCATTGTTTCCTTCACCGAAAAGCGTGTGATTAATTGCAATTATCAATTAGACATTTAAGTTTTAACAGAAAAAACTCCTTGGTGCCTGCCCGGGGTTTGAATTCGTGTCCCTCTAGAAAGATTTGCACAGTATCAACGCTGGCGTATCACTACTTTTATACTATATATCTTAACAAATAATCTAGTAAAACATTTGCTACAGCGAGATCTCTTTAATTGCAAAGTACACCGTCGCGAAGCTCGTTACAAGCGCGAAATAATTAATTCCTGAGCTACGACTCCCTTGACAGTGCGACATCGTGAAAAAGGTAAATTTTTTTTAGTTCAGTCTGTTTGCATAATAATTGTATGGATCAGCAGGCCTACCATGAACTTTTATTGCGACTCAATTGAAGACGTAAACGACGACCGCGAACCGCTTTCTTTTCGTACCATGAAGTGTGAATTGCATAACCCCTCGTAAGCACGAGAGGATTTTTATCGCGCGTAAAAATTACGTCGAAATGAAACAAATGGGTATCTGGTATATATGTATATATGGTATATATGGTATATATGGTATATATATCCTCCAGGTATCTGGTCACACGACAGCGTATTTAAATCGCGACGTATTTTAACGAGAAGTATTCCATTTTAATCGTTAGGGCGAGGGCGTTAAGCTGAATATACCGTACGAAACTTCTTATTGTGGAATTTGAACGCGACGTAATTTTAACGCCCGTGCGTACGAGGGTAGGGTCGAAATTTTTGAAAAGGATAACGTTTTATGAACTATAGACAACTCTGTCTCTTTCACTCACATGTTCTCAGAACGAATTCCGAACGCTCATTCGGCAACGACTTAAAGTGTGCGTTTTTAAGACGTCATGGTATGAAAAAGCAAAACAATTTCGTTTACGTCTTCAATTGAGACGCAATAAGAGTTCATGGTAGGCCCGCTGATGGTGTTTTTTTATTAATACAATAGAACAAAGGACTCATGAAGTCAAAACAATCTTCGTTGGTCTTTCGGCCGATTGTTTTACCGACCTACATTAATTTCTCATATAGGCCAGAGTCTCCCCACCTTTTTGCCACACCCTTTATAGAATTCTTGTGCCCACCTATGTAACGAACATAACTCTTACCATCAATAGTTTCGACAGCGCACGTGATGAAAGATTTTTATGACTTAATTTTTTGACACTTTATTACATTTTTATTAGGGATCCCTATCCTTTTTGAAAATGTCATATAAACTATGTTGCTCAGTGAAAATTCAGCTTTCCAATGGTAAAAGAATTATCGAAATCGGTTCCGTAGTTTTTGTGTGAAAACATTACAAACATACAAATCTTTCCTCTTTGTTCTATTAGTATAGATAGATAAAAAATGTTTTTTTACACTATATGAATCAAACAATAAGCTGACCCGCTGTGTGGTATCCGGCTGGGTCGAATAGACCACGCTCTATCTTACAAAGGGGTCGTGAAATGCGACTAAGATAAGTTGACGTCAGGCAGGCGGTCGGTCGCAAAATATGTAGTCAAATCATGTGACAGCATGTTTGTAACGTGTTGTGCCGACCCCACTTAGAGTGGAATAAGGGCAGGAGGATGTTGACGATATACTATAAATATAAATATATGGGACACACACACGGTCGTCCGTCCCCAAAGTAAATAACTTAATATTTGTGTTATAGGTGACGGACAACTGGTAAATATACTACATATATAATTTTAAATACATACTTTAATACCCAGGCTCGAAGAACCAACTAATTGTTTATAGAAAATGTTCGCCCTCGGCGGGAATCGAACCCGCGACCCACGGGGCTGAAGGTAGGGTCACTACTCACTGCGCCAACGGGCCAGTCAAACAAATGATGAATAAATACTAGAATAAATACAAATAAATACTTAAAAAGTTATTATACATAAAAATTGTACGTCCCAATGTTTTTAAAAAATCGTTATGACACAGTAAATTTGAGTTAAAATTGTACCACTTTTCGATTGTATATATGAGAAATATTAAACCAAAACTGCACATCAACAGTGTAACTTTGCAGCGTTAGTTATACGGTCGTTAAATGCAAAAAGAGCGCACCAAAGTTCTAATTAGAGAAGTTCGCAACTATATGGAACGTATCTCAGCGAGGAAACATTTTGAATTGCGGTAACATTTATTGTGGCAAACACAGACACATAAAAGACATTTACCCACAGAGTTTTCCCCGGACAAGCCGAGGTCACAGTTTTCTGACGGCGTGATGACTAGTCACGGTCATATCACCAGTCTTCGACTACACGTCGCCCTAGCTCGTAACCTGACCTCACAGGAAACGTAGGAAGACGTTTCGCGTCGATAGTAAAGCTTTATACAACAGCTTGATGGTTAGTCAGTCATAAAATCAGCCCTCCACTACACGAGCCTTAAGCCGTAGTCCGATCTCACAGGCGGCACATTTAGGACGACGTTGTGGTCCGGCCTAAAAGCAGGCACCCTTAGGACGACCTTCCCTGACGCCACTAAAGCCTTATACAAAAGTGTGATGACAAGTCACAGTCATAAAATCAGCCCTCACTACACTTAAGCCGTAGGCACAGGAGGCTTCCATAGGACGACGTTTCCTGACGATAGTAAAGCTTTATACGACTGCGTGCTGACTAGATAGTCTTAACATCAATGTTCAACTACACGCCGCTCTAGCTCGTAATCTGGTCTCATAGGAGGCACGCTTAGCATGACGTTCCTTGACGCCACTAGAACCTTCTACAATAGCGTGATGACTAGCTACAGTCATACCACCAGCCCTCCACTGCACGTCGCCCTAAGCCTTGGTCAGATCTCACAGGAGGCATCCTTAGCACGACGTTCCCCGACGTTAATAGTTTCATACAACTGCGTGATAACTAGTCGCAGTCATACCAAAAGCTCTCCACTGCACGTCGCCCTAAGCCTTGGTCAGATCTCACAGGAGGCATCCTTAGCACGACGTTCCCCGACGTTAATAGTTTCATACAACAGCGTGATAACTAGTCGCAGTCATACCAAAAGCTCTCCACTGCACGTCGCCCTAAGCCTTGGTCCGATCTCACAGGAGGCATCCTTAGCACGACGTTCCCCGACGTTAATAGTTTCATACAACAGCGTGATAACTAGTCGCAGTCATACCAAAAGCTCTCCACTGCACGTCGCCCTAAGCCTTGGTCAGATCTCACAGGAGACATCCTTAGCACGACGTTCCCCGACGTTAATAGTTTCTTACAACAACGTGATAACTAGTCACAGTCATACCAAAAGCCTTCCACTGCACATCGCCCTAAGCCTAGGTCGGACCTCACAGGCGGTACCCTTAGGACGACGTTCCCTGACGGCACTAAAGCCTTATACAACAGCGTGATGATTAGTCACAGTCATACCACAGTACAGCCCAGTACAGCCAGTGCAGTAAATAGCTTTTATTAGTAATATATTTTTTTACAGCGTTTAGTTATTAATAAACTCTACATTTGGCACGCATCATAAATTTTATAATATCACGGATATACCTAAATAGCAATATGCTAACAGCTTTTACATTTTCGATTGAAATTCGACTTCAAAATATTCTTTATTCAGGTATAATTTTTGTAGAACTTTTGAACCGTCAAATGTTATTGAAGAAGTTACCAGCTGAAGTGAATAAAAATTATTGCAGCTGATATCGCAATCAATTCACCGCATATTCCGATCTTTCGGTATGTTGAGTCGGAGCTCCGAAACATCCCTTATCAGTTGTTAAAATAACCGGAATCGTCTTAATATAAAAATATGCTAGTCCATTATGTAAAGTAAAAAAGTAAAGTAACAGCCTGTTATTATGCCCACTGCTGGGCTAGGGCCTCCTCTCTTCGTTCTTGGAGAGAAGGATTGGAGCTAAGACCTAAAAAGTAACAGCCTGTTACTATGCCCACTGCTGGGCTAAGGCCTCCTCTCTCCGTTATGGGAGAGAAGGATTGGAGCTAAGACCTACCACGCTGCTCCAATGCGGATTGGTAGGTTACATATATCCCTAGAATTCTCTAGAGATATGCAGGTTTCCTCACGATGTTTTCCTTCACCGAAAAGCGTGTGATAAATTGCAATTATCAATTAGACACATAAGTTTTAATAGAAAAACTCATTGGTGCCTGCCCGGGGTTTGAACCTATGTCGTCTCTAGAGAGTCGCACGGTCTCACCGCTAGGCTATCACAGCTTATATATCTAATTCCATTAAGCAGTCCATTATGAATCTAATTCCAAAGATCCATAGTTACATCGTCGTAACAATATCAAAACTACGCAAGTAAGTTATAAACTTAGATCGTACCACTCATAGAGCTAAAAATCTACAAAAAAAAGTTTATTAAGCACTAAATGATTTAAATTATTTATAATTTCATACTACGAACATACTGTAGATAATTTTGATTATATATTACAAACAAAAATAATTAGAGCGAAAATAAAAATAATTCAAATCAATTAGAAATGTAATTTATTCAAAGGCGCATACTTAATCGTCTTAAATAAAACAGAATCGCTGCTATTAAAAGATAAGCATTCGCTCAAGATTATCCAAATACCAAAGAATTTTGGAAACGGAAATTTCTAGTGACTAGAATCTATTTAAAATGGCCCACGCTTCGTAATTAAATTATAAATGCAATTGCATAGTATCAAGAACTAATTAACAGCAATATAACTTAACGAACGCAACAATATCGACTAACTTACTCTATTTTTAACCATAAACGAGAATGTATTGTAAAAGATAACCTATAAAGTTGAACCGTTTTCTTTATACGCCCTTGTGTGCGTTACATATCAATTTACCACTTTACTTACCGTTTTCACTTCGTTATTAGACGATTTCGCTGTGGACATAGCCTTGATCATCCTGCTAGAGTTATCCAGAAGACACTTTTGGATGCTCATAACTCCGTTTACACCAAATTCACATTATTGAAAAATCACGTCACGAAATCACTGAAACACAATTTAGTAGCCCATATTATTTGGTATCGAGCACTGTAATCACATTTTAGGTGTTATTTATTGTGTGGAAAACTTCAATATTAGGTTATATCCATTTGACGTAAGAAAGTTTTGGGTGTGCACGCCGTGGAGACACGTACACACGCGGTCGCGACCGGAGCTGTACTGGCGCGGTGGCCTCGACGACCATGGGTTAGGCTTGAGTAAAAAATATCGATATATCAAAATATCGATATTTTATCAGAAAATAATCGATATAAATCAGCGATATTTTTTCCCGCGATATATCGACTTTCGATATTTATTTTTAGATATCAAAATCGATATATTTTTTAAAGTTCTGCTGTCTGCTTTTGCGTCACATCATGTATTTGACTTTTTACAAATCTGATGTCTTAAATTTAGAAAAAGAGTAAATAGGCAGTGTAGTAAAACACAAATAAAATTTTACAGTCTATGACCTGCTTGTCTATGACAATGACACTGCTTGTTGGTTTGGTTGGTATCACTGCGCTTGCTGCGTGTGTGTGTTGGTACGTACGTAACCACAAAACCACCAGATGTGTATTTGCTTTGAAATTTCGAATATTTTGGCAATTTTTATAGATAATCGCTTATTGCACAGACAATAGCGATATATCAACATATCGATATATTTAGTCAATACTTATCGATATATTTGAAAAACATCGATGCGATATATATCGATATTTTTTCCTCATTTGCCCATCCCTACCATGGGTCGGCTGACGCGAACGCCCCCTGCGGCGGCCTTTTCAAACAAAGAACGTTTCGGTGTAGACCCTCGCCACACCTCATTAACTGTAATTATAACCTTTTGATGGGGTAAAGAAGCTATTTAAACCTATTAACGTGTTTTTAAACCAGACTTTTATACATAACGGTACAAGTTATTAAACTGGTCAGTATCTTTGTTATATCTGCATTAAGATCTAGTAGAGTCGATGTTTTATGACACTTGTATTTAATTAGCTACTTTCAATTTTTAGCTGTTTTTAACTTTAAATCTTATCTGTGATAATAAGCTAATAAGCTGTGATAGCCTAGCGGTGACACCGTGCGACTCTCTAGAGACGACACAGGTTCAAACGTCGGGCAGGCACCAATGAGTTTTTCTATTAAAAACTTATATGTCTAATTGATAATTGCAATTTATCACACGCTTTTCGGTGAAGGAAAACATCGTGAGGAAACCTGCATATCTCTAGAGAATTCTAGGGATGTGTGTAACCTACCAATCCGCATTGGAGCAGCGTGGTAGGTCTTAGCTCCAATCCTTCTCTCCAAAAACGGAGAGAGGAGGCCTTAGCCCAGCAGTGGGCATAGTAACAGGCTGTTACTTTACTTTACTTTAACTTTAAATCTTAAGCTGAAAACTTTTGATTAAGCATTGATAAGTAGAGATAGAACTACTTTATATTTAATGTTTTGTATCGTAACATTTCATTTGCTATATCTAGAAAAAATTAAATAATTTGAAGAAAGAAAACACAGTTGTAGCTTCATTAATCATATTGATGGTTGACGATTCAAAAGTGCCTGAAATGGCTTATTTGAATAAAGATTATTTTGATTTGATTTGATTTGACTTACAAATATATATCGCTTGCTATAGGAGTGAAAATATTGTGCAGAAACAAATAAAACACCTTCAACTCAATTCAATAAGTAATTTGATTTGGGATTTAACGTATGATCGTCGTTTACTTTATTTTTTATCTCAAAATGACATTAATGTTTCTTTCTGCTTATTATACTGTTGAGGACTATGTTAATGATAAGAATTGGATTTAAATTGCGACCAGCTACGCATTGGAGTATATTGTAATTTTTGTTTTGTGAACAATTTTTCGTTCGCCAATGGACGTCCACGGCTGGACATAGGCCTCTTCATGGGATCGCCACATCACACGATCTTGCGCCACTTGGATCCAGTGTGTAAGGGGGAGGCTCGTCCCAGCCAGTCTCCTCAATTGTCAACCCCACCTGCACGCGGTGCACCCTGCATATCAACCGACAAGCCTCTGGCGACCGATACATGGCGGTATAACCATTTCATTTTGCTGACTTAAATACCAGACCGACAGCGGGCAGCAGCACTGTCGGTGCAAAGCGGTCAGCACTGCGATCACCAACCCGCATGCCAAGCGTGGTGATTACCGGCAAAACCTTCATGTGAACAATTACAAATACAATATTTATTTTTGTAAAGAGTGACTGCCATGTGAGCATTTGAGCGGAGAGTATAAAATAGTTATTTTTACGAACTGTTTGATTCTTATATGTAGTGATCTTCCGTTGCCGTGTGGTATCCAGCTGAGTAGAATAGACCACCCTCATTTATTACCGAGGTGTATAAGGCGTCTAAGGTAAGTTGACCAACCGTCTGGTATCCGGTTGAGCAGAATAGACCACCCTCTTTCTTACCGTAAAATACGACTCTAAGTTGACGTAAGACAGGCGTCCGGTCATAAAATATGTAGCCAAATCATGTGACAACATGTTTGTAACATTTCGTGCCGTCCCCAGTTAAAGTGGAATAAGGGCAGGAGGATGATGATTTTTGTAAAAAGTGAGTTCCTTACTGGTTCTTCTTGGTTAGAGCTCCTTTCCTAACCAGTCGTATCTTCCAAAAGTAATAATAAAATTATTTTGCTATAATCCGCGATACGGTAAATAGAAAATATACTATATAGTGCTAAATGTATAATGGACTATCCGTTTTTTCATACCCATTACATGCAAGATTCGTAAAAACACATGCACAAACCTCCACCACTGCCACCACAATACACAAGCACTACACACGTTCACTATCACAAACACAACAATCGTTTCGCCCCGCAACCGATGCATCGTCAGGAGATAGACTCCACGACAAAATCGCAAAGCTTTGCGATACTTTTGCTATATTTTCTATTTACTGTACCGCGGAGTATAGCAAAATAATTTTATTATTACTTTTGTGTTATGGATCTCCGCAAAGTAACGACTAATTCTATAAATTATTTAGTCGTAGCTTCATTTTAATTTGACGATTCAAAAGTGCTTGTAAAGTCCAATTTGTATAAAGGATTATTTGAATTTTAGTTCTACATCGCTTGATTATTATTCACGTAGAGTTATTTATTATACATAGAGTAGGAGAGACATAGGATGTCTTATGCCATCAATCAAATTGTAAAAAAAGTATATATTAAAAAAAAAGAATGTCCACAGAGTTACAAAAGTAATAATAAAATTATTTTGCTATAATCCGCGATACAGTAAACAGTAACAGAAACAGTAAGTAATACAGTGTAAACGGAACACGTGCAACAAGCTTGTTCCGAGGTAAATAAAGGGTGGGGATGAACCAAGTACTATTTAACAACGCTTGTTTGGATAACGCTTCACTTTGCGATTTTGTCGTGGAGTCTATCTCCTGATGATGCTTCGGTTGCGGGGCGAAACGATTGTTGAGTTTGTGATAGTGAACGTGTGTAGTGCTTGTGTATTGTGGTGGAAGTGGTGGAGGTTTGTGCATGTGTTTTTACGAATCCTGCACGTATCGGGTATGAAAATACTGATAGTCCACTATACATTAAACACTATATATATTTTCTATTTACTGTATCGCGGATTATAGCAAAATAATTTTATTATTACTTTTGTATTATGGATCTCCGCAAAGTAACGCCTAATTCTATAAATTATCCACAGAGTTACTTGCTGGTTCTTCTCGGTAGGAGCGAACTTCCGAATCAGTGGTAGCTTCTTGAAAACATTTGACGATTCAAAAGTACTGTAAACAGTCTACTTGAATAAATAATATTTTGAGTTTGAGTTTGTGCGAGTGTCAAACTAATAAGAAGATGAAAGACCTATAGTTATCTTTGTCTATCGGCTAGCCTCATTCGCTTTCTTTTTTTTATGGAAACTGTTCAGCTTGGCTAATGCCTACTCCAATATAATAGTTCTATGATAATAGTTCTACGACGTAAGAGTAGAAATAGACCATCCTCATTTCTTACCGAGTTGTTGTAAAAGGCGATTAAGGTAAATTGACCTACCGTGTGGTGTGCGGTTAAGTAGATCATCCTCTTTCTTACCGAGGGGTCGTAAGTCGTAAAGGTAAGTTGACGTCAGGCAGGCGGCCGGTCGTAAAATACGTAGCCAAATCATATTTTAACATGTTGTGCCGACACAAAACATGTTTAACCATGTTGTGCCGACCACACTTATAGTGGGATAAGGGCAGGAGGGTGATGATGAGTTCTACGATTATTATTGGTCATTGTGTTCGCAGATATTAAATGTATATGATTATAATCATGCAAGTCCGACACAGTCCTCCACAGCGCGCCGCTATAAGCCGAGGTCCGGCCTCACAGGAGGCACCCTTAAGGTGACGCTCCCAGGATGTTGCGAGCCTCGCTCGAGACTCGCTCTCCCAGCTCATACCCCCGGCGATGCTTCCGCGCTCGCCAACTTTCTCGGTGACGCTGTAAAAGTCATTAGTGATAACAGCATTAGTTAGTGTTCGAAAAAAAATTATAATATATTATAACAAACATCTATTTTTAACGAAACAAATACTATTTATTTTATTTATTTATTTATTAAAAAGACTATTTCAAAACTGTTTAAAAATTTTCATCAACAAATGTAATAATAAAATTATTTTGGTATAACCCGCGATAAAAAAAGTAGCGGCCTGTTACAATCCCACTGCTGGGAATAGGCCTCCTCTCTCCGTTTCTGGAGAGAAGGGTTGGAGCTAAGACCTACCACGGTGCTCCAATGCGGATTGGTAGGTTACACATATCTCCAGAATTCTCTAGAGATATGCAGGTTTCCTCACGATGTTTTCCTTCACCGAAAAGCGTGTGATAAATTGCAATTATCAATTAGACACATGAGTTTTAATAGAAAAACTCTTTGGTGCCTGCCCGGGTTTGAACTCGTGTGCCCCTCAAAAGAGTCGCACGGTCTCACCGCTGGACTATCACAGCTATCACAGGCTATCACCCGCGATAAAGTAAATAGGAAATATATGTAATGTTCGTAAAAACACATGCACAAACCTCCACCACTGCAATCACCGAAATCTCAACCATCGTTTCGCCCCGAAACCGAACCATCATCAGGAGGATAGGCTCCACGAAAAAATCGCAATGGGGCTTTTTTTCTTTTCGGTAACGCGTGTTTTTATAAAAGAAAATACAGCCCTTTTAGCTCTCGCTGGAATAATATGAAATGTAGTTTTGTATATTCAATATAATATTCAGTATATTCAACGCTTTGACAGAACACGCAGTTGGACGCTAATACACCTTTTTCATTTGATCTTTTACGATAAATAAAAAGCACAAAAGAAACATTGAACTATAAATAATACAAGCGAACACAACGCGTCGGACCACTTTAATTTTGCGAAACCGCAAACCTTCAGATTGGAAAGGTTATACAATGGATAGGGTGAAATCCGAAAGAATGGGTTTGTTTGACAAATTGCGTTCGCCATGTTTTCGATGGCCTATATTATAATAGTAACTAGCTCTGCCAGCGGCTTCGCCCGTGTGGAAATCTGCGTGCCACAATTTCAAAATTCAAATTAATTAAAAATTAGTTATTGTGAGTTAACCATAAGAGATAGAGACATGCTATCGCGGACTTTTTCGTAGTAGTTTTATAGATCTACAATTCTCTAGTACATTATTTTATCGTATCTCTGCTGGTTTACGCAGCGGACGCGACTAAGTTGGGCAAGTTTTTTAACAACCGCGCGATCTCTTTAACACAATTTACATAATACCGAAACCATCCGGAAGTATTGCACTATCTTTTGGTGAAAATCGTACGAAAACCCGTTCAGTAGATTTTGAGATAATCGATTACATACAGACAGACAGCTTTTTGGGACTTTGTTTTATAATAAGTATTGATTGTGAGGTACAAGGTTGCTAGCATATTACATAACTTTATCCTTGTCTCACGTGATACGATTTTCCTTTATTTTAACAGAATTTATCACAAGCTGTGATAGTTCAGCGATTTGACCGTGTGACTCTCTAGAGACGATCATGGATTCAAACCCCGGGCAGGCACCAATGGGTTTCTCTATCAAAGCTTATGTGTCATCATCATCCTCCTGCCCTTATCCCACTTTAAGCGGGGTCGGCACAACATGTTACAAGCATTTTGTCACATGATTTGGCTATATTTGTATTTTACGACCGGCCGCCTGCCTGACGTAAACTTACCTTAGTCGTATTTTACGACCCCTCGGTAAGAAAGTGGGTGACGATTGTTAAGTTTATAATAGTGGACGTGTGTAGTGCTTGTGTATTGTGGTGGTGGTGATGGAGGTTTGTGCAACGAATGCTGAATGTTTCAGGTATGAGAACGTATTAGTCCGCTCTAGATATAGCATTATTCGTAGTTCCTATTTACTTTAGCAAAATAATTTTACTGTTATTGCAATTAAGCCTAATTTTGAATTACGTCGGTTTAATACTAAACGATACGCAGTACATAGTCGGTCGGCTATGATTTTCAACGTAAACGTCATACAACCACACCGGTAAGGAGTGTATTATTTGGAATTTAATCTTAATTTTCCGACAAACCAAGGTTTGTTGCCTTAACAATTAATCTTACGCGCCTTAATTAGTATACGACGAGCGTGTTATCTCTCGAGATAAGATTATTGTCATAAAATACTAAAATCCAGGGTAATGTTGCGCCAGAAATATTAAGCATTCTGGATAAAAGCACACATTATACGGTCATTAATGAAATCATGTGGTACAAGGACTTTGTGTACCAAATTCAAGGGCAAATGAATCTCTTCTGTTTTACCTAAATCCAACCGCACCATGAAGTGTGGATTGCATTGGGGTCGTAATGTTTGAAAAGGGAAACGTTATATGAACTATAGATAACTCTGTCTCTTTTACTCAAATGTTTTTAGAATACATTCCAAAGGGTCATTCGACAACTTAAAGTATGCGTATTTAAGATGTCATGGTATGAAAAAGCAAAACAATTTAGTTTACGTCTTCAATTGAGTCGCAATAAGAGTTCATGGTAGGCCTACCATGAACTTTTAGAAAACGATTCAATTCAAAGTCAGTACCTGAACCCAACCGCTTTCTCTTCGTACCATGAAGTGTGTATTGCATTGGGGTCGTAATGTTTGAAAAGGGAAACGTTATATGAACTATAGATAACTCTGTCTCTTTAACTCAAATGTTTTAGGACGCATTCCGAACGGTCATTCGACAACGACTTAAAGACATTTAAGTTTACGTCTTCAATTGAGTCGCAATTAGAGTTCATGGTAGGCCTGCTGGTGTCAAATCAAGGCTAAGTAGGACATAAAGTTTATAAATATGGTTACAAATAATAATAGTACATGGTTGTATCTTTTAAAAGGATGTTAGCCATAAATAGAGTTTTCAGAGACGTTTCGTGCCGTGACTCTAGCAACTATAATATCTAAACATCTAAAACTAAAACCATGTCTGTATGTGTTCGAGTTTCTCAAAATCTACTGCACGGATTGTATACGGTTTTAACTTAAAGATAGAGCAATTAATGAGGAAGGTTTATATACACCCTTTCGAAACTGGTTGATGTACCTAGCGCTATTAGCTATATTAATGACTTGGTTCGGATTTCTTAATGGGGAAAATTTATTGGGTTTGCAAGTAAATAACAGTAAAAGTAAAGCAATCATTGGTAGCCTAAAACTAGTATCATGACTAAATTTAGTTACTCTTCCACCAGTATCGGTAGATGATAGAGTAAAAAATCTTGATCGATCAATCGATCAACACCTTTCATGGTCTCCGCAGATAAGTGAGATTAGTTTAGTGCTGCTGGTTCATTGCGTCGACTGCGAAACTCTCCTCATACCTACCAAAGATGCATTATGATTGATTATGCTGTCATGTAATGCTAATATCACAGCGGACCGTCGAGAGCGCCACGACCGACTGACATCAGAAAACTGTATTTTGCCTTCGCTAACGACTCTGCAGACTCCGTCTTTCTTTTTTTTAGTCTATGGGACAGCAGTTTATAATGAAATTAATAATGAAAATTCTAATATATTACGACATACTGATATAGTACATAAATAATTATTTTATTGTGATTAACGACTGATTCACTTCATAGTTTAGTGACAACCATAAATTTTAGTTGTATTATAGTATAAATTTATCCTACTTCCTACTTCCTACTTCCTACTTATATTATAAATGCGAAATTTTGTGAGTATGGATGGATGTTTGTTACTCTTTCACGAAAAAACTATTAGACGGATTTAGATGAAACTTTACAGTTGTATAGGTTATACATCAGAATAACATATAGGCTACAATTTGTAATGATTTTATGTAATATAACGATACATGCCAATAAAGTCTGAAAAAATCTGGCCTCTGAGAGCTATCTCGGCGTACGCTGCCTAAACCATTAGATTTACACAAAGATGATGTACCGTAGTATTGTTTGTCTTTAATAGTCCTAAATATAAGTCCGCGACAGCATATATCTATCTTTTATGTGGAAGCCACTATGACCAAAATTGTGAATCATAAATTTAATTAAATTAGATACTGTGGCAGACAAAATTCTTAGCGAGCGAAGCCGCAGGCAAAAACTAGAATTTTTATAAATTATCAGTATTTACTTGGTTTGCAGCGCCATCTAGTTATTATTGATTCTTCAATGATATTGTAGTTTTTACACTGGCATCTTGTTGCTTAGCATTGTACTAAATAAATCAGTGGCGTAGCTTAAATAATATAATGTAGATGACGCTGTAAAGGAATAATTTTATCACAGTAAATTAATGTGTTCACGTAAATTGTTTATATTAACACCATCAAGACAAGTGATAAGTGATGACGAAGCAAGTAATTCTACGTATAACGTATTTTTCACGTAATTGATCATTTATTGAGTGAATGTCGGTGCGGAATCTCATTCATCGTTATTGGTAAGGCCGCTTTTAATATTTAAAATATAGTTTCTAAAATGGACATACAGCAATACCTCGGTTTGCGTTGTTTTGTTTTGTGTTATTCCGAAGTTGCGTCACTACTTAATTAGTACTAATTTTCACCTTGCGTTGTTAGATTTTCGAGGTTGCGTTGCTTTGTTTTTTTTTTAATTTTCCTTTTTCTAAAAGATGGCAACACTTTTGTTTTAAATGTAGTGTTGCGCCATGCCATCAAAACTCGGGGATTCCCTTTCTAACTTAAATGAATGCAATTTTAATACAGTTTTATTTTCACTTTGTTTCGCTTACGTTAGAGTTCAGTTTCAATTACGTTTATTGTAATGTAGTGAGCGATAACCATTTTTTTGTGAAAGCCTTACGAGAACAGCCACTAAAGACTCTTATTTTTATTATATTATATTTTAATTTAGTTTTTCAAAAATTAATTGAATAGTTTATTTTGTTTTTTTTTTCGATGTTACATACATAATTTTATATAATTTTTGTTTTTTAAATGTTTAGTTTGTTCAATTTTCTTTTAAAAATAGTATTCTCTTTACCCTGGAACCTATCTTTACAAGGTTTTCTATAGAAAATCTATATTCACTTTGTGTCGTAACAATTTGCGTTGTGTTTTTCGGAACTAATAGTGATACTTAATCGCTAGAAAAACAGAATAATAATTGCAATTTTTTTATTTTTTATTATTTACATAGAGGAATAAACCTGTAAAAAAAATACCACTCAGCAAAAAAATGAAGCAATACCTGAACGCTGGTTTTCATTCAATAAACATTATTAAACACGTATTAAGTCACTAATAAAATCATTCATACATAGACAATTATATATCAATGCCGCGTCAATTCGTGAAGCAATTGATAACAATTTGGACAAATAAAAATTTGGTAAAAATATATTGCAACCAAGTGTCGGCCCATATTAGGATAGTCCTAAAAATAGATGTCTGGTTTAAAATATCTCGACCCTAATAACTTAAATTCAAAAAATTCAAAATATTCTTTATTCAAGTAAACTTGTAAACAAGTGCTTTTGAATCGTCAACATCTACTGCTGGGCTGGAAAGCTGCTCCTACCGAGAAGAGCCAGCAAGAAACTCGGCGGTTGCTCTTTTCAAAGAATAATTCTTATTACTATTTACATATAGTTATTGACGTCTTGTACAGGGTTGAAGAGTAGCTATATCCACGCATTCTTATCGTCTAAGTAGTCCTCAATAGTATAGTAGACTTTCTGTATTAGCCTTTTTTTTAAATAGTAGTAAGGCGACTTTTTGGTGTCCTTTGTGTTGTACTCTCAAAATATGATGATCAAATTACGTTAATTTTTTTTTTCGAACTGACTGTATGCTGTTAGCCCTAATGGCTTTTACAGCGTCACCGGGCGGGACGGGCGAGCGCAGAAGCATCGTCGAGGTTGCGAAATGCAGAGAGTAGAGCGCAGAAGCTCTACTTAAGTCGGGGAACGTCGTCCTAAGGGTGCCTCCTGTGAGACCGGACCACGGCTTAGGGCGACGTGTAGTGGAGGGTTCATGGTATGACTTAGATTAGTCATTGCGACGTCGGAAGGGTGGCGAGAAGCCACGACCGACCGACGTCAGAAAACTGGGACCTCGTCTTCGCCGGCGAAGACGCTGTGTGTGTGTATTACGTGTATTTGTGTTGGTTTACGTTAATTAGCCAAGTTAAGTTTAAGGGTAATAGAGCTGATATCCTATATACATATGGCGTAAAAGCATTTCCCATTACATAATTTAAAAAACCCTTTTCAGCACCACAATCAGAATGAGTCGCACGCCGGACCCTGCAAAAGTGCTTCTAAGGGAGAAAATTGCGACGCGTCTCTCCCAAATGTCTGATGATGAGATGAAACGGCAGTCGCAAATTGTGTATAACAAGGTAATAAGAGCCGTCATTATTTGAACCTTATTATAATAGTAAACGCCCAAAACTGATAGCGCTATACCAGAGGGTTGCGGTGTCAAAAAAGCGGTATAAAGTTTCGACTATCACCGCTATCTATCTATCTGTCTGTATTTGATCGATTTTTTCAAAATATACAAAAGGGATATTGTACGGTTTTTACTGATAATAAGTGTAATTCTGACGGAAGGTATAGGTTAATAGTAAATTATGGTTTTATGTAAATTGTGTTGAACACGTCGAACAGTTGTAACAAAAATCGCCTGCTGAGAATTTTGTTATAAATGCCGCGCAAACCAGCAAAGATACACAAAAGTAATGTACTAGAGAATGGTAGATCTATAAAAATACCACAAAAAAGTCCGCGACAGCATGTCTCTATCTCTTATGGCTAACTCACTGTAACTACTTTTATGTTCAAATTTTCAATTCGGAAAAAATATGTGACACACATGATTTGGCGATGTCGCTGGCACAGCTAGTAAAAATATAATATGCTGAATGGTAACCCTGTATATACATTCAGTTGTTTAGATTAATATATCTACCCACATGTACTTATTTGTACCACATTGTACAAGTATTATTTATAAATGTTCCACAAGAATAAATTTAATTTCATTTCTTCTTTGCAATGGATCGCGGGTTTAGGCCTTTGTTAAAACAAAATACATCCTATATTTCTATCTACCAATTCGTCATCATTCTCCTACCCTTATCTGATCTGTACAACATGTTACAAACATGTTGTCACATGATTTGGCTACGTATTTTACGACCAGCCGCCTGCTTGACGTCAACTTACCTTAGCCTTATGTTACGACCTCTCGGTAAGACAGAAAACGGTCTATTCTACTTAACCGGATACCACACGGTGGATCAACTTAACTTAGTAGCCTTTTACGACACCTCGGAAGATGTGAGGATGGTCTATTCTATTCAGCCGGATACCCCACGGCATATATTTTTATCTACCAATTAACGTAGTTTAATTCGTCGTCATAAACGGCGAGTCATCTTAATGGTGTAATCGATAAAAAATATTAGAGGTTCAAAGTTTATCACTGCCTTGTATAATGACATAACGAAAAAACAGTAAATCATGCGGCTAGTCTAATTAATTTTATATACCTATTGTAGAAAAACTTCTGGCCGCAGCTTTAGGTCAGTTATTTCCTGTAAGCCTACCATAAACTTTTTTTTCCCATTTTCATTTACTTATCCATACATAACGACATAGGCGACATATTCAGATGGCGGGGACATTAGACCGGCCTCCCCGCCAAGACCGGTTTCCCGAATTCAAATTCAAATTCAAATAAGTCTTTATTCAAATTGGCCTATTACAAGCACTTTTGAATCGTCAAATTAAAATTAAATTGAAGCTACAACTGGTTCGGAAAGGTGTCTAACCGAGAAGAACCAGCAAGAAACTCGGCGGTCACTCTTTAAAAAAAAAATTACAGTTTTGTATTAACTATTGTTAACTAACTTAGATTATAATATCGTCTAGTACATAGCTGGTCGCAATTAAGTTCCAAGCTTTCTTATCATTGACATAGTCTTCAACATTATAGTAAGCTTTATTAATGAGAGTCTCTTTAATTGCTTTTTTGAACTTGTGTAAAGGCAAGTCCAAAATTGATTGAGGAATTTTATTATAAAAAAGTATACCGAAGCCCACAAACGATCTACGTACTTTCTGAAGCCTTAGCCTTGGTATTATTAATTTGTTTCGGTTCCTAGTTTGCCTATTGCTAATATCGCTTTTTTTTATTAAAAGATTTTGTTTCACAAAATATACTTGTTTTTGTTTCCGAGTAGCAAGGGACTCCCCAAAGCTTAACTTAAAACCAAAGCTAAACTTTTAATCTGTGATAGCCTAGCGGTGAGACCGTGCGAGTCTCTAGAGACGACATAGGTTCAAACCCCGGGCAGACACCAATGAGTTTTTCTATTAAAACTTGTGTCTAATTGATAATTGCAATTTATCACACGCTTTTCGGTGAAGGAAAACATCGTGAGGAAACCTGCATATCTCTAGAGAATTCTAGGGATATGTGTAACCTACCAATCCGCTTTGGAGCAGCGTGGTAGGTCTTAGCTCCAATCCTTCTCTCCAAAAACGGAGAGAAGAGGCCTTAGCCCAGCAGTGGGCTTAGTAACAGGCCGTTACTTTTACCATAAACTTTTAGAAAACGATTCAATTCAAAGTCAGTACCTAAACTCAACCGCTTTCTTTTCGTACCATGAAGTGTGTTTGAGAAGGACAACGTTATATGAACTATAGATAACTCTGTATCTTTTACTCAAGTGTTTTAAGGACGCATTCCGAACGGTCATTCGGCAACGACTTAAAGTGTGCGTCAAGACGTCGTTGCATTAAAAAGCAAAACAATTCAGTTTAAAGGTGTAGTAAAAAGCGATTAAGGTAATCTGTCAGTAGGCAGGCGGCCGGTCGTAAAATACCTAACAAAATCAAGTCACAACATGTTTACATACTTAGAAAATGCAGAATAATGATGAATCACTTTTTAGATATCGTATTATCATCGTAAAATCGTTGAAATTGATAAGTACAATGATTCCTCATTAAGTGCTCCTGTCCCTTTAATATCCCTTTCCTAAATATATACCTTACTGTTTTAAAATTCAGATCATCAATCATCCTGCTTACAAATCAGCCAAAAGGATAGGCATATTCATGAGTACCGAGCAGGAAGTCGATACGATGCCCATCATTGCTCACATCAAGGAGAAAGGTGGGATTGCCTTTGTTCCTCGGTACGCTGCTGGTAAAATGATGATGCTTCGTCTGGAACATGGGGACGAGCATATTATGCCGGTAACTAGGCACGGGATACGGCAGCATACGAAGGATCAACAGAGAGAGGATGCCTTGGAGAAAGGTAAATCAATTAGTGTTACCACAATCTCTTGTCTCTTCCCAACCTTTAGACGTCCACTGCTGAACAGAGGTTAATTCTGATGATCTCCATAAAACACGATCCTGTGCCGCTTGAATCCAGAGGCTCCCCGTGACCTTTTTGAGGTCGTCAATCCATTGCAACCCTTTAGGTCTACCGACACTGAGTTTTCCAGGGCGGTTCCGCCAGTCCAACACCTTAAGACCCCAACACCTATCGGTTCTCCACTCTATGTGCCCTGCCAATCGCCATCTTCGCAACACGCTGAGCTTTGTTTTGACTCTTGTTCTTCTACGGATCTCCTCATTTCTAATTTCATTACGTCGTTGATAATCGCCTGCTGAGTGACTTTGAGCTTTCTTATGAGGTGACGAGCGTTGCCACAGTATTTGAGACTTTTTCGTCTTTAAATGTAAATAATTCAAATTCTTTACTCAAGTTGGCTTTTACAAGCACTTTTGAATCATCAAATTACAATGAAGCTACGACTGGTTCGGAAAGATGCTCCTATTGAGAAGAAACTGCAACTTAAATCGACGCTTTCTTGTCATCATCATAGTTTTCAACAGTATAATAAGCTTAATGAATAAATATATTTTAAAAAGCTTTTAGAGCTTGTGTAAAGGCGAGTCGAAAATAGATTGTGGAATTTTATTATAAAAATGCCATAGCCCACAAACGTTCAATGAACTTTCTAAAACCTTAGCCTTGGTATTATAAATTAATTTCGGTTACTGGTTTGCTTATTTACTAATATCGCTTTTTTATTCAGGAAGCCTTAGGAAGTAGTCTTCTAGGAATTTTCCCAGGATAAAACCTCCTGTAGGTCTTCTGTTAATTAGATTTTTCTTCCCGGCTTGTAAGATTTGAGAGCAATAATGGAGAAGAATCGCAATTTCGCAAATGTCCGCCAACCATAAGTTATTATTGAAACGATTTGTTCAAAGTAATATAAAAAAAGAGGGATAAAAATCATGTAGCCAAATGAGTGCTAAATATGAGTGTGGATGAGTCACAAGAGGGAGGTCGAAAAAGAAATGGTTCGATCGTGTGAAGTATGAAATGCACATAAAAGGAATAGCGCCAGAGTTGACGAACGATAGGAAAGAATTGAAGAGAAAAACATTTTCCGAACACGCTTAGAGTAAGGGTGAGAGAATGATATTTGACGCAATTGTAGCAAGATATGAAAATGACATATTTATCTTTTATTTATTTGTTTACGTGTTTCTAACAATTTTATTGCGTTACCAACTTTTGCAAGATGCTACTAGAAAATGAGTAATTATTTAGCCCAGTGGTTGGCAAACTTATTAGCCAAAGAGCCAAATATGAACATTACAACAACTTAAAAATAAAATTGGGAGCCAAATCTGCTTGTTAAGTAAATGTTTTGTTTGTTACATATTTTTAGAACAATATAAAATTTTGATTACCTATCTATCTTTTAACTTCAACAACAATACATGTTCTCGATTTCTAGACGAATTTCAATTTATCAAAATAAGATGTATTTTCTTTTCTAACAAAGTTTTATTTAATTTGATAATATTATTGCGCCTTCCGTAGATATTTGTGCCAAAGCCGCACTTAAGAAGCCAAAGAGCCACATGCGGCTCGGGAGCCGCACTTTGCCGATCACTGATTTAGCCGAAAGTGGAAGAAAATTTTCGTAATTTTTGAGTAGTTTCGAAGTGGGAGAAAATCTGACTCCTAACTAAGACTTGTTTAATTTGTCATACATTGTTATACATTATGGATACTCTGGATTACAACAATATGAAAAGATATGATTAATATTATAGTAATGATAAAAAACAAAAGAAAAAGAATCAATGATACTGCAAACCATACCAAATATTATAATGATATAAAGAGGCAACAGAATTCCGAAATATATCCTTGAATATTAAATTTAATTTAATTACTTATCACATTAGATTGACTGATTGTGTTCCATCTAGGATTAGATCTGATCATAGCTCCAGGGGTAGCGTTCTCCAGAAACGGCGGCCGGGTTGGCCACGGTGCTGGATATTACGACAAATATATAACCAATCTACGAGCTAATCCACAAACTGCACCCAAGGTACAAGTTATTGTAACAATTTTTAAATTAAGGTAATAAAAACAGACAAAATCGGAGCTGGCTTGTCCGTCTATCGGTCTGCTGTAGGTTCTACTTCAGAGAGTGTGCTCAGGTACTCCAAGATCTTGTTCCTCCAGCGCCTTTCTATCATCGCACCGATAGGCACAGAGGAGTTCCACCCTTAGGTTAGAGATATCCAACGACGCGAAGGATGAGGAAGGAAGAAAAGGGAATGAGAGGACTTCCACGCTTAGGTGACAGTCATCCCACGAAGGTACTCGTAAAGGCGAAGAAAGGAAGACAAGGGAATAGAGTTCTATTCCGGCATCTATTTTTCCCAGATCGTATAATATGGATATCTTACATCTTATTAAAAGTCTAATACAGAAAGCCTACTTTACTATTAAGGATTACTTAGACGATAAGAATGCTGTATATAGATACTCTTTGACCCAGTACAAGACATTAATAACTATATGTAACTAGTAATAAGAATTATTTTTTGAAAAGATTTGCTTCACAGTATATTTTAAACAGTGTAATTTTTGTACATAAAAATATAAAGAATAGGATAACTAAAACGATAGGTGATGTATATAATAGACAAAGTAGGAACCTACATAAGCTTGCGACTCCTGCCTTGCGCCTAGCAAAAGTACGTAAATCGTTTGTGGGTTTGGGTATAAGATTCTATAATAAAATTCCGAAATCAATTTTGGCCATGCCATTACAGCAGTTTAAAAACACTGTTAAACAGAGGCTGATACAGAAAGCCTATTATACCGCGGAGGCTTACATTGAAGATAAGAATGCGTGGATATAGCTGCTCTTTGACCTTGTGCAGGATAGCTATAACAAAATGTAATTAGTATTAAGAATCTTCTTTTTTAAAAGAGCTCCACCGAGTTTCTCGCTGGCTCTTCTCGGTAGGACGGCTTTCCGAACCAGCAATAGAGTTGACGATTCAAAAGCACTTGTTTACAAGTTTACTTGAATGAATATTTTGAATTTTGGATTGAAACTGAATTCAGAACAACAGTGAATAGGCATCTTTTAGGAAAGCGCGCTCCATCTTGTATTTATTGTGGATTATGAATATTTATTCATTCTTTTATTTTTTTTATTTTACTTGTGCCACTTGGATCTAGCGGTTTTATGACGTCTTTATATGTTTTCCATGAATTTAAGGGTTTGACATAAAGATAAAAAAAAAGCGTTTCTTCCTTTCATATTTTACTGTGTATTTTAGGTACTGGCCGTTGCCTTCAACTGCCAAATGATGGACGAAGTTCCAATGAACGAATTCGACCAGAAAATCGACGAAATCATTTTCGCTGATGATTAAATTGAATAATTCCTAAAATTCTAGCATATAGGACTAAGATCAGTTGCTCGCAAACTAAGTGATTTTAATTCAGATAATTCGAATAACCTTTTCGCTTTTTTAAATACTGACATATATAATTCCCATGATATATTTTATTTACAAGACTATATATCTAGTGTGGAAAGTCTATATAAGAAAAGTAATGATAGATTTGTTTTACATTAATTCGGGATAAAATTGCGAAAAGAATAAAATTTATCGCGGATTATAGCAAATTAATTTTATTATTACTTTTGTATTAATTCTATCTATTACCTATATAAGAAGACAATTAATCGAATAATAATCTTTTATAAATTCTGACGTATACTATAATTAGCAATATAAATAGTAACATGATTTAAGATCCAAAATACTTTCCGAAGTAGACGGGCTAACTCATATTTTTTAAGACACGGTGTTTTCTGCTTGAATACTGAATAAAAGGTTTAATTACTAATTTGTAAAAGTTAATGTTGTTTTACTAAGTACGCCCAAGGATTTGTGAAGGGTAAATCCAATCGAAAGTATGGGAAAAACTGGAGTTTTAAGACAAATTTTATGCTCAATAGCATTAGATGTAAATCCTAATTTAATTTTATTTTTTGATCATTTTTATCTGAAATAAAATTGTGACTATCATTGTATCTCGAATTTGAATCAATAAAATTTGTATTTCATTAATTCGTTATTTAAATTTGTCACCCATAACATATGTATTAAGTAAATATATGGGACATTTACACACACGGTCGTCCGTCCCCAAAGTAAGTAACTTAATACTTGTTATGGGTGACGGACAACTGGTAGATATAATACGTATATAATTTTAAGTACATACTTAAATACAAATATACACCCAGACCTGAAAAACCAAAAAAATGTTCAAAGAAAACGTTGGCGGCGGGAATCGAACACGGGACCCGTGGAGCTGAAGGCAGGGTCACTACTCACTGCGCCAACGGGCTAGTCAAAGTTTGGTACATACGACATCGTGTTCAATTGTTGAATATAATTATTTATTGAAGGTAGAGCATCTCATTGGTGCGTTCGGAATTTTTTGTTCAAGTAATATTAATCATTTATTCAGATATGGTGTTACAAATAGATACTCAACATAATATGACATACCTGTCTGTAACACCATACCGAATGGATGTAAACTTCAGCATCTATATTATTTACACATTTTTTTAAAATTCTATTATCAAGATACGAAGCAATAAACTTTAGTGCAGTACCTTTTTCCCCATTATAGCTTAGTTTTCGCAAGAGAGTCTCATTTTGAACACAATCGGATGCCTTTGAAAAGTCACTGAAACTTTACTTCTTTTTCATTTGCAGCAGCAATTAAAATCTCTACCAAACCATTTAATTTGAAATCTATACTTATTATAAAAACAAAGTCCCGAAAACCTGTCTGTGTGTATGTAATCAATTTTCTCAAACTCTACTGAACGGATTTTTGTACGGATTTCACCAAAAGATAGTGAAATACTTCCGGATAGTTTAGATAAACAGTACATATTGGTATTATGCAAATTGTGTTGAAGAGATCGAGCAGTTTTAAAAAAAATTGCTTGCTGGGAGCTTTAGTCGCTTGCGCCGCTTAAACCAGCAGAGTTACGCTAAAGTAATGTACTAGAGAATTATAGATCTATAAAAATACTACAAAAAAGTCCGCGATAGCATGTCTCTATCTGTTATCGTTAACTCAGAATAACTACTTTTATGATTAAAATTAGAAAAAAATTGTGACACGCTGATCTCCACGCGGGCGAAGTCGCTGGCACAGCTAGTAAATACATAAATTTGAATATAAAATGACATAATTATGTAAGTAGTACATAAATAATCATTTTTTGACTATATTGTAAATTATGCTTTACAACTGATTCGCTTTATAGTTAGTTTAGTGTAAACCATAAATATTAGTTGTAATGTAAGCTAAATTAATATTTTAATTTACAAAATTAAATTAACTGTAAAAATTACATCGTAGTAACAATCCCTTAAATTATATAACGCTATCTAGTTGTTTAGCATTGTACTACGATGTCACACTATAAAATGAATCAGCGACGTAATTCCAACAATAAAATATAGATGAAGGTGTGAACGAACATTTTTATGGCAATAAATTACTGTGTTCACGTAAAATGTTTATATTACCAGTATCAAGACTTGAAGACACGCGTGATAACATGGCAATTAATCTAGTTTCTACGTATTATTTCACGTTATTGACGATTTAGTGAGTGAATGTCGGTGCGGAATCTAATTCATTGTTATTGGTAAGACCGCTTTTAATATTTACCATAAAGTTCCTAATATACTGCGTTTCATCACTGTAGCTTTGTAAGAAAAATAATGTCCTACAAATAAAATGTTTTCATAGGACATTATTAAAAGACGTTCGTTCTGAACGACGTTCATCGTATTAGTTTAAGTAATATTAAAATGATTTAGTAAATAAGGCTACTAAGTAATTTATTAATGTATAATGTATTTACATTTGTAAAATGACTATGAATAGGAATATGGAGTGCCCAGAATTTGTTGTTATCCGCGATTAAAGAAAATACGAGCATATCCTACTAATCCTACTAATATTATAAATGCGAAAGTTTGTGAGTATGGATGGATGTTTGTTACTCTTTCACGAAAAAACTATTGGACGGATTTGGATGAAACCTTACAGTTATATCGATTATAAATCGGAATAACATATAGGCTTCAATTTGTAATGATTTTATATAATATAACGATACATGTCAATAAAGTCGGAAAAAATCTGGCCTCTGGGAGCATCTCGGCGTACGCTGCCTAAACCAATAGAGTTACACAAAGATGATGTACCGTAGTATTGGTTGTTTTGAATAGTTCTATATAAAAGTCCGCGATAGCGTATATCTATCTTTTATGTGAAAGGCACTATGACCAAAATTTGAATCATTAATTTAATTAAATTTGGTACTATTTTACAAAGCACATTTTAGTATATTTATTAAACTCTTATAAAAATCAATACATTTGTAGCTTTCAGTATTTCATGTAGATAAACTTTGTCTTTAACACCAAGTAATTTTGCCGAATAATTTAAAAGTTATCACGATTTGATTGCCTTCAATGGAGCACCATAGAGTGCCTGCTATATGCGGTGAACGAAGATTGTTTGGAGTTCGTCAGTTTTGATGTTAGCTATCTGAAATTTTGGATGTACGAATAACTAAAAAACTTAATGTGGCAGACCAAATTCCACGCGAGCGAACCCGCGAGCAAAAGCTTGTGTTGTCATAATGTTAAATGTAAAGTGTTAACCGTTTCTGTTTATACTGATACAGATGTATACATTAATACTTTGTTATGGTATCAGCCAATTAATACAGTAGCATGAATTATCAAGTAGGTAAATAGTTATCATTTGATAAAGGAAAAATTCATAAAAATATATTGTAGCCAAGTTTCGGCGCATATTCAGATAGGTGTCTGGTTTTAAATTTATTCATATTAATAATTTAAATGCGTAAGGCGGCATGTTCATACAAATGTTTTGCCACCTTTTTGCTGACTGTCGTGATATACTGTCACAACCTGATAAAACTACGTTATTTAACCAAGTTAAGCTTAAGGGTAATATGTCTCATATTCTATACACATCAAGGCGTAAAAGCACTTTCCATTACATAATTAAAAAAATCCTTTTCAGCACCATAATCAGAATGAGTCGGTCTCCGGAACCTGCAAAGGTGCTTTTAAGGGAGAAAATTGCTACGCGTCTCTCCCAAATGTCTGATGATGAGAAGAAACGGCAGTCGCAAATTGTGTATAACAAGGTACTAAGAGCCGATTTTATTTCTACCTTTTTTTAAAAGTAGACCCCAACAAAGCGATACTGCTTTACCAGAGGTTCACGGTGTCAAAGTTAAAGCTGTTTAAAGTTTCGCTTATCTGTCTATCTATCTATACTTAATATAAAACAAGTCCCCAAAAGCCTGTGTGTTATCGATTTTTCTCGAAAATCTACAAACAAAACAAAAAACGTCCTATTATTTTATCTACCAATTTAAATTTAATTCGTCATCATAAACGGCGAATTATAATCGTTAAATCGATTAGAGGTTCAAAGTTTTTCATTGCATTGTATCTGAGCCAATTAATAACGGATATTGATATATTGGAATTGTTCTGAACGTAGATTTCAATGGCTTAAAGACGTTCTGACATTTAGCTCGTTGTTATCATAGATAAGTCTCGTTTAGAAACAATACAGTATGTTGTTTATCAAAAAGGTGATCACTTTTTAAATATCCGCAGTGTAGTATCGGCTAAGTAGAAAAGACCACCCTTCTTACCGAGGTGTCGTTAAAAGGCTAGTAAGGTAAATTGGCGTCAGGCAGCTGGTCGTAAAATACCAAATAACCAAATCATGTAACAACATGTTTAACACATGTTGTGCCGACTGTCACTTACGGCCCTCACTTAGAGTTAGATAAGGGCAGGAGAATGATGAATCACTTTTAAGATATCGTGTTATCATCGTAATATCGTGGTTGGTAACAGTGCCTTCCTACTTTAAGTGCTCCTGTCCCTTTAATATCTATTTGTTAAATATATACTCTCATTGGTGTTTAATATTTCAGATCATCAATCATCCTGCTTACAAATCAGCTAAAAGGATAGGCATATTCATGAGCACCGAGCAGGAGATCGATACGATGCCCATCATCGCTCACATCAAGGAGAAAGGTGCGAGTGCCTTTGTTCCTCAGTACGCTGGTGGTAAAATGAAGATGCTTCTTCTGGAACATGAGGACGAGAAAACTATGCCCCTGACCAGGCACGGGATACAGCAGCATTCGAAGGAGCAGCAGAGAGACGATGCCCTGGAGAAAGGTAAATCATACAGCATTCTTTATTCAAGTTCGCTTTTATGCACTTTTGAATCGTCAAATTACACTCAAGCTACGATTGGTTCGGAAAGGTGCTCTTAACGAGAAGAACCAGCAACAAAATCACAATATAATCTACTGGATAGCTGGTCGCAACTTAAATCCAAGCTTTCTCATTTATTATCTACATAGTTTTAAACAGTTATTTTATTATTATTTATTTATTTCTAACAACATTGTCGTGTAACCCACTTTTACAAGATGGTACTAACAGAAAAGTACTAATTTGGCCGTTGAAGTGGGAGAACACTAACTCCTAACTAAGAATCTTGGTAAATAAAGTAATTGAAACAGTAAATAAAGCTTTATGAATAAATGTATTTTAAATTGCTTTTTTGAACTTGTGTAAAGGCAAGTCGTAATAGATCGTGGAATTTTATTGTAAACATGACCACAAACGATCAATAAACTTACTGATGCCATAACCTATGGTAGTATTATTAATTTGTTTCGGTTCTTGGTTTGCCTTGGTAAGCTGTGATAGCCCAATGGTGAGACCGTGCGACTCTCTAGAGACGAACATAGGTTCAAACCCGGGCAGGCACCAATGAGTTTTTCTATTAAAACTCATGTGTCTAATTCATAATTGCAATTTATCACACGCTTTTCGGTGAAGGAAAACATCGTGAGGAAACCTGCATTTCTCTAGAGAATTCTGGAGATATGTGTAACCTGCCAATCCGCATTGGAGCAGCGTGGTAGGTCTTAGCTCCAACCCTTCTCTCCAGAAACGGAGAGAGGAGGCCTATTCCCAGCAGTGGGATATTAACAGGCCGCTACTACTTGGTTTGCCTATTACTAATATCGCTTTTTTTTATTAAAAAGATGTATATTTTGTCTTCAATCAATAGAATTCAATCTTCAAAGAGATCCCACGGCACAGGATCACTTGCGCCTCATTGACCTTGCGATAATCTTCCGGGATAAAACCGGGATAAAAAATTAGATATTTATCTTTTTATTTATTTGTTTACCTGTTTCTTACATATTACTGCATAACCCACTTATGCAAGATAGTACTAGAAAAAAAGTAATAATTTAGCTGTCGAAATGGGGGAAAATCGGACTCCTAAATAAGACTTGTTTATTTAATTTATAGAATTAGGCGTTACTTTACGGAGATCCATAATACAAAAGTAATAATAAAATTATTTTGCTGTAATACGCGATACAGTAAATAGAAAATATATATAGTGTTAAATGTATAGTGGACTATCAGTATTTTCATACCCGATACGTGCAGGACATCACAATACACAAGCACTACACATTCACTATCAAAAACTAAACAATCGTTTCGCCCAGCAACCGAAGCATCATCAGGAGATAGACTCCACGACAAAATCGCAAAGCGAAGCAATATCCAAACGAGCATTGTTATATAGTATTTGGTTCATCCCCACCCTTTATTTTACCCCTGAACACGTGCAACAAGGTTGAACTAGAAACATTTATCTGCTCGTTAATGAGGGTGCCATTGTTGTGCTTAATGATTTCTAATTGTTCCAAAATATACAAAATAAACTTGTTTATTTACAATATGGATACTCTGGGTTACAACAATATCAAAAGATACGATTAATTTTGTAGTAGTGTAAAAAAACAAAAGAAAACGAATCAATTGTACTACAAACCATAACAAATATTTTAATGATATATTGAGGCAACAGAATCCAAAATATACCCTTGAATATTAAATGTAGTTTAATGCTTTTCACTGTTCTATCCAGGATTAGATCTGATCATAGCTCCAGGGGTAGCGTTCTCCAGAAACGGTGGTCGGGTTGGCCATGGTGGAGGATATTACGACAGATACCTAGCCAATCTACGAGCTAATCCGCAAACTGCACCCAAGGTAGAAGTTATTGTGTAACAACTTTTAAATTAAGGTAATAAAAACGGTCAATATCGGCACAATCTATCGGTCAGCTGGAGGTTTTATTTCAGAGAGTGTGCTCGGGTACTCCATGACTTTGTTCTTCCATCGCCTTTCTATCATCGCACCGTTAGGCACTGAGAGGAGTTCCACCCTTAGGTTAGAGACATCCCACGACGCGAAGGATGAGGAAGGAAGAAAAGAGAATGGAATTCACTCCCGGCATCTATTTTTCTCAGTTTGCCTAATATGAATATCTTTAAAGCAAGAGTGAATAGGCATCTTCTAGACGAGCGTGCTCCGTTTTAGACTGTATCATCACTTATCAGGCATGATTGCAGTCAAGCGCTCGCCGAAAAAAACAATGTCTTTTGTAGTGCGTAGTGGATAAAATTAGCTACAATCCTATAAACAAACTCCCTCATATGTACTTCACAACTTGTCGCTTTGAGACGATCTGCTACCAAAGATTGTTCCGCGCAAACGTGCGGACGGATGAAACAACCTCCGGGACCTGGGCCCGTCGTCTCGGCGTCTCAACCTACCTTATGCGGCCGTCAGCTGTATGCGGTCCGGCCTCATGAGTCACTGCGTGTATATGTGTACGTGTGTGTCCGTGGTTGTATGTACTTGGCTGATTCCCGAAACCGTTGGCTCGCCTCAGCACTCTTCCACGGACACGTAATGTCTGTTTCTCCCGGAGTATACACTTCACTATATCGGTTAAATAACACCCGGTGTGCACACAACCTTCGTAAGGTCACACGTTATTGAATCGTCCCTATATCGGGGAATAGTAACCCAACGCGCACTAAAACCGTGGACGGTCGCGTCTTCTCAAACGCTTCACTGATTAAACGAGTCACTAAATCTGAGAATAACATCCGAAACGCAAAATTACACACGTGCGTAAGAAACAGGATACCGCGTCCAAGCCGCGCGCGGCCTCTCTCTATCATGTCTGACGGGTGACTGCGGGGGGCCACTCTGGTCGAGAACGAATGCATAAAAAGTCCTAGCTTGCGTTCAAAACACACAGGAAGCACCCTTAAGGTGACGTGCTCATGATTCTATGATTCTAGTTCGAGATTTGCCGCGTCGTGCACTTTTTGTGATCGGTAAAAATGTTAAAATCGCGTCACGACACGTGACCTGATAGAAAATGCTTGCCAAGTAGATACCGTCATTGCTACAATTTTTTCATGCGTTACATCACACTATGTATTTCAGGTTATAGCTGTTGCCTTTAACTGCCAAGTGATGGACGAAGTTCCAATGAACGAATTGGACCAGAAAATCGACGAAGTGATCTTCGCTGACGAGTGGATTGAATAATTCTTAAATTCTAATACTAGTTGCTCTCAAACTAGGAGATTTTAATCCCGATGGCTCGAATTACCTTTATTTAATTCCGACATGTATAATGACCCTGATATATTTTATAAGTGAATATCTAGTGTGGAAAGCCTATATAAGAAAAGTATTCATAATTTACTTTGCTATAATCCGCGGTAGAAACACCAAGAATAAAATTTATCGCTGATTATAGCAAAATAATTTTATTTTTACTTTTGTATTATGGTTCTCGGTAAAGTAAATACCAATTCTATCAATTACCTATATAAGAAGATAAATAATTCAATTCAATTTATCGAATAATAATGCGTTATAAATTCAGACGTAATTATTATTATATAAATAAACGGGTCGTATCGAGGCAAAATCGAGTTACCTTTTTAGAAGGTTCGACGCTTCGGCAGAGTTGCATCCGCTAATTGGCGGATAGATAAGCAGAAATCGCCAATCCTTTTATAATTATGTATATTCTTATGTACTAATTATTATTATATTAATTATATACATTATTCTTTCTCTTGAATTTATTTGATTTATTGAATATTTTTGAAATTATATTGAAATGTACTGTGATTTATTGTATCTACAATTTTTTATCAATAAATTGCGTATTAAATATTTATTTTTTTTTTTTTACCTTTATCATTGAACTAAACACAGATAAATGATGTGTTCGAAAGCTTATGCTTGAGTAGTAGATCTAGGCTTTTTCTGGACACTCTCTTAGAGTTTTAGAAATAAAATGGAAAACAAAATCATTTTACATTTAGGTCTTCGTCACCATCAGAGACACCTTTTGTTTGTTTGTTGGATTCATAGCCATCAACTTAAGTTGGCACCTATTTCTTTGACTGGCCCGTTGGCTCAGTGGTTAGTGACCCTGCCTTCAGTTCCGCGGGTCGGTTCGATTCCCGCCGAGACCCAACATTTTCTATAAACAATTTGTTTGTTCTTCGAGCCTGGGTATATTGGTATTTAAGTAAGTATCTAAAATTATATATGTAGTATATTTACCAGTTGTCCGTTACCCATAACACAAGTTTTAATTTACTTACTTTGGGGATGGTGTGTGTGTGTCCCATATATTTATTATTTAGGTAGAGATAGGAAACAAATGGCAAACCATTTAATTTGAAATGATAAAAGAAAATTTTAACATTTTCCTCTTCATCAACCGATGGACGTCCACTGCTGGACATAGGTCTTTTCACGGGATTTCCACACCACACGACCCACACCACACGATTTCCACACCAAACGATCCACACCACACGATCTTGCGCTGGATCCAAACGACGCAAGATCGCGTGCACGCAATTGTAACATCATATGATATAATTATATAGTAAACAAAAAATTATATCTTGACTATATTGTAAATTCATGCTTTACAATCGATTCTCTATATTGTGTAAATCATATATAATAATTATTTTATAAGCCAAATTAATGTTTTGATAAATTCTCTTAGTTTTGCAGCGCCATCCAGTAGTTAATTACCCTATTTCGATATCGCTCTATACTACAAATCGGTGACCAAGTTCCAACAATGCATTATAGATGACGCTGTTAACGAGCATTTTTATCACTCTAAATTACTGTGTTCACGTAAAATGTTTATATTAACGCCAGAAGTGATAATATGGCAAGTAATTCTACGTATATATTATTCACGTTATTGACCATTTAGTGAGTGAATTTCGGTGCGGAATCGCATTAATTGTTGTGTTGTACGCTGAAAACGAGATGATCACAATACGTTAATTAGACCAGTTAAGTTTAAAGGTATAATAAAGTTGATATATTATACATATTATCAACACTTTCCATCACATAATTTAAAAACCCTTTCCAGGACCACAATCAGAATGAGTCGCTCTCCGGACCCTGCAAAGGTGCTTCTAAGGGAGAAAATTATGACGCTCATCTCCCAAATGTCTGATGATGAGAAGAAGCGGCAGTCGCAAATCGTCTGTAACAAGGTACTAAGAGCCGTTGTTATTTGTACCTATAACTGTCATGTACTGTCCAATTCTTCCGTATAGTTTAGGTTAACAGTTCATTATGACAAATTAGATAAAAATCTTAATTTTATTGAAGAGGTTGCGCAGTTGTAACATAATTCGCTTGCTAGGAGTTTAAGTCGCGTGCACCGCATAAGCCAGCAGAGATACACAAAAGTAATGTACTAGAGAACTGTAGATCTATAAAAATACTACAAAAAAGTCCACAACAGCATGTCTCTATCTCTTATGGCTGTAATTACTTTTATGATCAAAATTTTATTTCGGAAAAAATTGTGTGACACTTATTTCCACGCGGACTTACAAGTATGATTTGTAAGTATTAAATGTTCCTTAATAAATAGATTCATTTGATTTCATTTTGGTAATGGATCGCGGGTTGCGGCCTTGGTCAAAACAAAAAACATCCTATATTTTTATCTACCAATTAACCTAATTTAATTCGTCGTCATAAATAGCGAATCATCTTAATGGTGAAATTGATAATGAATATTAGTGGTTCAAAGTTTATCTCTCCATTGTATACTAACGTAACGAAAAAACTGTATATGATGCGGCTAGTTTAATTATTTTTATGTATGTTTATGGGTGTAAGTAATATAAAATTGAATCGCTGAATTTGTTGCTAAGCGCAAATCTCCAAGACAGCTCAACCGATTTGTCATCCAACTATCGTGGTTGGTAAGTTCAATGCCTTCCTAAATTAAGTACTCCTGTGCCTTTAATTTCCCTTTCCTAAATATATACTCTCACTGGTGTTTCATATTTCAGATCATAAATCATCCTGCCTACAAATCAGCCAAACGGATAGGCATATTCATGAGCACAGAGCAGGAGATTGATACGATGCCCATCATCACTCACATCAGGGAGAAAGGGGCGAGTGCTTTTGTTCCTCGGTGCGCTGGTGGTAAAATGAAGATGCTGCTTCTAGAAGATGGGGACGAGAAAATTATGCCGGTAACTAGGCACGGTATACAGCAGCATACGAAGGAACAGCAGAGAGAGGATGGCTTGGAGAAAGGTAAAGCAAACAGCATTACCACATTCTCCTCTCTTCTAGACCTAAAAGTTCGCTGCTGAACATATTTCTCTACCCACAATCTCCATAAAACACGATCCTGTGCCGTTTGAATCCAGCAGCTCCGGCCCAAACGATCAACGCACTTTATGAAGCCGTAGCCTAGGTATTGTTAATTTGTTTCAGTTCCTGGTTTACCTATTACTAATATAATTTTTTTTAATAAAAAGATGTATAATTTGTCTTCAAACTAAAGACCTACACCTTAGGAAGTAGATCTCTTCAAAGAGTTCTCACAGCATAAGATCACTCACGGCTCGTTGGCCTTGCGATAATGTTCCCGGGATATAACCTTCTGCAAGTCTTCTAGTCATTGTCTCTTCCTGGCTTGTGAGACTTGAGAGGAACAGAAATGTAGGAATCGCAATCGCGATGTCGCGAATGTCCCACAGCCATCATTTAAATGATTTGTTGAAAGTAATATTAAAAAAGGAGGGATGAAAATCATGTGCACCAATCAAATCAAATTAATGGTTGGAAAAATATGAAATGCATATAACAGGAGTAGCCCAAAGTTGACAAACGATAGGAGAGAACAATCCTAAGATACTCTCCTAACTAAGATACTTGTGTTCCGATTATCATTCTTTCTGCAGACTTGTTCAATTCAATTGAATTCAAAATATTCTTTATTCAGCAACCTTGTAAACAAGTGCTTTTGAATCGTCAACTATACTGCTGGTTCGGAAAGCTGTGCCTACCGAGAAGAACCAGCAAGAAACTCGGCGGTTGCTCTTTTTAAAATTTAAATTTTAAAACTAGTTACATTTAGTTATTACTGTCTTGTACAGGCTAGAAGTGCACCTAAATTCACACATCCTTGTTATCTAAGTAATCTTCAATAGTAGGCTTTCTGTATCAGCCTCTTCTTAATATTGTTTTTAAACTGCTATAATGGCATGGCTAAAATTGATTTCAGAAATTTAGTATAGAATCTTATACCCAAACCCACAAACGATTTGCGTACTTCTGCTAGGCGCAAAGCAGGAGTCGCAATCTTATGTCGGTTCCTACTTTGTATATTATATACATCACCTATCGGTCGTTTGCCATACTGTGTTATACAATATAGATAGATTACAACAATATGAAAAGATAAGATTAATATTCTAGTAGTGTTAAAAACAAAAGAAAGATCCAATGATACAAACCATAACAAACATTTTAATGATATATGGAGACCACAGAATTCCGAAATATGGGCCGTGTGGTATCCGGCAGAATAGAATAGACCACCCTCCTTTCTTACCGAGGTGTCGTAAAAGGCGACTAAGGTAAGTTGACGTCAGGCAGACAGGCAGTGGGATAAGCGCAGGAGAATGATGATGACAGAATTCCGAAATATATTAAATTTAGTCTAATACTTTTCACTGTAGATTGACCTGATTGTGTTCTATCCAGGATTAGATCTGATCATAGCTCCGGGGGTAGCGTTCTCCAAAAACGGCGGTCGGGTTGGCCACGGCAGTGGATATATCGACAGATACATAGCCCATCTACGGGCGAATCTGCAAACTCTACCCAAGGTACAAATGTTTTGCAACTTTTAAATTAAGATAATAAAAACAGACAAAATCGGATCTGGGTTACTTGTCTATCGGTATGCTGCAGGTTCTATTTCATGTTATTGGTGTATTTCAGGTTATAGCCGTTGCCTTTAACTGCCAAGTGATTGACGAAGTTCCAATGAACGAATTCGACCAGAAAATCGACGGAGTGATCTGCCCTGACGAGTGAATTGAATAATTGTTAAATTATAAGATCAGTTGCTCTCAAACTAGGTGCTTTTAATCCTGAGGGTTCGCGAAATTTGCGAAAGACTTCAGAAGGATTCAAAAAAGGCTTGAGATGGCATATATAGTGAGGAGTTTCCTCACTTTCTATTCCTAACAGACTACCTCCGCTCCCAGTTGATTCCAATTTTTTTATATTTTGTTTTTTTTTTAATATTTGCAAACGTATTTATATCTGTAAATTAATAAATGAATGTTAAAAATATATAATACAAATAATTAACGATATAATATTGTCTTTTAATTGACACTTTTGGGAGATTTCTTCTCTTTAATTTTTGAAGGAAGGATTGTGCTCAGACTTACAACGCTCCTCGAATTAGGATTGGTCTTAGATATCCCAGAAATTATTTAGATATATGCATCCTCAAAATATTTGTCTTTACCTTATCATCATCATCATTTTCCTGCCCTAATCCCATTAAGTGGGGTCGGCACAACATATTAGAAAATGTTGTCACATAATTCGGCTATGATTTGGCACATGATTTGTCTTTACCTTATGAGCTGTGATAGCCTAGCGGTGATACCGTGCGACTCTTTAAAGGGGAACACAAGTTCAAACCCGGCCAGGCACCAATGAGTTTTTCTATTAAAACTCATGTGTCTAATTGGTAATTGCAATTTATCACACGCTTTACGGTGAAGGAAAACATCGCGAAGAAACCTGCATATCTCTAGAGAATTCTGGAGATATGTGTTACCTACCAATCCGCATTGAAGCAGTGTGGTAGGTCTTAGCTCCAACACTCTCTCCAGAAATGGAGAGAGGAGTCCTATTCCCAGTAGTGGGATTGTAACAGGCCGCTACTTTACTTTTATATCAAATGATTAATCGTAAATATTATTTAGGTATATAAGCATTTAGTAAAATCTTGGCTGGGATTTGAAACCACGATCCCTAAAATCTTACTCAAATTAACACGTAATTTTCCTTACTAAGGGCAAAAACTTTAGATTTATTCATTGTATAATGAGATTGATCTCAAGAAGGTAATCTGCATCTTATTAACACGACTTAAGGGAAAAAATAAACAACTATAAAATACACTGATTTACATTTAATAAGTACGCAAAATATATATCACTTGCATAATATAATGCTGGTAACCATATGTTTATAGCCAGTTAATATAAATAAATCATACTTAACTCGTACGTATATACTATAGCCACCACACTAGTATAAAAAAGTATTATACGATATTATTATACATATATCTTCTATCAATTTAATAGATATTTACTTTTATTTAATTGATATTGTCATTTAAAACATCGTCAACAAAATACACAAAAATTAAGTTCATATGTGTTTGGAGACATAATCAAAATATAAATTTTTGTATGATTTATCTATAATTGACTGCCATTTCACAGTAAAGTTTAAACTAAATTGAGCTGGTTTTGCAAATTTATCACACAAATTATAACAATGTATTCCACTATCAAAATTCTTGTTTTTTGATGAACTATTTGAAAGGTCAGACGCTGGATTCGTGAAAGTTAAGCGATTTGAAAATAATTAGAAAATATATTGAACTATATTAGTATCAAAGAGACGCTGCCCGCGGGTTAATGAAATGTGGAAACAGGACGCGCTTTATTGCGCTTTCTGTCGCACTTAATGGTCTTGGCAAAGTGACGAACAATGGCGAGTCGATCTTTAATATTCATTTTTCAGGATCCCTTTTAATTTCTACAATTTAAGTCCGCGTGATTCCCTGCGAGAGAAGTTTAAGAAAATAGGTATTCTTACATTTGCTTCACAGTATATTTTAAACAATGTCATTTTTGTACATAAAAATATAATGAATATATAATAGACAAAGTAGGAACCGACATAAGATTGCGACTCCTGCTTTGCGCCTTGTAAAAGTACGTAAATCGTTTGTGGGTTTGGGTATAAGATTCTATAATAAAATTCCGAAATCAATTTTGCAAATGCCATTACAGCAGTTTAAAAACTATTAAAAAGAGGCTGCTACAGAAAGCCTACTATACTGTTGAAGATTACTTAGATGATAAGGATGTGTGGATATAGGTGCACTTCTACCCTGTTCAAGACAGTAATAACTAAATGTAACTAGTTTAAGATTTATAGTTTAAAAGCAGCAACCGCCGAGTTTCTTTCTGGTTCTTCTCGGTAGGCACAGCTTTCCGAACCAGCAGTAAAATTGACGATTCAAAAGCACTTGTTTACAAGTTTACTTGAATAAAGAATATTTTGAATTTGAACTTCCCTTAAAAATTACGCGATTAAGTTTTAATATAAGTTCCAACACGTTTATTGTTACATACCACAAATGTGTTCATTTGAAACTACATTAATAAGTTAAATAATTAATCTTCAACGTCCTAACGTCACCACTACATATTATCGTAATATTTTCTAAAATACCCTCTCTGATTAGCAAGCTACCGCGCGCCAGCATACTATTCCTTGATGCTCGTAAAAATGGATAAGCAGTTATCGATAAGTGACGCACCTAACGCGCCTATCTCTAGTTCATAGATGTTTTATAATCCCACGGGCAGCGAGTTTTTAATTTTACCTTAGTAGCATAATAAATATTCAATGTCGATAGTGGAAAACATATATTAAACCTAATTTATTATAATAAAACATAATAATTCGATAACAAATAATATCGCTTATATGCTACGCTTTTAGGTAAGGTCAAAAGGGTCGGAAACAGTATATTCACGACAATTATATATATTTAAACAGACTATCTATATAATATTGTATAATAGCAATGGTGCTAATAACAGCGCCTGATAGTTTAAAAAAGAAATGTCGGCGCAAAAAGATTAACTATTATTTCTAAGGGATTCGTTATAATTTTGGTGAAAGCGAAAGGATAAAATACAAGAAAAATCGCCTTTCAACAATCAAAGTAAACAACAAAACTTTAGTACAATCGTATTTAAGGATGACCTGATTAAAGATAAGATAAGATAGGATTACTAAAACAGAGATTTGTTAAAAAATTGTAAATCTTACACAAGCTATAATTTTCCTGCTTCAGTTTTAAAACTGATAGCCTGGATCTACTTACCATTACGGATTTAATTATAGTACGCGGCAATAAATGATGCACATCGAGGCTTAGAGAGAGAAATCGGCTAGATTCTGCTTCATAGAGCATTGTCTCAGTCGCACAGACTGACGAACGTCACGTACTAACTGAGTGACAGCGACAGCGCTCTACGAAACCGAAATGGCCGGCTGTTTCGTTCTAAACATCGATGTGCATTATTTAATGCCAGGTAATTTTCAATTAATTCACAAATTCAATGAAGAACAGTTAGTTGATATTACGAATCAAACAAAAAGTCCTTAACTAGTTTATACTTACCTAATTGTATAATCTAAGCATATCACATATGGCCGTAAATTAAAAATAATAGTTACATATTACACAATATCGCAGTTGTCCTGTCGTAAATACAAAATAATATTACAACAAATTTTATGAGGTCCCTGGGAGCCTTGACTTAAAACTGGGTTGATCCGATAGAATAAGACGTGAACCGGTTTCTATGCATTAACTACAAATTTTAAAATAGAAAATTGCATTGTCATAAAAATATTATACCCTTTGTGGTTCAGTTTCCGATTTTTTCACTGAACACAGATAAAAACAGTAAAGATTTAATTTATTTAAATGGTTTTCAAGATGGCTACCCTCCTTTACCGCAGTATAGTACCCGGCAATAAATAATGCACATCGAGGCTTAGAGAGAAATCGGCTAGATTCTGCTTCATAGAGCATCGTCTCTATCACACAGGCTGACGAACCCGTGTGTGACAGAGACAGCGCTCTACGAAACCGAACTGGCCGGCTATTTCGTTCTAAACATCGATGTGCATTAATTAACGCCGGGTACTATACGAGCTGTCATAGCCCAGCGGTGTGACCGTACGACTCTTTCGAGGGGAACACGAGTTCAAACCCGGGCAGACACCAATAAGTTTTTCTATTAAAACTCATGTGTCTAATTGATAATTGCAATTTATCACACGCTTTTCGGTGAAGGAAAACATCGTGAGGAAACCTGCATATCTCTAGGGAATTCTGGAGATATGTGTAACCTACCAATCCGCATTGGAGCAGCGTGGTAGGTATTAGCTCCAACCCTTTTTTCCAGAAACGGAGAGAAGAGGCCTATTCCCAGCAGTGGGATTGTAACAGGCCGCTACTTTTACTTTACTATACGTGGTCTTAATAGTAGTGTCATCTACTGAGTTATATAGCAACATACATTTTACTTTCATATTTCAACTAATTTGTTCCCTAAGATTAGTTGTAATAATTACGCAAATTAATGTCAAATATTTTGAGTCAAAATATTGACTCAATTGAAATTTTACAGTGCTCCTGTGAGATTATTATTTATTAGAATAAGAATACATTAGAAAGTTCTAATTTTTCATTATTCATAGTTTCACTAAGTATTTCCTAATTTCTTGAGAGATATGTAAAAATATTTTTTTGAATCATTGTTAAAAACTGCTCGATGTTTGAAAACACAAGTTTTAGTATTTCAGTAGTACCGTTAAATCTCAGAGGGCTAAGATTCGACAATTTACATCTTAATAGAGTTCAACCCCGAATATACTTACCACAGTAAAAACTACCTCTCTCATACTATATTGCTATAACAAATAACAATTTTTTATATCAAATAATTTCTACAATACCCGAGATTGTACTGGTAGTTAAAATTTAGAACAAGTACAAGTTGAAGTTTTTAATAAAATTTCATGTCCCCGCTCTTAACCGTTGAGGAGTTCCCCCGTCTGGAACCAATATCCTGGCAGCAGCGTCAGGTCCTGCTTATCATGCATTGTCATTGGGACTGGAACAGTGTGTAAAATTTCAGCTCAATAGGACACCGGGAATAGGGTCAAATTTAACTTGGAAGATTCCACCTTCATATACAACGCCAGTTAAATATTTTTTTAAATAACCGTCAGTTTGAGCTGAAAAAACGATCTTTAAATCATTTACCTATTTTTTAATATTTGTCTTGATCCAATGTCTCTGAAACAGAAACAAAACAAGGTATATGTGTTAGGTTATTTTGACTATTTACTTCGTTGACTCTGGTTCTTCAACGGATCTCTTCATTTCTGCTTTGACCGCGTAGAAATGGTTGAGCATTATATATTTTTTATTGAGCATTATAAAATAATTCAAAAAAGGGCAGTGCACTAACCAAAAGAATCTGAATAGTTCAACGAAGTACGGCCCCAAAGACGCGTTGCCCTCTCGACATCAGCAATTCGACTGCACCGACAGCAACCAGCAGCAGTAGAAGACCAACAACAGCTAGTGTTACTCGACATCGCCTCCTTCTTTTTTCTCCTCTTGCTAATCTTCTACTTAACTCTTCTCCACGCGCTCCATCTAGAGTGAAAAGAGCGCTAGCGGCCTGTAAAAGATTTTATATAACTTTAAAATCCAAATAATTCATTTTCAATGATATATATGACGGCGCGTTAAGTAATTTCAAGTTGTGCACAAAGTTGTTTGATTTTTTTGAGATAAAATAATGTACTAAGGAGAAATTATCATTAAGAGCGGGTAACCCCGAATAGAGTAGTTAGAGGTTGGCATGGCAACGTGGGTTGTTATGAGAAGACGCGCCTGTGCTAATATATTGGCTCTTATCATTCCATCTGGTGATAAGTTATTGTTTATTTCGGCTTATATTGTATTGGAACCGAATAATTAGTTGCTGATCTTACGAACGTGGTTTTCTTTCCAAGTTCCTGCCAATATCGCACCCACAATGGAGGACAATAGCCTGCACCGCCCTAATAGGCTTCCTGGTGTTTCTATATATAGAATTGAGCGTTTTGGGGAGATAATCTTGTATAAACTAGCAATAATATAATTTAACTTGTTATAAGGATTATATTTTGAAAAGAATAACTTCCGAGTTTAATGCTGGCTTCAAAAGCATTGGTTAAAAGTTTTGAGGAAACTTCTAGAATTATTTCTTACATTATAATCAAGATTATACCTTCGTAATGAAGGTTTTTAATACAAAAAATACCAGTTTGAAGTTAAAAGCTAGGATCTCATTTGGATTGTCCTTGAACATTTAATACAATTACATTTAATGGGAATTTAATGTCTGTCCGTGTATCGATTAGTAAGGGATTCAGTTGCTATTAAGTTTACGTAATCCGGCATTAACCAAGGCTTACTTTATTAGCGTAACGAACAGCATCACTAATTCAGAGGCGCACGACGGATCGTGATTGCAATAATGTAAAGGGCTCCAGATATATTAAATAAACATTTATTTTATACATAATGTTTTCTGTAGATATTTAATACTAATTCAAATTCAAAATATTCTTTATTCAAGTAAACTTCTAAACAAGTGCTTTTGAATCGTCAACTTTACTGCTGGTTCGGAAAGCTGTTCCTACCGAGAAGAACCAGCAAGAAACTCGGCGGTTACTCTTTTTAATCTATCTCTTTTTAATTTGATATCGCACGCTTATTAACTGACCTAATTTAAAATTAGGCTTAATTGCGTTAGAGATACATTGTAATCCTTATGCCTTGTGATATCCGGCTGAGTAGAATAGACCACCCTCCTTTCTTATCGGGTGTCGTAAAAGGCGACTAAGGTAAGTTGACTCACCGTGTGGTATCCGGTTGAGTATAATAGACAACCCTCTTTCTTACCGAGGGGTCGTAAAAAGTACAACTAAGGTAAGATGATGGTGTCAAATCATGTGACAGCATATATAAATATAAATAAATATATATGGGACATTTACACACACGGTCATCCGTCCCTAAAGTAAGTAACTTGATACTTGTGTTATGGGTTACGGACAACTGGTAAATATGCTACATATATAATTTTAAATATATACTTAAATACAAATACGCACTCAGGCTCGAAGAACCAACAAATTGTTTTTAGAAAATGTTGGCCCTCGGAGCTGAAGGTAAGGGTCACTACCCACTGCGCCAACGGGCCAGTCAAAACATGTTGTGCCAACCTCACTTAAAGTCGGATAAGGGCAGGAGGATGAGATGATAGATTACAATCCTTATTTCATACATCATAACAGGTTTTCTGTAACTCTTTTAATAGTTATTTTAACTGCTCTAATGGTAAAGTTAGAATTGATTGTGGAATTTTGTAGAATTGTAAACCAAAACCAATTAATGAACGTACTATAGTCTAGTACTAGTCAAGATGTTACAATATAGGTCAAGAGCGGTATTTAGAGGAAATGATTATAACGCAATAAGCGACTGAGGAGATTGCACGCGCTCGTTAACGTACAAACTATAAAGTGTATGATTTAATTGAATACAATATAATGAGTATGTAGATATAATGAACAATTCATTTGAAACTAACTTTATCCCCCTACTATGTATGTTTCTTTATTTTTATAAAGCATAATTCTTCTGCCGTTATCCCACTCTGTAATCCTCTCGACTTTTATACAAAATCTGAATGAAATTTCGAGAACTCAAGTTCAGGTTAAAGTTTGCGCGTTTGTTCTAAGGCTGCGGTCAATCGTACCCGTGTTTACAACTTAAGGCCAAGATCGGTTTTTTGATTATTAAAGTATTCTAGAAGATCCTAAATACGGCATTATCATCATTCTCCTGCCCTTATCCCACTCTAAGTGTGGTCAGCGTTGTGCTTATTTTCTATTTTTGTACCTAAGAATATACAAAATTTTAAAAAGATTGACTATGTATATAATAGTCAAAGTAGGAACGACATAAGCTTGCGGTTCGTGTTTTTACTTGCAAAAGTACATAAGTCGTTTGTGGGTTTGGGTCTAAGATTCCATAAAAAAATTCCGCAATCTACTTTAACTTTACCATTACAGCAGTTTAAAAACACTATTAGAAAAAGGCTAATACAGGAAGCCTACCATACTATTGAGGATTACTTAGACGATAATAGTGCGTGGATATAGCTACTCTTCGACTCTGTACAAGACATTAATAACCACATGTAACTAGTAATAATAATTATTGTTTGAAAAGAGCAACCGTTGAGTTTCTTGCTGGTTCTTCTCGGTAGCTTTCCGAACCAGCAGTAGATGTTGACGATTCAAAAGCACTTGTTTACAAGTTTACTTGAATAAAAAATAATTTGAATTTGAATATTCCATTTTCTCTTGCATTTTCAACTCTGGCGCTACTCCTTTTATACGCATGTCATATTTCACAAAATCCAATTATCTCTATTTAGGCCTGACTCTAATCACATGTCCATCATCATTCATATTTAACACTAGTTTGGTCACATGATTTTCATCTCTCCTCATTACTCCTCTTTTTATTAAGCCTTCGGGTTAATTTGGGTTCATTTCTCCGTTTGGAGAGCGAGCCAATACAAATTGACTGTTTTCAAGTCGCTCTCGTATTCCAAGAATTCTGTTTAGACCACAGAAAACATTTGTTCATCCCTCATTAAGTGGACGCTTACAAAAAAGTCAAATCTACTCTTCCTCGAGATACAACCACAACAGATTGTTTCTATATTTTATATCCTCATTAAAATTGTTGCAATAAAGATGATTTTGATTTTATTAACACATTTATTGAGCTCACATCGGCCTTGTTGTCGACCGGTGATTTGTCGAGACGCACAAATCCCACATCAGTACACCAATTACCAATACCCTCGGGCTGCGGTCGACACTAAGTGCACGTATTGTTATAAAAATTGCTACAATTAATATATTGTCTGCGTCTTTCGTAACAACGTAAAGGTTATCGTTGATTACTATAGAAAGTCACTGTAGGGTGGTCCGTTCTAGTTACGAAATATATACCAGAAATAATGCGGTCAAGCTAGTGAATTCCCGGTTTTTTATCCTATGTTGAGCATAAGACATCAGTCTCTCCTTATCTAAAAATGCCTCCTCTCCTTTCCAGCAAGAATTGGAACTAAGACCTTCAATGCAAATTGCTGCATCACAAACGTCCTAAAATTTTTCCAGAGATATGAAGTTTCGTCATGATATTTTAGTGAAAACTTTACTTGTGGTATGTGGTATCCATGTGGTATGCGGCTGAGTAGACTAGACCACCCTCTTTTTCTTACCGTGGTGTCGTAAAAGGCGACTAAGTCGATCCGCCGTGTGGTATCCGGTTGAGTAGAATAGACCACCCTCTTTCTTACCGTCAGGCAGGCGGCCGGTCGTAAAATACGTAGCCAAATCATGTGGCAGCAGTTTGTAACATGTTGTGCCGACGCCACTTTGAGTAGGATAATGGCAGGAGGATGATGTTACTTGTAAAAAGGGCAGAGACGGATCCTATTTTAGTATTGTACAAGTTCATGTAATGAAAAGAATACTATATCTTCTAGTACCTAGTCGCTGTTTCATTCATCATCATTGGCCTTTAATTCTACTAATGCGTCATTCATTGCCATTTTAAGTAATTAGTGATGCACGTTAAATATAACTTTATTTCTGATTAAAACTTCTTAACAGCACTTTGTGTCGGTCAGTGTTTGACCCAAAACTTTCGAATAGGACTTTTTTTAGAGAAAACCCAAAGTTTCATCTTCTCAATTTGATCATGGGATGATCTCTTTAAAACACGATATTGTGCCGCTTGGAACCAGCGGCTCCCTATGACCCTTTTGAGGTCGTCAGCCCATCGCGTAGCGGATTTTCTGTCCCTGCGTTTTCCAGTGCGGGGTCACCATTCCAGCACCTTAAGACCCCAGCGCCCATTGGTTCTCCGGACTATATGCCCCGCCCATCGCCACTTCAGCTTCGCAATACGCTGAGCTAAGTCGATGATGACTTTGGTTCTTCTGCGGTTCTACTCATTTCTGATTTCATCACTTAGATATACTCCGAGCATAGCCCAGTCCATCGCCCGCAGAGTGACTCTTAGCCTTCTTATGAGCCCTATAGTCAGCGAGCACGTTTCAGATCCGTAGGTCATCGCTGGCAACACGCACTGTTCGAAGACTTTGGTCTTCATAGAGGTATTTTGGACGAATTGCTCAAGTATCACGTTTTAGCTACATTGCTTTTGCTTTCTTTTGACCTAAGATAGAAAAGGATATAAGATACTCAATAATAAAGACGTTAAAAATCGACGAGTATTTCGTAAGATAATGTCGTCGAGGAGTCCGAATCTGGCAGCTGAGCAGACGTCGCGTGTGAGAATTCGTGTCATTAATTTCAGTTGCAACATAGTCGCGACCGGCCGTCGCCCGGAGTGTGTTTTGCAACGTCGTGGATTCCCTTTTTGCGATATTTTGACTGGCCCGTTGGCGCAGTGAGTAGTGACCCTATCTCCAGCACCGCGGGTAGCGGGTTCGATTCCCACCGAGGGCCAACATTTTCTATAAACGATTTGTTGGTTCTTCGCGCCTGGGTGTACGTTTGTATTTAAGTATGTATTTAAAATTATATGTGCAGTACGAGTATATCTACCTGTTAACCGTCACCCATAACACAAGTATTAAGTTACTTACTTTGGGGACGGACGACCGTGTATTTAATTGTCCCTGTTGGGAATTCTTCCTAGATAAAAGCGGCAATACCGCGACTTCGACTCGGTCTCTATAGCAACGAAAATGTTATTCTTGGACTATTACTAAAACTGAATAATTAAAATGAACTAATTAATTCTTTGACTATTTTATTTATCACCAACATTTTGGTGAGCCCGACGTGATCGGAAACTAACTACGAAGAGCAAACTGAAGAAAATTAAACTACGAAATATCTATCTTCATACTGGCGTAGCATACGTATTCGTTCAGCTTCAGCTTACTTCTTAGTATGTATAATTTTATATATAATTGTATATATATAGAAATATTAGTATTTTATATAAAATCGCTATATGTATATTTTTTATTTATTTATTAGGCTCACCAACAGCTTAGCTTAGCTTCAACTTAGCTTCAACTTAGTCTAAATGTAAAACTATTTAAAGGCAAACACGACATGCTAAAACTACTTAAATGTAACTTACAATTGCCTACAGTACCAAATTGAACTATTTAGTAAGCTTTTGTTGGATTTGTTTCCTAAAAGGTCTGATCTACAATCTTTCTTTCCATAAAACGGAGAGAAGAGGCCTAAGCCCAGCAGTGGGATAGTAACAGGTAGTTTCTTTATTTATTTTTTACTTTCACTGCACATACTATTGTTTTGTTACATTTTTTAAGCTTCTAGCATCCATTTATTGAATTATGTTAAATTAAATTTGGCTGGCCCGTGGGTATTGACCCTGGCTTCAGCTCCGCGGCTGGCGGGTTCAATTCCCGCCGAGGACCAACATTTTCTATAAAATTTTTTTGGTTCTTAGAGCCAGTGTGTATATTTGTATTTAAGTGTATATTTAAAATTATATATGTAGTATATTTACCAGTCGTCTGTCACCCATAACACAAGTTAAGTTACTTACTTTGGGTATGGACGACCGTGTGTGTAAGTATCCCACATATTTATATTTATTATATACATTAATTTATTTATTTACAAATTAAATTACATTTTTAAATATTTTCTAAAACACACAGAAAAAAAACATTTAAAAATATAAAAAAATTGACGTCCACGGGGAGCGGAGATAGGACCCAAGCTCCCGGTGGTTAGGACTAAAAAGTGAGGAACCTACTCACGATGGGTGCCGTCTCAAGCACTACCTTCTGTATCTTACCCTTAATCCAACAACCAAGCGAAAGCCTCTTGAGGTGTCGGTCGAGACTCTTCGCTAGTAAACCGTTGACCGATACAACAATAGGAACAATTATTGTTGAGTCAATATTCCACATTGAGGCAATCTCATGAGCTAGATCCAGATATTTGGTTGATTTTTCTTTTCCAGCTTTTATGAGATTATCGTCATTTGGCACAGTGATATTATTATTATTAAACTGTTTATCGACTAGTAGAGTAGTAGAGATAATAAATTTGATTATTAACTTTAAATGTAAGTTTAATAACTAGAAGTTATTAAATCAATAATGTATTAGGTTTTATACATTATTTGTTTGTATTATACAAAATGCAAATATAAAATGTTATCCGTTTTAGTAATGGCAAAGAATAATTGAATAATATTACGTATTACGCGTTTCATTTATGGGTACGTTCTATTAGGCTCTAAATGATAAATAATATAAGTATCTAGTAATAGAAGTTAGACAATACTTTGTTGAACTTCATAGTACAAGAGTAATTGTTATAAAATTTGTGTATTAAATCTTAGTTTTTTGTAGTATTTTTATAGACCTGTAATTCTCTAGTACATTGCTTTAGTGTACCTCTGCAGGTTTACGCAGCGCACCCGATTAAAGCTCCCAGCAAGCAAGGTTTTTAATAACTGCGCGATCTCTTCAACACATTTTACATAATACCGATATGTACTATTTACCGAAACCATCCAGAATTATTGCACTATCTTTTGGTGAAAACCGTACAAAAATTCATTCAGTAGATTTTGGGAAAATCGATTACATAGATACAGACAGCTTTTTGGGACTTTGTTTTAAAAAAAGTTTCGACATATACTATAACAATCACTCAAAATCAATTGAGACAGTAGTCAAGTTAACCTTTCATCCATTAAAATTATAAATATTTATACACAACAGCACATGCAGTGCCGACCATTAATAATTCAAAGTATCACTGCAATCACAACAGCGCCGGGTATGTCAAAATCATTTTACGACTCTTGTAGTCGTAAAATATCATTTATCACTTTTAAACGGACCTCGAGAGGCTAAATTATTTTAAAGCCCAGTCAATTAATAATTATCTTTAAAAAAAAGGTGATTAAACATACTTGTAGGATTATGTCTTATATGAAAAATTAAAAATTTGTGTGATGAAATATTATGCGGTGTGGTATCCGGCATAAGTTCTGTACTATGGAATTCCGCAAAGTATCGCCTAATTCTATAAATTATTTAGATAGTAAATTAATACCGACATGTTCTTTCTGCTTGATGTTAAGTAAACAGAAGCACTGTCAGTGCAATAAAGCCAGGTTATAATTCAAAATATTCTATATTTAAGCAAACTTGAACACAAGTGTTTTTGAATAGTCACCTCTATAGTCATCTAATGGATTTGTAAACTGCTAGTACCGAGAAGAGCTAGCAGGAAACTTTTGTACATAAAAATATACAAAATATAAAATGATAGGTAATGTATATAACAGCTCCTGTTTTGCGCCTTGCAAATGTACGTAAGTCATTTGTGGGTTTGGGTATAAGATTCTATAAAAAAATTCCGCACTGAATTTTAACTTCGCCATTACAGCAGTTTAAAAACACTAAAAAGAGGATGTCTTAGATGATTAGAATGCGTGGTTATAATTACAATTCTACCCTGTACAAGAAAGTAATGACTAAAAGTGACTAGCTATAAGAATTATATTTTAAATGAGCAACCGCCGAATTCCTAGCTCTTCTCGGTAGGAACAGTTTTCGGAACCAGCAGTAGAGTTGACGCTTCAAAAGCACTTGTTTACAAATTTACTTGAATAAAGAATATTTTGAATATTCCATTTATTTTACATACGTATAAATAAATTTTTTTAAATCTTAGTAATTACCACACAGTTACGAAGTGGAAATAACCTAACGTCATAATAATTGCAAATCCAGCGTTCCGGGACAAGATTTTCCGAGCAAAAACGTGTTACGATCTACGTATCAGGTTAAGGAAGTCAACTAATGACATACAATTTCACTTTCTGTGAGATAATACTGTTTTTAACAGAACCCATTATATGGTGTTAGGGCTAACGATAACGGCTATACGGCACATACGCTTAACGGCAGTCATGCTTGATGTTTAGTGATACAGTCTAAGGTGAAGCGCACTTGCTTAGAAGATGCTTGGAAGATAATAAATAAATAAATATATAGGATACTTACACACTCGGTCGTCCGTCTCCGAAGTAAGTAACTTAATACTTGTGTACGGTGACATCTACATATCATCATCATTCTCCTGCCCTTATCCCATTTTAGGTGGTGTCGGCACAACATGTTACAAACATGTTGTCTAGGTATTTTACGACCGGCTGCCTGCCTGACGTCTACTTACCTTAGTCGCCTTTTACGACACCTCAGTAAGAAAGAGGGTGGTCTAGTCAGCCGGATACTGTGTGGTATCCGGCTGAGTAGACCAGTGCAATAAAGCCAGGTTATAATTCAAAATATTCTATATTTAAGTAAACTTGAACACAAGTGTTTTTGAATAATCACCTCTATAGTCATCTAATCGATTTGTAAACTGCTAGTACCGAGAAGAGCTAGCATGAAACTTTTGTACATAAAAATATACAAAATATATAGGATACCTATATACCACCTCGGTAAGAAAGAGGGTGGTCTACTCAGCCGGATACCGTGTGGTATATACTACATATATAATTTTAAATACATACTTAAATACGAATACACCCAGGCTCGAAGAACCAACAAATTGTGTATAGAAAATGTTGGCCCCCGGCGGGAATCAGGAATCACTACCCACTGCGCCAACGGGCCAGTCAAATTTAATTTAACATTATACAATAAATGGATGCTAGAAGCTTAAAAAATGTAACAAAACAACGGTATGTGCTGTGAAAGGAAAAAATAAATGAAAGTAACGGCCTGTTACTAATTCTTAAGATGCCTATGAGATCGTGAAAGCAACTCCTAGGATTCATCATGGGATGATATGGGAAAATTGTCGTGAAAAAAATTTATAATACGAGGAATAATTATAAAAAGCTATATAAAATAACAACGATGGAATTAAACAAAAATTTTCGGCTTTGAATTGCTAAATACGGAACCAAAATTAATTAATAATAAATACTAATTTATAATAATTAATTATGCCGTGTGGTATTCGGTTGAGTAGAATAGACCACCTTCATTTCTTACCGAGGCGTCGTAGAAGGCGACTCAGGTAAGTCGACCCGCCTTGTGGTATCCGGTTGAGTAGAATAGACCACCCTCTTTCTTACTGAGGGGTCGTAAAATACGACAACATGTTTGTGACATGTTATGCCGACCCCACTTAGAGTGGCATAAGGGCGGCGAGTCGACTTACCTTGGTCACCTTTTACGACACCTCAGTAAGAAAGAGGGTGATCTATTCTTCTCGGTCGGATACTACACGGCATTAATATCAAAAAGCATGCTTAGTTTCAGAAACTCAACAAATACTTTTTCCCTCTCTTTAATACCCAACTTTACGACCAAAGTCTATAACACAATACTTTTAAATTGAAATTGGAATAGATCAGAAATCAAAAGCCATTTAATGCGCAACTTTATAACGGAAACCGTAACGCACGAAACTTTTAAATTGAGATTATAGATCCTAATAAAACCGCGAGTATATGAATTAATACTAATATAAAATTTAACTGATTGACACTAAGTATTGTTGATGTAGGTACTGGACGTAGCATCATTATGAATATAATTGAACACAAGGTATTGAACGCCATCAGCGATCTCAACGGACCAGTCTATTAACATAAATTCTTGTGTTATTACAGTGAATATTTGTTCATTCCAACTCGAGATGATACTACGAACCCACCCCTCCTCTCTAGTTTCCATCCTTTCATGGAGGGTTTTTTTTATGGTTGGTGAATTGACTGATGTTATGTTTGGGCAAAATCAAAGTCAAAATAATCTTTATTCAAGTAAGGTCTTCCGAGCACTTTTGAATCGTCAATATTATTATGAAGTTACAATGGTTCGGAATCGTGCTATTACAGAGAAGAACCAGCAAGAAACTCAGCGATCAATCTTTTAAACAATTTCAATTTTATTATCAAACCGCAGTCTTGTATGAAGCTGAAAGGATTTTCAAATCCATGCATTCTTATCATCTAAATAATCAATTTTGTAATATGCTTTACGTTTAAGCATATTTTTTACTTAATTTCAACCTTTAACTGTAGACTGGTCTAGTATGAATTACGAAATTTGATTGTAATTTATAGTAACGGCTTTTTAACATCTCATTACTAGATACTTTCTCGTTTTTTGGACAGAGAGGAGATGAATCTTAGACCTGCAATGCTGCTTCAATGCGGATAGACTCCGACCTTCTCTTAAAAGAAGAGAGACCTTGCCCAGCAGCGTTAATTAACTGATAAGAAAATGGTAAAGTATAATGTGGATGATGACATGTTACCTTACGCGACAACTTAACCAATTAACGACACTGATACTTGGGTAACTTTATTTGAATCTACTATTAAAGCCTTGGATCGACATAAAGCATCCTTTCTATACTTATATAGTCACTAGCAATGCCCCGCAGTTTCACCCGTGTCCATACCGATCTCGTGGTAGTGGAAAGTCTACTAAGTCGGACTATAGATTATTTAATTATAAAAAATGGGTATCATTAGTATTCTTGGAATATAAGATAACTCACCAAATGCAGGCCCTGCTATAACGGTCGCTACAATGAATTTGTTATGGCGTTATTTGCTTTCGATTTACATTTTTAAATTCGTAATATCTTTTGATTAGGATGTCGGATTTTAATAATTTAAAAAGTATTTTACAGGTATTGAAATAGTTATTAATAAAATATTATTTAATGGGATAAGGATAAATACAGAGATTTGAATAAAATGGTTTGATAATTTTCAATTTTCAGCACTTTTAGCAACTTTTACAATGTAAAAAAGTAGTTATATTGGCATAACTATAATAGTTAGATATATGGTATCACGGACTTTTTTGTGGATATTGATACGTTCTATAATACTGTAGAACATTTTTTTGTTCTATCATCAATAGTTTCCGCAAAGCACGCTTAGAAAGATTTTTACGACTAAATTTTTCACACCTTATTACATTTTATTAGGGATCCCTATTCTTTTAAATGTAATATAGCCTATGTTGCTTAGTGAAGAAGCAGCTTTCCAATGGTGAAATAATTTTTGAATACGCTCCAGTTGTTTTTGCGTGAATACATTACAAACGCTGTGAAAATGAGCTGTGATAGCCCAGCGGTGAGACCGTGCGACTCTTTCAAGGGGAACACGAGTTCAAACCCGGGCAGGCACCAATGAGTTTTCCTATTAAAACTCATGTGTCTAATTGATAATTGCAATTTATCACACGCTTTTCGGTGAAGGAAAACATCGTGAGGAAACCTGCATGTCTCTAGAGAATTCTGGAGATATGTGTAACCTACCAATCCGCATTGGAGCAGCGTGGTAGGTCTTAGATCCAACCCTTCTCTCCAGAAACGGAGAGAGGAGGCCTATTCCCAGCAGTGGGTTTGTAACAGGCCGCTACTTTACTACTTTTTACAATACAAACATACACACATACACACAAACATACAAATCTTTCCTCTTTATAATATTAGTATAGATTATTTAAGAGGTGTAATAATCACAAATACATCTGATGCCTCTTCAATTTACCGAGCGCGTCTTGGCGTTGGATTTATCGAACATAAAGACGTCATCTGTTAATTTAAACTGACAAGCCACTTCGCTGAGCGGAGGCTGGCGCCAGTGCGCCTTGCCAACATTAACCAACATCTAAATGTTAACTGATATTATAGTTTTATTACATATTTACATGCATAAAAACACTATTAAAAAGAAGCCGATACTTATTATTTTTGGATATATAAATAATGAATTATAAAACAATAGGTGACGTATATAATAGACGTATATATATTAAAAAAAAAAAGAATGGCCGCCGAGTTTCTTGCTGGTTCAGTAGATTTTGAGAAAATCGATTACATACAGACAGCTTTTTGGGACTTAGTTTTATAATAAGTATAGATAATATGTTCTTGTTACTAGAACCTACCCTCGTAAGAGCTGTTTTCGTAGTATTTCTTATAAGTATATGATAGCAGTACGAACTGTTTGAATTGATTTTGCTACACCTTTTTTAATTAAATATACACAAATTTTTGCGTTATTCAATTTAGAATAAACGTAAATCCTACTACTCCTAGTCAATATTAAATGAGACTGTTTGGTTACTTTAAAAAGTTGATAAAGGTTATCTTATAAAAGAAAAAAAAAATAGAGATATCGTGAAAAGTCACAAAAAGCCCAGAGAGATTAAAAAAGCAAAAATACGAACAATGGAGTAAACTTTGCAAAGTAAAGCGTATGTTTTATTTTCATTTTTAGTTCAATGCATTAGTTAATTCTAAGTCGTATAATATTTAAGTCATCTATTAAAGTGTAGATCGCTTGATGGCATCAACACAAAAAACAAAAACCACACGATACCGTTCACCAGTCAATTTATCTCACATATTTCATAAACAACAGGCCGCGATCAAATGTTATTCGTTTGCAATCCAACGCGAGGTTGTCGGTATTTTACAAGAATTTCTGTTACAACTACGTTACGACACCTTTGGCATAAACAAATTTTAATGTTCCCCACAAACCTAGCAACATTAATTAGAACCTGTATTCATTTATAATGGAAAAAACATTACATTTTAAAATGTATCCCCGCGTGAAATGTTATAAATCAAGCGTGGCATTCACGACACGATCGCAACAGAGTCGAAGCTATTTGGGCTGAGGGCATACAATGAGAACGCAGCTTTGAGCTGAGAATACAAAACAGTTTTTACGGATTTATGCTGTTAGCCTTAATGACTTTTACAGTGTCACCGAGCAGGATGGGTAAGGTTTACTATCCGTCAGGAACGTCGTCTTAAGTCTCCCCGCGCATAAATCAAATCAAAATAATCTTTATTCAAGTAGGCTTTTTACAAATACTTTTGAATTGTCAAGGATCAATAATTAGATTTAATAAGCTACACTGGTTCGGAATGTTGCTCTTACCGAGAACAACCAGCAAGAAACTCGGCAGTTAATCTTTTAAACATTTAAATTTACATTATTTATTTGCAGTCTTGTTTGGAGCTGAAAGGATTTTCCAATCCAAGCATTTTTATCATTCAAATAATCTTCAATTGTGTAATATACCTTACGTATAAGCACAGTTTTTACACTTAATTTAAACTTTTCTGTAGATAATTCTAATACAGATTGCGGAATTTTATTGTAAAAGCGAGTACCGAGACCAACGAATGAGTTGCTAACTCTGCTGAGTCGCGACGCAGGGATTACAAGCTTTTTGTGACTTCTGGTATATCTATGATACACATCGAATTTGGTTTGATACATATGAATATTTTTTCGTACGAAAATAATATTACTATATATATATATTGTGACGCTACTGTAAGTATGCCTATTTGCTTGAACTTTTATAAAGCATCAGTTCAACTCATCTGCGGTAACGTAGCGACCAAATGGTATCAAACGCCACCCTTCACTCTTCAAACGCGTGGTAGCTGCGACAAGAACGTGTACGCTTATCTATTTCCTACAAAATATCGAATCTCGTCGGTTGCGAGGGGGCTGCGATATTCCTAGCTGGCCAACACGTGGTCGCTGGCCGAAAGCGCACTTATATGTCACGGCCTAATCTAGCTTTTCGGCCAGGCCGCTTTATGTGCGGGGGCACTAAGGGTGCCTCCTGAAGTGCCGAACCGTGGCTTAGGACGACGTGTAGTGGATGGCTAGTGGTACTAATGTGGCTAGTCATCACGCTGTGGTCATCATCATTACTAGCGGTGGCGAACGTAGTCCTAAGGGTGCCTCCTGTGAGGCTGGACTGTGACTTAGGAAGACGTTTTGTGACGCTGTTGTATAAAATTTCCTACTAGCACCATCGTCCTAAAGGTGTCTTAAGGGCATACCACAGATTAGGGTGACGGTGATGGTGGTACGATTGTGACTAGTCATATCGATGTTGTATAAAGCTCTACTAGCGTTGGGGAACATCGTTCTTAGGGTGCCTGTCGTGAGGCTGGACCCCGGCTTGGGGCAACGTGTAGTTGAGGGCTGGTAGTACGACTGTGACTACTCATCACGCTGTTGTATAAAGCTGTACTAGCGGCGGGGAATGTCATCGTAAGGGTTCCTCCTTTGATACCGGACGGTAGTGGTTGGTTGATGGTATGACTGATTAGAAGTCACGGTCAAGCAACGTCAGAAAACTGGGACCTTGTCTTTGCTGGCAATGGCGTTGGCAATGGGAAAATCTACATCAGCTTTTATACCCTTTTCTAGCTTGAATATAAGTTGTAGGCCAAGGTTGCGGTTTAAATGATTTCGGGAGTGTTCTGAAAGGTGCCAAATATTTTGTTATACCCATATCATTCTTATTATAATCAAATGAAATCAAAATATACTTTATTCAAGTAAGCTCTTTCGAGCACTTTTGGATCGTCAACGGTCAATATGATTTATGAAGCTACAACTTGTTTGGAATGTTGCTCTTACCGAGAAGAATCAGCAAGAAACTCGGCGGCGAATCATTTAAACATTTTCAATTTTACAAAGGACAATTTGGAAAGGACTATCAAACCCAGGCATTTTAATCATCCAAATCCATCTTTAATTCTTAAATATGCTTTACGTATAAACATATCATTTAAATTTAATTTAACCTTTCTGTAGACTGGTCTAGCATGGATTGCGAAATTTTATTGTAAAAGCGAAGCGAGACCAACGAATGAGTTGCTAACTCTGCTGAGTCCCGACACTGGAATCACAACCTTATTGTGCAATAAAATAAAAAAAATCTTTATTTAAGTAAGCTATACAAGAACTTTTGAATCGTCAATGATCAATTGGAATTAATGAAGCGACAAGTGATCCGGAATGTTGCTATTACCGAGAAGAACCAGCAAGAAACTCGGCGGTCAATCTTTTGAATTTCAATATACATTATTTAACTGCAATCTTGTGTGTCTTTATTATATATTAAAACAATTTGCAGAATTAGGTTTTATTGTCATTTTCGATTACTTAACAAAACATAAAGTCCTTATACGGTACTTATCATAAACTTTGATAGATCCAAAATTACATTACAGTCGTAATATAAAATTAACGATCGGTATAAATTTTATTTATGTTAGTATGTAAAATTTAAAAGGGATCACAGAAGGATAAACATTCACTAATTGTAAAATGTCCTCATTAATTTTAATATATTTGATTCGTCACAGATTTTAAAATTAAGCTTTATTGATTTACAAAATGTTTTTATAAAATGTAGGCCGTCGACGGGAATGGAACCCGCAATCTTCGGAGCTGAAGGCTGGGTTACTGCGCCCACGGGCCAGTCATGGCGTTGACGATTCAATCTATAGGTTCGTAAGATGCTTCTATGATGGAGCATCCATTCTATCTTGACCTTCGCTGTCAGACAATCGCTATCCACAATTGGGTCTCGCATGCACCCATTATATATTACCTAACGAATGCACGATCTGTCTGTGACATGTTATTAGACCGCTTTGTAACATCAATTTATATACCTGTTGCATACTATATCCTAAGTCTTTGTTAAGAAACTCATATCATATTCAAAGTCTGTAGCAGTATAAGGGACCTTTTTAAAAAATAATTTTTAAATAATGTTTTGAACAAGCTTGTGGTTCCTGTAAAAAAATCCGTAATCACTTTTAGCTTTGCCATTATAGTTTAAAACACCTAATAAAAGAAAGTCCTCTTTTAATTTAATTTGCGAATAATGGAAAGTGATTAGAAGCGTGGATATACGAGTATGTATGTATTCTTTATCCTTAACCGAAATATTCGCTGACTCTTCTCGGTAAGAGTATTTTTCGAACTAGCAGAGTTTACGATTTTATGATTTTAGACTTAACGATTTAAAAGCACTTGTTTATCAGTTTAGATTAATATTTTGCGTTATTGTGGCTCGGTCTGGTTTCAACTTCCTCCTGAAACATAACTGTCAAAAATAAAAATATATTTTTTTAAAATAGCACGATCTTTGCAACACAATTCATATAAAACGTTAATGTTAAAAAACCGTATGAATATCCGTAATGTACTAGAGAATTGTAGATCTCTAAAAATACTACAGCAAAGTCCGCGATAGCATGTCTCTTTCTCTTATGGTTAACTCACAATATGTACTATTTATATAAACCATCCGGAAGTATTGCACTATCTTTTAGTGAAAACCATACAAAAATCCGTTCAGTAAATTTTGAGAAAATCGCTCACATACAAACAGATTTTGGGGACTTTGTTTAATAATAAGTATAGATATAGATGTTTATTGGTTGGCAACAATCGCGCTTGGCGACCGTCGGACTGCCTTGCCGCGGGCAATGTTGCGAAGCTGAACCGATCCTGTTTGTGGACTCGAGCCAGTATAGAAAGGCGTGCCCAGTTAGGTCACCAACTCTTCAACTCAGCAGCTCGCCAATGGGGAATCTCTTACTAAAAATAGCAGCAACTACGTTATATAACATCTTTTATCTCAATTTGTTATGCTATATACTTCCGAATGGTTTATGTAAATAGTACATATCGGTAATATTTAAATTCTGTTGAAGAGATCGCGTCGTTAAAAAACTTGCTTGCTGGGAGCTTTAGTCGCGTGCGCCGCATAAACCGACAGAGATACGCTAAAGTAATGTACTAGAGAATTGTAGATCCATAAAAACAATACAAAAAAGTCCGGGATAACATGACTCTATCTCTCACGGTTAATTCACAATAATTACTTTTATGTTTTTAGTAGTTTTTAGAGCTACAATTCTCTAGTACATTACTTTAGCGTATCTCTGCTGGTTTACGCAGCTCAGGCGACTAAAGCTCCCAGCAAGCAAGTTTTTTAACAACTGCGCGATCTCTTCCACAAAATTTACATAAAGAATACCAATATGTACTATTTACCTAAATCATCCGGAAGTATAGCATTATCTTTTGATGAAAACCGTAAAATAAACCGTTCAGTAGATTTTGAGAAAATCGATTACATACAGACAGACAGCTTTTTGGGACTTTGTTTTATAATAAGTATATATTAGCAAATGAGACCAAATATCTATGGATTAACATACATGTGATTTTGTTGGTAGGCCATAATTAAATAAATAAATAGTAACAAGAAAATAAAAAACATTTCTGGGTATATGTAGAATAAAAATAATGAACGGAAAATATCAGTCATCATCATTCTCCTGCCCTTATCCTACTCTAAGTGGGGTCGGCATAACATGCTACAATTGTTGTCACATGATTTGGCTAAATATTTCACGACCGGCCGCCTGCCTGACGTCAACTTACCTTAGACGTATTTTACGACCCCTCGGTAAGAAAGAGGGTGGTCTATTCTACTCAACCGGATACCACACGGTGGGTCAATTTACCTTTGTCGCCTTTTACGAAACCTCGGTAAGAAATGAGGGTGGTCTATTCTACTCAGCCCAATACCACACGGCGGGTCGACTCACCTTAGTCACCTTATACGACACCTCGGTAAGAAATGAGGGTGGTCTCTACTCAGTCGAATACCACACGGCGGGAACTGAAAATATCAGTATTATTGTAAAATAAACATGGTGCGATTTTTACTATCTTTTTCGAGTACATACTATTGTTAATTAAGACGCCATGTGGTATCCGGCTGCATAGAATAGACCACCCTCCTTTCTTACCGAAGTGTCGTAAGAGGCGACTAAGGTATGTGTCGTGTGGTATCCGGCTACATAGAAATAGACCACCCTCCTTTCTTACCGAGGTGTCGTAAGAGGCGACTAAGGTATCTGCCGTGTGCTATCCGGCTGCATAGAAATAGACCACCCTCCTTTCTTACCGAGGTGTCGTAAGAGGCGACTAAGGTATCTGCCGTTTGCTATCCGGCTGCATAGAAATAGACCACCCTCCTTTCTTACCGAGGTGTCGTAAGAGGCGACTAAGGTATCTGCCGTTTGCTATCCGGCTGCATAGAAATAGACCACCCTCCTTTCTTACCGAGGTGTCGTAAGAGGCGACTAAGGTATCTGCCGTTTGCTATCCGGCTGCATAGAAATAGACCACCCTCCTTTCTTACCGAGGTGTCGTAAGAGGCGACTAAGGTATCTGCCGTGTGCTATCCGGCTGCATAGAAATAGACCACCCTCCTTTCTTACCGAGGTGTCGTAAGAGGCGACTAAGGTATCTGCCGTGTGCTATCCGGCTGCATAGAATAGACCACCCTCCTTTCTTACCGAGGTGTCGTAAGAGGCGACTAAGGTATCTGCCGTGTGCTATCCGGCTGCATAGAATAGACCACCCTCCTTTCTTACCGAGGTGTCGTAAGAGGCGACTAAGGTATCTGCCGTGTGCTATCCGGCTGCATAGAATAGACCACCCTCCTTTCTTACCGAGGTGTCGTAAGAGGCGACTAAGGTTTCTGCCGTGTGGTATCCGGCTGCATAGAATAGACCACCCTCCTTTCTTACCGAGGTGTCCTAAGAAGCGACAAAGGTATCTGCCGTGTGGTATCCGGCTGCATAGAATAGACCACACTCATTTCTTACCGGGGTGTCGTAAAAGGCGACAAAGGTAAGATGCCGTCAGGCAGGCGGCCGGTCGTAAAATACGTAGCCAAATCATGTGACAACATGTTGTGCCGACCCCACTTAGAGTGGAATAAGGGAAGGAAGATGATGGGCAGTAATACACATCATTATAAAAAGATTAGCGATGTATATAATAGATATAGTAGGAACCGACATAAGCTTGCGGTTCCTGTTTTGCACCTTTCAAAAGTACACAAGTCGTTTGTGGGTTTGGGTATAAGATTCTGTAATAAAATTCCGAAATCTACTTTAACTTTACGATTACAGCAGTTTAAAAATACTATTAAAAAAGGCTAATACAGAAAGCCTACTATACTATTGAGGATTACTTAGACGATAAGAATGCGTGGATATAGCTACTCTTCGACCCTGTACAAGACATTAATAACTTTATGAAAATAGTAATAAGGATTATTCTTTGAAAAGAGCAGCCGTCGAGTTTCTTGCTGGCTGTTCACGATAGGAACAGCTTTCCGAACCAGCAGTAGATGTTGACGATTTAAGAGCACTTGTTTACAAGTTTACTTGAAAAAAGAATATTTTGAATTTGAATTTGAATTAGATGAAATAAAGTTAAGAGATCACTA